>CM059436.1:16284071-16884071 GCA_030390025.1 Squalus acanthias | reverse complement strand
CTTTAAACACTGCAGTCCTTGTGCTTATAGTGCTCTCACGATGATGTGAGGTAGAGAATTGAAGGATTTTGAACCAGCAACAATGGGTCCAAGATTTACCTTGGATGCCCACAGCTTTGACTTTAGCTAATAGCCATGTGAACTTTGATAAATATCTTTTGGAAGTTCAATCATCGGTTTTCCACAGTCCACCTGGTTTGTTACTTCCTCAAAGAAGTCAAGGAGGGTGGTCAAGCTGGATTTTCCCCATTCTAATCTATGTTGATTGTTGTTTATTAGTTCTTGTACAGATAATCCTTAAATTTACTCTGATAAAATCCATTTAAATGGAATTGAACTAAGACTAATGGGTCTGTAGTGTTGCTGTGTCTGTCTCATCACTGTTTTTGAAAATGGGCACCACATTAGTCTGTTTCCAGTCTGACTAAATACCTGAAGGGAAAATAATTACAGGCCTATGGGGAAAGAGCAGGGGAGTGGGATTAATTGGATAGCTCGAGCAAAGAGCCAGCACAGGCACGATGGGCCGAATGGCCTCCTTCTGTGCAGTATGATTCTAGGATTCTACTGGTACCTCAGTGGTGTCCAGCGCCTCCTTCATAATGACTGTCAGTGTTTTACAACTTTCTTCTCGAGTCTCTCTCAGCACGCTGGGATAAATACCATCAAACCCTGAGGATTTATCGCCTTTGAGCCGTTTTAGCCTGTAAAAGGCAGCAGGATACTTTGTAAGGCAGAACAATATCTTGGCAATATACTGTGCCACGGTTTGGCACAGGGTGAGGGTTTGCACTTTTGTATATTTTGTGCAGCAAGTTCCTGATCTGGGCCACGCTGTACTGGGGAGAGGGGACCAGTGAAAATTAAGTGATACAGGGGCAATGGGAATAATTGGAACTGAGGCACCTTAGCAGGCAGACCACGGAGCGAAACTGGAAGAGACCAGAGAAGATATCACCTGCCAAGTCGACCTAAAGAGCTCAACCTTATTTTTAAAAAAAGGCCTGGAATGAAACACGGAGGGGTTTTCACGATTCCTACTTAACACTGCAAGCTTACTCCATGCACAAAAATAACTTTCAAACCTGCAGTAACATTCCAGTTCCCCGTATTCCACTCCAAGTGGTATATAAACAGGATTAAGGATGATCCACACAAAGTAAACTGATTGAAAAGAACGATCATTTCGAAACAGTTTGCCCAACATTTACAAGTTTGTGTGTGACGCACTCGGCCCATTAAGGAGGAGGTATCACAGCTGAGGGTCTGGTGCTTATGTTTCTGGAATGTCTACCCCATAGTTTAATAGTCATTCCAGGAACGCGATGGCTCAGATTTTCACCTGTGGTACATTTTCTCCCAGCAGGTCACACTTAGTAATTAGAATTACAGAAATCCAGAAACTGTATTTTTTTTTCGCTCTGAAATCTTGGCTAGCATTAGTCGTGGTATAATATAGCCTGGTTCTGTCTCTACCTCTGTGTGTGGGGAAGAGGAGGAAGGAATGCAAACAAAACACTGCTGTTTGTATTGTCTCTGGTAGTAACCAGCTTCCATCCCGCAATCAACTAATTCCTTGTCTTACTTTCTCCTTGGGAGCTGTGTTAGTTAGAAGCCTTTTTGATGTACAGAAGTTAAATGAGAGAAAAGGGAAAGAAATACCCCGCCAAAAAAGTGCCGGTGGCTGCATTTAAGAGCAAGTTTGGTCCACGTGTGGATTCGCTCCCCTCGCAGGGTTTCTGCTTTGCCTCAGAGGTCGCACTCTTGAGGATGAAGAGTGGAGGATTCAAGCCCCACCCCAGAGACTAGAGCAGGTAATCTAGGCTGACACTCCAGTTCAGTACTGAGGGAGGGCTGCGCTGTCTGAGGTGCTGCCTTTCCGACGAGACGTTAAACTAAAGCCCTGTCTGCTCTCTCAGCTGTGTGGAAAGGTTCCCATGACACTATTTGAAGAAGAGCAGGGGAGTTTTCTTGGTTCCTGGTCCACATTTATCCCTCCCGCTACATCACTATAGCAGAAAATCTGTTTGTTTATCTCTCTGCTCTTTGTCAGGGGGACCTTGCTGTGTGCAAATTAGCTGCCACATTTCCCTAAATTACTTCATTGGCTATGAAGTGCTTTGGGACACCCTGAGGTTGTAAAAGGCACTATTTAAAAGCAAGTACTTCTTCATAATTGCATACTTTTCTGTGATCTGTTTCATTTCTTGAGAAGTGCTATCTTTTAGTTGAAAGAAAATCCGAGATGCACAGGAGGTTTGTGTGTGTCTGAAAGTGAAAGAAAGGCTAACACTTCGGAGTGGAACGTAAGAACAGGAGTCGGCCATTCAGCCCCTCGAGCCTGTACCTGCCATTCAATGAGATCAGGGCTGATCTGTATCTTAACTCCATCCACCCGTCTTAGCTCCGTAACCCTTAATACCCTTGCCTAATGAAAATCTAGCAGTCTCAGTTTTGAAATTCTCAATTGACTCCCCCCAGCCTCAACAGCTTTCTGGAGGAGAGAGTTGCAGATTTTTCTGAGGTCAAATCCTTCATGCGACGCTGATTGACCTGTTGTTTATTTCAAGCATTCATTTTTTTTAATGGTAGGAGCTACAATGTTCTTCAGTGTCCCAAGATGCCTTGCCCCCTTTTAGCTTCTAATCTGTAGGTTTTCAAACCTGGAGTCTGTGAGGTCATCAGACTTTGGTATTTTCCTGTATTTGTTGACTTATTTATTTTTGTTGCTGTACTGAAGAAATAATCTGCATTGATACAGCACATTTTATCGTCAATGAATCATTTTTTATTAAAGCGTGTAGTGACTATTGTCTTGTGAGCTGACAGGTGGCAGGTAACATTCGTGCCACATAAGTGCCAGGCAATGACCATCTCAAACAAGAGAGAGCCCAGCCTTCTCCCCTTGACCTTCTGTGACACCAGCACCGACTCCCAATGATCAACGTCTGGGGTTTAACTAAATCAGTCCTGTCCCCCTCAACACTCACATCCAACAGCAGCTGCGTGGAGCTCATAGACTTCTTTGTCATGAAGATTGAAACCATCTGTTCAGCTGCCTGTGAAGGTCCCCCCTTTTACCTTGCACACCGAACCAAACCTCCCCCCGTCCTGATCCCAAGTCCTTCTCTAGTTTCCTGTCTCCCCTCATGCCCTCTCCGAACTCATCTTGTCCATGAGCTCCACCTCCTGCTCCCTTGATCCCATTCCCACTAAACTGCTGACCACCCAACTTCCCTTCCTGGCCCCCATGCTCGCTGACGTCGTAAATGGTTCCTTCTCCTCAGGCACTCTTCCTCTCCCTTTCAAAACAAATGTCATCACTCGTACCCCCCCCTCAAAAAACTACCCTTGACTCCTTAGTCTTTGTAAACTACTGCCCCATTTCAAACCTCTGTTTCCTCTCAAGTCCTTGAACATCTTTTGCCTCCCAAATCCGTGGCCACCATTCCCTGAGCTCCATGTTTGAATCACTCCAATCAGATTTTGCTCCTGCTGCACCACTGAAACAGCCCGAATCAAAGTCATAAATGACATCCTCTGTGACTGTGGTGCATTTCCATCCTCATCCTCCGAGACCTCTCTGCAGCCTTTGCCACAGTCAATCACACCATCCTCCACCAACTCGTCTCCTCCAATATCCAGCGTGGTGGGACTGCCATCACTTGGTCCCACTCTTACCTATGGAGTCATAGCCAGAGCATTTCCAGCAATGTCACTTTACTACTTCTGCCTCTTCCTTCTCTTCCCGCCCCGGCACCGTTACCCGTATCCTTGGCCTCCGCCTCTTTCACATCTACAAGCTGTCCCTTTGGCGATATAATCCAAGGACAAGGGGTCAGGTTTCATGCAAACTTGGCATCCTATTTGACCCCAAGTTGAGATTCCAACCCCATATCCCCTCAATCACAAAGACCACCTACTTCCACCTCTGTAGCATCGCCCACCTCAGCCTCTGCCTTTGCCTCAGCCTATTGCTGTTCCTTCATCATCGCTGGGTTAATATCCTAACACTGTTGTGGGAGCAACATCACCACAAGCAGGAGCGGACCAGCTACATCAGAAATCAGGAGATTTCCCCGAGTGCCCCATTAAGTGTTCCATAGCATTGTATTACTGCTGCCCCCTTTTCTGTGAGAATCGTGAAGAATCACATGTCCTTTTGGGGCAGCCAGTCCACCCCTGACTACAAGGACTGCAACGGTTCAAGGTGAAGGCCCACCAGCACCACCTCTCAGGACAATGCGGTCTTGCCAGTGCAACCCACATCCCGAGAACAAATCTAAAAAATTGTTGACAGCTAATATGTCCACAGCAAGACCCCATGAACAGCAGACGAATGACCAGTTAATCTGCTGTTGATTGAGGGATGAATGTTGGCCTGGACAGGCACAACATCTCACCTGAAAGACGGCACCTCTCTCGCTGCACTCTCTCACTACTGCACCTAAGTGTCGGCCAAGGTTAGGCACGCAGGTCCTGGAGGAGGGCGTGAACCCACAACCTGCTGATTCAGAGGCCAGAGTGCTGCCACTAATCAAAACTGAGACTAAGGGAAAAGAAGACAAAATCTGCAGTAATGGCAGTGTTTCCCTTAGTCCAGCTGACACTCTCTTTCAGAAGTTAGGATGGAATATTTCTGGTGGCGTGTCAATATTTGCAAGGGGTGCCGCACAGAGAAAAGTTTGAAAACCACTGCTCTAATCCATTGTTACCACATAACTACTCAGACTCACACAAGTGCTTTAGTCCATGCAGCAGTTAACAGCTGTGCTCACACAACCAATGCCATCAGCTTGTGTGACTAATGTGGTTGCTCATTGTGTCAATAACCTGTTCATTTGCTTTTATATTGGCCTTGTTTTAACTTGGATTCCAGGAGACCAGCATCTCTGTGACGGCTCCTGGCAGTTACACTAACATATCTGGCTCCCTTACCCTGGCAATATGCCCTGGTCATCCAAGAGCTGGTCGTCCAAGAGCTGGCCGTGGCTGCGATGTGTCTGATGCCAGGGATAGTTATCAGATAAAATGAAAAGCAAAGTCGTTCTCGAGGTTACCCTGAATGAAGGCATGAGATTAGAGTGAGGAAGAGCAGGTTGCAGTTCCACAGTAGAGTCGTCAACCCTCCAGGATTGTCCCCGAATCTCCCGGAATTAAAGACTGATCTCCAGGACACTGCTGCGGGCAACCCGGGAGCAAACTCAGAGCGGGCATTAAAAAAGTAATTGTGTTTTTAAAAACATTTCTTTGAACACTTTTGTTTATTAGTTATACCGGAAAAAAGGCCGATAGACTTTCAGCCAAGCATCATCCAATTGGGTAATGAACCTCTTCACTTTCTGATTGGTGGATATCCTCTCCTTCTTCAGCAGTCCCTCGGAACCGAGGATGACTGGTGGATATTGCGGACAACTAGTTTAGCCATTCACCGCCAGATCTGGCTGGACCACATAAAGCATTATCAGGTCCTGCTCTCGTCTGCCAAAATTGCTCACTATTCCAGAAACATTCTGGAATGCAAAGATAGATTTTATCATAGCCAGATCAACCTAACCCGCACATCTTTGGACATAGATAAACCCCCGCTTCTATTATCCACTGCTAACCATCTTCTTAAACCCCTCTCCCCGTCTCCTCCACCCTCACCTCCAATAACAAATGAGAGGAGCTCATGGACTTCTTTGTCTCTAAGATTGAGACCATCCGTTCAGCTGCCTCTGCCACTTCCCTTCCTTCCCCTAGCCCACTGGGCCAAACTTCCTCTAAGGTTTCCCCCTGCTCTAGCCCTGAACTCACATCTTTCTCCAGTTTCTCTCCGATCTCCCCTCATGACCTCTCCGCGCTCATCTCATCGGGCTGGATTTTGTCACTGGGGGCGTGTCAGGTGGTGGTCGTGTCAGGATCCCGATTCCGATGTGAAGTGGGAAAAAAGTGCGATTTTGCCCTAATTGGGCACTTGATTTCCAGCGTGTGGCCTGGCCCAATGAGCCTTTTCATACAGAAACTTGCCTCCGATGACGTCATCAATGCTGCTGGATTTAAGGCCTGCAAGCAGCCGTGCTTCTTTTTCAGCCTTTCAACTTTGTGACCATTGTTCTGAGTGATTCCTTCTGCAAGCATGTCCAGCTCTAGACCAAAGAGTGCACCTAGATTTGATGAGGCCTCCCTCCAAGCTCTGGTGGAGGGAGCAAGAGCAAACAAGGAGGTGCTCTTTCCTTCCTCAGGCAGGAAAAAGCCTCCACAACAGACCAAAGCTGTGTGGCTGCAAGTGGCACAGGAGGTGAATGCTATTTCTATGTGCAGCAGATCCTGGCTGCAATGCCGAAAGAGGTTTCATGACCTTCTCCGCACAGGAAAAGTGAGTATTACATTCCCATCACCCTCAATCTGATCCCCATCGCCTCTCCTCACCAGCATTCAGCTTTGTCAACCTCCTCCTGCACATCCCACTTCACCCTTACATCCTGCACCCTTACCCATTCCCTCTCTCTCTATGTTCACATTCACTTAACTATTCGACTATGCAGCCCTCACACTCCCTATCATAGAATAGTACAGCACAGTACAGGCCCTTCGGCCCTCGATGTTGTGCCGAGCATTGTCCGAAACCAAGATCAAGCTATCCCACTCCCTATCACTCTGGTGTGCTCCATGTGCTTATCCAATAACCGCTTGAAAGTTCCTAAAGTGTCCGACTCCACTATCACAGCAGGCAGTCCATTCCACACCCCAACCACTCTCTGAGTAAAGAATCTACCTCGGACATCCCTTCTATATCTCCCCCCATGCACCTTATAGTTATGCCCCCTTGTAACAGCTGCCTCTACCCGAGGAAATAGTCTCTGAACATCCACTCTATCTATCCCCCTCATCATCTTATAAACCTCTATTAAGTCGCCTCTCATCCTCCTCCGCTCTAAAGAGAAAAGCCCTAACTCCCTCAATCTTTCCTCATAAGACCTCCCCCCCAAACCAGGCAGCATCCTGGTAAATCTCCTCTGCACTCTTTCCAATGCTTCCACGTCCTTCCTATAGCGAGGCGACCAGAACTGCACACAATATTCCAAATGTGGTCTCACCAAGGTCCTGTACAGTTGCAGCATAACCTCACGGTTCTTAAACTCAAACCCCCTGTTAATAAACGCCAACACACCATAGGCCTTCTTTACTGCTCTATCCACTTGAGTGGCAACCTTCAGAGATCTGTGGATATGAACCCCCAGATCCCTCTGTTCCTCCACGTTCCTCAGAACCCTGCCGTTGACCCTGTAATCCTTATTCAAATTTGCCCTACCAAAATGAATCACCTCGCACTTATCAGGGTTAAATTCCATCTGCCATTTTTCGGCCCAGCTCTGCATCCTATCAATGTCTCTTTGCAGCCTACAACAGCCCTCCACCTCATCCACTACTCCACCAATCTTGGTGTCATCAGCAAATTTACTGATCCACCCTTCAGTCCCCTCCTCCAAGTCATTGATAAAAATCACAAACAGCAGAGGACCCAGCACCGACCCCTGTGGCACACCGCTGGCAACTGGTCTCCAGTCCGAAAATTTTCCATCCACCACCACCCTCTGCCTTCTATGAGATAGCCAGTTACCTATCCAATCGGCCAAATTTCCCTCTATCCCACAACTCCTTACTTTCTTCATGAGCCGACCATGGGGAACCTTATCAAACGCCTTACTAAAATCCATGTATACGACATCAACTGCTCTACCTTCATCTACACACTTAGTTACCTCCTCAAAGAATTCAATCAAATTTGTTAGGCAAGACTTACCCTTCACGAATCCGTGTTGACTATCCCTGATTAAGTTGCCTCTTTCCAAATGGTCATAAATCCTATCCCTCAGGACCTTTTCCATTATCTTACCAACCACCGAAGTAAGACTAACCGGCCTATAATTACCAGGGTCATTCCTATTTCCTTTCTTGAAGAGAGGAACAACATTCGCCACTCTCCAGTCCTCTGGCACCATCCCCGTGGACAGTGAGGACCCAAAGATCAAAGCCAAAGGCTCTGCAATCTCCTCCCTTGCCTCCCAAAGAATCCTAGGATATATCCCATCTGGCCCAGGGGACTTATCGACCCTCAGGTTCTTCAAAATTGCTAAAACATCTTCCCTCAGAACATCTACCTCCTCCAGCCTATCCACCTTTATCACACTCTCATCCTCAAGAACATGGCCCCTCTCCTCAGTGAACACTGACGAAAAGTATTCATTCATCACCTCTCCTATCTCTTCTGACTCCATGCACAAGTTCCCACGACTGTCCTTGACCGGCCCTACCCTCACCCTGGTCATTCTTTTATTTCTCACATAAGAGTAAAAAGCCTTGGGGTTTTTCTTGATCCGACCCGCCAAGGACTTCTCATGCCCCCTCCGAGCTCTCCTAAGCTCTTTTTTTAGCTCATTCCTTGCTACCTTGTACCCCTCAATCGACCCAACTGAACCTTGTTTTCTCATCCTTACATACGCTTCCTTTTTCCTCTTGACTAGACATTCAACCTCTTTTGTGAACTATGGTTCTCTCACTCGGCCATTTCCTCCCTGCCTGACAGGGACATACCTATCAAGGACACGCAGTAATTGCTCCATGAAAAAGCTCCACTTTTCGTTTGTGCCTTTCCCTGATAGTTTCTGTTCCCATCTTATGCTCCCTAATTCTTGCCTAATCGCATCATAATTACCCCTCCCCCAATTATATTGTGATGCAATGCCAACAACTTACAACACACAGGGAGGGCCCTTGGTCTTGCCACCTCAGTGAATCTTTGTCTCCTTCTAAGCATCTATGCTATGGATTCTCTACACTCACTCCTTCATTCTCACTCAAACTCCACTTGTCTCCCTCATTGCAGGAAAAGAGAGCCCACAATAAGAGGGAAAGCGTGAGGACAGGAGGAGGGCCACCCTCAATGGCCCAGCTCACCAATGCAGAGGAGGCGGCCCTGGAGATCGTAGGAGTGGAGGACGATGCACAAGTGGGGGACGGACAGACGGGTGCATCACAGCAAGCTGGTGACAGAATAGTTTTGCATCTCTCTCATTGACATTGCATGAGTGACTGATAATGATTCCGATGCTCTAACAGATTGACTTATGATCATCTGTACAATTCCATGTGCATGCAACCTTTATCTCACATCTCCAACTCTTTCCTTTACTCCCCCACAGGACCATCGAAAGCCCCCGTCCCCACTATCCAGGAGGTACAGCCTGAGCCTGAAGACTCCTCAGAGGAAGCTGCAACCTCTGAGGGTGCAGCGTCACCAGAATTCAGCGCACCCAGCACCAGCGCAGACACTCACACCTCGGTGGGACCTTTGCGAGATAGAGTAGTGTTGTCACCTGGTATATCATAGATCACAAGTGAGCATCAGCAGATGGTGGAGACAGGGACAGCAGTGGAGAGTCCTCGCCAGAGGGTGCAGGACTCTCCCAGCTCGGCTCGGCTGCATGTTGACCCTGTGCCTCTGGGTCCATCCAGAAGGAGAGCGGTGCTGGAACTCCAGGAACAGGTGCAGGAGTCTCTGGCAGGTTTTGTCTCCAGGGTCGCTGCGAGTGTGGAGTGAATGGAGGAGTCCATCGTGAACATGAGCAGAGCCTTTGTGGAGGCATTGGCGCACGAACGCATCACCACGGAAAGGATGGCAACCTCCGTGGAAAGGATGGCTACCTCCATGGTAAGGCTGGCTACCATAGAGGAGCGGATGTCTACTGTAGAGGAGAGGATGGCTACGGTAGAGGAGAGGATGGCTACGGCCATGGAGGAGCTTAGTCGCCAGGGTATTGAAAACATGGTGATTATTCAGAATAGACTGACATCTCTTGAGGAGCGATGGTCAGCTATTGAGCATAGAAACCAGACCTTCATGGAAGTCCTCTGGAGTAGGACTTCCAGTGCAGAAACGGGTCCTCATGGCCTCCCTGAAGTGCAGCAAGGTGCTGTCAAGCCACTTGCTAGCTCTGAAGTGGGGCTGACCCATGAGAGGGATGTTGGTGGCAGAGAACAAGGAAGTGGGGGCTCCTCTCCAAGCGCTCACACGACCATGCCACTGCAAAGCCCTCGGTCAGAGCCCCACCAGAGTCCTCACCCAACTGAGATGGTCATCTCAGCCCCTGCACAGCTGCAGGAGCAGCAGACTGTTGCCGAGCCCTCACAGGTTCGCAACCCCAGAGGACGCCCGCCAAAGGTGTCGAGACAGGAGCAGCAAGAAAGTGAGCAAGGAGCCTCCACATCTGCTGAATCCACAGGGGAAGTACCACGTAGGAGCACGCTTAAGAGGAAGATAAAGCACAAGTAGTCACAAGGGTAGTCACAAGGGTGTTCTGTTGTGTTTATTTTTGAAAAGCCATCCGTGAATTGTGATGATAAACAAATTTGATTGCAAACTGTTGGAAGTTGTGGCCTGTGTCATTTCACAAATGGGACTTCCACATTGAGGCCTTAGGGCGACTTGCAATTGTCAGTATGGAGGTCAGAGTGATAGGAATCCGCAGGTTCTTGTCCATTGTCGATGCTCTGGTAAGAAGGTGCGAGGCAAAAGTGTTTGATTGTGCAGGCTAAGCAAATCTGGCCAAGATGAGTGCGTCCCTTGCATCCCGGGCAGCAATGTGCTCGCGTGCTGGTGCCGCTGGTTGATGTGCCTTCGCAACCTGTTTGTTGTCGGTCTCCTCCTCCTCCTCCCCCTCCTCCTCCTCCTCATCTGAGGAGGCTATGCGATCAGCCACTTGTACCTCAGACAGCTGCAAGCCACGATGCTGTGCCATGTTGTGAAGTGCACAGCAGACCACGACGATTCTGGAGACCCTGGCTGCTGAGTACTGTAGGGCTCCACCTGATCTATCAAGGTATCTGAATCGCATCTTCAGCAAGCCGATGGTTTGCTCGATTATGGATCTGGTGGAAATGTGGCTGGAGTTGTAGCTCTCCTCAGCGTCGTTGGAAGGGCTCCTCAACGGCGTCATTAGCCACGTCTTCAGGAGATAGCCCTTGTCTCCAAGTAGCCATCCGAAAAGTTGGTCTGGCGGACTGGAGAGCGGAGGCACACTAGACTGCCGCAGGATGAACGAGTCATGGCAACTGCCAGGGTACTTGGCGCAAACATGCAAAATTTCCTTATTGTGGTCACACACCAGCTGTACGTTGAGGGAGTGGAAGCCCTTGCGGTTGACAAAAAAACCTGGATTGTGATGGGGTGCCTTAAGGGCCACATGTGTGCAGTCAACGACGCCCTGCACCCTTGGAAAGCCTGCCAGATTGGCAAACCCAACCGCACGCGCGGTTACACTTGCTTGATGCTTGGAGAAATTGATGTAATTATGCGCGATGGCAAAGAGGGCATCGGTTACCTGCCTGATGCAAGTGTGTGCGGCTGCCTGGGAGACGCCGCTGATGTCTGCTGCTGATCCCTGGAATGAGCCTGAAGCAAAAAAGGTGAGTGCGGTGGTGACTTTGATGGCCACTGGTAAGGGGTGTCCACCTGCTCCTCTGGGCTCCAGGTCTTGTTGCAGCATTGCGCAGATGTCACCCACTACCTCTCGCAAACGTCTGAGCCTCCTTTGGCACTGCTGCTCAGTCATGTTGAGGTAGCTGATCCTGTCTGTAGACCCTGTTTTGGGGGTATCTCCTGCGCTGACACGCTTCCCTGAGCTGGCGCCTTCTGGCCTGTGCAGCTTCAGGTGGGTGAGCAGCAGCTTGGCGCTCCTGTTGTTGCTCCTGCAGTTGGTGCTGCTGATGTTCAGGGTTCTGCTGCTGCCGCAGCTGGTCTTCGTCCGAATCTGATGTCCAGGAGGAAAGGAAATAAATGGTTCCCAAGCTTCTGGTATATACCTCAGTTGAAGAAGCGCTCAGTCAAGGTGGGGAGAGGAGTTTCCCAGGAGGTCACACTGGAGTGTCAGGCTCCAAAGTTCCACAACAATGAGTAGGCCTGCTAAAAGATCCCCCAGACATGAGACAACAAAGTTCTGCCACCTGCAAATGATCATCGGTGAAAACTCCTTTTTAATGGTGGAGCTGCAGCTGTTAGTAAGCAATCCACTTGTGAGGCAGCCAGGATTAACTGGCGTGTTCCAGAGGAGACGTGCAGCACAGGGGAAATGTCTTAAATTCAGAAAGGCCTCTCAAAATGGGATTATAGAGGCAATTGACTGGTAGTTAAGGGCCTTAAGGGTCTATCCCGCCTCTTTGAGGCGGGATGGAAACGGGGTCTGAAACCACGAATGTAGGAAAATTGCTCGGAGGTGGGATGGAGGCGGGACCGGAGCCGCCCGCCATTTTTTGCGATATTTACAACTCACACGCCTCCAATCCCGCCTCCTTGGGCCTGGCAAAATCGAGCCCATCTTGTCCATGAGACCCACTTCCTGCTCCCTCAACCCTATTCCCACTAAACTGCTGACCACCCAACTTCCTTTTCTGGCTCCCATGTTAGCTGACATTGTTCATGGTTCTCTCTCCTCAGGTACTGTACCCCTCTCCTCAAAAAACCAACCCTTGACCCCTCCATCCTTGCAAACTACTGCCCCATCTCCAACCTCCCTTTCCTCTCCAAAGTCCTTGAATGTGTTGTCGCCTCCCAAATCCGTGCCCATCTTTCCCGCAATTCCATGTTTGAATCCCTCCAATCAGGTTTCCGCCCTTGCCACAGTACCAAAACAGCTCTCATCAAAGTCACAAATGACATCCTTTGTGACTGTGACCAAGGTAAACTATCCCTCCTTGTCCTTCTTGACTTGTCTGCAGCCTTTGACACGGTTGACCACTCCATCCTTCTCCAATGCCTCTCCACCGTCGTCCAGCTGGGTGGGACTGCACTCACCTGGTTCCATTCTTAGCTATCTAATCGTAACCAGAGAATCACCTGCAACGGCTTCTCTTCCTGCTCCCGCATCGCTACCTCTGGTGTCCCCCAAGGATCTATCCTTGGCCCCCTCCTATTTCTCATCTACATGTTGCCCCTTGGTGACATCATCCGAAAACACAGTGTCAGTTTCCCCATGTACGCTGACGACACCCAGCTCTACCTCACTACCACTTCTCTCGACCCCTCCATGGTCTGTAAATTGTCAGACTGCTTGTCCAACATCCAGTTCTGGATGAGCAGAAATTTTCTCCAATTAAATATTGGGAAGACCGAAGCCATTGTTTTCGGTCCCCGCCACAAACTCCGTTCCCTAGTCACTGACTCCACCCTCTCTCTAACATCTGTCTGAAGCTGAACCACACTGTTCACAGCCTTGGTGTCATATTTGACCCTGAAATGAGCTTCCGACCACATATCCGCAGCATAACTAAGACTATTTCCACCTCCGTAACATCGCCAGTCTCCGCCCTTGCCCCACCTCATCCACTGCTGAAACCCTCATCCTTTGCCTTTGTTACCTCTAGACTTGACTATTCCAATGCACTCCTGGCTGGCCTCCCACATTTTACCCTATGTAAACTTGAGGTGATCCAAAACTCGGCTGCCCGTGTCCTAACTCGCACCAAGTCCCGTTCACCCATCACCCCTGTGCTCGCTGACCTACATTGGCTCCCGGTTAAGCATTGCCTCAATTTCAAAATTCTCATCCTTTTTTTCAAATCTTTCCATGGCTTCACCCCTTCCTATCTCTAATCTCCTTCAGCCCCACAACCCCCCCAAGATATCTGCGCTCCTCTAATTCTGCCCTCTTGAGCATGCCTGATCATAATCACTGAACCATTGGTGGCCGTGCCTTCTGTTGCCTCGGCCCTAAGCTCTGGAATTCCCTGCCTAAACCTCTCTACCTCTCTTTCCTCCTTTAAGACGCTCCTTAAAACCTACCGCTTTAACTAAGCTTTTGGTCACCTGCCCTAATTTCTCCTTGTGTGACTCGGTGTCAGATTTTTTGTCTTCTAACACTCCTGTGCAGCACCTTGGGATGTTTTCCTATGTTAAAGGCGCTATATAAATACAAGTTGTTGTTGTTATTGGTGTTGGTGTGGGAAGACGGAGCACTATGAGAATGGACGTCTCGGGCGGCCAATGGTGGCGGGACAGTTGGAGAACATAAGAACATAAGAAATAAGAGAAGGAGTAGGCCATTCGGCCCCTCGAGCCTGCTCTGCCATTCAATAAGATCACGGCTGATCTTCTACCTTAACTCCACTTTCCCGCACTATCCCCATATCCCTTGATTCCCTTAATATCCAAAAATCTATCAATCTCCGTCTTACATATACTCAACAACTGAGCATTTGCAGTCCTCTGGGGTAGAGAATTCAAAAGATTCACCACCCTCTGAGTGAAGAAATTTCTCCTCATCTCAGTCCTAAATGGCCGACCCCTTATTCTGAGACTGTGACCCCTGGTTCTAGACTCCCCAGCCAGGGGAAACATCCTCCCTGCAACTACCCTGTCAAGCCCTGTAAGAATTTTGTATGTTTCAATGAGATCACCTCTCATTCTTCTAAACGCTAGAGAATATAGGCCTAGTCTACTCAATCTCTCCTCATGGACAATCCCCCCATCCCAGGAATCAGTTACCCCCAATCCCATGAGCCCTAATTTTGTTTAATAACCTCTTGTGTGGCACCTTATCGAATGCCTTCTGAAAATTCAAATACACCACATCCACTGGTTCCCCCTTATCTATTCTACTAGTTACAACCTCAAAAAACTCTAACAGATTCGTCAAACATGATTTCCCTTTCATAAATCCGTGTTGACTCTGCCCAATCCTATTATTATTTTCTAAGTGCCCTATTACCAGGTCCTTAATAATAGATTCTAGCATTTTCCCTACTACTGATGTTCGGCTAACTGGTCTGTAGTTCCCCATTTTCTCTCTCCCACCTTTCTTCAATAGTGAGGTTACATTTGCTACCTTCCAATCCACGGGAACCGTTCTAGAATCAGTGGAATTTTGGAAGATGACAACCAATGCATCCACTATCTCTATAGCCAGCTCTTTCAAAACCCTAGGATGTAGGCCGTCAGATTCAGGTGATTTATCGGCTTTCAGTCCCATTAATTTCTCCAGTACAATTTTTTTACTAATACTTATTTCTTTCAGTTCCTCATTCTCACTAGACCCTTGGTTGTCCACTATTTCCGGGAGGTTTTTTGCGTCTTCTTCCGTGAAGACAGACACAAAGTATTTGTTTAATTTCTCTGCCATTTCCTTATTCCCCATTATAATTTCTCCTGTCTCAGCCTGTAAGGGACCCACATTTATTTTCGCTAATCTTTTCCTTTTTATATACCTATAGTAGCTTTTACAGTCTGTTTTTATGTCTCTCGCTAGTTTACTCTCATATTCTATTTTCCCTTTCTTTATCAATTTTTTGGTCCTCCTTTGCTGAATTCTAAAATCCTCAAGCTTAATGCTCTTTTTGGCAACATTATAAGCCTTTGATTTAATACTATCTTTAACTTCTCTTGTTAGCCACGGTTGGACTACTTTCCCTGTGGGGTTTTTCTGCCTTAAGGGAATGTATATTTGTTGTAAATTATGTATTAATTCTTTAAATGCTAGCCATTGCTTGTCTACCATCATAGCTTTTAATGTAGTTTCCCAATCTACCTTAGCCAACTCGCCCCTCATACCTACGTAGTTTGCTTTGTTTAGATTTAAGACCCTAGTTTCGGATTTAACTAAATCACTTTCAAACTTAATATAAAATTCTATCATATTATGGTCACTCTTCCCTAAGGGCCCCTTTACTACAAGGTTATTAATTAACCCTTTCTCATTGCACAATACTAGATCTAAAATAGCCTGTTCCCTAGTTGGTTCCTCAACATGTTGATCTAGAAAACTATCTTGTATACATTCCATGAATTCGTCCTCCACACTATTACTGCAAATTTGGTTTGGCCAGTCTATATGTAGATTAAAGTCCCCCATGATTACTGTATTGCCCTTGTTACATGCACCTCTAATTTCCTGATTTATACTCTGCCCTACATTACAATTATTGTTTGGGGACCTATAAACAACTCCCACCAATGTTTTCTGCCCCTTGCTGTTTCTTAGCTCCACCCAAATTGATTCTACTTCTTGATTTTCGGAGCTAAGATCCTTTCTCTCTACTGTCTTTATCCCATCCTTTATTATCAGGGCTACCCCTCCTCCTTTTCCAATTGCCTATCTCTTCCAAAAGTTAAGTATCGTGGAATATCTAGTTCCCAACCTTGGTCACTTTGTAACCACATCTCCGTAATGGCTATTAGATCAAACCTATTAATTTCTATCTCCGCTATTAATTCATCTATTTTGTTGCAAATGCTTCGTGCATTCAGGTATAGTGCCTTTAGCTTTGACTTTTTACTATTTTTCCCTGATGTCACCTTAGTCACTGATGCCCTATTACCTTTGTTACTCTCTCTGTCCCTTCCTGACCCACTCTGCTTATTTTTACCCAAAACTCTGCTCTGCTCTAGAGCATTGACATTGCTCTTGCTACTTTTAAATGTACTCTTTCCTGAATCCTCCCATCGCCCTCCCCCCCTTCTCCCTTCATTAGTTTAAAGTCCTGTCTACTGCCCTAGTTATTTGATTCACCAGGACACTGGTTACAGCCTGGTTTAAGTGGAGCCTGTCCCAACGGAACAGCTCCCTCTTTCCCTAGTACTGGTGCCAGTGCCCCATGAAGCAAAACCCCTGCCTCCCACACCACTCTTTCAGCCATGCATTTAACCTCCTAATTTGCTTATCCCTATGCCAATTGGCACGTGGCTCAGGTAACAATCCAGAGATTATTACCTTTGAGGTTCTGCTTTTTAATTTGGACTCCAACTCCTCAAACTCTCTCAGCAGAACCTCATTCCTAGTTCAACCTATGTCGTTGGTTCCTACGTGGACTACGACAACTGGAACCTCCCCTTCCCACTCCAAGTTCTTCTCCAGCTGCGAGGAGATGTCTTTAACCCTGGCAACACTGCCTTCGGAACTCAAGTCGCGGCTGCAGAGAACAGTATCTATCCCTCTGATTATACTGTCCCCTACCACAACTACATTCCCTTTTACTCCCCCCACTTGAATGGCCTCCTGCATCATGGTGCCACGGTTAGCTTGCTCATCCATCCTGCAGGCTTTTCCCTCATCCACACAGGCAGCAAAAAACTCATACCTGTTGGAGAAGGGCAAAGGCCGAGGCTCCTCCAGCACTTCACCTTGGGTCTGTTAGAAACTAGGGGTGCCTAAAAATGTACATGGCTACACGAATAATACTGTGTTTAAATGATTGTATGTTTCTGCTCGAGACAAGTAAGGGGATTCTAAGTTTCGTTTTCCTGGAAAACTTGCATTAGAATTTGTGACAGTCTTTTTAATTAGTTAGATTAGGTGAGGCATAGACATTCCACACAGGGGCCCATAGGATGGCCCTGCCAGGCTAGCTGTCTGCTGCTTGTAAGTTAGGGTTTTGACTTTGTTAATGTATCTTTAATTTGGCCAGTGAAGGCCCAACCTATGTTTCTTCCATTATTACTAATAACCATATTATAATCTCCACAGGTAGAATTTGGAATTTGTTTAGCAGAACTGCTTGCGAAGATAATTAAAAGTTAGTTAGGAAAAGACATAGAATGAAAGGAATTTGAGGAGGCTAAGGTATCCATCTTAGAATGGGCCATGTGCTAGATGAAAGTGAGATAGCGACTGGCGAAAGTGCGACAGCTCTGGCTGGGGCCATGATTAAGAGGGACAGGGTCGGGCCTTGTACTTGCTGGGTCAAGGAGGATAAAGACAAGGGAGATAAGGCACGAATTCCAAAGGAAGAACCTTCAGAAAGATTAAACAATAAGACAAATTGGATGAAGTAATGGGACCCCCTTTTGGGGAGGGCTTTCATCCAAGAACCAAGACAAAGAACTTGAGCTGTCATTGGGTGATGAGGTTTTAGAGGAACCTCTATAGGTTAAATGGTCTTGTCAATAATTTGGCCTCAGGCCCACCCCTAAAAAGAGAATAAAAGTGACACCCCGAGTGCTTGCCCACACAGACGGTGGAGGGGAGAGCCGAGCAGAAGTTGGGCTGGTCGAACGCTCTTTTGAGAGTGATCCCATGCTCACCAAATCAGAGGTTCTAGACGAGAGAGAGAGAGGCCGGAAGCCAGAGAACTGTTCACGCATGCCAGCCGTCTGTCTGATCGGGACCGGTACCAGCTGCTTGTCACGGTCGTATGTTTTTGCTGTATAACTAGCATGTTATATTCCGTCTTAAACTCTGATTAAACACAATATACCCACCATATTGGTTTGCAGTCGATCCTGATTATTTGAAGGACTAGAGATAAGCTACTAAGTGGCCAAATCTCTACAGTCCCCTTACCTGCCTGAGTTGCAGTCACACCCTCCTGTCCCTGACCTCTAACCAGACCTGTACCACTACCTAACCTAAGGGGTGTGACTGCTTCCTGGATCAAAGGGCTGGATTTTGCAAAGGGGAGCTTTTGGAGGAGGGACTCCCACTTGTCGGGTTTTAGTCCTGCCTCCATCGACTTCTGTCCAACCCACGCTGTTTTCCCTTGATTGACCTTGTTAAGTCCACCCAGCGGGCTTAGCAGGCCAATTAAGGGGAAGCCGGTTACAGAGAACGTCAGCGTATGACGTTTCATCTGTCAAAACTTTTTGACAGATGAATTGTCATCGTTTGACAGCTCTGTGAAGCTGTCAAACACTGACATTCTATCTTGTTTGATGAATTCTTGTATTCAAGACTCATCAAACCTCTTTTGTTCACAAATTAGATGGTTGTTGTATTGCCGGTGAGATGCGAGACTCTCCACATCCCCAACGTTTGAAGCCTGCAGGAAGAAACAAAGTTAAGTAAATATTTTCTATCACTTTCCACTCACCTCACATACTTACCTCTCCACACTTACACCCATCACTTACCTTCACAGTGCACTTTTGCACCCCTCCGACCCCCGCAGACCCACTGCTCGCCTCGCTGACCCTGGCGGGGTTCGCAGCCTTCGGGAAGCCCGCACTTGTGTGGGTAAAATGGGGATAATCCTCTTATCTGCCTGTTAACTACCTGTTAACAGGCAGTTAAGTGGCTGTAGTCCCCTTCCCGCCTCCAGGAGACGGGACTCGGCGCGGGTCAGCTACCCGCCTCCTGGGAAGATGGCACGGAGGCGGGTTGGGGGCGGGATGGGCACCCGCCTCCAGATTCTGCCATTTTCTCGGCAGTCCCGCCTCCAAATCCGCCTCCCCAGGGCTGGCAAGTTCGCGCCCAAAGTGTCCAGGTAACTCTCCCCCTCCCTGATGCCCCGCAATGTCTACACTTCAGACTCCAGCTCAACAACTCTGAGCTGAAGTTCCTCAAGATGCAGGCACTTACTGCAAACCTGGTTGTCTGGGATCACAATGCTCTCCACAAACTCCCACATGCCGCAGTTGAGGCACATCACCTGCACTGCCATCCCGATATGACCTTGTTCTATTTAATTACAATTAAATAAAATTGTATTTAAGTAACTTAGTTTACAGTTTAGTTTCTTGACTACTTAATTGATCTAGATTAAGTTATGGGTAATGAAATTAAATATCTACCTGTAACACAAAGCACTACAAGTAGTGTAGGCAAAAAGCAGCAACTCCTTCCCCCTCTTCTTTGAATTCCCATTCTCTCCAAATTCCCAAATGAAACACTCTGTTTAAGTCCACTCCATTTAATCCCGCTCTGTGCAGCTGTGGGAGGCAGGAGGTCATGTGTTGAAACCTCCAGGAATATGTCCAACCAGAGTTGGCAACCCTAGTCCACAGAGCGGTGGGATGGTGCTGATCTCTGGCTCTGACTGACCAGCGCCTTCCCTCGGAGGAGGGAAGAAGAGTCGCTGCTCAGCTGCACAGCCTGGCAGTGGGTTTAAGAGCGGCAGACACTGAAGAACAGCCGTTCCCCACCCCCAATAAAAAAAATCCTATACCCTCAAAGAATTAAAATACTGACTAAAGGGGAGCTGGCTGTATCAGTAAAAAGGGGGGAAGAAGCTGCAAATGCTGGAAACCTAAAAATATAGTATCAAATGCTGGAAATACACAGCAGGTCTGCGAAAAAAGAGGTTCATATTTCAGGTGCAAGACCCTTCCTCAGATCTCCTGTACCAAACCTTCCAACCTGAGGAGAATATTTGAGGGTTACATTTGCTGGGGATTCGAGGGCTGCTTTAGATTGACGCAAAATCCCTCACTGATTCTGTTTGAGACGAGGTTTGTCAATGAACTGAAGTAGTGAGATGAGTGTAGGTATGTTAAAACAAAGTCTGTTTAGAAATGAGGGAAGGCTTTCTGCACCAACCCGGGGATCCATCCGTATCCAGGGGAAAGAATTGCTCCAGAGACTTGAGCACTAAATCTAGGCTGACACTCCAGTGCAGTACTGAGGGAGTGCTGCACTGTCAGAGGTGCTGTCTTACAGATGAGATGTCTGCTCTCTCAGGTGGACGTAAAATATCCCATGCCACTATTCGAAGAAGAGCAGGGGAGTTATCCTCAGTGTCCTGGTCAATATTTATCCCTCAATCAACATCACTAAAACAGTCGTTAACTCTGTTTCTCTCTCCACGGATGCTGCCTGGCCTGCTGAGTTTTTCCAGCGTTTTCTGTTGTTATCACTAAAACAGTTTATCTGGTCATTATCACATTGCTGTTTGTGGGAGCTTGCTGTGCGCAAATTGGCTGCCGTGTTTCCTGCATTACAACGGTGACTACACTTCAAAAGGCCTCCATTGGCTGTAAACCTGAGATTGTGAAAGGCGTTGTATAAATGCAAGTTCTTTCTTACTCCTGGGCGAAGCCTATTTTTGTTCGAAAATGTAGCGTCCTGTGAAGACGAATACAATGTAGATATCAGAAGCCAAGGGTGAACTGATTTTGGCCTGTAGTGTGGAAGTTCACATCTGTTCAGCTTTTCACTATTGTCAGTCAGGCTTCTGCTACTGGCGTTCAGTATTTGTTTGAGTTTGTAAGGTGTGGTTCATGATTCTCATCGTTTTCACAGGAATACAAAGAGGTCTCTCTTACTTAGTGCCCCCTGCCCCCTCCAAGGAGCTTACCATTTAAAAAGAAATGTTGGACTGGTAAAACCAGTTTTATCCTTTAAAAGGATAGATGGAGTCTCTCTCCTCCCGATTACCATGAGCACTTTCCCTTATGTAACCATAGACACGGAGAGTCAGATACTCTACAAAACAATGAATCTTGTGCTGCTAGAGCCCTGGAAAGGTCAGATATCTAATGCATATGGTCTAGGATTGAATGATGCAGATTGTAATGTTAGATTAATGTCATGGAGTTTTCCTGTGATTATCTTCAGGGGTTAAGGAGAAAGTTCTACTGCGATTTACTTGTACTTCCAGGCGAAACAGCGATTTACTTGTACTTCTTTCAATTTAGTATACTGTCTTCGCTGCTCACGATGCGGTCTCCTCTACATTGGGGAGACCAAACGTAGATTGGGTGACCGCTTTGCTGAACACCTTTGTCCAGTCCACAAGCGTGACCCTGAGCTTCCGGTCGCCTGTCACTTTAACTCTCCGCTCCACTCCCACTCTGACCTCTCTGTCTTTGGCCTCCTACACTGTTCCAACGAAGCTCAACGTAAGCTCGAGGAACAGCACCTCATCTTTCGATTAGACACTTTACAACCTTCCGGCCTCAACATCGAGTTCAACAATTTCACATCATAACCACCGCTCCCATTTTTTCGGACAGCAGGTGCTGGTAATGGTTCTGCTGGTGCCATTTACACCTCCTCTAGACCCATCTTTTGGTGTTTTACGTGTCCCATTACCACCCCCCGTTTGCCTTGCACCATCACCCCTTTTGTCGTTTAATCACCCTATCACAGACCTTCCCTTTTGTTCTTTCCTCCCCTCCCCCCTCCTTTCCCTGCCTCTGTACTTGCTTAAAAACCTGTTATATCTGTAAGATTTTCCAGTTTTGACGAAAGGCCATCGACCTGAAACGTTAATGCTGTTTCTCTCTCCACAGGTGCTGCCTGACCTGCTGAGTGTTTTGCAGTATTTTCTGTAGAGATCAGAAAACCCAGTTGGTGGGATCGTGGGCACTACCCTGCTCCATACTTAGCTCTTCACACCATGACATGAGACAAGAAACTTATTGTGGGAAGTGCGATTGTTTCTATTTCACCCGTTTCTCCCTCCTGCTCTGTGTCCCCTCTTTTTCCCACTCCCCTTTTCAGTACTGTTCTTTTCACACAAAGGCTAGCAGAAATCTGGAATTCTCAGCCCCAAAAGGCTGTGGATGTTGGGACAATTGGAGCCTTCAAGACTGAGATAGATAGATTTTTGTTGGGTAAGGGTATCAAGGGATACGGAGCTAAACCGGGTAAATGGAGGTAAGATAGACGATTCAGTCATGATCGAATTGAATGGGGAGCAGGCTTGAGGGGCTGAATGGCCTCCTCCTGTTCCTATCTTCCTATGTACGTGAAGAGCGCTACAGAAATGTAAGTCGTTGAAGATTATTTTTGAAACATCTATAGCGCTGTATCTATATAGAATTTTAGGGATCCTCAAGAGGCCAGAATTAGAGGAGCGCAGATATCTCAGGGGGGTTGTGGGGCTGAAGGAGATTACAGAGATAGGGAGGGGCGAGGCCATGGAGGGATTTGAAAACAAGGATGAGAATTTTGAAATCGAGGCATTGCTTAACCGGGAGCCAATGTAGGTCAGCAAGCACAGGGGTGATGGGTGAACGGGACTTGGTGCGAGTTAGGACACGGGCAGCTGAGCTTTGGATAACCTCAAGTTTATGTTCATGCTCTGGGTTCGAGGGGCATTCCTTTCCAAAAAGTAGTTCATTGGCTGTAAAGCACTTTGGGACATCCTGAGGTCGTGAAAGGTGCTATATAAATACAAGTCTTTCTTTTATTCCTTTTCACTCTCTTCCAGACCTCTGAAATTGTATTGTGTTTTGAAAATAAGCCTTTTGAAAATAAAAGTAGTTCCCTAACAGTAGACTGTTGGCCACAAACGGTTGTTGAGGCAGAATCGATAAGGGAATTATTCAGTTGCTTGAAAAAGAGGAATATTAAAGAGTATGGGGATCACGCAGTTATACTCGAATTAGACTGTGTCACCCAGGTGCGGAAAAATGCTTCCTTGACTTTAATGGGCCGAATGCTCTGTTTCTGTGCTGTCAGCTTTTAGGATTCTATGACTTTGGACACAAAAATGATCTGGAAATAAATGCATGTTATTCTTTGATAATTATACAGTAACTGTGCCAATTGTTAATCTGGTGCGATGAAGCTGGATACAGCTGCCTGTTCAGCTGGTACAAGCTGTTCCCAGCCTAGGTGCTTCCAGATCGACCTCCGGGTCAGTCTGAAGTGGCAACTCCCACTGAAATGGATGGAGCTGCTCCAAGACATACACGGGCCGACCTCACAATGTACGTCACTGTAAACAGAGAACGGAAATGATGAATCTCCCTGGCGTGCTAAATACATTACATAAAAAAACTTTGGTCTATTGACAAGACAACTACTGTATATTAATCATTTTTTTGGTAAAATAATATGTGGGAAAATACTTTGTACAGAAGCATTCCTTTTCCCAACAGCCTTCCTTCTCCTTCGATGTAGAGACAATACTATTTAGTTTTGTCTATATTTGATGATTTATTTTCTACTCTAGTTATGGTCTCTGCACATTGTACGGCACACTTGTGTTCCAGTTCACAACCTCTATTCCTCGTCTCCTGCTCCACCCTCAGAGGACAAGCTTACTGCCACCGCACCCTACTCTTTGGAGCTTTCTGCCAAAACTATTTCACTACATCTCCCTCTTCCTTCAAAAGTCTCTTAGAGACTTATCTCTTTGTCTATGCTCCCCTCCCCACCTTAATCTCCCATCTCCTGCTTGGCATCCTCCTGGTCCCCCTTTGTAATGTGCTCTTAGGTATTCTTCTACATGAGAGATGCTATACAAATAGAAGCCGTTGTTGAGCAGATGACCAGCACCAAGGGTTCTGTGGCTATCTAACTGTCCACTAGACGACATCAGACCACCTGAAGGCTCTCCTCCTCTGGTTTCCTCCATTACCTGTGGCCTACACTTGGTGTCCACGCTGTGGAAGTGTGGCTGAGATTGGCAGCTCACCGTGTGGAATATCACCACGGGCACGAGTCATAGGAACATAAGAAATAGGAGCAGGAGTAGGCCATTCGGCCCTTCGAGCCTGCTCCGCCATTCAATAAGATCATGGCTGATCTTCTACCTGATCTCCATTTTCCTGCACAATCCCCATATCCCTTGATTCCCATAATATTCAAAAATCTATCGATCTCTGTCTTGAATATACTCAACGACTGAGCCTCCACAGCCCTCTGGGACAGAGAATTCCAAAGATTCACCACCCTCTGAGTGAAGAAATTTCTCCTCATCCCAGTCCTAAATGGCCGACCCCTTATTCTGAGACTGTGACCCCTGGTTCTAGACTCTCCAGCCAGGGGAAACATCCTCTCTGCATCTACCCTGTCAAGCCCTGTAAGAATTTTGTATGTTTCAATGAGATCACCTCTCATTCTTCTAAACTCTGGAGAATATAGGCCTAGTCTACTCAATCTCTGGTCTGGAGTCTGGATGCCAGCATTCTGCGGCACAGCACTGCGGGGCTCCACCATGCGCTTTCCCCATCAGTAACCGGATTTCCTCAACAACTGAAGCTGCACCCGTTACTACGATAGCAAAATACTGCGGATGCTGGAAATCTGAAATAACAACAGAAAACGCTGGAAAAACTCAGCAGGCCAGGCAGCATCCGTGGAGAGAGAAAGAGAGTTAACGTTTCAGGTCGATGACCTTTCGTCAGAACTGCTGTGTCAGTGCTTCCGATCACGTGAAGAAAGCGGCGCAAAGCTCGCTGTACTCGGACTTAATGTCTTACACCCAATAGGCGCAGTATATCGGAGCAATGAGGAGTTTGATTCCTTGGGGAAACGGCAGCGGGTGTTTCGTCTGCTGCTGCCTGGCTCAGTTGGTAGCACCCTCGCCTCTGAGTCAGAAGGTTGTGGGTTCAAGTCCCACTCCAGAGACTTGAGCACAAAAATCTAGGCTGACACTGCAGGGCAGTATTGAGGGAGTGCTGCACTGTCGGAGGTGCTGTCTTTCGGATGAGACGCTAAACCTCGCCGCCTCTCTACCTCTCTTCAGTCTATCCACGTAACTGTAATTGCTCATCCCTGGAACCATTCTAGCAAACCTCTTCTGTACAAAGCCTTCCAATGTGCTTCCTAAAGTGTGATACCCAGAATTGGACAGAATACTCCAGCTGGGGCCAAACTAATGGTTTATAAAGGGTTTAGCATAACTTCCTGGCTTTTGTTCTCTCTGCCTCTATTTATAAAGCCCAGGATCCCATATGCTCTATTAACTGCTTTGTTAACCTGCCCTGCCACCTTCAAAGATTTGTGCACAAGCACCCCCAGGTCTCTCTGTTCTTGCACCCCCTTTAAAATTGTACCATTGTCTCTCTCCTGGATGTTGGATCAGAATAGAACCAGGCTTGGCTGTGATGAAGAGATAGCCTGCTGGTACTGAGTATCCAACATCACACATGAATAATGACCTCCCCTGGCCAGGGCACATTGCATCTCTGCGCTCCTCCAATTCTGACCTCCTGCGCATCCTTGATTTTAATCGCCTCTGAGTCAGAAGGTTGTGGGTTCAAGTCCCACTCCAGTTACTTGAGCACATAAAGCTAGGTTGACACTCCAGTAAAGTGCTGAGGGGGTGCTGCACTGTCAGAGGTGCCGTCTTTCAGATGAGACGCTAAACCGAGGTCCTGTCTGCTCTCTCAGGTGGACGTAAAAGATCCCATGGCACTATTTAGAAGAAGAGCAGGGGAGTTATCCCCGGTGTCCTGGCCAATATTTATCCCTCAACCAACATAACAAAAATAGTTTATCTGGTCATTATCACATTGTTGTTTGTGGGAGCTTGCTGTGCATAATTTGGCTGCCGCGTTTCCTACATTACAACAGTGACGACACTTCAAAAAGTACTTGAGACAGTGTTAACATCAGTTCTGAGATTCTGATATGCTGTGCATTTTAAAATTTGCTTTAAAAAGTTTTTCTTTAAACTCAGAAGGTCTGTTCAATTTCAAGGACTGCAAAGATGACTATCCTGTCAATCACTGGCCATTTCACCAGCCGCTGGAGGCTGACGACCAGCGCTTGGTGTGTGCATTCGGATTAGACACTTCCCCCCAGTGTTCAACAAGCAATGCACTTGGGTCGTATAACCATGGCCACTGCTCATCTCACAGT
The DNA here is from genome assembly GCA_030390025.1 of Squalus acanthias. Lineage (NCBI taxonomy): Eukaryota > Metazoa > Chordata > Chondrichthyes > Squaliformes > Squalidae > Squalus > Squalus acanthias. The sequence continues at coordinate 16,857,786 of CM059436.1, read as the reverse complement.
CTAAACAAACCCAGCCCACCATCTCTATGCAGGAGTAGAATGCGGTCACGTGCACCGATACTGGAAGCTGAACGACTAGTGAGGTGCTTAACCCTGATTTATTCAGAGCAGTTATGTACAGAGGTCTGCAGACTTCAGAGGCAGGAAGCAGTACATGAGCTGCTTTTATACTGGTGCTGTATTAGTTTGGATTCGGAGAGACTGGCTCCTGGTGTTTATACTGCCATATCTGACTCCCTTATCCCAGTAGCTGACTTGTAAACCCAAACATTTGGACTAAGGGTCTTCTACCAGATTAAGGGAGCAGGAATTAGCACAGTAAACGGCAAGACTCAGCTCATGGGAGCCATCTCCCAGAATCCAATCTAAACAACTCCTCACATAATAACTGTTTACTTGAGTGATAGTTAACAGGTTACAGTCTGGTATACTTCAGTGATAATAATCAAATTATTCACACCATAAACACAACACACATCCTTTTTTTTTATACCATTTAACAAGTATGTAAAGGGCATGTGGTGCACAGAGTGTTTATAAACTTTACCACACATATTATGAGCTACAGTACCTAACACTACATCTTTATTTAATTGCATCCAGGCGTGGAATAATGTTCTTAGGAACTGGATAAAAATATTCCTTAATAGACCACTGAACGACTAATGGTGTAACCATTTAAGACTGAGATGTGGAGGAATTTCTTCACTCAGAGGGTTGTGAATCTTTGGAATTCTCTGCCCCAGAGGGCTGTGGATGCTGAGTCTTTGAGTATATTCAAGGCTGAGATCGATAGATTTTTGGACTCTAGGGGAATCCAGGAATATGGAGATCGGACGGGAAAGTGGAGTTGAGGTCGATGATCAACCATGATCTTATTGAATGGCGGGGCAGGCTCGAGGGCCGTATGGCCTACTCCTGCTCTTATTTCTTATGTAACAGTACATCGCCTTCTTAGAACTAAGCTGAAAGGGCATTGTCACCGCGACGGAGAGTTTTCTTTCAGAATTCTGCTGCCAGTTTGGTATCTGTCATGAACGTATGCTGCAGTGCAAGTTTGTTCTTTTCAATACAGCTGTTTTTCTTGGGTTATATTAAAACTAAGGTAAGGGATGAAATGGTAGTGCTAGTGCCAGCACATACTTAATTATATTCTCTCGTTATAAACAAGGTGAGGTGCCTTGAGGAGCAATCCTGCCCCTTTAACTGGCTGGTTATTTCCCAGCACTAAACCTGCGCACAGTGCTGTCCTTGAATGAACTTCTGGTGCAAGATCAGAGAATGAACTGGAAAGGAGTTTATGGTGTGTGATAGGTCTCTGGCATTATTGTCCACCCACTTACAGATAGGGCTGCTCATGAAGTCATGTTTGAACGACTATTGCGAAATTCAAATAGCTTAGCGCTGACACATTAGGGAGTTTGTTTTATATTAGCCCGTCTATAATGCAAACTTATCACAATTCTGTTCAGCACAACACACACTTCAAAAGAGTAATTATCATGGGAGAAGGTTTACTGCGAGAAACTGGCAGCATTGCCAGTATCAAAGTCTGGAGTAGAGGTGTGAAAGAAAGACTTGTTTTTCATGACCTCAGGACATCCCAAAGCGCTTTACAGCCAATGAAGTTCTTTTGAAGTAAAAACAGAAAATGCTGGGAATACTCAGCAGGTCAGACAGCATCTGTGGAGAGAGAAACAGAGTTAACGTTTCAGGTTGATGACCTATCTTACAGTAAACCTTCTCCCATGATAATTACTCTTTTGAAGTGTGCATTGTGCTGAACAGAATTGTGATACGTTCTTTTGACGTGTAGTCACTGTTGGAATGATGGAAATGCGGCAGCCAATTTGTGCACAGCAAGATCCCACAAACAGCAACAAGATAATGACCAGATAATCTGCTTTTGGTGGTGTTGGTTGAGGGATAAAAATTCTATATTTTTTAACATAATTTTTTTTTAAAGTTTGTTTATGATATTTCAGCTTCTACCGTAATCCCATGTGTATGTCCCAATCTTTATTTCGCTCTCTGTAAAATTTATAAAAAGTGAAGGATAATCAGTGCATTTTACTTCCTGGTTTGCTGTCTGTGAGAATTCTTCAATGTGATTGGCTGCTTAGCCAGCTTGTTGACATCACTGTTGCTGGAGATCCCCGAGACTTGGCGTCAGATTCAAATTAACATCAGGAAAGGTGAACTCGAAGCCTCAGAGATCACTAGATCTTTGTGGGCAGCTTTCTTCGAGGTCAGCGGCGAGCGCCATCAATTCACTGCTGACGACAAAATTCGGGCCATTAATACCACTGGTCATGATGAGAACTGGGGCACAGTGCCTGAGGCAATAAAGACTCTTGTAAATAAAGTGTTCCTGCTTGGAAATACAAGTTCTGACTTTTCATTGATGATACAAAGAAGCAGAGAAGTAAAATATGGTGTCAGAAGTTTAGTGATTCTCTGCAAAGTCGGTATAAAGGCTGAAAGAAGCAAAACTGCAAGTCATTGGGGCTGAGAATTAGCTGAAGCAAATGCAACAACTAAGTACTTTGAAGCTAAAAACTCTGATCTCTGTTACCTCCCAGCTGCAGAAAGTAATGAAAACAATTGCAAACCACAAAAAAATTGGTAGAATTACAAAAAAAAAAGTCTGTGGTAAGCATTGTGAAACTACCAAAATCCTGCAGCAATGGGGCAGTTCAGTTAGGATACAAGACGAAGAACGTACCACAGATCTGGAAGCACTTGAGCATAAAGAACATAAGAACATCAGAAATAGGAGCTGGAGTAGGCCATTCGGCCCCTCGAGCCTGCTCCGCCATTCAATAAGATCATGGCTGATCTGATCTCAGCCTCAACTCCACTTTCCTGCCCGCTCCCCATAACCCTTGATTCTCCTGTTTTTCAAAAATCTGTCTATCTCCGCCTTGAATATATTCAATGACTCAGCCTCCACAGCTCTCTGGGGCAGAGAATTCCAGAGATTCACTACCCTCTGAGAGAAGAAATTCCTCCTCATCTCCGTTTTAAATGGGCGACCCCTTATCCTGAAACTGTGCCCCCGAGTTCTAGATTCCCCCATGAGGGGAAACATCTACCCTGTCAAGCCCCCTCAGAATCTTATATGTTTCCATAAGATCACCTTTCATTCTTCTAAACTCCAATGAGTATAGGCCCAACCTGCTCAACCTTTCCTCATAAGACAACCCCTTCAACTCAGGAATCAGAATATGAGGGAATAGTTGAGTCTGGAGGTGACAAAGGCATGGGCGAGAGTTTCAACAACTGATGGGCTGAGCAGGGGCAGAGGCAGAGGCGGGCGATGTTATGAGGTGTAATTGGTTATTCCACAACCAATAGAGGAACTGGCAAGAGTAAAGACATCACAGATGGCAAACCAGTGTTTCATGACGGTGAGTAAATTGAAGAAGCCAGCAACGACTATGGTAGAAAACTCAAAACCCTCACGGAATGATCTTGTAAGTGAAACCTAAGACGTTAACGTTAAACTAAGGATCGATTATGTTTAATTCATAGGCCACATCTGCAACCAAAAGCAATTACATAGAATTACAGAACATAGAATTTACAGCACAGGTGCTTATGCTCCACATGAGCCTCCTCCCACCCTTCTTCATCACACCCCATCAACAGAGAGTGAGGAGACTCAGAACAAACTGTCACAGGACAGAGAGTGAGGAGAATCATTACAAACTGCCACAGGACAGAGAGTGAGGAGACTCAGAACAAACTGTCACAGGACGGAGAGTGAGGAGACACAGAACAAACTGTCACAGGACAGAGAGTGAGGAGACTCAGAACAAACTGCCACAGGACAGAGAGTGAGGAGACTCAGAACAAACTGTCACAGGACGGAGAGTGAGGAGACTCAGAACAAACTGTCACAGGACAGAGAGTGAGGAGAATCATTACAAACTGCCACAGGACAGAGAGTGAGGAGACTCAGAACAAACTGTCACAGGACGGAGAGTGAGGAGACACAGAACAAACTGTCACAGGACAGAGAGTGAGGAGACTCAGAACAAACTGCCACAGGACAGAGAGTGAGGAGACTCAGAACAAACTGCCACAGGACAGAGAGTGAGGAGACTCAGAACAAACTGTCACAGGACAGAGAGTGAGGAGACTCAGAACAAACTGCCACAGGACAGGGTGAGGAGACTCAGAACAAACTGCCACAGGACAGAGTGAGGAGACTCAGAACAAACTGCCACAGGACGGAGAGTGAGGAGACTCAGAACAAACTGCCACAGGACAGAGAGTGAGGAGACTCAGAACAAACTGTCACAGGACAGAGAGTGAGGAGACTCAGAACAAACTGTCACAGGACGGAGAGTGAGGAGACTCAGAACAAACTGTCACAGGACAGAGAGTGAGGAGACTCAGAACAAACTGTCACAGGACAGAGAGTGAGGAGACTCAGAACAAACTGCCACAGGACAGAGTGAGGAGACTCAGAACAAACTGTCACAGGACGGAGAGTGAGGAGACTCAGAACAAACTGCCACAGGACAGAGAGTGAGGCGGACCTGGGTGGAGCAACAGCGGCGAGGCGGCGGCGGTAAAAGGCGGCAGCGACCAGATAGGCTTTCACCAAGCCGAGAGCAGGAGAGAGGTAAAAAATAATCGAAGTGTGACATCACCAGAAAGCAGGTAAGTGATTGGTTGGTGAGTATTTCTCTTTTTTTTTTATACAAAACTTCAATTTTATTGTTTCTCGGGTATCTGTGGTGTAGCAGAGACTGCTGGCATAAATTAACTGAACAGTAAATAATACATTTTTAATTAATTACATAGAATGGGAGAGCAGGTGATGTGTTACTGCTGCAATATGTGGGAGCTGGTGGACACCATTGATGTTCACGGTGAACACATTTGCAGTAAGTGTTGGCTGCTCGAGGAACTCCGGCTCCGTGTTGATGAGCTGGAGTCCGAGCTTCAAACACTGCGACACATCAGGGAGGGGGAGAGTTACCTGGACTCCGTGTTTCAGGAGGTAGTCACACCAATTAGAGTAACTAATTCAGAAGTAGCCCGTGGTCAGGGACAGGAAGGTGTGACTACGAGTGAGGCAGGTACAGGGATCCAGGAGGTAGTGTTGGAGGAGCCGCAGCCCTTGCTCTTGTCCAACAGGTTCGAGGCTCTTACTCCCTGTGTGGATAGGAGCGGGGACTGCAGGGAGGATGAGCAACCTGGCCACAGCACCGTGGTAAGGGGGGCCATTCAAGTGGGGGGAGTAAAAAGAAATGTTGTAGTGGTAGGGGATAGTATCATTAGGGGGATAGATAGGGTTCTTTGCAGCCAAGAGCGAGAGTCCCGAAGGCTGTGTTGCCTGCCCGGTGCCAGGGTTAAGGACATCTCCTCTGGGCTGGAGAGAAACTTGGAGTGGGAGGGGGAGGATCCAGTTGTAGTGGTCCATGTTGGTACCAATGACATAGATAGGACAAGGAAAGAGGTTCTGCTGAGGGAGTTTGAGCAGCTAGGGGCCAAATTAAAAAGCAGAACCTCGAGGGTAATAATCTCTGGATTACTACCTGAGCCACGAGCAAATTTGGCTAGGGTAAATAAAATCAGGGAGTTGAATGCGTGGCTCAAAGACTGGTGTGGGAAAAATGGGTTTTGCTTCTTGGGACACTGGCACCAGTACTGGGGCAGGAGAGAGCTGTTCCGTTGGGACGGACTTCACTTGGCCAGTGCTGGGACTAGTGTCCTGGCGAATCGAATAACTAGGGCTGTGGAGAGGGCTTTAAACTAATTAGTGGGGGGGAGGTTTCAAGAGAGCAAAAAATAAAAATGACAACAGAGAGGGTCATAGACATAGGTAGCAGTAGGGGAATCACAAATCAGAGCGTGGCAGGAAGGGACAGAGTGTGTGGAGTAAAAGGTAAACTGGTAAAAAGTGAAAAAGCAGGAACTAAGTGCCACAAAGCATATTTGAAAGTTCTCTATCTGAATGCACGTAGCATTCGTAACAAAATAGACGAGTTAATGGCACAAATAACTACATATGGTTATGATATTGTGGCCATTACAGAAACATGGCTGCAGGGTGACAATGCCTGGGAATTAAACATACCAGGTTATTTAACGATCAGGAAGGACAGGCAGGAAGGAAGGGGAGGTGGGGTGGCTATGTTAATAAAGGAAGGAATCACTGTAATACAGAGTAATGATATTGGGTCAAAAAATCATGATAATGAAACAGTTTGGGTGGAGATAAGGAATAATAAGGGAAAAAAACATTAGTGGGCGTAGTCTATAGGCCTCCGAACAGTTGCAACTCTATTGGACGGAGTATCAATCAGGAAATAGTTGAGGCATGTAATAAGGGAACATCTATAATTATGGGGGATTTTAACTATCATATTAATTGGACAAATCAAATGGGGCAGGGCTGCCTTGAGGATGAGTTCATTGAGTGTATTAGGGATGGGTTTCTTGAGCAGTATGTAACTGAACCGACCAGGGGGCAAGCAACCTTAGATCTGGTCCTGTGTAACGAGACAGGATTAATTAAAAATGTCCTAGTAAAGGATCCCCTTGGAATGAGTGACCATAACATGGTTGAATTCCATATTCAATTAGAGGGTGAGAAGGTTGGATCTCAAACAAGCGTGCTAAGCTTGAATAAAGGAGACTATGAAGGTATGCGAGCGGAATTGAGTAGAGTGGATTGGGAAAATAGATTAAAGGGTAAGACGACACATGATCAGTGGTGTACATTCAAGGAGTTATTTTACAACTTCCAAAAAAAATATATTCCACTGAAAAGAAAAGGGTGTAAAAGAAAGGACAGTCATCCGTGGCTAAGTAAAGAAATTAAGGATAGTATTCGACTAAAAACAAGGGCATATAAGGTAGCGAAATCTAGTGGGAGGACAGAGGATTGGGAAAACTTTAAAAGGCAGCAAAAAATAACAAAAAGATTGATTAAGAAAGGGAAGATAGATTATGAAAGTAAATTAGCAAAAAATATAAAAACAGATAGTAAGAGTTTTTATAGTTATATAAAAAGAAAAAGGGTGGCTAAAGTAAATGTTGGTCCCTTAGAGGATGAGACCGGGAAATTAATGGTGGGAAATATGGAGATGGCAAAAACACTGAATGAATATTTTGTATCAGTCTTTACAGTAGAGGACACTAAGAATATCCCAACACTGGACAAACAGGGGGCTATAGGGGGAGAGGAGCTAAACACGATCAAAATCACTAAGGAAGTGGTACTCGGTAAAATAATGGGACTCAAGGCGGATAAATCACCTGGACCTGATGGCTTACATCCTAGAGTCTTGAAGGAAGTGGCGGTAGGGATTGTAGATGCATTGGTAATAATTTTTCAAAACTCCCTGGATTCCGCTAAGGTCCCGGCAGACTGGAAAACTGCTAATGTAACACCCTTATTTAAAAAGGGCAGTAGACAGAAGGCTGGTAACTATAGACCGGTTAGCCTAACATCTGTGGTAGGTAAAATTTTGGAGTCCATTATTAAGGAAACAGTAACAAGACATTTGGATAATCATAATTTAATAGGACAAAGTCAGCATGGTTTTACGAAGGGGAAGTCATGTTTGACAAATTTGCTGGAGTTCTTTGAGGAAGTAACATATAGAGTGGATAAAGGGGAACCAGTGGACGTAGTGTATTTAGACTTCCAAAAGGCATTTGACAAGGTACCACACAAAAGATTATTGCTTAAGGTAAAAAATCACGGGATTGGGGGTAATATTCTGGCATGGATAGAGGATTGGCTATCTAACAGAAAGCAAAGAGTTGGGATAAATGGTTCATTCTCGGACTGGCAATCAGTGACTAGTGGTGTTCCACAGGGGTCAGTGCTGGGTCCCCAACTCTTCACAATCTATATTAACGATTTGGAGGAAGGGACCAAGTGTAACATATCAAAATTTGCAGATGATACAAAGATGGGAGGGAAAGTAGTGAGTGAGGAGGACATAAAAAACCTGCAAGGGGACATAGACAGGCTAAGTAAGTGGGCAGAGATTTGGCAGATGGAATACAGCACTGGAAAGTGTGAGGTGATGCACTTTGGCAGGAAAAATCCTAGAGCAATTTATTATCTTAATGGCAAGAAACTGGAGAGTACTGAAGTGCAAAGGGATCTGGGGGTCCTGGTGCACGAAACTCAAAAGGTTAGTATGCAGGTACAGCAAGTGATTAAGAAGGCAAATGGAATGTTGGCTTTCATTGCTAGGGGGATAGAATATAAAAATAGGGAGGTATTGCTTCAGTTGTACAAGGTATTGGTGAGACCGCACCTGGAATACTGCATACAGTTTTGGTGTCCTTACTTAAGGAAAGACATCCTTGCTCTCGAGGCAGTGCAAAAAAGGTTCACTCGGTTAATCCCGGAGATGAGGGGGTGGTCATATGAGGAGAGGTTGGGTAGATTGGGACTCTACTCATTGGAGTTCAGAAGAATGAGAGGCGATCTTATTGAAACATATAAGATTGTGAAGGGGTTGGATCGGGTGGATGCGGGGAGGATGTTCCCGATGACGGGTGAGACGAGAACTAGGGGACATAGTCTTAGAATAAGGGGCTGCTCTTTCAAAACTGAGATGAGGAGGAACTACTTCACTCAGAGGGTGGTAGGTCCATGGAATATGCTGCCACAAAAAGCTGTAGTACCTTTCTCCCTCACGTACTTATCAAGCTTCCCCTTAAATGTTTCCATGCTATTCGCCTCAACTACTCCATGCCGTAGCAAATTCCACATCCCAACCACTCTCTGAGTAAATGTGTAATAAAAGTTCTGAGTTTAAGCACTGACAAGGCTAATTATTATAACAGGGACCCAGACTTCAGCACATAATCTGGGCTGGCACTTCAGTGCAGTACCGAGGGAGTGTTGCATTGTAGGAGTTATGCCAAAACGAATTAATTGGCCGTGAAGCACTTTGGGACATCCTAAAGACGTGCGAGACGCTATATTAATGGACAGGGATTTAGGGAAAATCATTGTCATCAGAGGAAGGCTTGAAAGAAACATATACTTCACTATCCCGAAGAGTGATTCCCAGGAAGAACAGGTTATTATTAGAGAACGGATGATGAATCATGATCACTGGGAGTTGTGACAAAATCTGAAGAGCTATTTCTTTTTCATGTTATTTTGTTGATTAATTTTCAGCTAGTAAGAATACATATTTCGGTAGCAATTAATAGTTCATGCTAGATGATGGAGCAACGCCAATTGCTGTGTTGAACCAGCTGACTCACGAATAGATTCCTCAAACAGCACCATCTGGTGTACAGGCTGAGCAGTTACGTGTATTTAAATACAGGTACCTGTATATGGCAGTGGCTCATTGTGAGAGGTAGAGAACTGTGCCTAAGGCAGCAAAGCAACTTCTCAATAAACTGTGCTTGGAAGTACAGCCACTGATTTCCTGACGACATAAAGAACCAGAAAGGTAAAACAATCAGAAGAGAATTTACTTGCAGACGCTCAACAATATTTAGACGAGATGTTGTGGGAAAGATATTCTAGCTGATTTAGATGCCAGTGATTTTTTTTTTGCCAGGAATCTTGATAAAAATCAGGACATGACGGCACAATTTGTTTTAACGAAAGGCAGTAGGGGGGTCATCTGGCTTAGCACCAGTGTGATAGCTCTCACCACAGGCTCCTCTTGTAACATCAGCAGGGAAGAACAAGAGACCGAGAGAAACTAATGTCTTTCTGGCTTTCTTATTTGGATATTGTTTGAAACATAATTCAAGGAGATGGCTTCCCTCAAAGCCAATCATTTGAGATCGTTGGCCATCACAGGAAGCACTGGACTGCATTACAGATTAAAACTAGGGTCAAGCAGAGAGGCAGCATCATTTTCATGATGTTAATAAAATGTATGGTAGCAGACTGTCTAAATAAAATCTACAACTTTAATATAATTTGATACTTCACAGAGAGCAGTGTGTTCCTACAGAAGAAATTAGTACAATTTTAACAAAGTTGTGTAGTTTTACAATTTATACCAAAAGACCAAATAAGCGTTGGCTAGAAACTTGTATGGAACCTCAGGTGGATGACAGAGTACAAAGTTACTTTTGAAATAAATTCCCAATTTTTCTTTCGAGAATAGGTAACCTTTTTCAAGCGCCTGTTTAGTAATTCTTCTGATATGACCACAATCCCAACAGAGCTGACCAGAGGAGTTTAATGTGTCTATGGATATATCAGAGGATGCAGATTTTGGGAAGAGGACAAACTAGAATCTTCAGGCTGACAACTGGTCGCTGTGAGGAAATACAGAAATACTTCCCACAATTGAAAGAAAGAAAGGCTTGGACTTGTATAGCGCCTTTCACAACAACCGGACATCTCAAAGCGCTTTACAGCCAATGAAGTACTTTTTGAAGTGCAGTCACTGTTGTAATGTAGGAAACGCAGCAGCCAATTTGCGCACAGCAATGTGATAATGACCAGATAATCTGTTTTTGTTATGTTGATTGAGAGATATTGGCCAGGACACCGGGGATAACTCCCCTGAACAACTCACTCGTCGAAAGCTTGCCCATGTAATTATTGGCCAAATGAGACGCAGCAACATCTGCGTTTAAACATCTGTGGTGGTCCCTTGGATGCTGCATGGATTCCATCCAAAGACTCATGTCTTCCAGTGGAAGATGCCTAACAATGACAGAGTTTCACGAGAAGTTAAAGAATCTAACAGTTAGAGATCTGTTTTCGTTAATTGTGTCCAAGTCTTCATTTTATTTTTTCTATCATTTTTTTTAAGAATTGCCACTTTCATTGAGTTGTACAGGGATGTACGTACTTTCTCACGCTGTTGTAGAATACAGTGTGATTGAGTATGTTTTCATTTGCAGGTTGCACAGCGCTCACAGATAGATACTTTGGGGGTCCTATGTACCTCTACAGTTCTTCATGCTAGGGCAGGGATACCAGTTGGCAGGAACAAGGTCTTTCCTTATCATGAGGGCTCAGGTCACTCGGGGACGGGGAGAACAGAGTGGGAGTGGTGTTTGGATCTTGAGGTTGGTGAGGGCTTCAATACTGCCTCAAGGATTATAGAATAAATGGAATTGAATTGGCAGAGAGGGATTTAGTAGGACACCTGTAGACAATAGTAAACTCATCACTTTCAATATCTAGACAATGTGGTGAAGCAACTTAAGTTTGATCAATGGACCAAGTTCTATTATGACAATTTTAGCAATGTGCTCTGTAGTCAGGAGATTGCCTTGGTAAAGTTAAGCGGCATTTTGTTTCCTGTACCTGTAGCATGTCCTAAATCCAGTGAATGTACTTTCAGACATATGGGGGGGGGGGGGGAAATTTTAATGTTCTAATGTGCTGGGAGCGGGTGTCCTGTAGTGCGCATTTCCCCACACTCCACAGCGTGCGTGTGACGTCACTGACAGCTTCCCCGCCCAGAAGTCAGCCTGATTGACAGGCTTGGCTTCCATTTGGGTGGGGAATGCTGGGGAAGAGGCCACAGCCCCAGGTAGGTGTGAGCCCTGACCCCGAGTGGGTCCAATCCCGGGCAGGCCGATCCCTGACTAAGAGGGGGGGTCCAATCCTGGGGGGGAGGGCGGTTGATCCCTGACCCCGGGGTTGTCTGATCCCTGACCCCCAGGGGGTCCGATCCCGGGGTGGGGGGTCCAATCCCCGACCCCAGGCGGGGGGAGTTTGTATGGGGGGTTAATAATGGGGGAGCTTGGGGGTCCGGGGGGAAGCAGTCCTCCTCCTCCTGGCCCACAGGGAGTGCTCCTCGAGGCTGTCCTCGCCTCACTGCAGCTGCTGGGATTCCCGAGGCCCGGGAACTCCGGCCAGCTACAGTTAAATCCAAGGCTTCCAGCCTCATTTTCATGTTTAAAGTGCCAACCCGCCTCCTGGGAGCAGGTTGGCTGCCCGGCCCCCCGTTTAAACCGGAAGTGGGCAGTTTGGAGGCGAGTTGGGGTTGGGATTCAAATTTTTAACACTTTAACCTCCCACCCGACCCCAACACGTCCATTTTTGGGGGTTAAAATTCCCCCATGATCTACCTTGGAGGTAAAAACACTACAGCAGTTACTGTGCCCTGTCAAACCTCTCCCGATTGGATCCTGGATCGGTTGCTATGAGGGGTTGATCAAGTCTCAGCCCGTCAAGAGTTATTCAGCACAGAAACAGGCTTTGGCCCAACTACTCCATCCCGGCGTTTCTACTCCACTCGAGCCTCCTCCCGTCCTTCCTCATCTAACCCTATCAGCATAACCCTCTATTCCCTTCTCCCTCATATGCTTGTCTAGCCTCCCCTTAAATGCATCTATCCTATTTGCCTCAACCTCTCCCTGTGGTAGCGAGTTCCACATTCTCACCACTCTTTGGGTAAAGAAGTTTCTTCTGAATTCCCTATTTGATTTCTTGGTGACTGTCTTATATTGATGGCCTCTAGTTATGCTCTTCCCCACAAGTGGAAACACTCTCACTGGTCGCGATTTCTCCGACCGAGGCAGGTCCGGGGCGGTCGGGGTCGGTGTCGCGGTCCCAGCTCGCTGCCTACTGCAGCCCGCACTCTCCAAGTGATTTTACGTTAATAGGGCTTGTTAAGCCTGCCCTGCAAGGTTCCCGGCCAATTAAAAGGAAGCGGGTCTGATGACGTCATTTGATGACGCGTCATCAGCCGGTTTCCTTAAAGGGGCCATGTCCAAATTTACTTTGACAGTTGTGCTGTCAGTGTTCTGCAGCATTGAGGTGCTGCAAACACTGACAAGCACTGCACAGAGGTGCACGGCTGCACACAGGCTCTCTCCATGACTCACTCCATATGCTTATGGAGGGAGTCACAGCACGCAGGGAGGTTCTCTTCCCCTCCAATGGGTGGAAGATACCTCCCCAGGAGACCAACGCAGCCTGGTTGCACATTGCACAGGAGGACTCAAGCAGGGATGTCGTCAGGAGGACCAGGCTGCAGTGGCGCAAGCCTTTCAATGATCTGAGTAGATCACGAAGCATTACTGCCAAGCCACACTCAACCTCATCCTGCTGTGCCAATCATCACATCCTCATCACTCTGCCTTCCCTACCCTACTCCTGCACATCTTTACTCACACCAACTTACCTTGCACCTCCACCCATCCCTCTCTATCTACATTATCACTTCCCCATCTCACTAGCCACGCCTCACACTCACCCTCATCCTACTGCAAGCATACCAACTAACAACACACCTGGGCACTTGGATGGTATAGCCAATATTCATGTGAAGTTTCTGTTAATGTATTGTCAAACACTGAAATCTATATTTTCAACACTTACCTTATTGCACAGATCTGTGCTCACCATTGGAAGTGTCTTAGTGAGTTCCAGTGAATGTTGAGACATAACTTCCCCCACCCCCGCACTGGTGATGAGTGTGAAAGGAATGGCTTGGTCATTGTCGGGATGCTTTTTGGTGCTGGTGTGGGGTGGTGTCAACCTGGCACATCATGTGGCAGGCAGGGTGTACAGCGTCAAGTGAAGTAAATTTGGCCATGGTGATGCCGTCGCTGGCCTCCCGGGCAGCAATGTTGTCGGGTGCTGATGCCCTGTGTCCTGTGCAGCATCAGGTGATTGTGGAGAAGGTTGGTATTGTTGTTGGTGATGTTGGTGTGCCTGGTGATGTTGGTGTTGGGGCTGATCGTGGAGGGATTCAGAGGACAAGGGCACCGATGTTGCTGGAATAGATGGCAGCTGAAGTTGAGATGGCAGAAGCGATCTGTCAATGGTGAGAGAGCTTGCTCCAAGGAGGTGACAGTGGATAGAGAGTTTACACCAAACACTTCCAAACTGCATTAAGCTCAAAAGTGTCTTCCACGTGCTGAAGGCTCAAGCTTCTGACATTGGAAAGTGACAAGCTGTGAATTGGTAGCTTTCATACCACTTTTGCAGCTGTCACCTATTCACAGCAATGGGGAGACATAGAGAACCCGACCTACTTACCTGACGTGATCTCTGAACGATGTGAACCTCGTTAAAAAAGTGGTAAAATAGAAATAGGCTGGCAAAACAGTAGTTAACAAGCGTTTAACAAGCATTTAACTATCTTAAATGCCTCCCCCCGCCGCTTGGTGTCGGGTCTGTTCTGAAATCGCAGACCCGACACTTTGGAAACCCGCTGTCAATCATTTCGATTTTGACAGCGGACCCGCCTCTGAACCCACCCTCTGAGCGCCGGCAAAATCGCGGCCTCTGCATCTACTCTATCATAAGCTTTCATTAACTTTAAAGACCTCTATTAGGTCACCCCTTAACCTTCTCTTTTCAAGTTTAATAAATGAAGTGTGCCCATGTGCACAAATGCTGGGTGTTATTTTGCATTATATTTACAAACTTCAGTTGGGATATAGGAGGGATTCAAATAACTCACTGTTAAAGGTACGGGAAATTCTGTTATTTCAGGATAGTGTAGACCAAGATCTCATGGGTATTTGTGCCTCGAGAATTGTAAAAATAGTCAGAAACCATTGTGAGCTTTAAATAGAAATAAATGAAACAATAAATACAAATTGATCACAATCAAAATAAATTTATCCCCAAATTATATAAATTTGGGATGAGAATCTAAACTTCCAAGTTTCCAAAAATGTGGAGGAAAGGTAATTGAAACCTGGGCAGTCACAGGGAAAAAAATTGGACTGTTTAAAAAATGGCAGCCAAGCATTTAATTAATATATTAAAAAAAATAATTAGTAAGGCACATCCAACCAGATTAGGCTCCGCAGGTATTAGGAGCTCACACAGATGTTGGAGATATAATGGTACATGGGAATGCTCTGGAATTGTTGGACAGTTCAAGAATTTTGGTCTTGATTTTTGAATGCAATTAAATCTATTAAAAGATCAAATTTGGAACTGAACCCAGTAACAGTTATTTTAGGAGATATTTCTGGTTTAAAGGTTAACTCTTCTGAGCTAAATTTATAGGACTGAGCCTGCTAATGGATAAAAAGGATAATATTACAGACTTGGACGAGCCAGGATATGATGGATGGCAGAATATGCAGCAAGATGGAGTAATGGAAAGAGAATCTGATTTAAAAAGAGAGATTCAATGACATTTCAAATTCAATTAAGGCTCAGTTAACATTTCAAAGGTAAAACTTAAAATACTTCAGGGGAATGTTTGTGTGAACTGATTTTGAGAAGAAATGTAACATATGTAATTCCTCAGATTTGTGACTATTCCAAACTTCAGTAAAATATTTAATGAAGTAACTACAGTACAGAATGCAAAAGATTCCGCAGTTATGACATGTTGTGAATTTGATGGTATTTTCCGCCTCCCTTGATCTCTTGAAGGTGCCAATTATAGATTGCAATACTGTGGGCCATTCTTCATGTGTTTTAGTCGCTCCACTATTGGCGGCCGTGCCTTCAGCTGCTGAGGCCCTAAGCTCTGAAATTCCCTCCCTAAACCTCTCCGCCTCTCTCGCTTCCTTCAAGACGTTCTTTAAAACCTACCTCTTTGACCAAGTCTTTGGTTATCTGCCCTAATATCTCCTTATGTGGCTCGGTGTCAAATTTTGTTTGATAATCGCTCCTGTGAAGCGCCTTGGGACATTTTACTACGGTAAGGGCTCTATATAAATGCAAGTTGTTGTTGTTGTTGTGTTACCCTTGACAGCGAGTGTTGACAGGCTGCTAACCATGGGGAACATCACAGGCGAGCCCGACTCAGTTCACACACACACACACTATCCAGAAAAAGCCAAAGGATAGCAATTAGGAGAGGGAAACCTTCCATGACCTCGGGCCACTGGGGCTGAGATTGCCTCATTCATCACAGACAAGGAAACCTGGGACCTTTTGGTTTATATGACTCAGTTATGTGCTGCGTTTCCCATCTGAGTCATTGGAAAGGGAGTTGTCCTGATGTTCTAACCAAGAGCAGCAGCTGGAGCATGCCTCCTGGTTCTACTGTGTGAAAATGTTTCATTCTTCTTCATAAAGGGGATCCCAGAAGAAATGGCACTCTGTGGCAATGGTAGAAGTTAGCATCAACATATCAACAAAGGGGGGATCTGCCCACATTGGGAGTCTTGAAACAAAAGCAATAGTAACAACCAAAATCATCATTACACCTGACCCAGAAAATGAACAGGGAATGGAAGTCATAGCACCTCTGAGGGCATAGTGACCACAGAATGATCAAGTTTAACGTGTCAGAGGTACCAAGAGCCAGGTATATAACTTTAAGGATGATTCTATGGGCAATGTTATGCCTGGAATGTGGGGTCCAGTCAGTGGCAGCCAGGCTGGAGGCAGACATTTCAGCCATCAAGCTCTGTTTGGTGACGCAGAGATAGTTACTAATGTATAGTGGCACTGCAGGCATAACCCCTCAGAGTCCAGACAACAAACACAGGCTGCAATTTTCCGGGGGGTCAGCGGGCGGGATCGGTGATGGGTCTGGTGGTAAACTGGGTTTTTTTTGACAGCCGGTCGGGACCCCGCTGTCAATCCGCCGTAACGTGCCTTTCCCAATGTCGGGTCTGTCAGTGCTGAGCAGACCCAACAGGCAGCGGCGGGCGACCCAATTAATCTCATTACCATCTAGTTGACAGATCTTAAACAGGCTTTTTTAACTTACCTTTTCACTTTAACTTCATGTCCACGGGAACCACGCTGTTCGGGGACCACGACTGTCAACCTGAGGCAGGAGTTCAGTGGCCATTGCTCCAGCTGATTACTTGACCGCTTCAAATGTACAGTAAAAGCTCCCACCTGCCAGATCTTCACTTTCCTCAGCCACAAGCTGTTTCTCAGTCCATTTCCAGCACAGATTCTGCAGGCTTTCCACTTTCCACTCTCCATTCACTCTGACCTCATTAGAAGAACTCTCTCACCATTGACAGAATGCTTCTGTCATCTCTACTTCACCTGCCATCTATTCCATCAACATGGGTGCCCTTTATACTGTCTCACCTTGGTCCTCAGAATCTGACCATGATCAGCCCCAATACCAGCAGCACCAATAACAACAACCTTCTCCGCAATCACCTGATGCTGCCTGGGAGGCCAGGGATGGCCTCACCATGGCCAGGTTTACTTCACTTGACACTGTACACCCATGGCTGCCACATGATGCGCCAGGTTAGTATCATCCTACACCAACACCATAAAGCATCCCTACAATGCCCAAGCCATTCCTTTCACACTCATCACCATTGCGGGGGGTGGGGTACCGTTATGTCTCACCATTCACTGCAACTCACTAAGCCACTTCCAAAGGTGCACACAGATCAATGGTTTCAATGTTTTACAGCACATTAACAGAAACGTTACATGAACATTGAATAAAACACCCAAGTGTCTACCCTTGTGTGTTGTTAGTTCGTATGATTGCACTAGGATGAGGGTGAGTGTGAGTGGTGGCTAGTGAGATGGGGATGTGACAATGTAGATAGAGAGAGAGGGATGGATGGAGGTGCAAGGTAAGTTGGTGTGAGTAAGGATGTGCAGGAGTAGGGTAGGGAAGGCAGAGTGATGGGGATGTGATGAATGGCACAGCAGGATGAAGGTGAGTGTGGCTTTGTACTAATGTTTCGTGATCTAATGAGATCATTGAAAGGTTTGTGCCACTGCACCCAGGTCCTCCTGACCACATCCCTGCTTGTGACCTCCTCTGCAATGTGTTGGTGTCCTGGGGAGGTCTCTTCCACCCATCGGAAGGGAAGAGGACCTCCCTGCGTACTGTGACTCCCTCCATAAGCATATGCATGGAGTCATGGGAGAGCCTGGGTGCAGCCCTGCACCTCTGTGCAGTGCTTGTCAGTGTTTGCAGCGCCTCAGTGATGTAAAACACTGACATTCACAACTCCTCAGATAATGAAGCAGTCCATGCCCGCATACAACAAGACCTGGACGACGTTCAGGCTTGGGCTGATAAGTGGCAGGTAACATTCGCACCACAGAAGTGCAAGGCAATGACTATCTCCAACAAGCGAGAGTCTAACCACCTCCCCTTGACATTCAATGGCATTACCATCGCCGAATCCCCCACCAACAACATCCTGGGGGTCAGCATTGACCAGAAACTTAACTGGACCAGCCACATAAATACTGTGGCAACAAGGGCAGGTCAGTGGCTAGGTATTCTGCGGTGAGTGTCTCACCTCCTGAATCCCCAAAGTCTTTCCACCATCTACAAGGCACAAGTAAGGAGTGTGATGGAATACTCTTCACTTGCCTGGATGAGTGCAGCTCCAACTACACTCAAGAAGCTTGACACCATCCAGACAAAGCAGCCTGCTTGATTGGCACCCCATCTACCACCTTAAACATTCACTCCCTCCACCACTGGCGTATCGTGGCTGCAGTGTGTACCATCTACAAGATGCACTGCAGCAACTCGCCAAGGCTTCTTCGTCAGCACCTTCCGAACCCGCGACCTCCTCCACCTAGTAGGACAAGGGCAGCAGGCGCATGGGAACACCATCACCTCCAAGTTCCCCTCCAAGTCACACATCATCCTGACTTAGAAGTATATTGCCGATCCTTCATCGTCGCTGGGTCAAAATCCTGGAACCCCCTATCTAACAGCACTGTGGGAGTACCTTCACCACAAGGACTGCAGCGGTTCAAGAAGGCGGCTCACCACCACCTTCTCAAGGGCAATTAGGGATGGGCAATAAATGCTGGCCTTTCCAGTGACGCCCACATCCCATAAACGAATAACAGAAAAAGCACAACTGTCAAAATAAAGTTGGCCATGGTCCCTTTAAGGAAACCGGCTGATGACACGTCATGAATGACGCTGAAAGACCCGTTTCCTCTAATTGGACCGGGAAACTTGCTAGGCAGGCTTAACAAGCCCTATCAAGGGATAATCATTTTAGACAGCGGTTGGAGCCAGCAGCGGAGTCGGGACCCGCCACCGACGTCGCCCGTCCCGGACCCGCCGAGGTAAGGAAACTCTCGGACACAGCATTAACACCCCCCACAGTTCAGGTAACGCACAGTGCTAACACTCCCCACAGTTCAGGTAACGCACAGTGCTAACACTCCCACAGTTCAAACAACGCACAGTGCTAACACTCCCACAGTTCAGACAATGCACAGTGCTAACACTCCCACAGTTCAGGTAACGCACAGTGCTAACACACCCACAGTTCAGGTAACGCACAGTGCTAACACTCCCACAGTTCAGACAATGCACAGTGCTAACACTCCCACAGTTCAAACAATGCACAGTGCTAACACTCCCACAGTTCAGACAATGCACAGTGCTAACACTCCCACAGTTCAGACAATGCACAGTGCTAACACTCCCACAGTTCAGACAATGCACAGAGCTAACACTCCCACAGTTCAAACAATGCACAGTGCTAACACTCCCACAGTTCAAACAATGCACAGTGCTAACACTCCCACAGTTCAGACAATGCACAGTGCTAACACTCCCACAGTTCAAACAATGCACAGAGCTAACACTCCCACAGTTCAAACAATGCACAGTGCTAACACTCCCACAGTTCAAACAATGCACAGAGCTAACACTCCCACAGTTCAAACAATGCACAGAGCTAACACTCCCACAGTTCAAACAATGCACAGTGCTAACACTCCCACAGTTCAAACAGTGCACAGTGCTAACACTCCCCACAGTTCAGGTAACGCACAGTGCTAACACTCCCCACAGTTCAAACAATGCACAGTGCTAACACTCCCCACAGTTCAGACAATGCACAGTGCTAACACTCCCCACAGTTCAGGTAACGCACAGTGCTAACACTCCCCACAGTTCAAACAATGCGCAGTGCTAACACTCCCACAGTTCAGACAATGCACAGTGCTAACACTCCCCACAGTTCAGACAATGCACAGTGCTAACACTCCCACAGTTCAAACAATGCACAGTGCTAACACTCCCACAGTTCAAACAATGCACAGAGCTAACACTCCCACAGTTCAAACAATGCACAGTGCTAACACTCCCACAGTTCAAACAACGCACAGTGCTAACACTCCCACAGTTCAAACAATGCACAGTGCTAACACTCCCACAGTTCAAACAATGCACAGTGCTAACACTCCCCACAGTTCAGGTAACGCACAGTGCTAACACTCCCACAGTTCAGACAATGCACAGTGCTAACACTCCCACAGTTCAGACAATGCACAGTGCTAACACTCCCCACAGTTCAGACAATGCACAGTGCTAACACTCCCCACAGTTCAGGTAACGCACAGTGCTAACACTCCCACAGTTCAGACAATGCACAGTGCTAACACTCACACAGTTCAAACAATGCACAGTGCTAACACTCCCCACAGTTCAAACAATGCACAGTGCTAACACTCCCACAGTTCAGACAATGCACAGAGCTAACACTCCCCACAGTTCAAACAATGCACAGAGCTAACACTCCCACAGTTCAGACAATGCACAGTGCTAACACTCCCACAGTTCAAACAATGCACAGAGCTAACACTCCCACAGTTCAGACAATGCACAGAGCTAACACTCCCACAGTTCAAACAATGCACAGTGCTAACACTCCCACAGTTCAAACAATGCACAGAGCTAACACTCCCACAGTTCAGACAATGCACAGTGCTAACACTCCCACAGTTCAAACAATGCACAGTGCTAACACTCCCACAGTTCAAACAATGCACAGAGCTAACACTCCCACAGTTCAGACAATGCACAGTGCTAACACTCCCACAGTTCAAACAATGCACAGTGCTAACACTCCCACAGTTCAAACAACGCACAGTGCTAACACACCCACAGTTCAGACAATGCACAGTGCTAACACTCCCCACAGTTCAAACAATGCACAGAGCTAACACTCCCACAGTTCAGACAATGCACAGTGCTAACACTCCCACAGTTCAAACAATGCACAGAGCTAACACTCCCACAGTTCAGACAATGCACAGTGCTAACACTCTCACAGTTCAGACAATGCACAGAGCTAACACTCCCACAGTTCAGACAATGCACAGAGCTAACACTCCCACAGTTCAAACAATGCACAGTGCTAACACTCCCACAGTTCAGACAATGCACAGTGCTAACACTCCCACAGTTCAAACAATGCACAGTGCTAACACTCCCCACAGTTCAGACAATGCACAGAGCTAACACTCTCACAGTTCAGACAATGCACAGAGCTAACACTCCCACAGTTCAGACAATGCACAGAGCTAACACTCCCACAGTTCAGACAATGCACAGTGCTAACACTCCCACAGTTCAAACAATGCACAGTGCTAACACTCCCCACAGTTCAGACAATGCACAGAGCTAACACTCTCACAGTTCAGACAATGCACAGAGCTAACACTCCCACAGTTCAGACAATGCACAGAGCTAACACTCTCACAGTTCAGACAATGCACAGAGCTAACACTCCCACAGTTCAGACAATGCACAGTGCTAACACTCCCACAGTTCAAACAATGCACAGTGCTAACACTCCCCACAGTTCAGACAATGCACAGAGCTAACACTCTCACAGTTCAGACAATGCACAGAGCTAACACTCCCACAGTTCAGACCACGCACAGTGCTAACACTCCCACAGTTCAGACAATGCACAGTGCTAACACTCCCCACAGTTCAAACAATGCACAGAGCTAACACTCCCACAGTTCAAACAATGCACAGAGCTAACACTCCCCACAGTTCAGACAATGCACAGTGCTAACACTCCCACAGTTCAAACAATGCACAGAGCTAACACTCCCCACAGTTCAGACAATGCACAGTGCTAACACTCCCACAGTTCAAACAATGCACAGAGCTAACACTCCCCACAGTTCAAACAACGCACAGTGCTAACACTCCCACAGTTCAGACAATGCACAGTGCTAACACTCCCACAGTTCAAACAATGCACAGTGCTAACACTCCCACAGTTCAAACAATGCACAGTGCTAACACTCCCACAGTTCAAACAATGCACAGTGCTAACACTCCCCACAGTTCAGACAACGCACAGTGCTAACACTCCCACAGTTCAGACAATGCACAGTGCTAACACTCCCACAGTTCAAACAATGCACAGTGCTAACACTCCCACAGTTCAAACAATGCACAGTGCTAACACTCCCACAGTTCAGACAATGCACAGTGCTAACACTCCCCACAGTTCAGACAATGCACAGTGCTAACACTCCCCACAGTTCAGGTAACGCACAGTGCTAACACTCCCACAGTTCAGACAATGCACAGTGCTAACACTCCCACAGTTCAGACAATGCACAGTGCTAACACTCCCCACAGTTCAAACAATGCACAGTGCTAACACTCCCACAGTTCAGACAATGCACAGAGCTAACACTCCCCACAGTTCAAACAATGCCACAGAGCTAACACTCCCACAGTTCAGACAATGCACAGTGCTAACACTCCCACAGTTCAAACAATGCACAGAGCTAACACTCCCACAGTTCAGACAATGCACAGAGCTAACACTCCCACAGTTCAAACAATGCACAGTGCTAACACTCCCACAGTTCAGACAATGCACAGAGCTAACACTCCCACAGTTCAGACAATGCACAGTGCTAACACTCCCACAGTTCAAACAATGCACAGTGCTAACACTCCCACAGTTCAAACAATGCACAGAGCTAACACTCCCACAGTTCAGACAATGCACAGTGCTAACACTCCCACAGTTCAAACAATGCACAGTGCTAACACTCCCACAGTTCAAACAACGCACAGTGCTAACACTCCCACAGTTCAAACAATGCACAGTGCTAACACTCCCACAGTTCAAACAATGCACAGTGCTAACACTCCCACAGTTCAAACAATGCACAGTGCTAACACTCCCACAGTTCAAACAATGCACAGTGCTAACACTCCCACAGTTCAAACAACGCACAGTGCTAACACTCCCACAGTTCAGACAATGCACAGTGCTAACACTCCCCACAGTTCAAACAATGCACAGAGCTAACACTCCCACAGTTCAGACAATGCACAGTGCTAACACTCCCACAGTTCAAACAATGCACAGAGCTAACACTCCCACAGTTCAGACAATGCACAGTGCTAACACTCCACAGTTCAGACAATGCACAGAGCTAACACTCCCACAGTTCAGACAATGCACAGAGCTAACACTCCCACAGTTCAAACAATGCACAGTGCTAACACTCCCACAGTTCAGACAATGCACAGTGCTAACACTCCCACAGTTCAAACAATGCACAGTGCTAACACTCCCCACAGTTCAGACAATGCACAGAGCTAACACTCTCACAGTTCAGACAATGCACAGAGCTAACACTCCCACAGTTCAGACAATGCACAGAGCTAACACTCCCACAGTTCAGACAATGCACAGTGCTAACACTCCCACAGTTCAAACAATGCACAGTGCTAACACTCCCCACAGTTCAGACAATGCACAGAGCTAACACTCTCACAGTTCAGACAATGCACAGAGCTAACACTCCCACAGTTCAGACAATGCACAGAGCTAACACTCCCACAGTTCAGACAATGCACAGAGCTAACACTCCCACAGTTCAGACAATGCACAGTGCTAACACTCCCACAGTTCAAACAATGCACAGTGCTAACACTCCCCACAGTTCAGACAATGCACAGAGCTAACACTCCCACAGTTCAGACAATGCACAGAGCTAACACTCCCACAGTTCAGACCACGCACAGTGCTAACACTCCCACAGTTCAGACAATGCACAGTGCTAACACTCCCCACAGTTCAAACAATGCACAGAGCTAACACTCCCACAGTTCAAACAATGCACAGAGCTAACACTCCCCACAGTTCAGACAATGCACAGTGCTAACACTCCCACAGTTCAAACAATGCACAGAGCTAACACTCCCCACAGTTCAGACAATGCACAGTGCTAACACTCCCACAGTTCAAACAATGCACAGAGCTAACACTCCCACAGTTCAAACAACGCACAGTGCTAACACTCCCACAGTTCAGACAATGCACAGTGCTAACACTCCCACAGTTCAGACAATGCACAGTGCTAACACTCCCCACAGTTCAAACAATGCACAGTGCTAACACTCCCACAGTTCAAACAATGCACAGAGCTAACACTCCCCACAGTTCAAACAACGCACAGAGCTAACACTCCCACAGTTCAGACAATGCACAGTGCTAACACTCCCCACAGTTCAGACAATGCACAGAGCTAACACTCCCACAGTTCAAACAATGCACAGTGCTAACACTCCCACAGTTCAGACAATGCACAGTGCTAACACTCCCACAGTTCAAACAATGCACAGAGCTAACACTCCCACAGTTCAGACAATGCACAGTGCTAACACTCCCACAGTTCAAACAATGCACAGTGCTAACACTCCCACAGTTCAAACAATGCACAGAGCTAACACTCCCACAGTTCAAACAATGCACAGTGCTAACACTCCCCACAGTTCAGACAACGCACAGTGCTAACACTCCCCACAGTTCAAACAATGCACAGTGCTAACACTCCCACAGTTCAAACAATGCACAGTGCTAACACTCCCCACAGTTCAGACAACGCACAGTGCTAACACTCCCACAGTTCAGACAATGCACAGTGCTAACACCCCCCCACAGTTCAAACAATGCACAGTGCTAACACTCCCACAGTTCAGACAATGCACAGTGCTAACACTCCCACAGTTCAGACAATGCACAGAGCTAACACTCCCACAGTTCAAACAATGCACAGTGCTAACACTCCCACAGTTCAAACAACGCACAGTGCTAACACTCCCCACAGTTCAGACAATGCACAGTGCTAACACTCCCACAGTTCAGACAATGCACAGTGCTAACACTCCCCACAGTTCAGACAATGCACAGTGCTAACACTCCCACAGTTCAGACAATGCACAGTGCTAACACTCCCACAGTTCAAACAATGCACAGTGCTAACACTCCCCACAGTTCAGACAATGCACAGAGCTAACACTCCCCACAGTTCAGACAATGCACAGAGCTAACACTCCCACAGTTCAAACAATGCACAGTGCTAACACTCCCACAGTTCAGACAATGCACAGTGCTAACACTCCCACAGATCAAACAATGCACAGAGCTAACACTCCCACAGTTCAGACAATGCACAGTGCTAACACTCCCACAGTTCAAACAATGCACAGTGCTAACACTCCCACAGTTCAAACAATGCACAGATCTAACACTCCCACAGTTCAAACAATGCACAGTGCTAACACTCCCCACAGTTCAGACAACGCACAGTGCTAACACTCCCCCACAGTTCAAACAATGCACAGTGCTAACACTCCCACAGTTCAAACAATGCACAGTGCTAACACTCCCCACAGTTCAGACAACGCACAGTGCTAACACTCCCACAGTTCAGACAATGCACAGTGCTAACACCCCCCCACAGTTCAAACAATGCACAGTGCTAACACTCCCACAGTTCAGACAATGCACAGTGCTAACACTCCCACAGTTCAGACAATGCACAGAGCTAACACTCCCACAGTTCAAACAATGCACAGTGCTAACACTCCCACAGTTCAAACAACACACAGTGCTAACACTCCCCACAGTTCAGACAATGCACAGTGCTAACACTCCCACAGTTCAGACAATGCACAGTGCTAACACTCCCCACAGTTCAGACAATGCACAGTGCTAACACTCCCACAGTTCAGACAATGCACAGTGCTAACACTCCCACAGTTCAAACAATGCACAGTGCTAACACTCCCCACAGTTCAGACAATGCACAGAGCTAACACTCCCCACAGTTCAGACAATGCACAGAGCTAACACTCCCACAGTTCAAACAATGCACAGAGCTAACACTCCCACAGTTCAAACAATGCACAGTGCTAACACTCCCACAGTTCAGACAATGCACAGTGCTAACACTCCCACAGTTCAGACAATGCACAGTGCTAACACTCCCACAGTTCAGACAATGCACAGTGCTAACACTCCCACAGTTCAAACAATGCACAGAGCTAACACTCCCACAGTTCAAACAATGCACAGAGCTAACACTCGCACAGTTCAAACAATGCACAGTGCTAACACTCCCACAGTTCAAACAATGCACAGTGCTAACACTCCCACAGTTCAGACAATGCACAGTGCTAACACTCCCACAGTTCAGACAATGCACAGTGCTAACACTCCCACAGTTCAAACAATGCACAGTGCTAACACTCCCACAGTTCAAACAATGCACAGTGCTAACACTCCCACAGTTCAGACAATGCACAGTGCTAACACTCCCCACAGTTCAAACAATGCACAGTGCTAACACTCCCACAGTTCAAACAATGCACAGTGCTAACACTCCCACAGTTCAGACAATGCACAGTGCTAACACTCCCACAGTTCAGACAATGCACAGTGCTAACACTCCCACAGTTCAAACAATGCACAGAGCTAACACTGCCACAGTTCAGACAATGCACAGTGCTAACACTCCCACAGTTCAGACAATGCACAGTGCTAACACTCCCACAGTTCAAACAATGCACAGTGCTAACACTCCCACAGTTCAGACAATGCACAGTGCTAACACTCCCACAGTTCAGACAATGCACAGTGCTAACACTCCCACAGTTCAAACAATGCACAGAGCTAACACTGCCACAGTTCAGACAATGCACAGAGCTAACACTCCCACAGTTCAAACAATGCACAGTGCTAACACTCCCACAGTTCAAACAATGCACAGTGCTAACACTCCCCACAGTTCAAACAATGCACAGTGCTAACACTCCCACAGTTCAAACAATGCACAGTGCTAACACTCCCCACAGTTCAAACAATGCACAGTGCTAACACTCCCACAGTTCAAACAATGCACAGTGCTAACACTCACACAGTTCAAACAATGCACAGAGCTAACACACCCACAGTTCAAACAACGCACAGTGCTAACACTCCCACAGTTCAAACAATGCACAGAGCTAACACACCCACAGTTCAAACAATGCACAGTGCTAACACTCCCACAGTTCAAACAATGCACAGTGCTAACACTCCCACAGTTCAAACAATGCACAGTGCTAACACTCCCACAGTTCAAACAATGCACAGTGCTAACACTGCCCACAGTTCAAACAATGCACAGTGCTAACACTCCCACAGTTCAAACAATGCACAGTGCTAACACTGCCCACAGTTCAAACAATGCACAGTGCTAACACTCCCACAGTTCAGACAATGCACAGTGCTAACACTCCCACAGTTCAAACAATGCACAGTGCTAACACTCCCACAGTTCAGACAATGCACAGAGCTAACACTGCCACAGTTCAGACAATGCACAGAGCTAACACTCCCACAGTTCAAACAATGCACAGTGCTAACACTGCCACAGTTCAGACAATGCACAGAGCTAACACTCCCACAGTTCAAACAATGCACAGTGCTAACACTCCCACAGTTCAAACAATGCACAGTGCTAACACTCCCCACAGTTCAAACAATGCACAGTGCTAACACACCCACAGTTCAAACAACGCACAGTGCTAACACTCCCACAGTTCAAACAATGCACAGTGCTAACACTCACACAGTTCAAACAATGCACAGTGCTAACACTCCCACAGTTCAAACAACGCACAGTGCTAACACTCCCACAGTTCAAACAATGCACAGAGCTAACACTCCCACAGTTCAGACAATGCACAGTGCTAACACTCCCACAGTTCAAACAATGCACAGAGCTAACACTCCCACAGTTCAGACAATGCACAGAGCTAACACTCCCACAGTTCAGACAATGCACAGAGCTAACACTCCCACAGTTCAAACAATGCACAGTGCTAACACTCCCACAGTTCAGATAACGCACAGTGCTAACACTCCCACAGTTCAAACAATGCACAGAGCTAACACTCCCACAGTTCAGACAATGCACAGTGCTAACACTCCCACAGTTCAAACAATGCACAGTGCTAACACTCCCACAGTTCAAACAATGCACAGAGCTAACACTCCCACAGTTCAGACAATGCACAGTGCTAACACTCCCACAGTTCAAACAATGCACAGTGCTAACACTCCCACAGTTCAGGTAACGCACAGTGCTAACACTCCCACAGTTCAAACAATGCACAGTGCTAACACTCCCACAGTTCAGGTAACGCACAGTGCTAACACTCCCACAGTTCAGGTAACGCACAGAGCTAACACTCCCCACAGTTCAGACAATGCACAGTGCTAACACTCCCCATGTTCAGACAATGCACAGTGCTAACACTCCCACAGTTCAGACAGTGCACAGTGCTAACACTCCCACAGTTCAGACAATGCACAGTGCTAACACTCCCACAGTTCAAACAATGCACAGTGCTAACACTCCCACAGTTCAGGTAACGCACAGTGCTAACACTCCCACAGTTCAAACAATGCACAGTGCTAACACTCCCACAGTTCAGGTAACGCACAGTGCTAACACTCCCACAGTTCAGGTAACGCACAGAGCTAACACTCCCCACAGTTCAGACAATGCACAGTGCTAACACTCCCCACAGTTCAGACAATGCACAGTGCTAACACTCCCACAGTTCAGACAGTGCACAGAGCTAACACTCCCCACAGTTCAGACAATGCACAGTGCTAACACTCCCACAGTTCAGACAATGCACAGTGCTAACACTCCCACAGTTCAGACAATGCACAGTGCTAACACTCCCACAGTTCAGACAATGCACAGTGCTAACACTCCCACAGTTCAGACAATGCACAGTGCTAACACTCCCACAGTTCAGACAGTGCACAGTGCTAACACTCCCACAGTTCAGACAATGCACAGAGCTAACACTCCCCACAGTTCAAACAATACACAGTGCTAACACTCCCACAGTTCAGACAGTGCACAGTGCTAACACTCCCACAGTTCAAACAACACACAGTGCTAACACTCCCCACAGTTCAGACAACGCACAGTGCTAACACTCCCACAGTTCAAACAATGCACAGAGCTAACACTCCCACAGTTCAAACAATGCACAGAGCTAACACTCCCACAGTTCAGGTAACGCACAGTGCTAACACTCCCACAGTTCAAACAATGCACAGTGCTAACACTCCCACAGTTCAGACAATGCACAGTGCTAACACTCCCCACAGTTCAAACAATGCACAGTACTAACACTCCCCACAGTTCAGACAACGCACAGTGCTAACACTCCCACAGTTCAAACAATGCACAGTGCTAACACTCCCACAGTTCAAACAATGCACAGTGCTAACACTCCCCACAGTTCAAACAATGCACAGTGCTAACACTCCCCACAGTTCAAACAATGCACAGTGCTAACACTCCCCACAGTTCAGACAATGCACAGTGCTAACACTCCCACAGTTCAAACAATGCACAGTGCTAACACTCCCACAGTTCAGACAATGCACAGTGCTAACACTCCCACAGTTCAAACAGTGCACAGTGCTAACACTCCCACAGTTCAGGATAACGCACAGTGCTAACACTCCCACAGTTCAAACAATGCACAGTGCTAACACTCCCACAGTTCAAACAATGCACAGAGCTAACACTCCCACAGTTCAGACAATGCACAGTGCTAACACTCCCCACAGTTCAGACAATACACAGTGCTAACACTCCCCACAGTTCAGACAATGCACAGTGCTAACACTCCCACAGTTCAAACAATGCACAGTGCTAACACTCCCACAGTTCAGGATAACGCACAGTGCTAACACTCCCACAGTTCAAACAATGCACAGTGCTAACACTCCCACAGTTCAGGATAACGCACAGTGCTAACACTCCCACAGTTCAGACAATGCACAGAGCTAACACTCCCACAGTTCAAACAATGCACAGTGCTAACACTCCCACAGTTCAGGATAACGCACAGTGCTAACACTCCCACAGTTCAAACAATGCACAGTGCTAACACTCCCACAGTTCAGACAATGCACAGTGCTAACACTCCCACAGTTCAGACAATGCACAGAGCTAACACTCCCACAGTTCAAACAATGCACAGTGCTAACACTCCCACAGTTCAGGATAACGCACAGTGCTAACACTCCCACAGTTCAAACAATGCACAGTGCTAACACTCCCACAGATCAGACAATGCACAGTGCTAACACTCCCCACAGTTCAGACAATGCACAGTGCTAACACTCCCCACAGTTCAGACAATGCACAGTGCTAACACTCCCCACAGTTCAGACAATACACAGTGCTAACACTCCCCACAGTTCAGACAATGCACAGTGCTAACACTCCCACAGTTCAGACAATGCACAGAGCTAACACTCCCACAGTTCAGACAATGCACAGTGCTAACACTCCCACAGTTCAAACAATGCACAGTGCTAACACTCCCACAGTTCAGACAATGCACAGTGCTAACACTGCCACAGTTCAGACAATGCACAGTGCTAACACTCCCACAGTTCAAACAATGCACAGTGCTAACACTCCCACAGTTCAAACAATGCACAGAGCTAACACTCCCACAGTTCAAACAATGCACAGTGCTAACACTCCCACAGTTCAAACAATGCACAGTGCTAACACTCCCACAGTTCAGACAATGCACAGAGCTAACACTCCCCACAGTTCAGACAATGCACAGTGCTAACACTCCCACAGTTCAAACAATACACAGTGCTAACACTCCCACAGTTCAAACAATGCACAGTGCTAACACTCCCACAGTTCAAACAATGCACAGTGCTAACACTCCCACAGTTCAAACAATGCACAGAGCTAACACTCCCACAGTTCAAACAATGCACAGTGCTAACACTCCCACAGTTCAAACAATGCACAGTGCTAACACTCCCACAGTTCAGACAATGCACAGAGCTAACACTCCCACAGTTCAGACAATGCACAGTGCTAACACTCCCACAGTTCAGACAATGCACAGAGCTAACACTCCCACAGTTCAAACAACGCACAGTGCTAACACTCCCACAGTTCAAACAATGCACAGTGCTAACACTCCCTTCTTCTTCTTAGGCTGTCCCTTGGAACTGAGGATGACTTGCTTCCATATTAAAAATGAGTTTGCAGGTGACTGATGAGTCCAATACGGGACCTACAGTCTCTGTCACAGGTGGGGCAGACGGTGGTTGAAGGGGCGGGCGGGTGGGGTGCTTGGGTTGACGTGCGCTCCTTGCGCTGCCTGCGCTTGGCTTCCGCTTGCTCCCGGTGAAGAGACTCGAGGTGTTTGGCGCCTTCCCGGATGCTTCTCCTCCACTTTGTGCGGTCTTGGGCCAGGGATTCCCAGGTGTCGGTGGGGATGTTGCACTTTTTCAAGGAGGCTTTGAGGGTGTCCTTGAAGCGTTTCCTCTGCCCACCTGGGGCTCTCTTTCCGTGCCGGAGCTCCGAGTAGAGCGCTTGTTTCGGGAGTCTCGTATCGGGCATGCGGACGGTGTGACCCATCCATCAGAGCTGATCGAGTGTGGTCAAAGCTTCGATGCTGGGGATGTTGGCCTGAGCAAGAACACTGACGTTGGTGCGCCTATCCTGCCAATGGATTTGCAGGATCTTGCGGAGGCAGCGTTGGTGGTACCTCTCCAGTGCTTTGAGGTGCCTGCTGTACATGGTCCATGTCTCTGAGGCATACAGCAGGGCGGGTATCACTGCTGCTCTGTAGACCATGAGCTTAGTGCCGGGTTTGAGGTCCTGGTCTTCAAACACTCTCTTCCTCAGGCGACCGAAGGCTGCACTGGCACACTGAAGGCGGTGTTGGACTTCGTCGTCGACGTCTGCCCTTATTGACAGTAGGCTCCCGAGGTATGGAAAGTGGTCTACGTTGTCCAAGGCCTTGTTGTGGATTTTGATAATCGGGGGCAGTACTGTGTGGCGGGGGCAGGTTGGTAGAGGACCTTTGTCTTACGGATGTTTAGTGTAAGGCCCATGCTCTCATACACTTCGGTGAAGGTGTTGACGATGGTTTGGAGTTCGACCTCCGAGTGAGTGCAGACGCAAGCGTCGTCTGCGTACTGTAATTCGACGACAGAGGATGGGATGACTTTCGATCTGAACTGGAGGCGACGGAGGTTGAACAGTTTCCCGTTTGTTCTGTAAATTAGCTCCACTCCAGCGGGGAGCTTACTGCGGGTGAGATGGAGCATTGCAGCAAGGAAGATCGAGAAGAGCGTTGGTGCGATGACACAGCCTTGCTTGACCCCGGTTCGTACATGAATTGGGTCTGTGGTGGAACCGTTGGTCAGGATCATGGCTTGCATGTCGTCGTGATTGTGACCATCTTCAAGAAAGGTGACAACTCCGATTGCGGTAATTACAGAGGAGTTTCCCTGCTGTCTGCCACAGGGAGAGTCATCGCAAGAATCCTCCTCAATCGCCTTCTCCCAGTGGCTAAAGAGCTCCTCCAGAGTCGCAATGCGGATTCCACCCCCTAAGGGGCACAATAGACATGATCTTCACCGCACGTCAATTACAAGAGAAATGCAGGGAACAGCACCAACTGCTGTACATGGCCTTCTTTGATCTCACAAAGGTCTTCGACACTGTCAACTGTGAGGGATTATGGAGTGTTCTCCTCACATTCGGCTGCCCTCAAAAGTTTGTCACCAACCCCCGCCTGCTTCCCAACAACATGCAACCCGTGATCCTGACCAATGCACAGAGCTAACACTCCCCACACTTCAGACAACGCACAGTGCTAACACTCCCCACAGTTCAGACAAAGCACAGTGCTAACACTCCCACAGTTCAAACAATGCACAGTGCTAACACTCCCCACAGTTCAGACAATGCACAGTGCTAACTCCCACAGTTCAGACAATGCACAGAGCTAACACTCCCACAGTTCAAACAAAGCACAGTGCTAACACTCCCCACAGTTCAAACAAAGCACAGTGCTAACACTCCCACAGTTCAGACAATGCACAGTGCTAACACTCCCCACAGTTCAAACAAAGCACAGAGCTAACACTCCCACAGTTCAGACAATGCACAGAGCTAACACTCCCACAGTTCAGACAATGCACAGAGCTAACACTCCCACAGTTCAAACAAAGCACAGAGCTAACACTCCCACAGTTCAAACAAAGCACAGTGCTAACACTCCCACAGTTCAAACAACGCACAGTGCTAACACTCCCACAGTTCAGACAACACACAGTGCTAACACTCCCACAGTTCAGACAATGCACAGTGCTAACACTCCCACAGTTCAAACAACGCACAGTGCTAACACTCCCACAGTTCAGACAATGCACAGTGCTAACACTCCCACAGTTTAGACAATGCACAGTGCTAACACTCCCACAGTTCAGACAATGCACAGAGCTAACACTCCCACAGTTCAAACAATGCACAGTGCTAACACTCCCACAGTTCAGACAATGCACAGTGCTAACACTCCCACAGTTCAGACAACACACAGTGCTAACACTCCCACAGTTCAAACAATGCACAGTGCTAACACTCCCACAGTTCAAACAATGCACAGAGCTAACACTCCCCACAGTTCAAACAACGCACAGAGCTAACACTCCCACAGTTCAAACAATGCACAGTGCTAACACTCCCACAGTTCAAACAAAGCACAGTGCTAACACTCCCACAGTTCAGGTAACGCACAGTGCTAACACTCCCACAGTTCAAACAATGCACAGTGCTAACACTCCCACAGTTCAAACAATGCACAGAGCTAACACTCCCACAGTTCAAACAATGCACAGTGCTAACACTCCCACAGTTCAGACAATGCACAGTGCTAACACTCCCACAGTTCAAACAATGCACAGTGCTAACACTCCCACAGTTCAAACAATGCACAGAGCTAACACTCCCCACAGTTCAAACAATGCACAGAGCTAACACTCCCACAGTTCAAACAACGCACAGTGCTAACACTCCCCACAGTTCAGACAATGCACAGTGCTAACACTCCCCACAGTTCAGACAATGCACAGTGCTAACACTCCCCACAGTTCAGACAATGCACAGTGCTAACACTCCCCACAGTTCAGACAATGCACAGTGCTAACACTCCCCACAGTTCAAACAACGCACAGTGCTAACACTCCCACAGTTCAAACAATGCACAGAGCTAACACTCCCCACAGTTCAAACAATGCACAGAGCTAACACTCCCACAGTTCAAACAACGCACAGTGCTAACACTCCCCACAGTTCAGACAATGCACAGTGCTAACAC
Organism: Squalus acanthias; assembly: GCA_030390025.1. NCBI lineage: Eukaryota > Metazoa > Chordata > Chondrichthyes > Squaliformes > Squalidae > Squalus > Squalus acanthias. The sequence continues at coordinate 16,823,632 of CM059436.1, read as the reverse complement.
TCCCCACAGTTCAGACAATGCACAGTGCTAACACTCCCCACAGTTCAGACAATGCACAGTGCTAACACTCCCACAGTTCAGACAATGCACAGTGCTAACACTCCCACAGTTCAAACAATGCACAGAGCTAACACTCCCACAGTTCAAACAACGCACAGTGCTAACACTCCCCACAGTTCAGACAATGCACAGTGCTAACACTCCCCACAGTTCAAACAATGCACAGTGCTAACACTCCCCACAGTTCAGACAATGCACAGTGCTAACACTCCCCACAGTTCAGACAATGCACAGTGCTAACACTCCCCACAGTTCAGACAATGCACAGAGCTAACACTCCCACAGTTCAGACAATGCACAGTGCTAACACTCCCACAGTTCAAACAATGCACAGTGCTAACACTCCCACAGTTCAAACAATGCACAGTGCTAACACTCCCCACAGTTCAGACAATGCACAGTGCTAACACTCCCCACAGTTCAAACAATGCACAGTGCTAACACTCCCCACAGTTCAGACAATGCACAGAGCTAACACTCCCCACAGTTCAGACAATGCACAGAGCTAACACTCCCACAGTTCAGACAATGCACAGTGCTAACACTCCCACAGTTCAAACAATGCACAGTGCTAACACTCCCACAGTTCAAACAATGCACAGTGCTAACACTCCCCACAGTTCAGACAATGCACAGTGCTAACACTCCCCACAGTTCAAACAATGCACAGTGCTAACACTCCCCACAGTTCAGACAATGCACAGAGCTAACACTCCCCACAGTTCAGACAATGCACAGAGCTAACACTCCCACAGTTCAGACAATGCACAGTGCTAACACTCCCCACAGTTCAGACAATGCACAGTGCTAACACTCCCCACAGTTCAGACAATGCACAGTGCTAACACTCCCCACAGTTCAGACAATGCACAGAGCTAACACTCCCCACAGTTCAGACAACACACAGTGCTAACACTCCCACAGTTCAGACAATGCACAAAGCTAACACTCCCACAGTTCAAACAATGCACAGTGCTAACACTCCCACAGTTCAAACAATGCACAGTGCTAACACTTCCACAGTTCAAACAACGCACAGTGCTAACACTCCCCACAGTTCAAACAATGCACAGTGCTAACACTCCCACAGTTCAGGTAATGCACAGTGCTAACACTCCCACAGTTCAGGTAATGCACAGTGCTAACACTCCCACAGTTCAGGTAATGCACAGTGCTAACACTCCCCACAGTTCAAACAATGCACAGTGCTAACACTCCCACAGTTCAGGTAATGCACAGTGCTAACACTCCCACAGTTCAAACAACGCACAGTGCTAACACTCCCACAGTTCAAACAATGCACAGTGCTAACACTCCCCACAGTTCAAACAATGCACAGTGCTAACACTCCCACAGTTCAGGTAATGCACAGTGCTAACACTCCCACAGTTCAAACAACGCACAGTGCTAACACTCCCACAGTTCAAACAATGCACAGTGCTAACACTTCCACAGTTCAGACAATGCACAGAGCTAACACTCCCACAGTTCAGGTAATGCACAGTGCTAACACTCCCACAGTTCAAACAATGCACAGAGCTAACACTCCCACAGTTCAAACAATGCACAGAGCTAACACTCCCACAGTTCAAACAATGCACAGTGCTAACACTCCCACAGTTCAAACAATGCACAGTGCTAACACTCCCACAGTTCAAACAATGCACAGAGCTAACACTCCCACAGTTCAGACAACGCACAGTGCTAACACTCCTACAGTTCAAACAATGCACAGAGCTAACACTCCCACAGTTCAGACAACGCACAGTGCTAACACTCCCACAGTTCAAACAATGCACAGTGCTAACACTCCCACAGTTCAAACAACGCACAGAGCTAACACTCCCCACAGTTCAGACAACGCACAGAGCTAACACTCCCACAGTTCAAACAATGCACAGTGCTAACACTCCCACAGTTCAAACAACGCACAGAGCTAACACTCCCCACAGTTCAAACAACGCACAGAGCTAACACTCCCCACAGTCCAGACAACGCACAGTGCTAACACTCCCACAGTTCAGACAATGCACAGTGCTAACACTCCCCACAGTTCAAACAAAGCACAGAGCTAACACTCCCACAGTTCAGACAATGCACAGAGCTAACACTCCCACAGTTCAGACAATGCACAGAGCTAACACTCCCACAGTTCAAACAAAGCACAGAGCTAACACTCCCACAGTTCAAACAAAGCACAGTGCTAACACTCCCACAGTTCAAACAACGCACAGTGCTAACACTCCCACAGTTCAGACAACACACAGTGCTAACACTCCCACAGTTCAGACAATGCACAGTGCTAACACTCCCACAGTTCAAACAACGCACAGTGCTAACACTCCCACAGTTCAGACAATGCACAGTGCTAACACTCCCACAGTTTAGACAATGCACAGTGCTAACACTCCCACAGTTCAGACAATGCACAGAGCTAACACTCCCACAGTTCAAACAATGCACAGTGCTAACACTCCCACAGTTCAGACAATGCACAGTGCTAACACTCCCACAGTTCAGACAACACACAGTGCTAACACTCCCACAGTTCAAACAATGCACAGTGCTAACACTCCCACAGTTCAAACAATGCACAGAGCTAACACTCCCCACAGTTCAAACAACGCACAGAGCTAACACTCCCACAGTTCAAACAATGCACAGTGCTAACACTCCCACAGTTCAAACAAAGCACAGTGCTAACACTCCCACAGTTCAGGTAACGCACAGTGCTAACACTCCCACAGTTCAAACAATGCACAGTGCTAACACTCCCACAGTTCAAACAATGCACAGAGCTAACACTCCCACAGTTCAAACAATGCACAGTGCTAACACTCCCACAGTTCAGACAATGCACAGTGCTAACACTCCCACAGTTCAAACAATGCACAGTGCTAACACTCCCACAGTTCAAACAATGCACAGAGCTAACACTCCCCACAGTTCAAACAATGCACAGAGCTAACACTCCCACAGTTCAAACAACGCACAGTGCTAACACTCCCCACAGTTCAGACAATGCACAGTGCTAACACTCCCCACAGTTCAGACAATGCACAGTGCTAACACTCCCCACAGTTCAGACAATGCACAGTGCTAACACTCCCCACAGTTCAGACAATGCACAGTGCTAACACTCCCCACAGTTCAAACAACGCACAGTGCTAACACTCCCACAGTTCAAACAATGCACAGAGCTAACACTCCCCACAGTTCAAACAATGCACAGAGCTAACACTCCCACAGTTCAAACAACGCACAGTGCTAACACTCCCCACAGTTCAGACAATGCACAGTGCTAACACTCCCCACAGTTCAGACAATGCACAGTGCTAACACTCCCCACAGTTCAGACAATGCACAGTGCTAACACTCCCCACAGTTCAGACAATGCACAGTGCTAACACTCCCACAGTTCAAACAATGCACAGAGCTAACACTCCCACAGTTCAAACAACGCACAGTGCTAACACTCCCCACAGTTCAGACAATGCACAGTGCTAACACTCCCCACAGTTCAAACAATGCACAGTGCTAACACTCCCCACAGTTCAGACAATGCACAGTGCTAACACTCCCCACAGTTCAGACAATGCACAGAGCTAACACTCCCACAGTTCAGACAATGCACAGTGCTAACACTCCCACAGTTCAAACAATGCACAGTGCTAACACTCCCACAGTTCAAACAATGCACAGTGCTAACACTCCCCACAGTTCAGACAATGCACAGTGCTAACACTCCCCACAGTTCAAACAATGCACAGTGCTAACACTCCCCACAGTTCAGACAATGCACAGAGCTAACACTCCCCACAGTTCAGACAATGCACAGAGCTAACACTCCCACAGTTCAGACAATGCACAGTGCTAACACTCCCACAGTTCAAACAATGCACAGTGCTAACACTCCCACAGTTCAAACAATGCACAGTGCTAACACTCCCCACAGTTCAGACAATGCACAGTGCTAACACTCCCCACAGTTCAAACAATGCACAGTGCTAACACTCCCCACAGTTCAGACAATGCACAGAGCTAACACTCCCCACAGTTCAGACAATGCACAGAGCTAACACTCCCACAGTTCAGACAATGCACAGTGCTAACACTCCCCACAGTTCAGACAATGCACAGTGCTAACACTCCCCACAGTTCAGACAATGCACAGTGCTAACACTCCCCACAGTTCAGACAATGCACAGAGCTAACACTCCCCACAGTTCAGACAACACACAGTGCTAACACTCCCACAGTTCAGACAATGCACAGAGCTAACACTCCCACAGTTCAAACAATGCACAGTGCTAACACTCCCACAGTTCAAACAATGCACAGTGCTAACACTTCCACAGTTCAAACAACGCACAGTGCTAACACTCCCCACAGTTCAAACAATGCACAGTGCTAACACTCCCACAGTTCAGGTAATGCACAGTGCTAACACTCCCACAGTTCAGGTAATGCACAGTGCTAACACTCCCACAGTTCAGGTAATGCACAGTGCTAACACTCCCCACAGTTCAAACAATGCACAGTGCTAACACTCCCACAGTTCAGGTAATGCACAGTGCTAACACTCCCACAGTTCAAACAACGCACAGTGCTAACACTCCCACAGTTCAAACAATGCACAGTGCTAACACTCCCCACAGTTCAAACAATGCACAGTGCTAACACTCCCACAGTTCAGGTAATGCACAGTGCTAACACTCCCACAGTTCAAACAACGCACAGTGCTAACACTCCCACAGTTCAAACAATGCACAGTGCTAACACTTCCACAGTTCAGACAATGCACAGAGCTAACACTCCCACAGTTCAGGTAATGCACAGTGCTAACACTCCCACAGTTCAAACAATGCACAGAGCTAACACTCCCACAGTTCAAACAATGCACAGAGCTAACACTCCCACAGTTCAAACAATGCACAGTGCTAACACTCCCACAGTTCAAACAATGCACAGTGCTAACACTCCCACAGTTCAAACAATGCACAGAGCTAACACTCCCACAGTTCAGACAACGCACAGTGCTAACACTCCTACAGTTCAAACAATGCACAGAGCTAACACTCCCACAGTTCAGACAACGCACAGTGCTAACACTCCCACAGTTCAAACAATGCACAGTGCTAACACTCCCACAGTTCAAACAACGCACAGAGCTAACACTCCCCACAGTTCAGACAACGCACAGAGCTAACACTCCCACAGTTCAAACAATGCACAGTGCTAACACTCCCACAGTTCAAACAACGCACAGAGCTAACACTCCCCACAGTTCAAACAACGCACAGAGCTAACACTCCCCACAGTCCAGACAACGCACAGTGCTAACACTCCCACAGTTCAGACAACGCACAGTGCTAACACTCCCACAGTTCAAACAATGCACAGTGCTAACACTCCCACAGTTCAAACAATGCACAGAGCTAACACTCCCACAGTTCAAACAACGCACAGAGCTAACACTCCCCACAGTTCAGACAACGCACAGAGCTAACACTCCCCACAGTTCAAACAACGCACAGTGCTAACACTCCCACAGTTCAAACAATGCACAGAGCTAACACTCCCCACAGTTCAAACAATGCACAGTGCTAACACTCCCACAGTTCAAACATCGCACAGTGCTAACACTCCCACAGTTCAAACAATGCACAGTGCTAACACTCCCACAGTTCAAACAATGCACAGTGCTAACACTCCCACAGTTCAGACAATGCACAGAGCTAACACTCCCACAGTTCAGACAATGCACAGAGCTAACACTCCCACAGTTCAGACAATGCACAGAGCTAACACTCCCACAGTTCAGACAATGCACAGAGCTAACAGTCCCACAGTTCAGACAATGCACAGAGCTAACACTCCCCACAGTTCAGACAATGCACAGTGCTAACACTCCCCACAGTTCAGACAATGCACAGTGCTAACACTCCCACAGTTCAGAGAATGCACAGTGCTAACACTCCCACAGTTCAGACAATGCACAGTGCTAACACTCCCACAGTTCAAACAATGCACAGTGCTAACACTCCCACAGTTCAAACAATGCACAGTGCTAACACTCCCACAGTTCAGACAATGCACAGTGCTAACACTCCCCACAGTTCAGACAATGCACAGTGCTAACACTCCCACAGTTCAAACAACGCACAGTGCTAACACTCCCACAGTTCAAACAATGCACAGTGCTAACACTCCCACAGTTCAAATAAAGCACAGTGCTAACACTCCCACAGTTCAGACAATGCACAGTGCTAACACTCCCACAGTTCAAACAACGCACAGTGCTAACACTCCCACAGTTCAAATAAAGCACAGTGCTAACACTCCCACAGTTCAGACAATGCACAGTGCTAACACTCCCACAGTTCAAACAATGCACAGTGCTAACACTCCCACAGTTCAAACAACGCACAGTGCTAACACTCCCACAGTTCAAACAATGCACAGTGCTAACAGTCCCCACAGTTCAGACAACGCACAGAGCTAACACTCCCACAGTTCAGACAATGCACAGTGCTAACACTCCCACAGTTCAAACAATGCACAGTGCTAACACTCCCACAGTTCAGACAATGCACAGTGCTAACACTCCCACAGTTCAAACAATGCACAGAGCTAACAGTCCCCACAGTTCAGACAATGCACAGAGCTAACACTCCCCACAGTTCAGGTAATGCACAGTGCTAACACTCCCACAGTTCAGGTAATGCACAGTGCTAACACTCCCACAGTTCAGACAATGCACAGTGCTAACACTCCCCACAGTTCAGACAATGCACAGTGCTAACACTCCCACAGTTCAAACAATGCACAGTGCTAACACTCCCCACAGTTCAGACAATGCACAGTGCTAACACTCCCACAGTTCAGACAATGCACAGTGCTAACACTTCCACAGTTCAAACAATGCACAGTGCTAACACTCCCACAATTCAAACAACGCACAGTGCTAACACTCCCCACAGTTCAGACAATGCACAGTGCTAACACTCCCACAGTTCAAACAACGCACAGTGCTAACACTCCCACAGTTCAGGTAATGCACAGTGCTAACACTCCCACAGTTCAAACAACGCACAGTGCTAACACTCCCCACAGTTCAGACAATGCACAGTGCTAACACTCCCCACAGTTCAAACAATGCACAGAGCTAACACTCCCCACAGTTCAGACAATGCACAGAGCTAACACTCCCCACAGTTCAGACAATGCACAGTGCTAACACTCCCCACAGTTCAAACAATGCACAGTGCTAACACTCCCACAGTTCAGACAATGCACAGTGCTAACACTCCCCACAGTGCAGACAATGCACAGTGCTAACACTCCCACAGTTCAAACAACGCACAGTGCTAACACTCCCACAGTTCAAACAATGCAGTGCTAACACTCCCACAGTGCAGACAATGCAGTGCTAACACTCCCACAGTTCAAACAATGCACAGTGCTAACACTCCCACAGTTCAAACAACGCACAGTGCTAACACTCCCACAGTTCAAACAATGCACAGTGCTAACACTCCCACAGTTCAAACAACGCACAGAGCTAACACTCCCACAGTTCAGACAACGCACAGTGCTAACACTCCCCACAGTTCAGACAATGCACACAAGGAGACCATTCAGTCCAGTGTGCCTGTGCCGACACGATTTTTCTAATGATCTTACTGGTCTCCTGAGTTCTACCCTATGCAAATTGCAACTTATCTAAAGCACCTGCATCCTATTCCACACTAAGTCCTATTCCCTATCATTCCTTTACTCACCAAACTTTATTGGCTCCCTACCTGCCTATACCTTCATTTCTAATTCCTTGTCCTCCACAGCCTTGCCCTCCTCCCCTGCCTTTGCAACCTTGATAGGCCTATATTTTTGTATGTGCCCTCCACTCTTCCGATACTCACCTCCTTCGCATCTCCTTCTCGATTTGCTCCACTGTTGGTTGTAGAGCTTCCACCAGTTTGGCCCTTCCGAACATTCGAAGTGTCTTTGCCTTGCTACCTTCCTCCTCCTTCAAAGCCCACCTCTTCGATCTTGCTTTTGGTCACCACCCCAAACCTTCTTCCTTAGTTTCTCTGTCTCTGCTTATTTTTCACCTTTGTGTAACATTTGGGGACATTTTATGGTTAAAGGCACAATATAAATCTAAGCTGTCTAAGAATCCGCTTGAAGAAGAAGGATGAGTTTTTTTTTACATTGCCAATATTGCCCCTCCCTTCCTCTGCTGAAGACATTGACTTCTTATCAGTGTGCCATTCCACAGCCACTGATCACCCTCCAGTATCTCAATCAAGTATTCATTTTTCCTGTGTTAGCCTGTGACATTGTGCAGTTAGGGTGTTTGCCAGCAGGAAGGCCTGATCCTCTCCGCATTCACAAACATGCACCTCCAGCAGGGAGCGCTGGATATCAATCAGCAGCAGGAATTCTGGCTAATTTTTCCCCTCCGCTAACTAAGCACAGACTTGGGGATCGGACCAGGGAATTTCCTGCTCCATAACTCTTCCACTTGCTGGCGAAACCCATTAAGCCTTTGGGGGACTGTGAGTGAAGAGATCTTCGATCAAAATAAGGCTCAACATGATCATGGCCTACGGTACAGATGCTGCTGGCTAATGAAAATGGGAAAGTATTGGATTACTGAAGTGTCACCTTCACATCAGAACAAAGAAGAACACGTTTCTGCTCGAGGGCACTAGTACCAAGACAGAAAATGAAACCTTTGTAGGCAGTGGTTTTTTTTTCACGCAGAGTACACAATAGGGCGATGATGATTAGGGAGTGGCTGCTTTCTCCACTTGCAAACCATTTGTGATAAGAACAGCAGTTTTTGCTCTCCTGGATTTAATGGCTGGAACAAGTCCAACTCAAGCTCTCTCAACATGAAGGCAGAATCGATCATTGCAGTGCTAATTCACTGTGCTTATCAAAAATGAAAGCTTAAGCAAATAAGTGTATTCCCACTTGGCCCAACCATTTCAATTGGATTGATGGTTATTGGAAAGAAGTCCTGAAGCAGGGTGTCGCAGACATAAGTTACTGAGTGATGCTGGTCTGTGATAAGGTGGTGGGAACGAAACGTTGGATTCAGTCAGAAATTGAAATTTCTTGCCAGCTTTGGAACTTTTAGCGCAGCTTTGATTCTTTCATTGCGAAGCGTTTTGAAAAATACTGAAAGGATAAGGCAATCCCCATCCCGTCAAAGCAACTGAAGAATTCAGTGGGCTCATTGAATGGAAAATACTGTCAGCTATCACACCATGAAGTAAAACAAGCCAAGCATTACCCTTTTAAATCAGAAGCAAAACACTGCGAATGCTGGAAATCTGAAATAAAAACAGAAAATGCTGGAAACACTCAGCAGGTCAGGCAGCATCTGTGGAGAGAGAAACAGAGTTAACGTTTCAGGTCCTGGAAGAAGTTAGAGATTTAAGTGTTGATTCTTAACCTGATATTCATCAGCTAAGTGATATGACACCTGAAGGTTCACCAATGGAGCAAGTTATCTGGGAACACCACCACCTCCAAGTTCCCCTTCAAGTCACACACCATCCTGACTTAGAAGTATATCGTCGTTCCTTCATCGTTGCTGGGTCAAAATCCTGGAACTCCCTCCCTAACAGCACTGTGGGAGTACCTTCACCACACGGACTGCAGCGGTTCAAGAAGGCGGCTCACCACCTTCTCAAGGACAATTAATAAATGCTGGCTTTGCCAGAGACGCCCACATCCCGTGAATGAATAATAAAACAGTTGTTAAGTTTGTGCTAATAAACTGGACAAGCGCAGGTTTTTCTACCAGTATTAGAGGACATTTGGATGGACATGAGTGACTGCCAAAATAAGATCTACAAGAATTTGCACACCATATATAGAATATCGAACCTTCAGATGAGTGTTAACCCTATGTTGCTCACTTGGTGGATCTTGTGGGAGAGTGTCAGTGGTTGAGTGGAAACTGCAAACTCTTTGGAGAGCCTGTACTTCTTTCAAAGTCAACTGGACATTGGCACATTTCAATTAAAAAATAAACTGGATCCCGATGAAAAGTTGGCACTTTGCTGATATTCACCAGCCTTTAATACTCCAGCTACTGTTGATTACAATCTAGCTCTTTACCACAGAAAATGAATGAACTTGTGTTCTTGGTGATTTTTTTTAAAAATTTGTTTTATGGGATGTGAGCGTCGCTGGCAAGGCCAGCATTTAGTGCCCATCCCTAGTTGCCCTTGAGAAGGTGGTGGTGAGCCGCCTTCTTGAACCGCTGCAGTCCGTGTGGTGAGGTACTCCCACAGTGCTGTTAGAGAGGGAGTTCCAGGATTTTGACCCAGCGACGATGAAGGATCAGCGATATATTTCTAAGTCAGGATGGTGTGTGACTTGGAGGGGAACTTGGAGGTGGTGGTGTTCCCATGCGCCTGCTGCCCTTGTCCTTCTAGAATCACAGAATCCCCACAGTGCAGGTAGAGGCCATTTCGGCCCATCGAGCCTGCACCGACACATATCCCACCCTATCGCCGTAACCCCACGTATTTAATCCCCCTAACACTAAGGGTCAATTTATCATAGCCAAATCAACCTAACCCGCACATCTTTGGACTGTGGGAGGAAACCGGAGCACCCGGAGGAAACCCACGCAGACACAGGGAGAATGTGCAAACTCCACACAGACAGTCACCCAAGGCCGGATTCGAATCCGGGTCCCTGGCGCTGTGAGGCAACAGTGCTAGCCACTATGCCACCGTGTTGCCCGTGGTTCTAGGTGGAAGAGGTCACGGGTTTGGGAGGCGCTGCCGAAGAAGCCTTGGCGAGTTGCTGCAGTGTATCTTGTAGATTGTACACACTGCAGCCACGGTACGCCGGTGGTGGAGGGAGTGAATGTTTAAGGTGGTGGATGGGTTGCCAATCAAGCGGGCTGCTTTGTCCTGGATGGTGTCAAGCTTCTTGAATGTTGTTGGAGCTGCACTCATCCAGGCAAGTGGAGAGTATTCCATCACGCTCCTTACTTGTGCCTTGTAGATGGTGGAAAGGCTTTGGGGAGTCAGGACGTGAGACACTCGCCACAGAATACCTAGCCTCTGACCTGCTATTGTAGCCACAGTATTTATGTGGCTGGTCCAGTTAAGTTTCTGGTCAATGGTGATCCACAGGGTATTGATGGTGGTGGATTCGGCGATGGTAATGCCGTTGAATGTCAAGGGGAGTTGGTTAGACTCTCGCTTGTTGGAGATAGTCATTGCCTTGCACTTCTGTGGTGCGAATGTTACCTGCTACTTATCAGCCCAAGCCTGAATGTCGTCCAGGTCTTGTTGCATGCGGGCATGGACTGCTTCATTATCTGAGGAGTTGTGAATGGCACTGAACACTGTGCACTCATCAGCGAACATCCCCACTTCTGACCTTATGTTGGAGGGAAGGTCATTGATGAAGCAGCTGAAGATGGTTGGGCCGAGGACACTACCCTGAGGAACTCCTGCAGCAATGGCCTGGGGCTGTGATGATTGGCCTTCAACCACCACAACCATCTTCCTTTGTGCTAGGTATGACTCCAGCCAGTGGAGTGTTCTCCCCCCCGATTCCCATTGACTTCAGTTTTACTCGGGCTCCTTGATGCCACACTCGGTCAAATGCTGCCTTGATGTCAAGGGCAGTCACTCTCACCTCACCTCTGGAATTCAGCTCCTTTGTCCAAGTTTGGACCAAGGCTGTAATGAGGTCGAGAGCCGAGTGGTCTTGGCGGAACCAAACTGGGCATCAGTGAGCAGGTTGTTGGTGAGTAAGTGCCGCTTGATAGCACTGTCGATTACACCCTCCATCACTTTGCTGATGATTGAGAGTAGAATGATGGGGCGGTAATTGGCCGGGTAGGATTTGTCCTGCTTTTTGTGGACAGGACATACCTGGGCAGTTTTCCACATTGTCGGATAGATGCCAGTGTTGTAGCTGTACTGGAACAGCTTGGCTAGAGGTGTGGCTAGTTCTGGAGCACAAGTCTTCAGCACAATAGCCAGGATGTTGTTGGGCCCATAGCCTTTGCTGTATCCAGTGCGCTCAGCCGTTTCTTGATATCACGTGGAGTGAATCGAATTGTCTGAAGACTAGCTTCTGTGATGCTGGGGACCTCAGGAGTAGGCCGATATGGATCGTCCACTCGGCACATCGGGCTGAAGATGGTTGCAAACGTTTTGGCCTTGTCTTTTGCACTCACGTGCTGGGCTCCACCATCATTAAGGATGGGGATATTCATGGAGCCTCCTCCTCCCGTTAGTTGTTTAATGGTCCACCACCATTCACAACTCGATGTGGCAGGACTGCAGAGCTTTGATCTGATCCGTTGATTGTAGGATCGTTTAGTCCTGTCTATAGCATGCTGCTTCCGCTTTTTAGCATGCATGTCGTCCTGTGTTGCAGCTTCCCCAGGTTGGCACCTCATTTTTAGGTACGCCTGGTGCTGCTCCCAGCATGCTCTTCTACACTCCTTATTGAACCAGGGTTGGTCCCCTGGCTTGATGGTAATGGTAATTGAGGGATATGCCGGGCCATGAGGTTACAGATTGTGGTGGAATACAATTCTGCTGCTGCTGATGGCCCACAGCGCCTCATGGATGCCCAGTTTTGAGCTGCTAGATCTGTTCTGAATCTATCCCATTTAGCATGGTGGTAGTGCCACACAACACGATGGAGGGTGTCCTCAGTGTGAAGATGGGACTTCGTCTCCACAATGACTGTGCGGTGGTCACTGCCACCAATACTGTCATGGACAGATGCATCTGCGACAGGTAGATTGGTGAGGACGAGGTCAAGTAGGTTTTTCCCTCGTGTTGGTTCTCTCACCACCTGTCGCAGGCCCAGACTGCCAATTATGTCCTTCAGAACTCGGCCAGCTCAGTCTGTAGTAGTGCTACCGAGCCACTCTTGGTGATGGACATTGAAGTCCCCCACCCAGAGTACATTCGGTGCCCTTGCTACTCTCAGTGCTTCTTCCAAGTGCTTCTTCCTGTAAAGCAGTTCTTCAGAGCTTCAGTGTTAGTGTGCAAAGCTCTGCAGTCCCCAGATATTTTTGGCACTGCTAAAAAGCTCCTCCTGCCTGCTTTTGTCAAAAATCAGCCCAGGTTCACAGGTTTGAATGACAAGAGATGTCAGGCCCCAAACCCCGCTGTAGTGATAGTTACTGAATAGTAAAGGGAAAGAAGTAAGAATAAAGTAACAGATCAAAATGTACAGCTCAGAATTTTCATGGATACATTGAAAATCCCGGAAGTGAAACTTCTGCTCGTCTGGACAAGTGTTTGGGATTTCTGACAGAGTTTGCTATTTTGTGGTCTCTCATGATTAGCCAACACATCTGGTGCAAAAATAACCAGAGCGCCTTGAATTGAGTTTCCTCGGTGAACAGCATCAATTTCCTGATTTTGTGAAACAAGTGATTCTTGAAAATACCCCTATGGAGCCTGTTATAGAAACCGCCCGATTTCCCTTTCCATAGACGGGCGGATCCACAACGCTGGTTTTACGTACGGGCGGCAGGTTGAAAGTCTACCCCATATCCTAGATGCATCTTCTTCAGCAGTTCATCCTCTTGGATCCACCTTTCTGAATGTTGATGTTGCTGTAAGGATCAACATCACTTTTCCTGTTGCAACTTGTAAAAGAGGGAGATCGCACAAAAATAGATGAGAAAATCAAAGGTTTTAATGGCAATATTTGGTTTCATGCCTGCTCCCAAATATCTGGCCAAGTCTGGTGAGATGCTTGGGATTTATCTATCCTGTTCCATCCCTTCATAATTTTAAACAACTCCAGCGCATCACCCTGTAATCTGCTGAGGTAGTATTTTAATCTTGAGAAGCTAAAAAGGTTTGGATTTTGAATCGGTGCTTTTTTCACTCCTACAGTGAGGGGTGATTATTAGTACTGTATCGCGGTATCTCCCAACTAGGTGTTAGCCAGTTTCATCTGCCATATCTAACTCAATTTTCTTGTTTGCTACAGGAAATGGCAGCAATTGGCTTTGCCCTCGCCCCCAGTTATTGTTGATTTCCACTATAACGAGCCAAGTATTTCTTTAGCCAATGACTGTTGAGTTCTGTGAATGCTAATGCATTTGGAGCTCTTGCGCTATCCTACAGAACTCAATTAAAAGGAACCATTTAACTCATGGCTCACTGAATGGCTGGACTAATAACTGCGTTATTGCATTAACTCTTCGTGGAAAAATGGTCAAGGATAAGCTAACCAACTCAATCATCACAAACAGAACAAATGGCTTTCAAAATTACGCAGGCTGTTCGACCCAACCAAGGCGTGTTCGTGTTTATCCTTCACACAAGCAGCAGTCCTAATCTCATGTGCCCACCCTGTTCTTATCTCCATTTGTCCTCTTTCCTTCACCCACCTATGTAACCTATTCTTAAATGCTGACGTGGTCTCTGCTTTAAACACTAACTCCAGTAGTGCATTCCACAGCCTTACTACCTTCTGTGTAAAAACGTTCCTCAAGCTTTCTGTCCTAAATCTCTGACATTTATTCTTGTATCTGTGTCCTCTATTTCTAGACACCTCAATCATTGGAAATGGGCTTGTTTTTATCTATCCTGTTCCACCCCTTCATAATTTTAAACAACTCTATCGCATCACCCTGTAATCTCCTGAGGTAATGTTTTAATCTTGAGAAGCTAAAAAGATTTTAATGGTCAACATTTTAGATGTTTGCTTTCAGAAGTTTTAATGTAGAAATTTGCAGCGGAAAAACCTGTAGGTAGGTGTTCCAGATTATGTTCAAATTCAGTTCAGAGAAGAGTCCAACCCTGGTTGTGACAGTTAAAAGAAATAAAGTATAACAGGGCAAGTTTCCTTTCAAATTTAATTATCTGCATGATGTCCTTAGCAGCGGCTGGGATTGCAGTGACATTGGTCGAGGGCAAGTGGTGAGAAATATGTCATATGATGTTTTTTTCTCAATTACATGGCATCATAATATGGCCGCCCTCATTTGATGCGGCAATGCTGATAGATGGAAGATGTGGTCGGGACCTGGCATTACCAGGTTGCACCTTGCCCATCTAGAGTTCAGCATTTTAACACCAATATTGACGCAGAAATTCAGCTCCCTGTCTCAAAAATTTTGATGGTAGGAATGCTAAATCTTGCTGGCTAAAATCTGTGATAACATCCTTCAAAAATAAAGAAAATACCAAAAAAAAACACACACACAAAGGCAAAATAATTCAGCTGCCTCGAACAGAGTTAAAGGTAACTTTCACATACGCTCCCAATAAACTGATGCCCTTTCCAATCGCGATTTCCTTAGCCCAGAACATGCTTGACCCACATTGCGTGTTTTAAATGGGTGATCTGAGATCACAGTGGGAATGTTGAGGAATCACATCTGTGCTAATTTCAATATTATTTCTTTAGTTTTCATTTTGTTTTGGGTGAGAGCACTGTAGGCCGGCCTAAGAGGCCAGACAGGAGATGATGCACATCATACAATAGGCGGAGGAGATATGAGAAGAGCAATCATCCCCAGACTTCCTGGCCTGTGCAGATGGAAAATCTACCCTACCGAGGAGATGGGAGACCTTTGTTGCAATTGGTGTTGTGAGGTGGGAGGCAGCAGATTTAGCAAGTGGCAGTAACTCATATCAGCTCGGATCTATGCACTGAATGGAGGGGATGGGGGGGAACTTTGCTTCCAAGTTTACTATTAGCACCAAACTAATTTATGTTTTGTCTGAGTGACTATCTGAAGCCAAAAACAACAAAAAAGGATTGCCCTGTCTCCTACTTGTATAAATATTTACTTAACAATACATTGGAATTCCCTAACAGGGACTTGCTATAAATAGGCAGAGATGTTTGGAGAAAAATACATAAAATTACAAGTTAACAGCAGCCTCCAATTATTTCAATCAAAAGCATTAAATGGTGTTTATTCTACTGAGCAAATTACAGACAGAATGGAAGTTCTCCAAAACGTCCTATGCTGGAGATGCTGGACAGAGTAAGGATTTCTTCACTTTCTTCCGTTGGATGTACATGAGGTTTTAACAAATGGATTTAAAAGGTTACATGTGTTTTTTACATCTCCATCTTCCTGTACTGTAGTTTCTTCCCCACCTTAGGATTCCCCATGCCATTTCCTAAACAGCATGATTCCAACTGGTTGCAAATGCCATTCAACAGCCCGTTGCCTGGGGGAGGGGCCGTACATGGAACAGCCCAGGTTGAATTATCCAGTGTTGCTCCTCCCCTTCCCGAGCCTTATCTCTGCCCATGTCTTTACACTCCTTTGGGCAATGTAACCTAATCCAAGAGGACAGAGAGGCGGCCTGCTCCCAGTCCTCTGCGAATGGCAAACTACCAGTAGGTACATGAGAGCAGTACAGGCTGGCTATTCTCTGACTTTTCCTCCCAAGGGGAATCGACTTGCTTCCAGATAACATGGCTATGATGAGCCAATCCAAACTGTACATTTCATTGGTCAGATACAGAGATTCTGATGATATTACATAACTGGCCAATTTTGATTTTAGAATCCTGCACTAAAAGTATAGGAAGGTTGATAATAACTGCAGTGTGACAATGTAGTTTAATTTCCTGTGGTAGTGGACTAGTTAATACTTTTTTTTGGATTCATTCTCAGGATGTGGGCATTGCTGGCCAGCATTTACTGCCCATCGCTCATTACTCTGAGAAGGTGGTGGTGGGCCTTCTTCTTGAACTGCGCCTATCCAGCGGTGTGATACAACTGAAAGGCTTGCTAGACCACTTCAGAGGGCAGTTAAAAGTCAACCACATTAGTGTGGAACTGGAGTCACATATAGGCCAGACCGGGTAAGGGTATCCATTTTCTTTCCCTAAAGGATGTTAGTGAACCAGTTATTTATTTACAACAATCCGACAGCTTCATAGTTACTTTTACTGGTACCAGCTTTTATTTTTTAATTTCCAGATTTAAAAAAATTGAATCAAATTTTCAAACTACAATGCTGGGATTTAAACTCACATTCTCTGGATTATGAGACCAGGCCTCTGGATGTTTTGTGCAATACTTTAAAATAGTTTTTAGCCTGCTTATTTTAAATGGGTTAGTGTACGTCAAAATAATGTGCAAAGGAATGTAAATGATCAGTCCACTCCCAGAGGAAAATTAAACCTAAACGTGTATAGTTTAACATCACAACTACACAGAAAAATCCCTGTAATGTCTTCTTTCATGCCACATCTTTTCAGAGAATGACATAGAATTTACAGCACATTAGGCCCAACTGGTCCGTGCTCCACACGAGCCTCCTCCCACCCCTCTTCATCTAACCCTATCAGGCAAATCTTCTATTCCTTTCTCCCTCATGTGTTTATCTAGCTTCCCCTTAAATGTATCTATGCGATTCGCCTCAATTACTCCCTGTGGTAGCGAGTTCCACGTTCTAACCACTCTCTGGGTAAAGAAGTTTCTCCTGAATATCCCATTGGATTTATTAGTGACTATCTTATATTTATGGCCCCTAGTTTTGGTCACCCCCACAAGTCTTTTCTATTTCTACCCTGTCAAACCCTTTCATAATCTTAACGACCTCAATCAGATAACCCTCAGCCTTCTCTTTTCTAGAGAAAAGAGCTCCAGCCTGTTCAATCTTTCCTGTTAGGTATAACCTCATTGTAATGATGGTAACAGCCTTCTTCCTATTACAGAAGGTATATATCACAGTAACAGATTCCACGTACAGGGTGTCTAATTACATTGAAAATTACATACGTTGGGAAGCTGTGAAATGTAGAATCACTGAGCCATTGAGGCATTCATTGTGGGCGCTTATTTACTGCTTCCAAATGTGTATTCAGTTTATACCATTATTAAAATTTCCGTTTTTCAGATTTAAAGCCGTGGGGTTGATTTAAGTCAACTGCCTGGCAGAAACCAGGCGGGTAGGCAGTTAAAAACGAGCAGGTTACTTACTGTTTGGAATGCAACCCATTCCGCTGTCACAGGACTGAGATGTGAGGAGAGAATGGAGAGACTCTGGCTTTTCAGGTATAGAGAAGGTGGAGTCATCAAATCACTTCGAACTAAGAGCTGAATACAAGTTCAAACTAGTTAAAAAGAAAATTTAAGACTGATGTCGGGAAATTCCTCTTTCTACAAACAGTGGAGCACATGGAATGAACTTCTGGTTAGGGTAGTTGAGGCACAAACCCTGGAATCATTTGGATGCCAAGATGGGAGGGGAATTAAGTGCCTTTCTGGATGGATGCGCTAGGAATGACTTTCCTCACCTGTATTTATCTTGTGATCTTGTAGGTACCCTGACCTGTGTCCATATTAAGGAGACCTGCATTTAAGACAACACTCCAACAACACTCAAGAAGCTTGACACCATCCAGGACAAAGCAGCCCGCTTGATTGGCACCCCATCCACCACCTTAAACATTCACTCCCTCCACTATCAGCGTACCGTGGCTGCAGTGTACACCATCTACAAGATACACTGCAGCAACTCGCCAAGGCTTCTTCAGCAGCACCTCCCAAACCCGCGACCTCTTCCACCTAGAAGGACAAGGGCAGCAGGCGCATGGGAACACCACCACCTCCAAGTTCCCCCTCCAAGTCACACACCATCCTGACTTGGAAGTATATCGCCGATTCTTCATCGTCGCTGGGTCAAAATCCTGGAACTCCCTCCCTAACAGCACTGTGGGAGTACCTTCACCACACGGACTGCAGCGGTTCAAGAAGGCGGCTCACCACCACCTTCTCAAGGGCAACTAGGGATGGGCAATAAATGCTGGCCTTGCCAGCGATGCCCACATCCCATGAACGAATAAAAAAAAAGATGGGGAGGAGGGAGGCCACTGAATTAGACCCAAAGTAGAAACTGGGCAGAAATAAAAGACAGAATGCTGCAGCGATGGAGAGAGAAAGTGGACAGCCAGCGAGAAGAGGTGAAGCAGAAAAGAAAGCCAAGGAGAACAACAATTTATTAGCAAAGATATGGACAGGTTTGAAAAGAGACTGAGAATGGGTAGATTTTGGTATTTCTATAAAAAAAACTGGGGATGGAAAATGACAGACAAGAGTAACTGGTAAGAATGTTGCCATGGCCATGGGGAGACATGCGTAAACACTGTGAAATAGTTTCAGCATTGGCGCCCGGATTCTAGAAATTACAGTCCTCAACAACACTATATTTAAATAACTTATCGTGCAGCTAGTTTAAATTTCTAACTCGGTGGGTTTGTAACTATTTACAAAATATGAACAAATTTTTAATGTGCAGCTATTTTGGTAAGCGCCCATAACAGAAATACAACGTTTGCCATCACTTCTGCCGATGCCTTGCGGGAGCAGAGCCATCGAGGGGTAACTGAAGGTGCGTCCACCGTTCAGCCAAACAGTTGTTGGTATTTGGAACAGCTGCTTGACCCAAGAACACACTTCTAACTTTCAGCACAGCTAACATCCCCCAGCGTTCAGTAATACCTGACCAAAATGGCAAACGTCTCCTGCACAGTAATAAGGTCTCAATTTTAAAACTTCCCCAAGTGTTTCAAATGTTTGAAGATCCAAAATGAATCACAGAACGAAAATTTTAAACTGGCTGCGTGACAAATTATTAAAATCTGATGTCTTTTGGCGGTGTGAGTCTGCGGTAGCTATGGAGACTGAGCAGCTCGTAAGAAAGTAGTCCCAGTTCCTGCAGCTGAATAAACTATCCAAATAATGAGATTTTGGCTGACATACAGAATAATAGATACTTGGGAGGGAACTACAGGACTGCAATTCAACTGAGTGGATTCTGGTGACATCATGTACTGAAAGGGAGAAGCGCGAATGATGCTTGAAGAGATTTATGAAACAGGAGCAACCCTTGATTAAGTAACAACCTTTAACTCAAGCCCAGATATTAATAGATGCTGAATAACGTGGCCCCAGAATTACTACACTGTCGCCGTAAGTGTGACTGACTGGAACCGCTCCCCCGCATCTGCCTTAGTCCCAAGTCGGAGAACTCATCCCAAATCCTAGGGATGGGCTCATTTGCGTGGCCAAGGAGTGTGTCTCACACCTCGGGTTGCCAGCTCTGGTTGGACATATTCTTGGAGGTGTGGTCACATGACCTCCTGCCTCCAACCACCACCGCCCCCTCCCCCACCACACTCCTGCCATTGGTTGCCTGATACGTCCGTTTTGACGGTTCACTGCCTTCCCACGCCAGTCAGAATGCGAATAGACTCTTCATTACCCAATTGTATGATTCTTGAGTGTCAGTCAAACGGCCTTTCTTTTCTCCCATGTTTGATATTTTATAACTAATAAACAAAAGTGATCAAAGAAAATTAAAAGAACACTTTTTTTCAATGCCCCTATGATTTTTCTCCCGGGTTGCTGGCAGCTGTTGTCCTGGAGATTAGTCTTCAATTCCTGGAGACTCCAGGCCAATCCTGTTGGGTTCGCAACCCTACTCACACCGGCAAGGGTACGCCAGCCATTAAGGATAATTGTTTGTGGAAGCAGTGGTTTAAAGTGAGCTGGAACAGCTTTTAAATGACATAAATATAATATCTTTCGGATGAGACGTTAAACCGAAGCCCCATCTGCCCTCTCAGGTGGACGTAAAAGATCCCGCGGCACTATTTTGAAGAAGAGCAGGGGAGTTCTCCCCGGTGTCCTGGCCAATATTTAACCCTCAATCAACATCGCTAAAACAGATTATCTGGTTATTATCACATTGCTGTTTGTGGGAGCCTGCTGTGCGCAAATTGGCTGCTGTGTTTCCTACATTACAACAGTGACTACACTTTAAAAAGTACTTCATTGGCTGTAAAGCGTTTTGGGATGTCAGGTGGTTGTGAAAGGTGCTATATAAATGCAAGTCTTTCTTTTTTTTCTTTATCTACTGTATTTAGCTGTTTGCTGTCTGTGTTCACCTGTAAGGAGTGTAAAATCAACCCAGGTTCCAGATGGAGACGTATCTTGCCATCAGACTGTGGTTCCTGTAAATCCCATCCAGGCTGGGTACTGGAAGCTGTGAAATATCTTGAGCTTTGGAAGTACTTGCACCAGTATCGCTCACTGAAACTGGCATATGGATGCAACCTATAAAAGTCCACATCTGCAATATGACAAGTGCCAATCAATATGGGGTTTCGGTACCAGGCAGGGTTAGCTGATCAAAGAGTGTGATTGGCTTATTGACAAGTTGTAACATTTGATGAGATTATGCTGTGGTTTAGGTTGATGTGAAAAGCTTATGTGTGTAAATAGTGAGACACAGAATAAAAGATGTTGGGGGGAATTTTTTTGGGGAGTCAGCGGTGGCGGGTCGGGTGGGGAAATTTTTTTTTTTTGACAGCGGGTCGGGACCCCGCTATCAACCCGCCGCCACGTGACTTTCCCAGATGTCGGGTCTGTCAGGGCTGAACAGACCCGACATGCAGTGGCGGGGGAGACAATTCTTGTCATTATGACCTTGTTAACAGCTCATTAAGAAGTATTTTGAGCTCACCTTTACATTTTACGAGGTTGCCCACGGGGTCCACGCTGCTCGGGGATCACGTCAGGTAAGCAGGTCGGGAGTTGTATGACCATGGAATCATCTCATTACTTGACAGCTGCAAATGTGCTATAAAAGCTCCCATCTCACAGCTGTTCACTTTCCAAGCTCAGAAGCTGTAGCTTACTGCATTTGGAAGACAGATTGAGCTTTATGCAGGTTGCAAGTGTTTGGAGTAAACTCTCTATCCAGTGTCACCTCATTGGAACAACCTCTCTCACCATTGACAGATCGCTTCTGTCATCTCAAGTTCACCTGCCATCTATTACATCAGCATTGGTGCCCTTGAAACTATCTCACCTTGGTCTCAGAATCCCACCACGATCAGCCCCAACACCAGCAGCACCAGGCACACCAGCAGCACCAACAACAACACCAGCCTTCTCTGCAATCAACTGATGCTACACAGGACACAGGGCATCAGCACCCAGCCACATTGCTGCCCGGGACGCCAGGGATGGCCTCACCATGGCCAGATTTACTTCACTCCACGCTGTATACCCTGGCTGCCACATGATGAGCCAGGTTGGCACCACCCCACACCAACACTATAAAGCATCCCTACAATGACCAAGCCATTCCTTTCACACTCATCACCATTGCGGGGGGTACCGTTATGTCTCACCATTCACTGCAACTCACTAAGCCACTTCCAAAGGCGCACACAGATCTGTCCAAGAATGCAAAGTGTTGAAAATAAAGGTTTCAATGTTTGACAGCACATTAACAGAAACTTCACATGAACATTGGCTAAAACACCCAAGTGCCCTTTTTTTTTATTCGTTTATGGGAGTGTGACTTGGAGGGGAACTTGGAACACAGACAGCAAACAGCTAAATACAGTAGATAAAGAAAAAAAAGAAAGACTTGCATTTATACAGCGCCTTTCATGACCACCCTTGTGTGTTGTTAGTTGGTATGATTGCACTTGGATGTGGGTGAGTGTGAGAGGTGGCTAGTGAGATGGGGAATGGATAATGTAGATAGAGAGGGATGGTTGAGGGTGCAAGGTAAGTTAGTGTAAGGATGTGCAGGAGTAGGGTAGGGAAGGCAGAGTGATGGGGATGTGATGAGTGGCACAGCAGGATGAGGTTGAGTGTGACTTTGCAGTAACGTTTCGTGATCTACTGATATAATTGAAATGTTTGCGGCACTGCAGCCTGCTCGTCCTGATGACATCCCTGCTTGTGTCCTCCTGTGCAATGTGCAACCAGGCTGCGTTGATCTCCTGGGGAGGTCTCTTCCGCCCATTGGAAGGGAAGAGAACCTCCCTGCGTGCTGTGACTCCTTCCATAAGCGTATGGAGGGAGTCATGGGAGAGCCTGGGTACAGCCGTGCACCTCTGTGCAGTGCCTGTCAGTGTTTGCAGCACCTCAATGCTGTAGAACACTTACAGCACAAATGTCAAAATAAATTTGTGCATGGTCCCTTTAAGGAAACCGGCTGATGATGCATCATCAAATGCCGTCATCAGACCTACTTCCTTCAATTGGCCGGGAAACGCACTGGGCGGACTTAACAAGCCCAATCAGGGGAAAGTCATTCCACAGAGCGGGCTGGAGCCAGCAGCAGGGTCGGGAACCGTCACCGACGTCGCCCGCCCAGGACCCACTGAGGCCGGGGAAATCGCGGCTGTGGTGAGGGAAAGGGATGTCGAAAGAGAGGGGCACAGTGGGAGAGACAGAAAGGGAGGCCGATAGGGATGAACTTGCAGATGAGTTTGGGAAGGAAGAGGAAAAGGGATGCAAGACGCAACAGGGTAGTGGGAAAGGAGAAAGATTGGCATCTGTGTTAATCTGAGAGAGAACACCAAAAAAGGCCGTGAGAAAAAGGCTTAATTTAAAGCAGGGAAATCCTGCCCTTTTTCTATTAAGAAGGGCAAGCTCTGGATAAAACTTGGGTATATTATACAGCTGCACCTCTGGTAACACGCAGATTGTTGCAGCAATATTTGGTGAAAGATGCAAGCTAGTTTCTTTTTTTCTTAAATTTTGGGCTTTTGGTCCCACTACAGAAACCCACCTGCTAGCCGAATAGAAGAGTCTATTTATTTCAGGTCTGTAGATACGCTTTCTGTATTCAATATCCAGGCCTGTAAAGCTTTGGAAGGTATCACAGTCTGGATTAATTTTCTTCAGGCATGAAGGAAGCATGGAGGAAATTGTAAGGCAGAATATTATTAAAAGTACAGGAACTGAAAGAAAAACTTGACTAAAGCATAACGTCGTAACCTGGACCTTGTGCTTTAGCTTGTGTAATAGAAGTTAGGTAAATATACATTTTATATAATATAATATCTGCGATTTGTGGTTTCTTGAGAAAATGCCCTTTTTTTAAACAGTCTGCTTACTCAATATCTTCAGTATTGTGCTGTCCTCAAATTGTTGGACCTGAATTTCCATGGAAGTTGTCCTGTAACTTTAGTGTTCCGCCGATCTCCCGCTGAAGATACAGCTGGACATTGGGACAACCCCCACTGAAATTCAAGGCCATTGTTTTTAGCCACAACTGGATGGCCTCTGTGCTTAATTGACAGAGAGACAGGCAGAGAAAGAGGAGAGCAAAATGTTGGTGTACTGAAAAGCTGAGCAATAAAACAACTGCAGGAACCCAATGCAGATTATGCATGTGGAAACGCCTGTTTCACAGTGGCAAAGAAGAAGTGCCTTCTCCCCTCGGCAACCATGTGGATGGGGGAGAGGGAAGAGGGTGAGCTGGGGAGGAAAAGTCAGAAAGTAAGTGGAGAGAGACTGGCAAGAGGGACGAGGGAGACTGTGGGGAGAAAACAAGAATGGAGGAGTAAGATGTGGAGAGAGGCAGATGGTGGGGGGAGAACAAGAAGTAGAATTATAAGTCGCAAAAGAAAGGTGTGGGAGAGAGAAGTGGGGAGAGTTGTGGTTGGAAGAAATAGGAATAGAGAGAAGTTTTTGGGGTATTGTGAAAGAGGAAAGTCTTGGGGTGTGTATATAGGTGTGTGAGAGCAAAAGAAGACTATGAAAGGCACCAGGGACAATTGTTTAAGTTTGGGGACTGGCCGAAGGTCACACAAGACTAGGATGAGTATCGGTTCTAACAGATTCTACTGTAACCACTGCATGGAAGTAATGTGCACAACTGAGAATAGAAGGAATTTTAGTTCACATTTGTGCTGTGCTACACATACTGTGGGAGTGCATGATGTTGATATTGGATGCGTGAAATGGGAAGAGTTCCATTCCCCAACCCCAGCACTAACATCCCTCACCTTGATGAGCACACAGTAATTTACATTTGGTGGATATTAAGTTGAAAATAAATTCTACTTAGTACATCATCATTGACATTCAACGGCATTACCATCGCCGAATCCCCCACCATCAACATCCTGGGGGTCACCATTGACCAGAAACTTAACTGGACCAGCCACATAAATACTGTGGCAACAAGAGCAGGTCAGAGGCTGGGTATTCTGCAGTGAGTGTCTCACCTCCTGACTCCCCAAAGCCTTTCCACTATCGACAAGGCACAAGTAAGGAGTGTGATGGAATACTCTCCACTTGCCTGGGTGAGTGCAGCTCCAACAACACTCAAGAAGCTCGACACCATCCAGGACAAAGCAGCCCGCTTGATTGGCACCCCATCCATCACCTTAAACATTCACTCCCTCCACCACCGGCGTACCGTGGCTGCAGTGTGTACCATCTACAAGATGCACTGCAGCAACTCGCCAAGGCTTCTTTGGCAGCACCTCTCAAACCTGCAACATCTACCACCTGGAAGGACAAGGGCAGCAGGCGCATGGGAACACCATCACCTCCAAGTTCCCCTCCATGTCACACACCATCCTGACTTGGAAGTATATTGCTGATCCTTCATCGTCGTTGGGTCAAAATCCTGGAACTCCCTCCCTAACAGCACTGTGGGAGTACCTTCACCACACGGACTGCAGCGGTTCAAGAAGGCGGCTCACCACCACCTTCTCAAGGGTAATTAGGGATGGGCAATAAATGCTGGCCTTGCCAGTGACGCCCACATCCCTACACGAACTGCACGATTATAAATGTAGGAGACTGCTGATGTTCAGGACAGCAGTTCTGACATTGATCGGTGTACCAGGTTAGGGTCGTAGATCAGTAGCTATAGTATTGATTCACAGCCATCAGTACCTGATTTATACTGACTGGTTATGAATGTGACTCTTGTGGCCAGGAGAGAGTGTTACAGGGCTCCACTTTCTGCCAGTAAATTTAAAATGTATTTGAGTCCACGGATATGAGCACTTTTAGTATCCTGACACAGCACTGGAGTTATACTCCAAGCAGTATACAACCAACAGAGAGAGAAGGTGGCCTCCCCCAGGAGCCTTACTCACCCCTTCACTTTGGGGTCAGTTCGGGATGGAATGGGACGGTCACGGGACCTAACTGGAGCTAAAGGGGTGGATTTCCCTTCTCCTGCCAGAAGACTTCTCCTACCACCCCAACACTGCTGTGATCCTGACCCATGTTACTGGGCCACGGCTCATTAATGCAAGGTGGATTTCTGGCAGGGGCTTTGCCATCCAAGAGGGAGCCCACTGCTGCTGTTGTAGGACCACAGGAAAGGCCATTAAAGGGGCAGAAGAACTCCGAAGATGGGTGGGCCTTAAGTTTTCTTTAGGCTTCGGACTGAGACAAGGCCTAAAGAAGGTAAGTTTTTGGGGCCTGAGATCTGGGAAAGGTGCCTGCTACTGAGCCCTGTCCCTCCAAAGAGGCATCAGTTGGTCTGCTGGCACTGCCCCAGGGACTACCGCCATCTCTCTCTAGG
This sequence comes from Squalus acanthias, assembly GCA_030390025.1. NCBI lineage: Eukaryota > Metazoa > Chordata > Chondrichthyes > Squaliformes > Squalidae > Squalus > Squalus acanthias. The sequence goes on along the minus strand of CM059436.1, from coordinate 16,797,215 downwards.
GTTGGTGGTGTCAGCGATGGAGGGCAGGGGAATTGGCTGGGTTGTCAGGCCCTACCTTGCTGCCGTTACTTGCAGATAGTGGGGCGGTGAAGGCAGTGAATAGCCGTGGCCTATCCTGCTAGGGCAGTGGGAGGTCGGGTGGGGACGTGACAGTAGGCTTTATTGCCCAGCTTTAACCAAACTGTTGCTCTGCTATGGTGGAGGAAAATCCAGCCCAGACTGTCATTCTGCAACGTCAACAAGGGACAGAAATGTCCATGCAACTGCACCCTTGACACATAAAATAAAATTTCCCTTTTTTTGAGTTTTTGGTACTTTCCAGATCGCTGCCAGCTGCTCTTCACTGAGAGAGCGACACTTGCAAAAGCTTTGACTTGATCATCAAGTAACATTTGGGTAAATATTGTTCCACATACACTGTGGTTCTATTCAGCAATATTATGCAGCACCACCTCCACTTTAGCAGATATCAAAAGGGAGGTCGGGTAATGAGCTACTCTATTACTTGCCTGCAGACTCATGCCTCCACCTTCGTTTTCCTTTCCCTTCATTTTTGCCTGTCTCTTAATTCCCTGTCCTTTCAGCCTCGGCAGAGGCTGCTAATGGGTTGAGCCACCTGTTGAGGGTCTCCAAAGGCTTGCAAAATATTTGTCGCTCTATGTAACGCTCCCCTTTAATTAGAATCATAGAAATTTACAGCACAGAAGGAGGCCATTTCAGCCCATTGTGTCCACACTGGCCGACAAAGAGCTATCCAGCCTCATCCCACTTTCCAGCTCTTGGTCCGTAGCCCTGTAGGTTACGGCACTTCAAGTGCACATCCAAGCACTTTTTAAATGTGGTGAGGGTTTCTGCCTCTACCACCCTTTCAGGCAGTGAGTTCCAGACCCCCACCACCCTCTGGGTGAAGAAATTTCCCCTCAAATCCCCTCTAAACCTCCTACCAATTACTTTAAATCTGTGCCTCCTGGTTGTTGACCCCTCTGCTAAGGGAAATAGGTCCTTCCTGTCCACTCTATCTAGGCCCCTCATAATTTTATACACCTCAATAAGGTCTCCCCTCAGGCTCCTCTGTTCCAAAGAAAACAAACCCAGCCTATCCAATTGTCTCCATCTCTATAAGTTCCTCATACACAATTTCTTGCTTTCACTGATAGCGTCCTTCCTAAGCCTATTTGAATCCGCGCCTGAAATTGTGGTAATGAGCTAGCCTAGGAAAATTTGGGTGCGCACTTCCATTCAAGTCTGTCTAAAACCTGACAAACGCCATCCTAGCATAAACTATGGCAACAGAGGAAAATCTAGGCTATAGTGTCTTTCAGAACCGGGCAGTTACAAAATAAACAATATGCTGGGTTCTGTATGGTATGTGGTTGTGGTGCGTATCAGAAATGTGCGCCCCAAAACAGTGGCACAATTGTTGCATTTTGGGGCAACTGTTTAATATATTTTAGTGGCGCCTGTATAAGTGGCTTGAATTGAAGAATTATTGCCAGGTTTCGCCACCCAGAAGCCAACATGAGGAACGTGAGTAACTGTTTCAGTAGATGATCCAGAAATAATAAAATGACAAAAACTTCCATTATGAAATAAACGCATATAATCCCGCTGAAGATCATGCTGACATTTAACAAATAACTATATTGCAGGGAATTAATTTTTTTAAATTATGCCCAGGGCTACATTTTAGCATTTAATCAAAAGAAATGTGCGGTAGAGGCCAACTCTGTGACTTGATGTGTCTGAGATTGACAGGAATCTGTTAACATAATTAAAAATACAGACAGGCACTCAATGGCCTTATTTACACTGCTTATAAATAGCCGGCCTTCAATCGGCAAGTAGCCTATACTGGCATGCACTGGGATACAGTGACAGTATTTGACCTCAATCCTAATAAGCAATTTTTAAAAATTCTTTACAATAAGGGAAATATCCGACTCACAGCATATTTTTCCATTTGTTCTGTGGTCTTCAAGTTGACACTTAATTAACATTTAAATACATAATAGTGGTCCAGACCTGTTTTGCGAGGTGGTATGTTCTATTAATATAGGTTTTAAATAGCTGCTAGGACCCGTGCAAGCCTTTTTTATAATGCAATTCTCAAACAATGCACATTTGCTCATATTTAAAATATGCCTTCTCTGCAAGCCCAAACACGACATGTTAACAATGTTCCCACTAAAGAGGGAAACTGGATTATTAGTTGGCCAGTTATCTTAACCTTTTAACATAACTCAAACACATTAGATGGACAACAAGCTTAGCTTAAAACTTAATGCTTCACTTAATTGAATCAGCACCTAACCTAACAATAGTCACATTTAATTGGAGTGGTCGGGAACTGTTAATGGATCTCAAATTTCAGACCCTGATATTACAAAAGGCGTTGGCGTCACTGGAGTTGTGGTGGTTATAAGAAAGTACAGTTTCTTTAGAAAATTCTGAAATGCCTGAAGTGTCAGCTGTGGCTCAGTGGGTAACACCCTCGCCTCTGAGTCAGAAGGTTATGGGTTCCAGTCCCACTCCAGAGACTTAAGCACAAAAATTTAGGCTGACCCTCCAGTGCAGTGCTGAGGGAGTGCTGCACTGTCGGAGGTGCCGTCTTTCGGGTGAGACGTTAAACCAAAGCCCTGTCTGCTCTCTCAGGTGGACGTAAAAGATCCCATGGCACTATTTCGAAGAAGAGTTATCCCTGGTGTTCTGGCCAATATTTATCCCTCAACCAGCAGCACTCAGAACAGATGATCTGGTCATTATCACATTGCTGTTTGTGGGAGCTTGCTGTGCGCAGCAAATTGGCTGCCGCGTTTCCTACTTTACAACAGTGACTACACTGCAAAATTACTTCATTGGCTGTAAAGCAGTTTGGGACGCCCTGAGGTCGTGAAAGGCGCTAAATAAATGCAAGTCTTTCTTTCGTTATTTTTGTCAGTATAAGTTGCGTTAAAAATTGAAAGGCTTCCCCGATTGCAAGTTCTTAAAAATGCTTTGGGTCGTGAAAGGTGCTATATAAATGCAAGACTTTCTTTCTTTCTAATCTCCAGTAACTCAGCTTAACAGCCCATCAGCAACACATTCTGCAATGGTAACACAATCTAGTATGCTGGTTTATGCAATAACCCGACACTTCATAAAGGAATGTTTTCTAGTTGTATGTGTTGAGAATGACTCTCATAAACATCATATTGATGCAGGATGCAGAACGACTCCAGCTACATGATACCATGTTCCCTTCTCTTTCAGTTCTCTCACCCCCGCACCTCCCAAAAAAATCAAGAATGCCAATGACATTATACACAGGACTTTTGTTTCCGAGGAAGGATATAGTCAATAAGGTAGGGAGGCAATAGCACTGTATGGTACACATCTGAATGGGCTCGCGTCCAGTTTTTTATGTCTTATTCCAAATAGTCTTTGCAACAGGTGGCAGTATGATGTGCGGGAATTGGAAAAGCTCTACACCCACACTTGAATAACCTACTAATTGGAGACGAGTTAGTGCTTGTGGGTATAAATACTGATGAATGATTAACATTACCGGACATTGACGTTCCCAACTTTGATGAATATGCCATTGGAGCTTGATCTGAAGCATGCCCTTAGAGGTTTTACGACACATTCTCAGTACTTATAGTTCTAGTGACGTACAGTTGGCTGTCGCATGTTTGGAAAGTTTGCACAAAAATAGTGCATTAGTTCCATCGGTCCAAAACATTTTTACTGAACAAAAACAGACTAACACCCAGAAGATCAAGATAACGCGAAAAGGTTAAAGAAAGTCTCTCATACATCTTAATATTTGACCTATTCATTTGGCTAGCATGAAAATTTGGCATTGTACATCATCACTTTTTTAAAAAACCCGACGGGATTACTTTTCAGTATTAAGTGAGGCTATTATTGTAGAAGCTACGTGGGAATTTTTAAGGTTTGAGTAGTTTAATGAGACATCTTGAGGGATTTTTGGCAGTTTAACATCCACACGAAGAGCAGCATTAAACTATATAGCCGCAGTATTGGCCCTACGTACAATCCTAACCCAGATGATGATGTCATCCAGCTGTTATCATCCTGGAGGCATTACCAGTAGAAAAGAACTGAATTTGAAGGGAAGGGGGCAAATTATAAAGACTTTCCACTTGGTGGCCAAACTAGGTGGTTGGCTGACACGATATAAGTCTGCCATCTGGATCATGTCGATAATCCTTTATGATGAGTCACTGTAAAAATAATCATACTTGCATTTATATAAGCCTCTTTTACATTAAAACATCTTAAAATACTTCACACAATTAATTACTTCTGAAGTTCAGTCACATAGACATAGACAGCTTAGTAGAATGGGCAGACAGGTGGCAGAAGCAATTTAATGTGAATAGTGTAATATGTTTATTTAACTACATGCATAAGTACTGTAATACATTTTGGGAGGAAAAACAAAGAATGGGAGCATACATTCAATGGAAGGATGCTGAAGGATGTGAATGAACAGTGACACCAAAACTCGAACAAGTTGGTTAAACACGATTTGCCTTTAACAAATCTGTGCTGGCTTTCCTTAATTAATCCACACTTGTCCAAGTGACTGTTAATTTTGTCCCTGATTATTGTTTCTAAAAGCTTCCCCACTACCAAGGTTAAACTGACTGGTCTGTAGTTGCTGGGTTTAACTTTACACCCTTTTTTGTAACATTTGCAACACCCCCGTTTCTAAGGAGGATTGGAAGATTATGGCCAGTACCTCCTCGATTTCTTTCTTCACTTCCCTCAGCGTCCGAGGATGCATCCTACCTGGTCCTAGTGACTTATCTACTTTAAGTACAGCCAGCCTTTCCAGTACCTCATCTTTATCAATTTTTATCCCATCCAGTGTCTCCTCTACCTCCTCCCTCACTATGTCTATGGCAGCATCTTCTTCCCTGGTGACTTGAGATACTGGGACTATTTCCACTGGAGCAGAGAAGGCTAAGAGGAGACTTAATATTATGCTGGGTTTTGATAGAGTGAACAGGAAAAAACTATTTCCTCCGGCTGGGGAATCAGCGCCAAAGGGTCTTCAATTTAAAATGATCTTTATGAGAGTGAGGAGAGAGGAGAGAGTTTCAGAGAAGTTTCTTTGCTCTGCAGGGAGTGGGTTAGGCAGAGACCATTATATTTTTTAAGGGAAAATTGGATAAATATTTGAAGCAGAGGAAGAAAAAGGTCTACAGGGAAAGAACAGGTCGCAGGGGTTAGTGTTCTAGCAAGGAGCAAGCACAGACACAATGGGCCAAATGGCCTTTTTCTATGCTATAAAATTCTACTGTTATGTAGGAAAAAGCAGTAGTGGCCATGTCCTACAAGCAGCAATCAGGTGAGTAAGCAGTTGACCAGTTTTTTGATGGTATTGTCAGCTAGGACAACAGGAGAAGTGCCTGCTCTTCTTCAAATAGTGCCATCCACCTGAACTACTGGAACAGGCATACAGGTCCTTGGTTTCACATCTCAATGAAAGGAAGGGCTTCAGTGGTTCTGTTGTTGATGGTGACGAACGCACATGGACAACAGCTACTTGGGCTAGAATAACCACTTGGGAATTACTCATGAAGAATGGCTACTTGGGCAAGGAACCAGAGGGTTGCCAGAACCTGTGAAATCGTACCCCAAGCATGAGCTTTCAGGAGAGACCGTACCCCAACCAGCTTTCAGGAGAGACTGTATCCCAGTGTGAGTTTTCAGGAGAGGAGAGATAAGGAGTGAAAGCAAATACAATCCGGTCATGGAAGCAGTCCACAATGCTGAGAGACAGCCATGTATCTATTTGCAGCCATTTTGCAGAAGGGACTCCCACAGCTATGCTATACATCTTAATTTACCAGCTATCTTTCAAGCTGTAAGGTTGAATTCTCCATGTCATTCTAGCGGAGGCTTTTACTGAAGCCAGATGTGCTTGTAAATTTAGGTTTGTTAACTGTTTGCCCAATGCAAATGGTAATTGCGAGAGATTTCACCGAACAAAATAGAGTTGCCTATTAAGGGAGTGTCTGAATTACAGTTTCCACCCATCTTTCTGTAGCCTAAGGGGAGAGGTGAGTGCATTTCTTGAGTCTTGTCCAAGGATTATATTGTTTATGTTCTCCTCTCTTGATAAGTTGCCCAAATACACAGACACATTTTGTAGTCAAATCTTGTTTACCACCACACTTAACAATATCCGGAGAGGAGCAGGAAGACTCCTTGATGTAATATTGAGAACAGAAAATTCATGTTCAGTTACAGTAACCGGCCAGCTCTGCATTAAAGTGATGTGTTCTCATTAAAAGCTGAAATAATTTGAGCCAAAAAATGTTTTACTCCTTCACTTCTACAGACTATATCCATCCTTAATCCTCAAATTATTATTTTATACAACTAAAAGTAAGAGTGCATATCTTAAAGTAATAATTAATGTATTGTTAAAGTGGAAAGAAAAATGGCACATCCTGGAAATTTAAAATAAAAGCAGAAAATCCTTGCAATACATAGCAGAACCCTCTGCATCTGAAAAGACCAAATAGGTTAACATCCTGGGTTGAGAGCCCCTCATTAGAACAGGTCCGACCCAAAATGTTAACCCATATTTTTATACTGTAGTAGTCTGTATAGAGATAAAGAAAAAAAAGAAAGACTTCTATTTATATAGCGCCTTTCACGACCTCTGGACGTCCCAAAGCACTTTACAGCCAATTAAATACTTTTTAAGTGTAGTCACTGTTATAATGTAGGAAACGCGGCAGCCAATTTGTGCACAGCAAGGTCCCACAAACAGAAATGCGATAATGACCAGATCATCTGTGTTTTTTTAGTGATGTTGATTGAGGGATAAATATTGGCCAGGACACCAGGGATAACTCTTCTACTCTTCTTCGAAATAGTGTTGTGGGATCTTTTATATCCACCTGAGAGAGCAGATGGGGGCTCGGTTTAACGTCTCATCCAAAAGACGGCAGCTCCGACAGTGCAGCACTCCCTCAGCGCTGCACTGAGAGCGTTAGCCTGGATTTTTGTGCTCAAGTCTCTGGAGTGGGACTTAAACCCACAACCTTCTGACTCAGAGGCGAGGGTGCTACCAACTGAGCCACTGGCTGACAGAGGGTAGAAACTGGTCTTCAATGTTAGCACAAAACGAGCGTTATCGCATCGGCTGCCTGCTATACTCCCTGCCCGATTATTCAGTTCTATTGCACTGACTATCGAGTGGGAAGTATAACGGGCGGCCGATAAAATACCGTTGTTTTGCGCTACCGTCCAAGGCGAATTTCTACCCCATAGTTTTGCGGGTATACAGGCAGTTTGCGTGGTAATCCTGCTCAGTTGCCGCCGAGCTGAAAGGTTGCTATTTTCTGATCCACGTCTTAAATTACTGCAGCAATAGGTTAAGCCATCCAGTGGCATGCTCGCTGAAAGCATTCACAACTAGCTCTTTATCAGGCAAGAATGGGCACTTGAGTTATGCAAATGAGTGTGACTTAATGCTGTAGCAGAAAATAGCAATTTATGAGCAAGTTACAACACAGATCCCATTTCAAAAATGTCCGGCCACATATTCTACCCAAGAAATGCTGTAAAATGGGTTGTGTCTGCATTGGCTTTATACTAGAGATTTTCGCAGAAATAAAACCCAAGTGAAAGTTTGTGTCAGTAATAATCTTATTGGTGTACACAAATATTTAAAAAAACATTGAATTGCCTCTTAGGTTCCTCCTTTAATAAATGAGCATTTTAAAGTACATTTGTTTGTGGCACTGCAATGGAAGGATATTAGAGTACCTTGCCTATGTATAATTGATCAGATTAACAACCAGAAGTTTCTTTTATATAGCGTTCCTTGCAAGGTGGTGCAAAAAGGAAGGAATTTAAAGGGGGAGACTGAAGGCAGAGTTGAAGAGATGGGATTTTAGAAGGCTTTAGAAAGACAGGGAGAATATAGCAAGGCAAAGTGGTTTTGAGAGAATCCCAGAAAGAGGTGACTGAAAGTTTGGTCTCGGGTAGTGGAGAGAGAGAGCAGAGAGAAAACCTAATTTGGAGACGGAGGAGTGGAGGGTGCAGGCCGAGACAAATGGCTGAAGGAAATCACTCAGTTAGAGTGGAATAAGTCTGTGGAGGGATTTGAAGCTGAGGACTAGGATTCTGAAATTGATTCATGAGGACACAGGGAGCCATAGAGCTTGGCAAGGAAGGGTTATTGGTGTGTGGGAGAGGGCACAGGCTGTAGAGTTCTGGATTAGCTGTGGTTCATTAAGGATGGGGGAGAGGAGACTAAGAAGGAGAGCGTTTGAGAAATCAATCCTCGAGGTAAGAAAAGCAAGCAGTAAAGTTTCAGCAAGGGTGAGGGAGAGATAAGCCAGCAATGTTCCAGAGGTTGAAAGAATGCGGTTTTTGTCAACAGACTTACCTTGAATAGAATGCTGAGGTTGTGCACTACAGGATTCAGCCCGAGTAGGCAGCTGGGACATTGAGCAAGAGGCACATAGGTGCTGGCAGAGCTAAAAAGTGTGGCTTTGGTTTTGTCAACATTGAAAATGTTGACTTGTCCGTGATTTAATGTCTGGCCGGCAGTTGGGACCCAGGAAACAGTCTTGGAGTTAATGGTGGTGGAAGATGAATAGGGTTGTGAGTCATCAGCATCCATGTCGAAGTTGACTCTGTAATTGGTATTGATATGTAAATGACAAATAGGAAGGAATTGAGGATGGAGCCCAGGCACACGAGAGATGATCATGGAGATCCCAAGAGGAGAAACTATTTGAGAAGATGTAGCGACTGTGTTTATGCTGTTACTCCAGGTTTTTTTTGTCTTCAGTATATTGTAAGAGTTCAATTATAGTTTTACCTTTTGGTTAACACTTACCCATAAATATCTGAATTTTAAAATTTTACACAGCATTACAGGAGTTCTTGTTGTAGTCTTGATCCCATGCAAGAACTATGCAGCTGAGACTATTCACACAGTAACTACTCTATACCTTGAGCTACTAGTTCTAAATGAAAATGGACAAAAATAACAACTGACGCAACATAAAATTAATGATGGGAAACATGGAGATGGCAAAAATGCTGAACAAATATTTTGTTTCAGTCTTTACGGTAGAGGACACTAAGAATATCCCAACACTGGACAAACAGGGGGCTCTAGGGGGGGAGGAGCTAAATACGATTAAAATCACTAAGGAATTGGTACTCAGTAAAATAATGGGACTCAAGGCGGATAAATCCCCTGGACCTGATGGCTTACATCCTAGGGTCTTAAGGGAAGTGGCAGTAGGGATTGTGGATGCTTTGGTAATAATTTTCCAAAATTCCCTGGACTCAGCAAAGGTCCCGGCAGATTGGAAAACTGCTAATGTAACACCCTTATTTAAAAAGGGTAGTAGGCAGAAGGCTGGAAATTATAGACCAGTTAGTCTAACATCTGTGGTGGGTAAAATTTTGGAGTATTATTAAGGAGACAGTAACGGAACAGTTAGATAAACATAATTTAATAGGACAAAGTCAGCATGGCTTTATGAAGGGGAAGTCATGTCTGACAAATTTGCTTGAGTTCTTTGAGGACATAACGTACAGGGTGGATAAAGGGGAACCAATGGACGTAGTGTATTTAGACTTCCAGAAGGCATTCGACAAGGTGCCACATAAAAGATTATTGCTCAAGATAAAAAATCACTGGATTGGGGGGAATATTCTGGCATGGGTGGAGGATTGGTTATCTAACAGGAAGCAGAGAGTTGGGATAAATGGTTCATTCTCGGACTGAAAACCAGTAGCCAGTGGTGTTCCGCAGGGGTCGGTGCTGGGTCCCCAACTCTTTACAATCTATATTAACGATTTGGAGGAGGGGACCGATCTGTGAAAGCCACCTACCTTAGCGCCTGGATTAAACACCGACAGAGAGTGTTGGCGTGAAGCACCAGGAAGCCAGCTCCAGGGATGTTATTTAAAGGGATCATCACGAATGGCTCGCAGCTGTCGGGTTAGTGCAGTTTCAGTGGTTTCTTGTCAGTTTTACATACTCCAACAGTTTCATTTAGTAATTTCAAGGTTCTTTTGTATCAGGAGTGTTGTGGCAACTAAAAAGTAACTACATTTATTCTTCAAAAAATCAAACTGCTACACTTGGTAACATTAATGGGAGCTGTACTGGCAGTCAACCTCGCCCTCCAGGATCTACGGCGGAGGGAGCGTAGGTGGCGAGAAATATGGGAACATGTGCGCAGAGGGATGAGGCGGGACATCAGGGCTCTCAGCAGGAGGCCTTACCCTCCGAGGGTATTCCGAAAGCACTTCTCCTACCTTCAATGAAGTGAGGAGCAGTGTATTAGACAGCTCCGCCTCACCAAGGAGGTGGTCACACAACTCTGCCACCTCCTCCAAACAGACCTGCAGCCTCACACCAGGCTGACTTAAAGCCCACATCCCCTTTGCTCACCACATCCCCATCATTCCATCCCTGTCGCAGGCCATTTCACACCGCAAAGCTGAAATGACAGACACCACAAGAATGGTAAGTGAATGAATAAATTTATCAAAAATCAGTGAACACATATTTACGCCAAAAATTTTAACTATTCACCCTTGTGCAGTCCCTTAGTGCCTCTCGTTACTGTGCCTTTGCCTACTCTAGTGCTCCTACGAAGTGTTGGCCCAGTGGCTGCAGCAGGGCTGGTGGAAGACTACTGAGTGTCAGTGTGGGAGACTTCAGATGGTCTTGCAGGACGTCCATGACCAGCTCTGGGCCTGGAAGGTCTGGCTGTAGTCTGCACCACCTCAGCATGGGCAGCAGCAGTCTGGGCTGGCTGGATGACCGGCAGCGACAATGGCAGTGGCGGAGTGCCAGTGGTGGGAGCAGGAATGCTGTAATCCTGAGAGAGGACAGCACGTTCCTGCTCCACTGACCCACTGCCACTCCCCCGGGGCAGCACCTCAGCATCTCTAGCAATCTGTTGGAGCACAGATTGCTGGCCTGCTGCAACACCATGAAAGCCCCGGTCGACGGTGGTAGACCCAACCACGATGGCAGCAGTCAGAGATTGCGTAGCATCAAGCTGAGACTGTATGAGAGCAGTCTGAGATTGGATGCCACCAAGCATAGACTGCATTACAGCACTAAGACGTTGCGTCACTTCCGCCTGTGTTGCAATGGAAGCTGCCAGATCGCCCATCACGCGTGGCATCAGGTCTGGGTTACCACGGTCTCTCTGGGAGTCTACCATCCTTTGCAGACTGGAAATGATGGGCTCCATGGTGTGCGCAGAGCTTTGTGCAATGTTGGAGGCGGACTCCTCCACGCTCCTTACCATTGCAGAGAGACTCTCGGGCACCCTTGCCATTGCACTTATCATCTCCGTGTGCATGCGCATCACCCTTCTTCTAAAGGCCTCCCCATCGAGGTCCTCATCTGAGTCCTGTGCAGCAGAACTCGCCCTCCGGCGAGCTGGCCCCCGAGCTACCCTTTCCCCCTGGCCTTGCTGCAGCCCAATCGTTCCCGGTGCCTCACCCTGTGCAGATCCCGCTACTATACTAGCCTTTAAAGAACGTGTAGTGCCAGTACCTGAGCTGGTGCCTACAGGTGAGACATGCAGTGACGCAGTGTGTTCTTCCTTGTCCTCTTCTCCCGCATCGCTCTCTATGGTGCCCTCAGGGACAGGCTGCTCAGCTGCTTGTTCATTATCTGAAAGCATAAAGGCACAAGAGTCGGGTTAAGGTGAGGAGAGGGGGGCAGGAAGGGAGAAATGCATGCATACAGCATGATTAGCTGGAAAGTGGGAAAGGCTTGTGGAGTGAGGGGGAAGTGGGATGTGAGAAGAAGGAGTAGGGACGTACATACTGTTGTTGTCCCCAAGGGGGTCAATGTCGCCAGTGGCCATGGCGCCCACCACCTTACGCCCCATAATCTGCAGCACTCTATTCTCCAGCGCAGACAGTGGTTGGGTGTCAGCTTGTCCCCCACCTGTGCGCTCCTGCTCCTTCCTGTTGTGAGCCACCTTGGCCTGCAAGAGAAAGGAAAGTGTGTGAGTGAGTTTGGAGCAATGTGTTTGGGTGATGTGCCTCCCATAGTTGAATAGCTGTCATTGTGTGCAAGGTGTGAGATGTGGGTGTGAGTGTTGGTAGGTAGAGATTGTTGGTGGGTGAGTGCTGGGGGTGTGGTGCTTTGGGCAGTGTGTGAAGACTGTGGTTCAGATGGTGGTATGTAGCATTTGTTGAAGCATTGATTTACCCTGACCACCCGAGTGAGGTCGTTAAATTTCTTCCTGCACTGTGCGTGGGTCCTGGGGACCACAGTGCTGCCCGAAACGTACCGCGCTACCTCCTTCCACATGGTGCGGAAGACTTGCAGCGAGGGCCTCCTGCCACTTGCCGGGTAGAGCTCCGCCCTCCATCTCTCCACAGCGTAAACCAACGCCTCCAATGCTTCATCGCAGAATCTGGGGTGTGGGTCTCCCCATCGAGGTCCTATTTAACTCTTTCCACCATATGGGTAGTTGTGGGATTGAATACATATCTTAGCACTCTGGCACAGTACATCAGCGTACTAGTCTCATTATACCAACAAGGTTTTTGTTGCATTTGTCCCATGCAGTACTTACTGGCTTTTTTGTCTTGTCCTTGCCAATAGCACTGGTTGTCCATTTGAAATAGGCAGAGCAGTATGTGGATTTCCTGGGCTGGAGCAGTTGGTGAGTGACACTTTTTAATTGCTGTTCAGAAAACTAGATCATTTATATTTCTTTATTTGTATTTTCATTGATGATTTTTTTAACATTTCAAGATATGCATATCTAATTAAATTTCTTACAGCAGTCTTGTTTGCAGCAGGATGGGGATTGCTTTGGGGGGTTCCAATGATGCTCTTATATTTGGAACTGCAGTTCCTGAGGGGACAAGAACGACAGCTTCAACTATACTTCAAATGTAATGCATGCACGTGCCCTTATCCATTTTTACTGGCCCAGACAGTCATTTCATCTTCACAAAGATGACTAGAATGTAGATATGTCACCTGGATGCTGATCTGCAAACAACTTGTACCAAAGGACACTTCTTCCCATGGGCATGAAGATCATAACTGCTCTAAACTTTTACACCACCTGATCCTTCCAAGCCACCATTGCCCACACATGCCAAAGCAGTCAGTTGGCTTTCCACAGATGCATCAAGCATTGGGCAACAGGTACCTCATTTCCTTGTGGAAAGAAGGCATCAGCTCAACAGGGCACAGACATTTTCCCCAAGTAGCCAAGCTCCCAAGAGTGCAGAGCATCAAAACACAAAACTTGGAAGTATAGTGAACAGTGAGGAGGATAGTGATAGACTTCAAGAGGGCATAGACAGGCTGGTGGAATGGGTGGACATGTGGCAGATGAAATCTAACGCAGAAAAGTGCGAAGTGATACATTTTGGTAGGAAGAACGAGGAGAGGCAATATAAACTAAAGGGTACAATTCTAAAGGGGGTGCATGAACAGAGAGACCTGGGGGCATATGTGCACAAATCATTGAAGCTGGCAGGGCAGGTTGAAAAAGCAGTTTGAAAAGCATAGGGGATCCTGGGCTTCATATTTATCCCTCAACCAACTTTACTAAAACAGATTACCTGGTCATTATCACATTGCTGTTTGTGGGAGCTTGCTGTGCGCAAATTGGCTGCCGCGTTTCCCACGTGACAACAGTGACTCTACTTCAAAAGTACTTCATTGGCTGTAAAGCGCTTTGAGACGTCCGGTGGTCGTGAAAGGCGCTATATAAATGCAAGGCTTTCTTTCATAAATAGAGGCATAGAGTACAAAAGTAAGGAAGTTATGATGAGCCTTTATAAAACACTGTTTCGGCCTCAACTGGAGTATTGTGTCCAATTCTGGGCACCGCACTTTAGGAAGGATGTGAAGGCCTTAGAGAGGGTGCAGAAAAGATTTACGAGAATGGTTTCAGGGGTGAGGGACTTCAGTTACGTGGGTAGACTGGAGAAGCTGGAGTTGTTCTCCTTAGAGCAGAGAAGGTTCAGGGGCGATTTGATAGAGGTATTCAAAATCATGAGAGGTCTAGACAGAGTAGATAGAGAGAAACTGTTCCCATTGGTGGAAGGGTCGAGAATCAGAGGACACAGATTTAAGGTGATTGGCAGAAGAACCAAAGGCGACATGAGGAAAAACTTTTTTATGCAGCGAGTGGTTATGATCTGGAATTCACTGCCTGAAAGGGTGGTGGAGGCAGATTCAATCGTGGCTTTCAAAAGTGAATTGGATAAGTACCTGAACGAAAAAAATTTGCAGGGCTACGGGGAAAGGGCGGGGGAGTGGGACTAGCTGAAGTGCTCTTGCAGAGAGCCGGCACGGGCTCGACGGGCCAAATGACCTCCTTCTGTGCTGTACAGATTCTATGATTCTAAGCTGGCACCCATGTACTGTACAGACCATTGAGCCTGGCTGCCACATCCTGTCAGGTATGTTACTGTCCTCTGCAGGGTTCCAAACAGGGCAATCCACTCGCACCCATCCCGTATAGAAGCACACTCACTCTGACAGCCATCAAAGGGTCACGTGTCAAGTTCTGTTCTGCTCCATCACTTGTCAGCCTACTCCATTTTGTGCCTCCACATTGGGTTTTCTTTCATTTCATTTTTGCCTGCCACTTCTTCACTCTTCTGCCAACCACATCCTTCAGACTTAGCGAAGGATGACAAATATTTAACGTATATTTTGAATCTTTGCCTCTGAATCAGAAGGTCGTGGGTTCAAGCCCCACTTTTTTTTTATTCGCTTATGGGATGTGGGCGTCGCTGACAAGGCCAGCATTTATTGCCCATCCCTAATTGCCCTTGAGAAGGTGGTGGTGAGCCGCCTTCTTGAACTGCTGCAGTCCAAGTGGTGAAGGTTCTCCCACAGTGCTGTTAGGGAGGGAGTTCAGGATTTTGACCCAGCGACGATGAAGGATCGGCGATATACTTCTAAGTCAGGATGGTGTGTGACTTGGAGGGGAACTTGGAGGTGGTGGTGTTCCCATGCGCCTGCTGCCCTTGCCCTTCTAGGTGGAAGAGGTCGCGGGTTTGGGAGGTGCTGCCGAAGAAGCCTTGGCGAGTTGCTGCAGTGCATCTTGTACTCCAGCACATAACCTAAGATGACACTTCAGTGCAGTACTGAGGGAATGCTGCATTGTTGGAGGTGTCATCTTTTGGATGGTTTGAGGCCTTGTCTACCTCTTCAGATGAGCGCAAAAGAACCCGTGGCAATATTTGAAGAGGAGCAGAGAGTTCTCCCGATGTCCTGGTCACTAGTCCCCCCTCATCTGATGTTGGTGGGACCTCACTGGTGTGCAACAGGGCTGCTGTGTTAGCCTGCACAACAACAGTGACTGCACTTCAAAAGTAGTTCATTGGCTTTGAAGTGCTTTGGGGTGTGCTGAGGACTTTAAAGGTGCTACATAAATGCTGAGACAAACTTTGAAATGGCCACATCCCTTTAAATTTGAGGCACGAGCCAGACTTTCAGAATCTCCCATTTGACTACAAGGCCAAAGTTGTGGCGGGAGCTAATGCTAGTTAGTCAAACAAGCTGCCTTCAGTAGACTGCAGGCAGTCAGCCCAGTGCACTTTTTGGCTAGCTTTGCACTGGAAGCTAGACATTCTCAGTACAGATTTTTGCCACCACTGCGAAAATTGGGGGCTTTACTTTCTTTCAGGAAGGAAACATTCTGTCTGTCGCCTCAGGGAGCAACATGGAAGAACTGACGGACCAGGTTTCTTGTGGAGCTCACTGTGAGGGTCACCTTGTGGTTTACAGATGAGGTCATTGAGTGGATCATATCAAGCAATCTAAACTTAGTCAATCAGCCCTCAAACATTTTTGTTCTAGTTTAGTCTTGATATCCTCAGTCACTCGTATTACCACATTTCACTTTACATTAAAGAGAAAATAGCTTGTTCTCCTTTTTACAAGTCTCACTGTCTCATTTTCCTAAATCATGCATCGCTCGTGTGCCAAATTCTCAAATGTTATCCGAAAGAAGCACTCTTCCAGAGCCCTAAACACTTAGCAACTGTTCGGACTAACATTTAAAGTCAGTAAGAGCGACATAGCATGCAAACCACGTTTATTTTGAATGACAGGTGACAAAAATAAGTCATTTAAAAAAAAAATCAAAATGAGTAATTGAGTAATGTCACTTGACAGTCCTTCCATCCCAGCTAATTGACAGACTGCACCGTTTTGCACGGTAATGCTGAAATGGATGTCCCCCTAAGGGGAGAAAACAAAAATCTGTCTTTGCTAATTGAAAAGAACAACCAGCTGCTGCGGAGACAGTTGAAACACAGTTGGGAAAAGACATTTTCTCTTTGGCTGCAGAACCCAAATCCATCTTTAAGTCAATGGACAGCAGGACTTTTGCCCTGAAAGTAATCAGTTTATAATTGAGACACAGGAGAAGCCTGTCATGAGAATATTTGGGAATTATAACCTGTTGGAAGGACAGGAATGAGCCGCTTTATACCACATGCGGACCGGATATTAATAGTTTATTTACGGTGGACCTTAAAGAAAAATAATTTTGGCCTCACAGAACGCGTATATAAACATACCTAATTACAACAACCCTTTATCGTTCCTATTTTCTCCTCTCCTCTCCTGAAGGTGATGACTCAGCAAGTGGCAGCAGCCCACCCCTTGCCGAACTGACCATTCTCGTGTTTGATACCAGACAGCATCAACAAGCTGTTCAATGGTACAGGTTATCAATGACCTCATCTGTAAACCACAAGGTGACCCTCACAGTGGGCTCCACAAGAAACCTGGCCCGTCAATTCTTCCTTGTTCCTCCCTGAGGCGACAGACAGAATGTTTCCTTCCTGAAAGAAAGTAGAGCCCCCCCCAATTTTCGCAAGCGGTGGCAAAATCTGTACTGAGAATGTCTAGCTTCCAGCGCAAAGCTAGCCAAAAGTGCACTGGGCTGACTGCCTGCAGTCTACTGAAGGCAGCTTGTTTGACTAATTAGCATAAGCTCCCACCACAGCTTTGGCTTTGCAGTCGAATGGGAGATTCTGAAAGTGACCCTTGCTGGAAAGTGGATGCACGTGAATGTCAGGTGAGGGAAGGGATCAAACCTAGGTGGGAAGAAAGAGCTTTGTTAGAGAATTGCATTTGTGATTTCTACCTCACCCATCTGATAGCTTTAATTTGGGACCATTGTCTGATTTCAGGATACAAGGTTAACAAAAAAAAAATCTGAGGTCCTTTATTAAATGGCAGGTATGAGCTTATTTGGTCTTGTAAAGGGATTGCCTTCTTCAGCATAATCATCATCCTGAGCCTACATCACTTAATATCTATTAATATATCCAAACAGCAGGTATTATGAAAAAACCCTGAGAGTAGAAAGTTCTCTCTCTCACATTACTGGATAAACAAACACTGGTACTCGGACCTCGATTTAAAAAATTTTTTTTATTCGTTTGTATGAGATCAGGGCGTTCATGGCAAGGCCAGCATTTATTGCCCATCCCTAGTTGCCCCTGAGAAGGTGGTGGTGAGCCGCCTTCTTGAACTGCTGCAGTCCGTGTGGTGAAGTTACTCCCACAGTGCTGTTAGGGAGGGAGTTCCAGGATTTTGACCCAGCGACGATGAAGGAACGACGATATATTTCTAAGTCAGGATGGTGTGTGACTTGGAGGGGAACTTGGAGGTGGTGGTGTTCCCATGCGCCTGCTGCCCTTGTCCTTCTAGGTGGTAGAGGTTGCGGGTTTGGGAGGTGCTGCTGAAGAAGCCTTGGCGAGTTGCTGCAGTGCATCTTGTAGATGGTACACACTGCAGCCACGGTACGCCGGTGGTGGAGGGAGTGAATGTTTAAGGTGGTGGATGGGTTGCCAATCAAGCGGGCTGCTTTGTCCTGGATGGTTTCGAGCTTCTTGAGTGTTGTTGGAGCTGCACTCATCCAGGCAAGTGGAGAGTATTCCATCACACTCCTAACTTGTGCCTTGTAGATGGTGGAAAGACTTTGGGGAGTCAGGAGGTGAGACACTCGCCGCAGAATACCTAGCCTCTGACCTGCTCTTGTTGCCACAGTATTTATGTGGCTGGTCCAGTTAAGTTTCTGGTCAATGGTGACCCCCCCAGGATGTTGATAGTGGGTGATTCGGCAATGGTAATGCCATTGAATGTCAAGGGGAGGTGGTTAGACTCTCTCTTCTTGCAGACAGTGGTGGCTGGCTGGAGCTGGAGAGAGGTGTGACCCAGAGTTGTGTTTTTTACGAACTTATTCTTTGGCCCTCTGATAGGTTTGAATCTCACAATGAAATACTCTTATTACAGATACCTATCTACATATAAACTCTATGATGATCTCTTTATGAAGACAACCCCCCCTGCCCCCAAGTTTATTATAGACCGTTGGCCATTATTGTTCCCCAGTGAGTGAGGGTGGTAGTCAGTTAAGTTGGGAGTGCATATGATGGAGGGTTTCTCAAATCATTCCAACACCAGCTCAAGGTGCCTCCAAATTTTTATTGGTTTTGTAGCTCGGAAGGGGATTAAAGAGCTATTTTGAAGATGGTGTGTCGCCTTTGAAACCTGCAGATTTTGAGAAACGTTTCCATCAAGAAACCCGCAAACTTTGTGGATAAAGCATGCCTGTAAGATATTTAGCGAGTTGGGTGACCTTATGATTAAGCAAAACACAAAAGCTTTGTGATAGAACAGTATAATGAAACAAAAGCTCTGGAATAAGGACCTTGGAGTTCAACTCATGCACTTGAATCAATCTACTCTTTGGTCAAACACATACTTAGCACCTAGCATTGTACAGATTAGGTAATTCTATTGAAGATACTTCACAAATTCCATTGCACATCACTCAGGATAGCTAGACTGGGGTTCTTGTTGGTGGGTAAGTGTTGGTGTTGTTACTCAGAAGAAGGTACTCTCCTTCACATAAGGTGGCTCTGTTCTAAAATCTCCCCGTTTTGGGAAGTAGAGTTGAAAATTATAGCCAAGGCAGATGTAGCCATTGATAAGGATCCTTAGATATGCTTATTGGGATTATTGTCAGATTTAGATGCTCCTCCGTTTTGATACAGAATGATTCTGTCAGCATTGTTCTTGGGTAGAGGCTTATGTTCCTAGTGTGATGATCAAAGGGAGCCACCAATTTTATGCAGTCCTCAAAAATATTAATCTGAAGATACTGTCATTTTATAATTCAGAGGAGGTGGGACATTACCATCAAATTTGGGAAGGGATGAGGAAGACATGGCTGAGATATGGATATCGGTTGGGAGCAGGAGACTGCCTGCCTCCTTCATATTAATTCAGCACCCGATCTGCCCAAATAAGGGAACATAAGGAATATTGGTCAGGATGGGGAGACGGGAAGGTCATCTGACCTCAGCAGCATCTTCTTTCTGCCCTTTGTTTTCTTTTTCTGTACCTGTGTAGTGGGTTTCAGGAAAGGCGAGATGGAGGGGGAAAAGTTGGAATGCTATTGAAATGTCTATGTTGGGTTAGGTATCAGCTCCTATTTATATTGTTGCTTGTCTCTGTTCCAGCTTGTGGCTCAAGTTGAAAAGTAAATAATAATTATATTTCATTAACAAAGGATTTTCAACATTGAATAGAAGCACAGCAAGACCAAACTGGACCCGGTCAACAAAGAGCTGACTCTGCAAATAAGTAATAGTGGAAACAAGGTAAGAAATCATACACCTGGGTGTCAGCTTGGCTCAGTTGCTGGGACTCTCACTTCCAGAGTTGTACTTACTGAGGGAGTGCTCCATTGTAGGTGGTGCTGTTCTGTGGAGCAGATTTTAAATCAAGGTCCTGCTAAAGGGATATTAAAGCTATAATGGATTGCTAAGGATGACATCAAAGAGGGAGAAAGAAAGAACTTATGTTGCCTTTCACATCTTCAGGACATCCCAAAGTACTTTACAGCCAATGAATTACTTCTGAAGTATGGCCACTGATGTTATGTAGGCAAGGCTTTCTTCATCTGAACTTCTGATCTTGTAGAAAGGTAATTTAAAACTTTCAGAAAGACATAAATAGGTACTTAAGTTACTACAACATAACCCCCATCTCAGTGAAGGAACAACAACTTCAACAGCAACAATTTACAGTTATAAAGCACATTTAATGTAGCAAACCATTCCAAGTCTTTTCAAGCAGGCAGACTGGATATCCGCCAGAAGATTAGGAAAAGAATTAGGGGAGATGACAGAAAGCAGAATTGAAGAGGTACATTTTAAAGGAGCCCTTTGATAGTGGGGAGAGATGTAGCAAGGCCGAACAATTAGGAAAAAAAATGTCAAAGTGCATTGATGTAATGGCTGAAAGTTCTGTCATCAATGGTGGCGGGAGTGGGCCACGTACTTTCTGGGAAGGTAAAAATGATGCGGTGAAGAAAAGATGAAGTATGAGATAAACTACTGAGGCATAGAGGCGCTTTACCTTTAAGAGAGTGTGCACCAGAACTTTAAATATTGTTCCTGATGAATGATGAGATTACATGATACTATGTAATTGAAACTGGGCAAGAGAAATAGCTTTCTTTGATAGAGTAGACACAGTTAATTAAAACACTGGGAAACCTGATCCAAAGACCCACTGCATTACGTATTAAGTATAGCAGGCTAAAAGTTCGGTTGCATGGCGCCCGTTGTTTGGGCTCTATGGGTGCCGAATTGGCTCCGAAATGGCGTCCAAGCAGCGCGCACTTTCATGGCAGATGCTATTTTAATGAGGGCATTAGCGCAGGGAGCGTGCGCCGTTAGTGTGCAGAGTAGGCAGATCGTCACGTCAATCAGCGTGTATCGCTGATTTGATGCCAACGCTGCCATTTTCAACCTCAACACTGGAACTAACGCCCTCTCTTAACCTCACACAGCAGCAGGAAGGACCCCCACCAGCGCTCTTTAAAGGGATCATCACCTATTTACAGGTTAGTTGCTGATTGATTCTACTAGCTGTTGCTGAGGTTGTCGGAGTGTTTGGTGCTTTCTAGACTTCTTTAAAGTTTCCTAAAGTCGACAAGGAGTGGTGTGGCACGTGCTCAAGGACTTGGTACTGACTTGCAAGGGGCCTGCTCAGACCAGTTGCTCCCAGACATGGGTGCAGTAATTTGTATCCCCCTTGGCCTGCAGCATGACAGGGAGAATGAGCAGAGGCGACACAGAGCAGGACAAGCTGCTGGAAGAGGGAGGAGGAGGAGGAGGGGGAGAAGGGCTCTCAGCAGGAGGCCATATCCACCCAGGGTCTTCAGGGAGCAATTCTCCTACCTCAACCTCAGCGAGGAACAGTGCGTGTGACGTCTCCATTTTACTAAGGAGGTGCTCACAGAAATCTGCCACCTGCTGCAGGCAGACCTTGAACTTCTTCGCGTCGGACTCCTTCCAGGCTGGAGCAGGCGACAACTGTAACATCTCCCAGTTTGCCGTCCACTCCTTATAAGGGAGGTGAGTGAGGCTCTGTAAGCAAGGAGAGCTGAATATATTTCATTCTCTCTTGCCAGAGAGAAGCAGGCGGAGTGAGCACGTGGCTTCCCCATGGTGCAGGGTGCCATTGACTGCACACACGTCGCTTTACGGGCCCTGCATCTCAATTCGGCGATGTACCGCAACCGGAAGGTATTCCACTCCCTCAATGTCCAGCGGGTGTGCGACCATACTCAGTGCATCATGCAGGTCAATGCTTGGTATCCTGGCAGCAGCCTTTCTGCCTTCATTCTGCAGCAGTCCGCTGTACCATCAACATTTGAGCCACCCCGACAAATCAGAGGGTGGCTACTGGGTGACGAGGGCTATCCACTGACTACCCAGCTCATGACTCCGCTGCCCAACCCACACACACATAGACAGCATGCATATAATGAAAGCCATGCTGCCACACAGAATCTGATAGAGCAGATCGTTGGCTACCTTAAACAATGCTTCCGCTGCCTGTGGCGGAGCCCTGCAGTACTCACCAGAGCGCATCTCAAGATTCATGAGGGCACAGCTCTTGCCACCAGGCATACGGCGACCAGCTGAGGAGGAGGAGGAGGAGGAGGAGGAAGCAGAAGAGGAAGAAGTGGAAGGGAGGAGGCAAAACAGACAGCCCCTTTCTGCCCAGGCTGTCTGTGATCGACTCATCGGACTGCGGTACCAGTGAATGCAACCCCAATTCCACATTCACCATTAGTCCCACACCTTACCTTCCCTCTGTTACTGACCATCACTGCATCCTCTTGGCCACAATGCTACAATAAAAGCCACCACAAAACAAACCGAACCAATTTTATGAATCAAACCATTACAATATTTCATTCAAAAGTCAACTAATCACCCTTGTGCATTCCCTTAGTGCCCACCTTCAGTGTGCCTTTGCCTGTCCTGGTGCTCCTATGCAGTGCTACCCCAGTGGCTGCAGCATGGCTGGTGGAAGGCTGCTGACTTTCAGTGGGGAGATTGCAGATGGCCTTGCAGGACGACTTCGAGCAGCTCTGGGCCTAGCAGGCCCGGCTGCGGACTGCACCACCTCGGCATGGGCGGCAGCAGTCTGGGCTGGCTGGCTGACAGGCAACAGCAAGGGCACTGGCGGAGTGGCAGTGGTGGGAGGACGAATGCTGTCATCCTGAGAGAGGAGAGCAGGTTCGTGCTCCACAGAGCCACTGCCACTCCCTCAGGGCGGCACCTCAGCAATCCTAGCCATCTGTTGGAGGACAGATTGCTGGAATGCTGTGAGACTCTGCAAGCCCCTTTCAACACTGGTAAACCCAGCCATGATGGCAGCAGTCTGAGCTTCCACTGTAGCACTCAGACATTGGGTGGCTTGTGCTTGTGCTGCAGTGGAAGCTGAGACATTGGCCATCAGACGCTACATGATGGTTGGGTCCACAAGTGCGCTAATGGATCTGCCCTCCCTTTCCATGCTGGAAAGGATGGGCTCCAAGCTCTGTGCAAAGTCCTGTGCAAGGTTGGTGCCGGACTCCTCCATGCTCCTTGACATTGCATTTCAGGCTTTCTGGATTAGGTATGAGCATATCGTCATCTTTAATGGTTTCAACGCTGCCATTGGCCACAGCCTCAGTCACAGCCAATCCAATTATGGCGAGCACTGTCTCCTCGAGCGGGGTCAGGATATGGAGGTACACCTGTCCCCCTCCAGTTAGCTGCCGCTGCCTACGATTGTGTACCACCTTGTCCCGCAAGAGAGAGGGAAGTGTTTCAGTGGCCGGAATTTTCAGAGGTAAGAATGGGTGGGTTGGAGGTGTGGGGGGGCGGGGTGGGAAGTGAAAGTTGTGCAAATGTAAAACCCGACCCCAACCCACCACCAACCCACCCACTTTCACCTTTCACTCAGGAGGGACGGGGTGAGGAGGCGGGCTGCCAACCTGTTGCCAGGAGGCGGGTTGGCAATTTAAATATTATAATGAGGCCTGAAGCCTCTACTTTAGCCTGCTGTGCAGGTTTTACTGCAAGTGGCTGGGGATCCCGGGGCTCGGGATTCCCGGTGGCTGCAACGAGGTGGCCTCAGCATCGGGGAGCAATCCTTGTGGGCTGTGAGGAGCAGGAGTGCTTCCTTCCGGCCCCCCGAGCTCCCCCATCATCAGCCTGGCCCTCCCCGGGATTGGATCCCACCCCCCCGGGCCTGGAACAACCCCCTCCACCCCGGGATCGCGACTGAGCACCGGGGTCGGGGATCGGATCAGCCCGGGGATCAATCTCACCCCCCCCTGGGCTTGGAAACCCCCCCAACCATCCTGGGCCTAGCACTTAACTTGTCCTGTGGCCACCTGGTCCGCGATCCGCGCACGGCTGGAAGCCAGCCTGTCAATCCACAGCATGCCGGGAAACCCGAACTTCCGGGTTTCCCGCTGTCTCCCGGGTCCCCCTGCACTATGCGGGTGGGACCCGGGAAAATCCTGTGGTTTACTGTGTTTGGCTGATGTGGCCGTCATGGTTGAATAGCCGGCAGTGTGTGCAAGCTGTGAGATGTGAGTGTGAGGTTTGCAGCAGTGGTAAGTGTGTGAGGGTGAGATGGAGCATATGAATGTGAGGTATGAGTCACGATTGACAGAGACTGTTGGTAGGTGAGTAATGGGGGTGTGGTAAATTGAGCAGTGTGTGAGGCTAGTAGTGCAGTTTGTGGGATATGGCATTTGAAGAGGAATTCACTGACCTTGACCACACGTGTAAGGCCATTAAACTTCTGCTTGCATTGACAGCGACAGCTATCTGCTCCCATTCCCTTCTCAGCATCTGTCTGGAGGGCCTCCTGGCTCCCTGTGGATACAGGACATCTCTCTCCTGTTCACCTCCAGCACCAAGGCCTCGAGTGCTACATCTGAAAATCTGGGACCCCTCTCTCAACGACTTCCAGTACCTGCTGCAGCCAGAATGCACCTTCCCTTTAAGAGGTGCAGGCTGGCTTTAAGAACTGTAGGCTAGCTTTAATTGGTGCTAGCCTCGCACGAACTTGGGCCCCCTGCTGAGCGTGCAGCCACTCAGCAGCGCGTTTAGCACTGGGCTGCACGCCACTATCATTATAATTAGCAGGCAGCACGACGTTTGCATGCTGCCTGCATTACATTGAACTGGCACGGGTTAATCGTGATTCGCGATTCCCGCGCCCGTTTTCAGGGGTTATCCAATTTTTAGCCCACAGTGTTTTGGTGAATTAGAACAGAGAACTGAGAGGCGACTCGTGCTGCAGTTATACCTCACATCTTGTTTTGGTGTCAAGCGATTTTTCACATTGCAAATCACAGGGGGGTGATTTTCTCCGATTGTTATTTGTAGCAAAATTGTAATGAACTCTAAAAGAATGTACATATGATTTTGCTATGAATAATGAATAGAGGAAATCTTTCTGGACGGTATAACTGCAGCATAGCCCTGCCAAACTTAGGTTGACTTCACAGGATAGCTGCCACTGGTGGGAAACCTACTTTGAAATTAAGGTTTAAAAGAACTCAGGTAGTCTGCTCACCCACCTTTAAGTTTCTAATAGGAGGAAAGAGCTGCAAATCCCATCAACGCTTTTCTAATATTAGAAATCTTACCAGCAGTCAGAGGGGCAGTGAGAACCACTTTGTGTCAGTATTGAAGTGCCCATGCATCAAGCTCTGCTTTTTTTGATTAAAGGATGGTGAGAGCAGGTATTACACTCCACATTGCCCACTCGCACCTTGCCAAAAAAGGTACCAGTGTTATACTAGTTCCAATGGTGTGACTCGGAGATAAAACTATTAAACCTGCTCAGTTACTATGTACTTGTGACAACTAGAGACAAAGGTTAATCTGAAACAATGCAAAATCCACACAAGAGAAGAGAGATCTCAATAAACAAAGCAAAGATGCCTGGTGGATCACAAGGTCTGAGTTTCTAAATACTGAGAAAGGGGAGAAAGCTTCCTTGAATTTCCAAGAAGATCATATGACTCGCATCAGGCGAGACTGATAGATCACATAGTCCATTAAGGGTAAATCGGATGGATTGGGTGAACGATAATTGCTTCAACTCAAATGAACCACTTTTGTTCATTCACTTTTATTTGAACGTTTAAATATTGTGTTCAAGGAAAGAACGTTTCTTTGTTACAGAAAGCCTGTGGATTCCAACAAAGATTACCATGTTTTAGAATGCCTCTTTTGTCCCAGTCAACTGGAGTGTACACAGCTACTTGTCCTATTTTTATTTCTCCTAATTGGTGTTCTTAGGTATTGTCTTAAAGACTACTTAAGTGCAATGTGGGTGGTCTGGAACCTGCAAAGATAGTTTTCATGTCTGTGTGTGACCTCATAAAACAAGAATTAGTTTGAACACCATAATTAAAATTTATGGTATACATAGAATGATAGCAGTGAGAAATTATAAATAGCTCCACCAGCAAGGCTCATTAGAACTTTGTTGCTCATGAATTATCCAGTGAACCTTACTTCAATAGAACATCTTTCAGTTTTTCTATTGACTTCCATTGTCAAGCAGTCTGATCAGAAACAGCAAGGACTAGATGCAAGTTAAAAGATTTTTTACCCTGCTCCAGCAATGTGCTTCAGAAGGACAACCTCAACTGCACCAATGTGCATGTTCGATCATAGACGCTTGTGGCCTCAGACTGGCAGAATTAATTTCATGCAAGATATTTGCAACCATCTCTGCGGTGGCTCCAGACAAGAAGGTCCTAAGCTTGATCTTTAGAATGTGCTGAGTTAGCGGATCTCAGGTGGTAGGTGGGGTAGAACTGGCCTCAAAGCTTCTGGCTTAGGGAGGAAAAAGTGGCCATGGTTCACACTTCTGATCACTATTCAGCGACTTCTGCTGGAGTTGCGCAGGATCGAGCTTGATTCTGATGATTCCCTTGGTTGAACACCCTGCATGAATAATGGTCACATAGATGAGGTGCTAGAGGATGCTTGGTGCCAATAGGATGATACATTGCAAGAAGTCAGAGCCTCCAGGAGAGAAGGCTGGGGAAAATTTAGCAGTGGAAACGATTGATGTGTACAGCCTCCAGAGAGAATAAACTTTCATCTCATTGGCCGAGGTTGGATTTAGAACTGTGTTTCAGGGGAGAAAGAATGGTTTGCCCAACCTGGCATGCCAACCATTTGTTACAGATAGATGTTACATCACTGCGATGCTAGCCACTCCTGACAGAACCATGCTCGATTTTATTATAATCTGATGGAAATTCAGTCATCTTCTATGGTAAGAAACCATATTCTGTACCATTTAAGATGTATATTGGTTGGGAGCACATTAGCTATTGAAATAGTAATGATATAAAGGGGTGTAAGAATTTTTGCAATGCGAAAAGGTCATTAAGCCCCACAGGACTATCCTTTTTTCAGAGGTCAACCTCACCTAGAATCATAGAATGGTTACAGCACAGAAGGAGGCCAATCGGCCCATCGAGCCCGTGCTGGCTCTCTGCAACCACCTCAGCACTTCAGCTAGTCCCACTCCCCCGCCCTTTCCTCGTAGCCCTGCAATGTTTTTTCATTCAGATACTTAGCCAATTCCCTTTTGAAAGCCAGGATTGAGTCTGCCTCCGCCACCCCTTCAGGCAGTGAATTCCAGATCCTAACCACTCGCTGCATAAAAAAGTTTTCCTCATGTCGCCTTTGTACCTTCTGCCAATTACCTTAAATCTGTGTCCTCTAGTTCTCGACCCTTCCGCCAATGGGAACAGTTTCTATCTACTCTGTCTAGATTCCTCATGATTTTGAACACCTCTATTAAATCTCCTCTCGACCTTCTCTGCTCTAAGGAGAACAACTCCAGCTTCTCTAGTCTATCCACGTAACTGAAGTCCCTCATCCCTGAAACCATTCTCGTAAATCTTTTCTGCACCCTCTCTAAGGCCTTCACATCCTTCCTATAGTGCAGAGCCCAGAATTGGACACAATACTCCAGTTGAGGCCAAACCAGTATTTTATAAAGGTTCATCATAACTTCCTTACTTTTGTACTCTATGCCTCTATTTCTAAAGCCCAGGATCCCGTATGCTTTTTTTTAACCGCTTTCTCAACCTGCCCTGCCACCTTCAACAATTTTCTTGCTTATTTATTTTAAACTCCAAATACTTCATTGCTAAATGCTCTTGCTCTTTCCTCTACCTCTTACTATATTAATTTCAAGACACATTCAGCCTCCAACTTTACTAGCTCATTGTTTCCCAGGACTTCAAAACTACGGAACTCCTTATCTTCCGAGGTCTTTTCTTCCTGCAGCAATCTTCAGGCTTTTCAAATCCAAGCTTAGCATTACATAATGTCAACCTTGGCTCAGTGGTAGCACTCTCACATCTGAGTCAGAAGGTTGTGGATTCAAGTCCCTCTCCAAAGATTTGAGCACATAATCTAGGCTGACACTTCAGTGAAGTACTGAGGGGACGCTGCACTGTCAGAGGTGCCGTCTTTCAGATGAGATGTTAAATCGATGTCCCGTCTGCCCTCTCAGGTGTAAAAGTGCAATAGATGGCACTATTCGAAGGAGAGCAGGGGATTCTCCCTGGTGTCCTGGCCAATATTTATCCCTCAACCAACATCACTAAAACGGATTATCTGGTCGTGTATCTCACTGCTGTTTGTGGAACCTTGCTGTCTGCAAATTGGCTGCTGTGTTTCCTACATTACAACGGGGATGCATTACACTTGAAAAAGTACTTCATTGGCTGTAAAGTGCTTTAGGATGTCCTGAGGTTGTGAAGGGTGCTATATAAATACAAGTTCTTGCTTTCTTTACATACTGTATTTGTTATCTCCTGAATTACCTTGTTGGCTCTTTAACTCATTTGAACCTTGGTAATCTGATTGAACCTTGGTAATGTTCTGCACTAAGTCACTTCACATAGGTTTCTCCAAATAAAGTATAAGTAACATAGATACCATAACCGCACTATATGAATACAAGTTGTTGTTGTTGATAATAGGTCCTCTCTTCAGAAATGCATGCCGTTTTCTATTGAACCCATCTACCTTGTCCATTTCAATAATATCCTCTGGCAATTTATCTCATAATTCTTTAACCCTTTGGGTGAAAATCTTTCAC
Organism: Squalus acanthias; assembly: GCA_030390025.1. NCBI lineage: Eukaryota > Metazoa > Chordata > Chondrichthyes > Squaliformes > Squalidae > Squalus > Squalus acanthias. The sequence continues at coordinate 16,768,678 of CM059436.1, read as the reverse complement.
ATAACTTCCCAAATTATTAAATATGTCCCTTGGATTTAAACCTTTTACCACAGTCAACTGCATCAATTTTGTCGATTCCCTTCATAACTTTGAAAACTTCCATTGGATTACCCTCTAAGATTTCCTGCTACCTGGAATCACCTTTGTTTCCTGCCTCTGTACATTTGTCCCAAGGGAGAAATAATCATCCTAGAATTGGGTGATTACAGAAATGCACACTGCTCTCTGCATGGTGTCTGGTCAACACATTGAAGAGCAAAAATACAAGCTCTGTTGATTTGTACTCTGTCCCTCTGCTAATACAACCCAGTATCTTACTTGTCTTTTTTTTACTGCAGTTAAACACTGCTGTTTCATACACCTTCGAAGTCCTGAATCTCTTTCCTGGTCAGTACACTGTACCAGTGCTCCATTTAACACATAGTGTTGTGAATATGTTATCTCACTGCTATGCTAGCCACCCATGATTTTATTATATTTGATGGAAATTCAGTTAACTTCCGTGAAGCTGACAGAATTTCCTCTTGATTCTTTGCTCCCAATCTAATCTTCTTTCATATGGTAGTAGCAAAAAACAAATTAAATATCAATATCTAAGTCAGATATCCAGGCCAAAGCTAATTATTTTACACAATGCAATATCATGTGACAGTTAAACCAATGTGACTTATGTACATCAAAAATATAATGTAATTGCTTTCACTGCAGTTTATTGCAGGAGCAAAAGTGACTCGGAGAGATAAACCATATGAAAGTCAAGGATCATAGCACAATGCTTTTGACAGATTCACCCAGTGTAGTCGTCAAACTACCACCAACACAGTAGAATTTGACAACTGATAATTATGGTCTAATTTAACAAATTTTGTACACCAGGAGGTAAAATTTGGAGCAATTGCTGATCAAGTTTTCTTCATTCAAATCCCTTTTCCCGTTCATCTATAAAAATACACAAAAGGAGGCAGCTCCAGTTCTAGACCTCAAAATTCTCCCAGGCCTACCGAGCAACTGGGTGTCTTCAAAACATCTGTTAGATCGTAGCTAAATTTTTCAGCTTCTCAAAGGCAGTAAAAGAGTGCTTTGTTTTGCCGTAGAATTTTAAAATTCTCATCTTCATTTTCAAGTCTCTCCATGGCCTCACCCCTCCCTATGTCTGTAACCTAATCCAGGCCCACAACCCCCCGAGATATCAGCGCTGCTCTAATTCTGGCCTCTTGAGCATCCCTGATTTTCATCTCTCCACCATTGGTGGCTGTGCCTTCAGCTGCTGAGGTCCTAAACTCTGGAATTCCCTGCCTAAACCTCTCTGCCTCTGTACCTCTCATTCCTCCTTTAAGACGCTCCTTGAAACCTAACTCTTTGACCAAACCTGTCCTGATATCTCCTTATGTGGCTCGGTGTCAAATTGTGAGGGGTGGCTAGTGAGATTGGAATGTAAATAAATGCGAGGGTACACATATCAGGAAAGGATGAACAGGCTGGGTCTCTTTTCTCTTGAAAAAAGAAGGCTGAGGGGTGACCTAATAAAAGACTTTAAAATTATGAAAGGTTTAATGGAGTGGATGCAGAGAGAATGTTTCCACTTGTGGGGAAGAGCATAACTAGAGGCCATCAATATAAGATAGTCACCAAGAAATCCAATAGGGAATTCAGAAGAAACTTCTTTACCCAAAGAGTGGTGAGAATGTGGAACTCGCTACCACAGGGAGTGGTTGAAGCAAATAGTATAGATGCATTTAAGGGGCGGTTAGACAAGCATATGAGGGGAGAAGGGAATAGAGGGTTATGCTGATAGATTTAGATGAGGAAAGACGGGAGGAGGCTCGTGTGGAGCATAAACGCCGGCATGGACTGGTTGGGCCGAATGGCCTGTTTCGGTGCCCCTGTGTAATCCTATGTAATATGTAATGTTTTTGACAACACTTCGGTGAAGCGCCTTGGGACGTTTGTACTGTGTTAGAGGCGCTATATAAATTTGTTGTTGTTGTAGATGCTGCATTCTCGCTTCGAAAATCGCAGTGCAATTCTGAGCTTGAGGGAAACCTGCAGTTTTTGTTCCAGGGCTTCAGTTGTCCAGAAGCTGCAGGTTTTAGGGGAGGGGGATGATGCAACGTTAACGTTGCCAATTCAGATTGCACCAAATTCGATTGTTGTTTTATAACATCACTTTCTCGGCAAATAAAAGTGACATCAAACAATACCTGCTCGTTTCTCGGAAATCACAAAAAGGTTCCTCATTCCCTGAAATTCCTGACCTGGAAAATCGCAGCATCCCGTCCCTTCCCACAGGTACGCACACACAGTAGGATAGGATCTCATCAATCCCCATTCCCACCTCAGTGCTAAATGCCACGGTAAGATCCTGAGATTATACATTTAAAGATTATGTGGCTCTTAAAGCGCCCTGTCTCTCTCCCTTGTATGAATTGTCGATGACAGGTTGCCTGACCCAGGAGCAGCATCGAATACAAGTGTGTGTCTTGTTCTTCACGAATAGTGAGTGCCCAGCCCCAGCCTCACAAGTTGAAACGAATACTGCCATATCTAAGCAGTCGCTCTCTATCTGGGTTGGATTCAGTTCAGTGTCTTTTTTTACCCTTTGGGAGTTCCATTGAAATCCGAAATTCATGTTGCGTACTGCATCAGACATCTCTAATAACCCGACACAATGCTTTTTTAAGTATTCGCAGCTGTTCAGAATTTGATAGTGTTGTGCTTGTGTGTGTGTGTGTGCGAAGTTACAAAAATTGCCAAGAACAAGATGTGATTTGCAAAGTTGCAATAGCCTTCCAATTATTTTTACGTGGGATTTAGATTTAAAAGCATTGCAGTTTATACCGTGCAAGTAATAAGATAATACAGTCGATATCACGATTTGCATTTATATCCATTGTATTTAAATTTTTTAAAAACTTGGGATTAAAATGCAAAATTCTGCATTTTTTTTCAAAATGCGACAACGCGCAACTCAAAACACGAATTAATCGTATTGGCAGCCGAGAAACACTCTTCCTATGTAACCCAGGAAGCAGGTTGTTTGTTTCATAATGTTGCTCCAGTTCCTGACTGACGTGATGGTATCGACTGCTGTAATTGTGTGTGTTGGGGGGGGGGGGGGATCAGCGTCCCAACTTCCAACCTTCCCGAGTGCGGGGAGCCGAGGATTGGACCTCGACCCATGTGAAGCACCAAGGTGCCTGTGTGTGTGGTGTGTGGTGTGTGTGTGTGTTTCTCCTGCCTGTAACTCTGCGGGAAAAGGGCAGTTCCAGCCCCAAATCCTCTTTGTGCTTGACGTCATGTCTGCCTGAGATTGGACGGCGGGGCTGTGACTCCAACCTCCCTCCCACTCCCCCCTCTTCCCAAAAAAAAAACTTTTTAAAGACTTTCAATCTGTTCAAACTAAAATATTTTACAACCATCGCGATACCATCTAACATCTGCTGCCGGCTGTGTGTGTGTGTGTGTGTGTGTACTTCTCTCACTCTTATTTATTTGTGCTGACTGCTCCTCCTCAGCTTTAATTTGTTTTAATTTGTAAAGTTGTCTGTTCCGAGAGATATCTGGCAGCCAGCAATTTTTTCTATATATATATATATAGAGAGAAAAATTATATATATATATAGATATATAACAAGAAGTCTTCAGAGATCCACCGAGGCAAGGGGGCCAGTCCAGTCTGTTCAAAAGCAGCACAGAAATAAGTCAGAGCGGAGTCGAGTTTCTTGAAGGAACAAACTTTTTTTTTCCACCTCCCTCTCCCCATCAACATGGAGTGGATGAGATACAGCGTCTTACTGTGGTTAGTCTCCGTCTTCCAGCCGCACCAAGCCTGGTCTGACAAGAGGAGCCTGAGGAGGATCACTTACATGCTTCACCCGGGCAAGTCTCACCCCGCCGCCGCCGCCAGCAGCAGCAGCAGCAGCATCGGCCGGACCAGTGTCTCTTCATTCGGCACCAGGCACGGCTCGACCTCCTCCTCCTCCTCCTCCTCTTACACGCTGAGGGCGCAGGGCTCGGCTCCCGTGCTGGAGGTGAAGACCAGTTACAGGAGGACGTCGCCCCAGGTCAGGACTCGGCGGATGGGCAAGGCGAGCCCCCACGGCCAGCAGCACCAGCCCATCGCCCAGTTCCATCCACACCAGTTCTACCAGCAGCACCACTCCAAGCCGCAGTCCATCCGGCACCCCGCGCAGTACCAAAAACAACAGCTTAACGGGTAAGGAAATCTCCCTTGAACTTTGTGCCAGATCATTGCTGGCTGTATCCTTACCATACACTTCTGACCTTCTGTGCCATTCCTGTTTATCAATTAAGCCGCACCCACCTAACATCACTGCCCAAAGAACTATTTCTAACTTACTATTTCTAAGCACGACTCTTAATATTTTATACATGTGGGTTTTCCCCAAAGATAAATCATAATTTATAATATCAAGCGCTTCCAATGTTAATTATTCTTTCAACTTTACAATATAGGCGATGGTTGTCTTTATGTATAATCTGAGTGGTAACAGAAAGGTACAGGTAGTAATGATAGAAAACAAGCTTAAGGGAAATCTGATATGTCAATACAAGCAAGATCCTGATACGAGCAAGTTTTTCACCAAAATGCTTTCTTCCTGCAACGTGCAGCATGGAACTGCAACTTGTGTCCCATATCCACAGCCCACTGCACACAGCAGGATCTAGATCACCGCGGTGCTGCCTACCGTGCACTGCCTCACGTGTACCAGATACACCCGAACCATTGCTAATATATCCACACAAACTTTGCAAACGTGATATATTTAAAAACACATATGGAACAGCTTCATGCCGAGAGGGATTAAATTCTTATTGTGGTGAATTTATTTTGCGGTGGGGAGAAAGAGTTAGACAATTTGTATTTTCTTTAACATTTCTGGGTGGGAGGGGGCGGAGGGTAATTTTTTTTGAATCGAAGAAACATCTTGATACTGAGCGTTTAATATTGAGAATCATGACCCTAGCGTTTCAGAATCTTGACTCTGGGGTTTGAGAATCTTGATCCTGGGTTTTGAGAATCTTGACCCTGAGGTTTGGTAATCTTAACCTTGCGGTATGATATTGAGAATCTTGACCCTGGGGATTGAGAATCTTGACCCTGGGGTTTGAGAATCTTGACCCTGGGGTTTGATATTGGGAATCTTGACCCTGGGGATTGAGAATCTTGACCCTGGGGTTTGAGAATCTTGACCCTGAGGTTTGAGAATCTTGACCCTGGGGTTTGATATTGGGAATCTTGACCTTGGGGTTTGAGAATCTTGACCCTGAGGTTTGGTAATCTTAACCTTGCGGTATGATATTGAGAATCTTGACCCTGGGGTTTGAGAATCTTGACCCTGGGGTTTGTGAATCTTGACTCTGGGGTTTGATATTGGGAATCTTGACCTTGGGGTTTGAGAATCTTGACCCTGGGGTTTGAGAATCTTGATCCTGGTGTTTAATATTGAGAACCTTGACACTGGGGTTTGAGAATATTGACCCTGGGGTTTCAGAATCTTGACCCTGGGGTTTGATATTGAGAATCTTGATCCTGGGGATTGATATTGAGAATCTTGACCCTGGGGTTTGAGAATCTTGACCCTGGGGTTCAAGAATCTTGACCCTGGGGTTTGAGAATCCTGACTCTGGGGATTGAGAATCTTGACTCTGGGGTTTGAGAATCTTGACCCTGTGGTTTAATATTGAGAATCTTGACCCTGGGGTTTGAGAATCTTGACCCTGGGGTTTGAGACTCTTGACCCTGTGGTTTGATATTGAGAATCTTGACCCTGGGGATTGAGAATCTTGACCCTGGGGTTTGATATTGAGAATCTTGAGCCTGGGGTTTGAGAATCTTGACCCTGGAGTTTGATATTGAGAATCTTGACCCTGGGTTTTGAGAATATTGACCCTGGGGTTTCAGAATCTTGACCCTGGGGTTTGATATTGAGAATCTTGATCCTGGGGATTGATATTGAGAATCTTGACCCTGGGGTTTGAGAATCTTGACCCTGGGGTTCAAGAATCTTGACCCTGGGGTTTGAGAATCCTGACTCTGGGGATTGAGAATCTTGACTCTGGGGTTTGAGAATCTTGACCCTGTGGTTTAATATTGAGAATCTTGACCCTGGGGTTTGAGAATCTTGATCCTGGTGTTTAATATTGAGAACCTTGACACTGGGGTTTGCTATTGAGAATCTTGACCTTGGGATTTGACAACCTTGACCCTGGGGTTTGAGACTCTTGACCCTGTGGTTTGATATTGAGAATCTTGACCCTGGGGATTGAGAATCTTGACCCTGGGGTTTGATATTGAGAATCTTGAGCCTGGGGTTTGAGAATCTTGACCCTGGAGTTTGAGACTCTTGACCCTGTGGTTTGATATTGAGAATATTGACCCTGGGGTTTCAGAATCCTGACTCTGGGGATTGAGAATCTTGACTCTGGGGTTTGAGAATCTTGACCCTGTGGTTTAATATTGAGAATCTTGACCCTGGGGTTTGAGAATCTTGACCCTGGGGTTTGAGACTCTTGACCCTGTGGTTTGATATTGAGAATCTTGACCCTGGGGATTGAGAATCTTGACCCTGGGGTTTGATATTGAGAATCTTGAGCCTGGGGTTTGAGAATCTTGACCCTGGAGTTTGATATTGAGAATCTTGACCCTGGGTTTTGAGAATATTGACCCTGGGGTTTCAGAATCTTGACCCTGGGGTTTGATATTGAGAATCTTGATCCTGGGGATTGATATTGAGAATCTTGACCCTGGGGTTTGAGAATCTTGACCCTGGGGTTCAAGAATCTTGACCCTGGGGTTTGAGAATCCTGACTCTGGGGATTGAGAATCTTGACTCTGGGGTTTGAGAATCTTGACCCTGTGGTTTAATATTGAGAATCTTGACCCTGGGGTTTGAGAATCTTGATCCTGGTGTTTAATATTGAGAACCTTGACACTGGGGTTTGCTATTGAGAATCTTGACCTTGGGATTTGACAACCTTGACCCTGGGGTTTGAGACTCTTGACCCTGTGGTTTGATATTGAGAATCTTGACCCTGGGGATTGAGAATCTTGACCCTGGGGTTTGATATTGAGAATCTTGAGCCTGGGGTTTGAGAATCTTGACCCTGGAGTTTGAGACTCTTGACCCTGTGGTTTGATATTGAGAATATTGACCCTGGGGTTTCAGAATCTTGACCCTGGGGTTTAATATTGAGAATCTTGACCCTGGGGTTTGATATTGAGAATCTTGACCCTGGGGTTTGAGAATGTTGATCCTGGTGTTTAATATTGAGAATCTTGACCCTGGGGTTTGAGAATCTTGACCCTGGGGTTTGATATTGAGAATCTTGACCCTGGGGTTTGAGAATGTTGATCCTCGTGTTTAATATTGAGAATCTTGACCCTGGGGTTTGATATTGAGAATCTTGATCCTGGGGATTGATATTGAGAATCTTGACCCTGGGGTTTGAGAATCTTGACCCTGGGGTTCAAGAATCTTGACCCTGGGGTTTGAGAATCCTGACTCTGGGGATTGAGAATCTTGACTCTGGGGTTTGAGAATCTTGACCCTGTGGTTTAATATTGAGAATCTTGACCCTGGGGTTTGAGAATCTTGACCCTGGAGTTTGATATTGAGAATTTTGACCCTGGGGTTTGAGAATCTTGACCCTGAGGTTTGATATTGAGAATCTTGACCCTGGGGTTTGAGTATCTTGACCCTGAGGTTTAATATTGAGAATCTTGACCCTGGTGTTTGATATTGAGAATCTTGACCCTGGGGTTTGAGTATCTTGACCCTGAGGTTTGATATTGAGAATCTTGACCCTGGGGTTTGAGATTCTTGACCCTGGGGTTTGAGAATATTGACCCTGGGATTTGAAAAGTTTGACCCTGGGGTTTGATAATGAGAATCTTGACCCTGGAGGTAGCGAATCTTGACCCTGGGGTTTGATAATCTTGACCCTGTGGTGTGCTATTGAGAATCCTGACCCTGGGGATTGAGAATCTTCACGCTGAGGTTTGATATTGAGAATCTTGACCCTGGGGTTTGAGAATCTTGACGTGAGGTTTGATATTGAGAATCTTGACCCTGGGGTTTGAGAATCTTGATCCTGGTGTTTAATATTGAGAATCTTGACCTTGGGGTTTGAGAATCTTGATTCTGTGGTTTAATATTGAGAATCTTGACTCTGGGGTTTGAGAATCTTGACCCTGGGGTTTGAGAATCTTGATCCTGGTGTTTAATATGGAGAACCTTGACACTGGGGTTTGCTTTTGAGAATCTTGACCTTGGGGTTTGACAATCTTGACCCTGTGGTTTGAGACTCTTGACCCTGGGGTTTGATATTGAGAATCTTGACACTGGGTTTTGAGAATATTGACCCTGGGGTTTCAGAATCTTGACCCTGGGGTTTAATATTGAGAATCTTGACCCTGGGGTTTAATATTGAGAATCTTGATCCTGGGGATTGAGAATCTTGACCCTGGGGTTTAATATTGAGAATCTTGATCCTGGGGATTGAGAATCTTGACCCTGGGGTTCAATAATCTTGACCCTGGGGTTTGTGTATCTTGACCCTGGGGTTTGAGAATCTTGAGTCTGGGGTTTGATATTGAGAATCTTGACCCTGGGGTTTGAGTATCTTGACCCTGGGGTTTGATATTGAGAATATAGACCCTGGGATTTGAAAATTTTGACCCTGGGGTTTGATAATGAGAATCTTGACCCTGGGTTTTGCGAATCTTGACCCTGGGGTTTGAGAATCTTGACCCTGGGATGTGCTATTGAGAATCCTGACCCTAGGGATTGAGAATCTTCACCCTGACGTTTGATATTTAGAATCCCGACCCTCGGGTTTGAGAATCTTGACCTGAGGTTTGTATTGAGAATCTTGACCCTGGGGTTTGAGAATCTTGACCCTGGGGTTTGATATTGAGAATCTTGATCCTGGGGATTGATATTGAGAATCTTGACCCTGGGGTTTGAGAATCTTGACCCTGGGGTTTGATATTGAGAATCTTGATCCTGGGGATTGATATTGAGAATCTTGACCCTGGGGTTTGAGAATCTTGACCCTGGGGTTCAAGAATCTTGACTCTGGGGTTTGAGAATCTTGACTCTGGGGATTGAGAATCTTGACTCTGGGGTTTGAGAATCTTGACCCTGTGGTTTAATATTGAGAATCTTGACCCTGTGGTTTGAGAATCTTGACACTGGGGTTTGAGAATCTTGACACTGGGGTTTGAGAATCTTGACACTGGGGTTTAATATTGAGAATCTTGACCCTGTGGTTTGCTATTGAGAATCTTGACCCTGGGGTTTGAGTATCTTGACCCTGAGGTTTGATATTGAGAATCTTGACCCTGGGGTTTGAGAATATTGACGCTGGGATTTGAAAATTTTGACCCTGGGGTTTGATAATGAGAATCTTGACCCTGGGGTTTGAGAATCTTGACCCTGTGGTTTGCTATTGAGAATCTTGACCCTGGGGTTTGAGAATCTTCACCCTGAGGTTTGATATTTAGAATCCTGACCCTGGGGTTTGAGAATCTTGACCCTGGGGTTTGATATTGAGAATCTTGACATTAGGTTTGATATTGTGAATCTTGACCCTGGCGTTTCAGATTCTTGATCCTGGGGTTTGAGAATCTTGACCCTGGGTTTTGAGAAAATTGACCCTGTGGTTTGATATTGAGAATCTTGACCCTTAGTTTTGAGTAAATTGACCCTGGAGTTTGATATTGAGAATCTTGACCCTGGGTTTTGAGAATCTTGACACTGGGGTTTGAGAATCTTGACCCTGGTTTTTGATATTGAGAATCTTGACCCTGGGGTTTGAAAATCTTGACCCTGCGGTTTACAAATCTTGACCCTGGGGTTTGAGAATCTTGATGCTGGGGTTTGATGTTGAGAATCTTGACCCTGGGGTTTGATATTGAGAATCTTGACCCTGGGGTTTGATATTGAGAATCCTGACACTAGGGTTTGATATTGTGAATCTTGACCCTGGTGTTTGAGATTCTTGATCCTGGGGTTTGATATAGAGAATCTTGATCCTGGGGATTGATATTGAGAATCTTGATCCTGGGGTTTGAGAATCTTGACCCTGGGGTTTGATATTGAGAATCTTGACCCTGTGGTTTGAGAATCTTGACCCTGGGGTTTGATATTGAGAATCTTGACCCTGGGGTTTGAGTATCTTGACCCTGAGGTTTGATATTGAGAAACTTGACCCTGGGGCTTGAGAATATTGACCCTGGGATTTGGTAATTTTGACCCTGGGGTTTGATAATGAGAATCTTAACCCTGGGGTTTGAGAATCTTGACCCTGTGGTTTGCTATTGAGAATCTTGACCCTGGGTTTGAGAATCTTGACCCTGGTGTTTGATATTGAGAATCTTGACCCTGGGTTTTGAGAATCTTGATCCTGGTGTTTGATATTGAGAATCTTGACCCTGGGGTTTGAGAATATTGACCCTGTGGTTTGATATTGAGAATCTTGACCGTGGGGTTTGAGAATCTTGACCCTGTGGTTTGCTATTGAGAATCTTGACCCTGGGTTTGAGAATCTTGACCCTGGTGTTTGATATTGAGAATCTTGACCCTGGGTTTTGAGAATCTTGATCCTGGTGTTTAATATTGAGAATCTTGACCTTGGGGTTTGAGAATCTTGATTCTGTGGTTTAATATTGAGAATCTTGACTCTGGGGTTTGAGAATCTTGACCCTGGGGTTTGAGAATCTTGATCCTGGTGTTTAATATGGAGAACCTTGACACTGGGGTTTGCTTTTGAGAATCTTGACCTTGGGGTTTGACAATCTTGACCCTGTGGTTTGAGACTCTTGACCCTGGGGTTTGATATTGAGAATCTTGACACTGGGTTTTGAGAATATTGACCCTGGGGTTTCAGAATCTTGACCCTGGGGTTTAATATTGAGAATCTTGACCCTGGGGTTTAATATTGAGAATCTTGATCCTGGGGATTGAGAATCTTGACCCTGGGGTTTAATATTGAGAATCTTGATCCTGGGGATTGAGAATCTTGACCCTGGGGTTCAATAATCTTGACCCTGGGGTTTGTGTATCTTGACCCTGGGGTTTGAGAATCTTGAGTCTGGGGTTTGATATTGAGAATCTTGACCCTGGGGTTTGAGTATCTTGACCCTGGGGTTTGATATTGAGAATATAGACCCTGGGATTTGAAAATTTTGACCCTGGGGTTTGATAATGAGAATCTTGACCCTGGGTTTTGCGAATCTTGACCCTGGGGTTTGAGAATCTTGACCCTGGGATGTGCTATTGAGAATCCTGACCCTAGGGATTGAGAATCTTCACCCTGACGTTTGATATTTAGAATCCCGACCCTCGGGTTTGAGAATCTTGACCTGAGGTTTGTATTGAGAATCTTGACCCTGGGGTTTGAGAATCTTGACCCTGGGGTTTGATATTGAGAATCTTGATCCTGGGGATTGATATTGAGAATCTTGACCCTGGGGTTTGAGAATCTTGACCCTGGGGTTTGATATTGAGAATCTTGATCCTGGGGATTGATATTGAGAATCTTGACCCTGGGGTTTGAGAATCTTGACCCTGGGGTTCAAGAATCTTGACTCTGGGGTTTGAGAATCTTGACTCTGGGGATTGAGAATCTTGACTCTGGGGTTTGAGAATCTTGACCCTGTGGTTTAATATTGAGAATCTTGACCCTGTGGTTTGAGAATCTTGACACTGGGGTTTGAGAATCTTGACACTGGGGTTTGAGAATCTTGACACTGGGGTTTAATATTGAGAATCTTGACCCTGTGGTTTGCTATTGAGAATCTTGACCCTGGGGTTTGAGTATCTTGACCCTGAGGTTTGATATTGAGAATCTTGACCCTGGGGTTTGAGAATATTGACGCTGGGATTTGAAAATTTTGACCCTGGGGTTTGATAATGAGAATCTTGACCCTGGGGTTTGAGAATCTTGACCCTGTGGTTTGCTATTGAGAATCTTGACCCTGGGGTTTGAGAATCTTCACCCTGAGGTTTGATATTTAGAATCCTGACCCTGGGGTTTGAGAATCTTGACCCTGGGGTTTGATATTGAGAATCTTGACATTAGGTTTGATATTGTGAATCTTGACCCTGGCGTTTCAGATTCTTGATCCTGGGGTTTGAGAATCTTGACCCTGGGTTTTGAGAAAATTGACCCTGTGGTTTGATATTGAGAATCTTGACCCTTAGTTTTGAGTAAATTGACCCTGGAGTTTGATATTGAGAATCTTGACCCTGGGTTTTGAGAATCTTGACACTGGGGTTTGAGAATCTTGACCCTGGTTTTTGATATTGAGAATCTTGACCCTGGGGTTTGAAAATCTTGACCCTGCGGTTTACAAATCTTGACCCTGGGGTTTGAGAATCTTGATGCTGGGGTTTGATGTTGAGAATCTTGACCCTGGGGTTTGATATTGAGAATCTTGACCCTGGGGTTTGATATTGAGAATCCTGACACTAGGGTTTGATATTGTGAATCTTGACCCTGGTGTTTGAGATTCTTGATCCTGGGGTTTGATATAGAGAATCTTGATCCTGGGGATTGATATTGAGAATCTTGATCCTGGGGTTTGAGAATCTTGACCCTGGGGTTTGATATTGAGAAACTTGACCCTGTGGTTTGAGAATCTTGACCCTGGGGTTTGATATTGAGAATCTTGACCCTGGGGTTTGAGTATCTTGACCCTGAGGTTTGATATTGAGAAACTTGACCCTGGGGCTTGAGAATATTGACCCTGGGATTTGGTAATTTTGACCCTGGGGTTTGATAATGAGAATCTTAACCCTGGGGTTTGAGAATCTTGACCCTGTGGTTTGCTATTGAGAATCTTGACCCTGGGTTTGAGAATCTTGACCCTGGTGTTTGATATTGAGAATCTTGACCCTGGGTTTTGAGAATCTTGATCCTGGTGTTTGATATTTAGAATCCTGACCCTGAGTTTGAGAATCTTGACCTGAGGTTTGATATTGAGAATCTTGACCCTGGGGTTTGAGAAACTTGACCCTGTGGTTTGATATTGAGAATCTTGACCGTGGGGTTTGAGAATCTTCACCCTGAGGTTTGATATTTAGAATCTTGACCCTGAGTTTGAGAATCTTGACCTGAGGTTTGATATTGAGAATCTTGACCCTGGGGATTGAGAATCTTGACCCTGGAGTTTGATTTTGAGAGTCTTGCCCCTGGGGTTTGAGATTCGTGACACTGGGGTTTGAGAATCTTGACCCTGGGGTTTGATATTGAGAATCTTGACGCTGGGGTTTGATATTGTGAATCTTGAACCTGCGGATTGAGTATCTTGGCACTGGGGTTTGAGAATGTTGACCCTGGTGTTTGATATTGAGAATCTTGAGCCTGGGGTTTGAAAATCTTGACCCTGCGGTTTGAGAATCTTGATGCTGGGGTTTGATGTTGAGAATCTTGACCCTGGGGTTTGATATTGAGAATCTTGAGCCTGCCGTTTGAGAATCTTGACCCTGGGGTTTGAGAATCTTGTCCCTGGGGTTTGATATTGATAATCTTGACCCTGGGGATTGAGAATCTTGACCCTGGGGTTTGATATTGAGTACCTTGACCCTGGGGTTTGAGAATATTGAGTCTGGGGTTTGATATTGAGAATCTTGACCCTGGGGTTTGAGATTCTTGACCCTGGGGTTTGAGAATCTTGATGCTGGGGTTTGACGTTGAGAATCTTGACCCTGGGGTTTGATATTGAGAATCTTGACCCTGGGGTTTGATATTGAGAATCTTGACACTAGGGTTTGATATTGTGAATCTTGACCCTGGTGTTTGAGATTCTTGATCCTGGGGTTTGATATTGAGAATCTTGACCCTGGGGATTGAGAATCTTGACCCTCGTGTGTGAGATTCTTGATCCTGGGGTTTGATATTGAGAATCTTGACCCTGGGGTTTGAGAATCTTGACCCTGGGGTTTGATATTGAGAATCTTGACACTAGGGTTTGATATTGTGAATCTTGAACCTGCGGATTGAGTATCTTGGCACTGGGGTTTGAGAATCTTGACCCTGGTGTTTGATATTGAGAATCTTGACTCTGGGGATTAAGAATCTTGACCCTGGGGTTTGGGAATCTTGACCCTGTGGTTTAATATTGAGAATCTTGACCCTGGGGTTTGGGAATCTTGACCCTGTGGGTTAATATTGAGAATCTTGACCCTGGGGTTTGAGAATCTTGACCCTGGGGTTTGATATTGAGAATCTTGACCCTGTGGTTTGAGAATCTTGACCCTGGGGTTTGAGAATCTTGACACTGGGGTTTGAGAATCTTGACACTGGGGTTTAATATTGAGAATCTTGACCCTGGGGTTTGATATTGAGAATCTTGACCCTGGGGTTTGAGTATCTTGACCCTGAGGTTTGATATTGAGAATCTTGACCCTGGGATTTGAGAATATTGACCCTGGGATTTGAAAATTTTGACCCTGGGGTTTGCTAATGAGAATCTTGACCCTGGGGTTTGAGAATCTTCACCCTGAGGTTTGATATTTAGATTCCTGACCCTGGGATTTGAGAATCTTGACCCTGGGGTTTGATATTGAGAATCTTGACATTAGGTTTGATATTGTGAATCTTGACCCTGGCGTTTCAGATTCTTGATCCTGGGGTTTGAGAATCTTGACCCTGGGTTTTGAGAAAATTGACCCTGTGGTTTGATATTGAGAATCTTGACCCTGGGTTTTGAGAATCTTGACCCTGGTTTTTGATATTGAGAATCTTGACCCTGGGGTTTGATATTGAGAATCCTGACACTAGGGTTGATATTGTGAATCTTGACCCTGGTGTTTGAGATTCTTGTACCTGGGGTTTGATATAGAGAATCTTGATCCTGGGGATTGATATTGAGAATCTTGACCCTGGGGTTTGAGAATCTTGACCCTGGCGTTTGAGAATCTTGACTCTGGGGTTTGAGAATCTTGTCCCTGGGGTTTGATATTGATAATCTTGACCCTGGGGTTTGACTTGAGAATCTTGACCTTGGAGTTTGAGAATCTTGACCCTGGGGTTTGAGAATCTTGTCCCTGGGGTTTGATATTGATCATCTTGACCCTGGGGATTGAGAATCTTGACACTGGGGTTTGCTATTGAGAATCTTGACCCTGGGGTTTGAGAATCTTGACCCTGGCGTTTGAGAATCTTGACCCTGGGGTTTGAGAATCTTGACCCTGGGGTTTGAGAATCTTGACCCTGAGGTTTGATATTGAGAATCTTGACACTAGGGTTTGATATTGTGAATCTTGAACCTGCGGATTGAGTATCTTGGCACTGGGGTTTGAGAATCTTGACCCTGGTGTTTGATATTGAGAATCTTGACCCTGGGGTTTGAAAATCTTGACCCTGCGGTTGAGAAATCTTGACCCTGTGGTTTGAGAATCTTGATGCTGGGGTTTGAGAATCTGGATACTGGTGTTTAAGATTGATAATCTTGACCCTGGGGTTTGAGAATCTTGTCCCTGGGGTTTGATATTGATAATCTTGACCCTGGGGATTGAGAATCTTGACCCTGGGGTTTGATATTGAGAATCTTGACCGTGGGGTTTGAGAATCTTCACCCTGAGGTTTGATATTTAGAATCTTGACCCTGAGTTTGAGAATCTTGACCTGAGGTTTGATATTGAGAATCTTGACCCTGGGGTTTGATATTGATAATGTTGACCCTGGGGTTTGAGAATCTTGACCCTGGGGTTTGATATTGAGAATCTTGACACTAGGGTTTGATATTGTGAATCTTGAACCTGCGGATTGAGTATCTTGGCACTGGGGTTTGAGAATGTTGACCCTGGTGTTTGATATTGAGAATCTTGAGCCTGGGGTTTGAAAATCTTGACCCTGCGGTTGAGAAATCTTGACCCTGTGGTTTGAGAATCTTGATGCTGGGGTTTGACGTTGAGAATCTTGACCCTGGGGTTTGATATTGAGAATCTTGACCCTGGGGTTTGATATTGAGAATCTTGAGCCTGCCGTTTGAGAATCTTGACCCTGGGGTTTGAGAATCTGGATCCTGGTGTTTAAGATTGATAATCTTGACCCTGGGGTTTGAGAATCTTGTCCCTGGGGTTTGATATTGATAATCTTGACCCTGGGGATTGAGAATCTTGACCCTGGGGTTTGATATTGAGTACCTTGACCCTGGGGTTTGAGATTTTTGACCCTGGGGTTTGAGAATATTGAGTCTGGGGTTTGATATTGAGAATCTTGACCCTGGGGTTTGAGAATCTTGACCCTGAGGTTTGATATTGCGAATCTAGACCCTGGGGTTTGAGATTTTTGACCCTGGGGTTTGAGAATATTGACCCTGGGATTTGAAAATTTTGACGCTGGGGTTTGATATTGAGAATCTTGACCCTGGGGTTTAAACATAGAAACATAGAAACATAGAATCTAGGAGCAGGAGTAGGCCATTCGGCCCGTCGAGCCTGCTCCGCCATTCAATACGATCATGGCTGATCATCCAAATCCAGTACCCTGTCCCTGCTTTAATCCCCACAGTACACATATCCCACCCTACCCCCGTAACCCCACGTATTTAATTCCCCCTAACATATCCCATCCCATTTGAAAATCTTGACTCTGCGGTTGAGAAATCTTGACCCTGTGGTTTGAGAATCTTGATGCTGGGGATTGACATTGAGAATCTTGACCCTGGGGTTTGATATTGAGAATCTTGACCCTGGGGTTTGATATTGAGAATCTTGACACTAGGGTTTGATATTGTGAATCTTGACCCTGGTGTTTGAGATTCTTGATCCTGGGGTTTGATATTGAGAATCTTGATCCTGGGGATTGATATTGAGAATCTTGACCCTGGGGTTTGATATTGAGAATCTTGACACTAGGGTTTGATATTGTGAATCTTGAACCTGCGGATTGAGTATCTTGGCACTGGGGTTTGAGAATCTTGACCCTGGTGTTTGATATTGAGAATCTTGACCCTGGGGTTTGAAAATCTTGACCCTGGGGTTTGAGAATCTTGACCCTGAGGTTTGATATTGAGAATCTTGACACTAGGGTTTGATATTGTGAATCTTGAACCTGCGGATTGAGTATCTTGGCACTGGGGTTTGAGAATCTTGACCCTGGTGTTTGATATTGAGAATCTTGACCCTGGGGTTTGAAAATCTTGACCCTGCGGTTGAGAAATCTTGACCCTGTGGTTTGAGAATCTTGATGCTGGGGTTTGAGAATCTGGATACTGGTGTTTAAGATTGATAATCTTGACCCTGGGGTTTGAGAATCTTGTCCCTGGGGTTTGATATTGATAATCTTGACCCTGGGGATTGAGAATCTTGACCCTGGGGTTTGATATTGAGAATCTTGACCGTGGGGTTTGAGAATCTTCACCCTGAGGTTTGATATTTAGAATCTTGACCCTGAGTTTGAGAATCTTGACCTGAGGTTTGATATTGAGAATCTTGACCCTGGGGTTTGATATTGATAATGTTGACCCTGGGGTTTGAGAATCTTGACCCTGGGGTTTGATATTGAGAATCTTGACACTAGGGTTTGATATTGTGAATCTTGAACCTGCGGATTGAGTATCTTGGCACTGGGGTTTGAGAATGTTGACCCTGGTGTTTGATATTGAGAATCTTGAGCCTGGGGTTTGAAAATCTTGACCCTGCGGTTGAGAAATCTTGACCCTGTGGTTTGAGAATCTTGATGCTGGGGTTTGACGTTGAGAATCTTGACCCTGGGGTTTGATATTGAGAATCTTGACCCTGGGGTTTGATATTGAGAATCTTGAGCCTGCCGTTTGAGAATCTTGACCCTGGGGTTTGAGAATCTGGATCCTGGTGTTTAAGATTGATAATCTTGACCCTGGGGTTTGAGAATCTTGTCCCTGGGGTTTGATATTGATAATCTTGACCCTGGGGATTGAGAATCTTGACCCTGGGGTTTGATATTGAGTACCTTGACCCTGGGGTTTGAGATTTTTGACCCTGGGGTTTGAGAATATTGAGTCTGGGGTTTGATATTGAGAATCTTGACCCTGGGGTTTGAGAATCTTGACCCTGAGGTTTGATATTGCGAATCTAGACCCTGGGGTTTGAGATTTTTGACCCTGGGGTTTGAGAATATTGACCCTGGGATTTGAAAATTTTGACGCTGGGGTTTGATATTGAGAATCTTGACCCTGGGGTTTAAACATAGAAACATAGAAACATAGAAACATAGAATCTAGGAGCAGGAGTAGGCCATTCGGCCCGTCGAGCCTGCTCCGCCATTCAATACGATCATGGCTGATCATCCAAATCCAGTACCCTGTCCCTGCTTTAATCCCCACAGTACACATATCCCACCCTACCCCCGTAACCCCACGTATTTAATTCCCCCTAACATATCCCATCCCATTTGAAAATCTTGACTCTGCGGTTGAGAAATCTTGACCCTGTGGTTTGAGAATCTTGATGCTGGGGTTTGACATTGAGAATCTTGACCCTGGGGTTTGATATTGAGAATCTTGACCCTGGGGTTTGATATTGAGAATCTTGACACTAGGGTTTGATATTGTGAATCTTGACCCTGGTGTTTGAGATTCTTGATCCTGGGGTTTGATATTGAGAATCTTGATCCTGGGGATTGATATTGAGAATCTTGACCCTGGGGTTTGATATTGAGAATCTTGACACTAGGGTTTGATATTGTGAATCTTGAACCTGCGGATTGAGTATCTTGGCACTGGGGTTTGAGAATCTTGACCCTGGTGTTTGATATTGAGAATCTTGACTCTGGGGATTAAGAATCTTGACCCTGGGGTTTGGGAATCTTGACCCTGTGGTTTAATATTGAGAATCTTGACCCTGGGGTTTGAGAATCTTGACCCTGGAGATTGATATTGAGAATCTTGACCCTGTGGTTTGAGAATCTTGACCCTGGGGTTTGAGAATCTTGACACTGGGGTTTGAGAATCTTGACACTGGGGTTTAATATTGAGAATCTTGACCCTGGGGTTTGATATTGAGAATCTTGACCCTGGGGTTTGAGTATCTTGACCCTGAGGTTTGATATTGAGAATCTTGACCCTGGGATTTGAGAATATTGACCCTGGGATTTGAAAATTTTGACCCTGGGGTTTGATAATGAGAATCTTGACCCTGGGGTTTGAGAATCTTGACCCTGTGGTTTGCGAATGAGAATCTTGACCCTGGGGTTTGAGAATCTTCACCCTGAGGTTTGATATTTAGAATCCTGACCCTGGGATTTGAGAATCTTGACCCTGGGGTTTGATATTGAGAATCTTGACCCTGGGGTTTGAGAAACTTGACCCTGTGGTTTGATATTGAGAATCTTGACCGTGGGGTTTGAGAATCTTCACCCTGAGGTTTGATATTTAGAATCTTGACCCTGAGTTTGAGAATCTTGACCTGAGGTTTGATATTGAGAATCTTGACCCTGGGGATTGAGAATCTTGACCCTGGAGTTTGATTTTGAGAGTCTTGCCCCTGGGGTTTGAGATTCGTGACACTGGGGTTTGAGAATCTTGACCCTGGGGTTTGATATTGAGAATCTTGACGCTGGGGTTTGATATTGTGAATCTTGAACCTGCGGATTGAGTATCTTGGCACTGGGGTTTGAGAATGTTGACCCTGGTGTTTGATATTGAGAATCTTGAGCCTGGGGTTTGAAAATCTTGACCCTGCGGTTTGAGAATCTTGATGCTGGGGTTTGATGTTGAGAATCTTGACCCTGGGGTTTGATATTGAGAATCTTGAGCCTGCCGTTTGAGAATCTTGACCCTGGGGTTTGAGAATCTTGTCCCTGGGGTTTGATATTGATAATCTTGACCCTGGGGATTGAGAATCTTGACCCTGGGGTTTGATATTGAGTACCTTGACCCTGGGGTTTGAGAATATTGAGTCTGGGGTTTGATATTGAGAATCTTGACCCTGGGGTTTGAGATTCTTGACCCTGGGGTTTGAGAATCTTGATGCTGGGGTTTGACGTTGAGAATCTTGACCCTGGGGTTTGATATTGAGAATCTTGACCCTGGGGTTTGATATTGAGAATCTTGACACTAGGGTTTGATATTGTGAATCTTGACCCTGGTGTTTGAGATTCTTGATCCTGGGGTTTGATATTGAGAATCTTGACCCTGGGGATTGAGAATCTTGACCCTCGTGCGTGAGATTCTTGATCCTGGGGTTTGATATTGAGAATCTTGACCCTGGGGTTTGAGAATCTTGACCCTGGGGTTTGATATTGAGAATCTTGACACTAGGGTTTGATATTGTGAATCTTGAACCTGCGGATTGAGTATCTTGGCACTGGGGTTTGAGAATCTTGACCCTGGTGTTTGATATTGAGAATCTTGACTCTGGGGATTAAGAATCTTGACCCTGGGGTTTGGGAATCTTGACCCTGTGGTTTAATATTGAGAATCTTGACCCTGGGGTTTGGGAATCTTGACCCTGTGGGTTAATATTGAGAATCTTGACCCTGGGGTTTGAGAATCTTGACCCTGGGGTTTGATATTGAGAATCTTGACCCTGTGGTTTGAGAATCTTGACCCTGGGGTTTGAGAATCTTGACACTGGGGTTTGAGAATCTTGACACTGGGGTTTAATATTGAGAATCTTGACCCTGGGGTTTGATATTGAGAATCTTGACCCTGGGGTTTGAGTATCTTGACCCTGAGGTTTGATATTGAGAATCTTGACCCTGGGATTTGAGAATATTGACCCTGGGATTTGAAAATTTTGACCCTGGGGTTTGCTAATGAGAATCTTGACCCTGGGGTTTGAGAATCTTCACCCTGAGGTTTGATATTTAGATTCCTGACCCTGGGATTTGAGAATCTTGACCCTGGGGTTTGATATTGAGAATCTTGACATTAGGTTTGATATTGTGAATCTTGACCCTGGCGTTTCAGATTCTTGATCCTGGGGTTTGAGAATCTTGACCCTGGGTTTTGAGAAAATTGACCCTGTGGTTTGATATTGAGAATCTTGACCCTGGGTTTTGAGAATCTTGACCCTGGTTTTTGATATTGAGAATCTTGACCCTGGGGTTTGATATTGAGAATCCTGACACTAGGGTTGATATTGTGAATCTTGACCCTGGTGTTTGAGATTCTTGTACCTGGGGTTTGATATAGAGAATCTTGATCCTGGGGATTGATATTGAGAATCTTGACCCTGGGGTTTGAGAATCTTGACCCTGGCGTTTGAGAATCTTGACTCTGGGGTTTGAGAATCTTGTCCCTGGGGTTTGATATTGATAATCTTGACCCTGGGGTTTGACTTGAGAATCTTGACCTTGGAGTTTGAGAATCTTGACCCTGGGGTTTGAGAATCTTGTCCCTGGGGTTTGATATTGATCATCTTGACCCTGGGGATTGAGAATCTTGACACTGGGGTTTGCTATTGAGAATCTTGACCCTGGGGTTTGAGAATCTTGACCCTGGCGTTTGAGAATCTTGACCCTGGGGTTTGAGAATCTTGACCCTGGGGTTTGAGAATCTTGACCCTGAGGTTTGATATTGAGAATCGTGACACTAGGGTTTGATATTGTGAATCTTGAACCTGCGGATTGAGTATCTTGGCACTGGGGTTTGAGAATCTTGACCCTGGTGTTTGATATTGAGAATCTTGACCCTGGGGTTTGAAAATCTTGACCCTGCGGTTGAGAAATCTTGACCCTGTGGTTTGAGAATCTTGATGCTGGGGTTTGAGAATCTGGATACTGGTGTTTAAGATTGATAATCTTGACCCTGGGGTTTGAGAATCTTGTCCCTGGGGTTTGATATTGATAATCTTGACCCTGGGGATTGAGAATCTTGACCCTGGGGTTTGATATTGAGAATCTTGACCGTGGGGTTTGAGAATCTTCACCCTGAGGTTTGATATTTAGAATCTTGACCCTGAGTTTGAGAATCTTGACCTGAGGTTTGATATTGAGAATCTTGACCCTGGGGTTTGATATTGATAATGTTGACCCTGGGGTTTGAGAATCTTGACCCTGGGGTTTGATATTGAGAATCTTGACACTAGGGTTTGATATTGTGAATCTTGAACCTGCGGATTGAGTATCTTGGCACTGGGGTTTGAGAATGTTGACCCTGGTGTTTGATATTGAGAATCTTGAGCCTGGGGTTTGAAAATCTTGACCCTGCGGTTGAGAAATCTTGACCCTGTGGTTTGAGAATCTTGATGCTGGGGTTTGACGTTGAGAATCTTGACCCTGGGGTTTGATATTGAGAATCTTGACCCTGGGGTTTGATATTGAGAATCTTGAGCCTGCCGTTTGAGAATCTTGACCCTGGGGTTTGAGAATCTGGATCCTGGTGTTTAAGATTGATAATCTTGACCCTGGGGTTTGAGAATCTTGTCCCTGGGGTTTGATATTGATAATCTTGACCCTGGGGATTGAGAATCTTGACCCTGGGGTTTGATATTGAGTACCTTGACCCTGGGGTTTGAGATTTTTGACCCTGGGGTTTGAGAATATTGAGTCTGGGGTTTGATATTGAGAATCTTGAGCCTGCCGTTTGAGAATCTTGACCCTGGGGTTTGAGAATCTTGTCCCTGGGGTTTGATATTGATAATCTTGACCCTGGGGATTGAGAATCTTGACCCTGGGGTTTGATATTGAGTACCTTGACCCTGGGGTTTGAGAATATTGAGTCTGGGGTTTGATATTGAGAATCTTGACCCTGGGGTTTGAGATTCTTGACCCTGGGGTTTGAGAATCTTGATGCTGGGGTTTGACGTTGAGAATCTTGACCCTGGGGTTTGATATTGAGAATCTTGACCCTGGGGTTTGATATTGAGAATCTTGACACTAGGGTTTGATATTGTGAATCTTGACCCTGGTGTTTGAGATTCTTGATCCTGGGGTTTGATATTGAGAATCTTGACCCTGGGGATTGAGAATCTTGACCCTCGTGTGTGAGATTCTTGATCCTGGGGTTTGATATTGAGAATCTTGACCCTGGGGTTTGAGAATCTTGACCCTGGGGTTTGATATTGAGAATCTTGACACTAGGGTTTGATATTGTGAATCTTGAACCTGCGGATTGAGTATCTTGGCACTGGGGTTTGAGAATCTTGACCCTGGTGTTTGATATTGAGAATCTTGACTCTGGGGATTAAGAATCTTGACCCTGGGGTTTGGGAATCTTGACCCTGTGGTTTAATATTGAGAATCTTGACCCTGGGGTTTGGGAATCTTGACCCTGTGGGTTAATATTGAGAATCTTGACCCTGGGGTTTGAGAATCTTGACCCTGGGGTTTGATATTGAGAATCTTGACCCTGTGGTTTGAGAATCTTGACCCTGGGGTTTGAGAATCTTGACACTGGGGTTTGAGAATCTTGACACTGGGGTTTAATATTGAGAATCTTGACCCTGGGGTTTGATATTGAGAATCTTGACCCTGGGGTTTGAGTATCTTGACCCTGAGGTTTGATATTGAGAATCTTGACCCTGGGATTTGAGAATATTGACCCTGGGATTTGAAAATTTTGACCCTGGGGTTTGCTAATGAGAATCTTGACCCTGGGGTTTGAGAATCTTCACCCTGAGGTTTGATATTTAGATTCCTGACCCTGGGATTTGAGAATCTTGACCCTGGGGTTTGATATTGAGAATCTTGACATTAGGTTTGATATTGTGAATCTTGACCCTGGCGTTTCAGATTCTTGATCCTGGGGTTTGAGAATCTTGACCCTGGGTTTTGAGAAAATTGACCCTGTGGTTTGATATTGAGAATCTTGACCCTGGGTTTTGAGAATCTTGACCCTGGTTTTTGATATTGAGAATCTTGACCCTGGGGTTTGATATTGAGAATCCTGACACTAGGGTTGATATTGTGAATCTTGACCCTGGTGTTTGAGATTCTTGTACCTGGGGTTTGATATAGAGAATCTTGATCCTGGGGATTGATATTGAGAATCTTGACCCTGGGGTTTGAGAATCTTGACCCTGGCGTTTGAGAATCTTGACTCTGGGGTTTGAGAATCTTGTCCCTGGGGTTTGATATTGATAATCTTGACCCTGGGGTTTGACTTGAGAATCTTGACCTTGGAGTTTGAGAATCTTGACCCTGGGGTTTGAGAATCTTGTCCCTGGGGTTTGATATTGATCATCTTGACCCTGGGGATTGAGAATCTTGACACTGGGGTTTGCTATTGAGAATCTTGACCCTGGGGTTTGAGAATCTTGACCCTGGCGTTTGAGAATCTTGACCCTGGGGTTTGAGAATCTTGACCCTGGGGTTTGAGAATCTTGACCCTGAGGTTTGATATTGAGAATCTTGACACTAGGGTTTGATATTGTGAATCTTGAACCTGCGGATTGAGTATCTTGGCACTGGGGTTTGAGAATCTTGACCCTGGTGTTTGATATTGAGAATCTTGACCCTGGGGTTTGAAAATCTTGACCCTGCGGTTGAGAAATCTTGACCCTGTGGTTTGAGAATCTTGATGCTGGGGTTTGAGAATCTGGATACTGGTGTTTAAGATTGATAATCTTGACCCTGGGGTTTGAGAATCTTGTCCCTGGGGTTTGATATTGATAATCTTGACCCTGGGGATTGAGAATCTTGACCCTGGGGTTTGATATTGAGAATCTTGACCGTGGGGTTTGAGAATCTTCACCCTGAGGTTTGATATTTAGAATCTTGACCCTGAGTTTGAGAATCTTGACCTGAGGTTGATATTGAGAATCTTGACCCTGGGGTTTGATATTGATAATCTTGACCCTGGGGTTTGAGAATCTTGACCCTGGGGTTTGATATTGAGAATCTTGACACTAGGGTTTGATATTGTGAATCTTGAACCTGCGGATTGAGTATCTTGGCACTGGGGTTTGAGAATGTTGACCCTGGTGTTTGATATTGAGAATCTTGAGCCTGGGGTTTGAAAATCTTGACCCTGCGGTTGAGAAATCTTGACCCTGTGGTTTGAGAATCTTGATGCTGGGGTTTGACGTTGAGAATCTTGACCCTGGGGTTTGATATTGAGAATCTTGACCCTGGGGTTTGATATTGAGAATCTTGAGCCTGCCGTTTGAGAATCTTGACCCTGGGGTTTGAGAATCTGGATCCTGGTGTTTAAGATTGATAATCTTGACCCTGGGGTTTGAGAATCTTGTCCCTGGGGTTTGATATTGATAATCTTGACCCTGGGGATTGAGAATCTTGACCCTGGGGTTTGATATTGAGTACCTTGACCCTGGGGTTTGAGATTTTTGACCCTGGGGTTTGAGAATATTGAGTCTGGGGTTTGATATTGAGAATCTTGACCCTGGGGTTTGAGAATCTTGACCCTGAGGTTTGATATTGCGAATCTAGACCCTGGGGTTTGAGATTTTTGACCCTGGGTTTGAGAATATTGACCCTGGGATTTGAAAATTTTGACGCTGGGGTTTGATATTGAGAATCTTGACCCTGGGGTTTAAACATAGAAACATAGAAACATAGAAACATAGAATCTAGGAGCAGGAGTAGGCCATTCGGCCCGTCGAGCCTGCTCCGCCATTCAATACGATCATGGCTGATCATCCAAATCCAGTACCCTGTCCCTGCTTTAATCCCCACAGTACACATATCCCACCCTACCCCCGTAACCCCACGTATTTAATTCCCCCTAACATATCCCATCCCATTTGAAAATCTTGACTCTGCGGTTGAGAAATCTTGACCCTGTGGTTTGAGAATCTTGATGCTGGGGATTGACATTGAGAATCTTGACCCTGGGGTTTGATATTGAGAATCTTGACCCTGGGGTTTGATATTGAGAATCTTGACACTAGGGTTTGATATTGTGAATCTTGACCCTGGTGTTTGAGATTCTTGATCCTGGGGTTTGATATTGAGAATCTTGATCCTGGGGATTGATATTGAGAATCTTGACCCTGGGGTTTGATATTGAGAATCTTGACACTAGGGTTTGATATTGTGAATCTTGAACCTGCGGATTGAGTATCTTGGCACTGGGGTTTGAGAATCTTGACCCTGGTGTTTGATATTGAGAATCTTGACCCTGGGGTTTGAAAATCTTGACCCTGGGGTTTGAGAATCTTGACCCTGAGGTTTGATATTGAGAATCTTGACACTAGGGTTTGATATTGTGAATCTTGAACCTGCGGATTGAGTATCTTGGCACTGGGGTTTGAGAATCTTGACCCTGGTGTTTGATATTGAGAATCTTGACCCTGGGGTTTGAAAATCTTGACCCTGCGGTTGAGAAATCTTGACCCTGTGGTTTGAGAATCTTGATGCTGGGGTTTGAGAATCTGGATACTGGTGTTTAAGATTGATAATCTTGACCCTGGGGTTTGAGAATCTTGTCCCTGGGGTTTGATATTGATAATCTTGACCCTGGGGATTGAGAATCTTGACCCTGGGGTTTGATATTGAGAATCTTGACCGTGGGGTTTGAGAATCTTCACCCTGAGGTTTGATATTTAGAATCTTGACCCTGAGTTTGAGAATCTTGACCTGAGGTTTGATATTGAGAATCTTGACCCTGGGGTTTGATATTGATAATGTTGACCCTGGGGTTTGAGAATCTTGACCCTGGGGTTTGATATTGAGAATCTTGACACTAGGGTTTGATATTGTGAATCTTGAACCTGCGGATTGAGTATCTTGGCACTGGGGTTTGAGAATGTTGACCCTGGTGTTTGATATTGAGAATCTTGAGCCTGGGGTTTGAAAATCTTGACCCTGCGGTTGAGAAATCTTGACCCTGTGGTTTGAGAATCTTGATGCTGGGGTTTGACGTTGAGAATCTTGACCCTGGGGTTTGATATTGAGAATCTTGACCCTGGGGTTTGATATTGAGAATCTTGAGCCTGCCGTTTGAGAATCTTGACCCTGGGGTTTGAGAATCTGGATCCTGGTGTTTAAGATTGATAATCTTGACCCTGGGGTTTGAGAATCTTGTCCCTGGGGTTTGATATTGATAATCTTGACCCTGGGGATTGAGAATCTTGACCCTGGGGTTTGATATTGAGTACCTTGACCCTGGGGTTTGAGATTTTTGACCCTGGGGTTTGAGAATATTGAGTCTGGGGTTTGATATTGAGAATCTTGACCCTGGGGTTTGAGAATCTTGACCCTGAGGTTTGATATTGCGAATCTAGACCCTGGGGTTTGAGATTTTTGACCCTGGGGTTTGAGAATATTGACCCTGGGATTTGAAAATTTTGACGCTGGGGTTTGATATTGAGAATCTTGACCCTGGGGTTTAAACATAGAAACATAGAAACATAGAAACATAGAATCTAGGAGCAGGAGTAGGCCATTCGGCCCGTCGAGCCTGCTCCGCCATTCAATACGATCATGGCTGATCATCCAAATCCAGTACCCTGTCCCTGCTTTAATCCCCACAGTACACATATCCCACCCTACCCCCGTAACCCCACGTATTTAATTCCCCCTAACATATCCCATCCCATTTGAAAATCTTGACTCTGCGGTTGAGAAATCTTGACCCTGTGGTTTGAGAATCTTGATGCTGGGGTTTGACATTGAGAATCTTGACCCTGGGGTTTGATATTGAGAATCTTGACCCTGGGGTTTGATATTGAGAATCTTGACACTAGGGTTTGATATTGTGAATCTTGACCCTGGTGTTTGAGATTCTTGATCCTGGGGTTTGATATTGAGAATCTTGATCCTGGGGATTGATATTGAGAATCTTGACCCTGGGGTTTGATATTGAGAATCTTGACACTAGGGTTTGATATTGTGAATCTTGAACCTGCGGATTGAGTATCTTGGCACTGGGGTTTGAGAATCTTGACCCTGGTGTTTGATATTGAGAATCTTGACTCTGGGGATTAAGAATCTTGACCCTGGGGTTTGGGAATCTTGACCCTGTGGTTTAATATTGAGAATCTTGACCCTGGGGTTTGAGAATCTTGACCCTGGAGATTGATATTGAGAATCTTGACCCTGTGGTTTGAGAATCTTGACCCTGGGGTTTGAGAATCTTGACACTGGGGTTTGAGAATCTTGACACTGGGGTTTAATATTGAGAATCTTGACCCTGGGGTTTGATATTGAGAATCTTGACCCTGAGTTTGAGAATCTTGACCTGAGGTTTGATATTGAGAATCTTGACCCTGGGGATTGAGAATCTTGACCCTGGAGTTTGATTTTGAGAGTCTTGCCCCTGGGGTTTGAGATTCGTGACACTGGGGTTTGAGAATCTTGACCCTGGGGTTTGATATTGAGAATCTTGACGCTGGGGTTTGATATTGTGAATCTTGAACCTGCGGATTGAGTATCTTGGCACTGGGGTTTGAGAATGTTGACCCTGGTGTTTGATATTGAGAATCTTGAGCCTGGGGTTTGAAAATCTTGACCCTGCGGTTTGAGAATCTTGATGCTGGGGTTTGATGTTGAGAATCTTGACCCTGGGGTTTGATATTGAGAATCTTGAGCCTGCCGTTTGAGAATCTTGACCCTGGGGTTTGAGAATCTTGTCCCTGGGGTTTGATATTGATAATCTTGACCCTGGGGATTGAGAATCTTGACCCTGGGGTTTGATATTGAGTACCTTGACCCTGGGGTTTGAGAATATTGAGTCTGGGGTTTGATATTGAGAATCTTGACCCTGGGGTTTGAGATTCTTGACCCTGGGGTTTGAGAATCTTGATGCTGGGGTTTGACGTTGAGAATCTTGACCCTGGGGTTTGATATTGAGAATCTTGACCCTGGGGTTTGATATTGAGAATCTTGACACTAGGGTTTGATATTGTGAATCTTGACCCTGGTGTTTGAGATTCTTGATCCTGGGGTTTGATATTGAGAATCTTGACCCTGGGGATTGAGAATCTTGACCCTCGTGTGTGAGATTCTTGATCCTGGGGTTTGATATTGAGAATCTTGACCCTGGTGTTTGATATTGAGAATCTTGACCCTGGGGTTTGAAAATCTTGACCCTGCGGTTGAGAAATCTTGACCCTGTAGTTTGAGAATCTTGATGCTGGGGTTTGACGTTGAGAATCTTGACCCTGGGGTTTGATATTGATAATCTTGACCCTGGGGTTTGAGAATCTTGTCCCTGGGGTTTGATATTGATAATCTTGACCCTGGAGATTGAGAATCTTGACCCTGGGGTTTGATATTGAGTACCTTGACCCTGGGGTTTGAGAATCTTGAGTCTGAGGTTTGATATTGATAATCTTGACCCTGGGGTTTGAGAATCTTGACCCTGTGGTTTGATATTGCAAATCTAGACCCTGGGGTTTGAGATTCTTGACCCTGGGGTTTGAGAATATTGACCCTGGGATTTGAAAATGTTGACCCTGGGGTTTGATATTGAGAATCTTGACCCTGAGGTTTGAGATTCTTGACTCTGGGGTTTGAGAATCTTGACCCTGGGGTTTGAGAATCTTGACCCTGTGGTTTGATATTGAGAATCTTGAACCTGGGGTTTGAGATTCTTCACCCTGAGGTTTGATATTGAGAATCTTGACACTGGGGTTTGAGAATCTTAACCCTGGGGTTTGAGAATCTTGACCCTGGGGTTTGATATTGAGAATCTTGACTCTGGGGTTTGAGAATCTTGACCCTGGGATTTGATATTGAGAATCTTGACCCTGGGGTTTGAGAATCTTGACCCTGGGATTTGATATTGAGAATCTTGACCCTGGGATTTGATATTGAGAATCTTGACCCTGGGTTTGACTTGAGAATCTTGACCTTGGAGTTTGAGAATCTTGACCCTGGGGTTTGAGAATCTTGTCCCTGGGGTTTGATATTGATAATCTTGACCCTGGGGTTTGAGATTCTTGACCCTGGGGTTTGATATTGAGAATCTTGACCCTGGGGTTTGAGATTGAGAATCTTGACCCTGGGGTTTGAGATTCGTGACACTGGGGTTTGAGAATCTTGACCCTGGGATTTGAGAATCTTGACCCTGGGGTTTGATATTGAGAATCTTGGCACTAGGGTTTGATATTGTGAATTTTGAACCTGCGGATTGAGTATCTTGGCACTGGGGTTTGAGAATCTTGACCCTGGTGTTTGATATTGAGAATCTTGACCCTGGGGTTTGAAATCTTGACCCTGCGGTTGAGAAATCTTGACCCTGTGGTTTGAGAATCTTGATGCTGAGGTTTGACGTTGAGAATCTTGACCATGGGGTTTGATATTGAGAATCTTGACCCTGGGGTTTGACTTGAGAATCTTGACCTTGGAGTTTGAGAATCTTGACCCTGGGGTTTGAGAGTCTTGACCCTGGTGTTTGATATTGAGAATCTTGACCCTGGGTTTTGAGAATCTTGATCCTGGTGTTTGATATTGAGAATCTTGACCCTGGGGTTTGAGAATCTTGACCCTGTGGTTTCATATTGACAATCTTGACCGTGGGGTTTGAGAATCTTCACCCTGTGGTTTGAGAATCTTGACCCTGGGTTTGAGAATCTTGACCCTGGTGTTTGATATTGAGAATCTTGACCCTGGGGCTTGAGAATCTTGACCCTGTGGTTTCATATTGACAATCTTGACCGTGGGGTTTGAGAATCTTCACCCTGAGATTTGATATTTAGAATCTTGACCCTGAGTTTGAGAATCTTGACCTGAGGTTTGATATTGAGAATCTTGACCCTGGGGTTTGATATTCAGAATCTTGACCCTGGGTTTTGAGAATTTTGACCCTGGTGTTTGATATTGAGAATCTTGACCCTGGGTTTTGAGAATCTTGATCCTGGTGTTTAATATTGAGAATCTTGACCCTGTGGTTTGATATTGAGAATCTTGACCCTGGGGTTTGAGAATCTTGACCCTGGGGTTTGATATTGAGAATCTTGACCCTGGATTTTGAGAATCTTGATCCTGGTGTTTGATATTGAGAATCTTGACCCTGGGGTTTGAGAATCTTGACCCTGTGGTTTGATATTGAGAATCTTGACCCTGGGGTTTGACTTGAGAATCTTGACCCTGGGTTTGAGAATCTTGACCCTGGGTTTGAGAGTCTTGACCCTGGTGTTTCATATTGAGAATCTTGACCCTGGGTTTTGAGAATCTTGATCCTGGTGTTTGATATTGAGAATCTTGACCCTGGGGTTTGAGAATCTTGACCCTGTGGTTTGATATTGAGAATCTTGACCCTGGGGTTTGAGAATCTTCACCCTGAGGTTTGATATTTAGATACTTGACCCTGAGTTTGAGAATCTTGACCTGAGGTTTGATATTGAGAATTTTGACCCTGGGGTTTGATATTGATAATGTTGACCCTGGGGATTGAGAATCTTGACCTTGGAGTTTGATTTTGAGAGTCTTGCCCCTGGGGTTTGATATTCGTGACACTGGGGTTTGAGAATCTTGACCCTGGGGTTTGAGAATCTTGACCCTGGGGTTTGAGAATCTTCTCCCTGGGGTTTGATATTGATAATCTTGACCCTGGGGATTGAGAATCTTGACCCTGGGGTTTGAGAATCTTGAGTCTGGGGTTTGATATTGAGAATCTTGACCCTGGGGTTTGAGAATCTTGACCCTGGGGTTTGAGATTGAGAATCTAGACCCTGGGGTTTGAGATTCTTGACCCTGGGGCTTGAGAATATTGACCCTGGGATTTGAAAATTTTGACCCTGGGATTTGATATTGAGAATCTTGACCCTGAGGTTTGAGATTCTTGACCCTGGGGTTTGAGAATCTTGACCCTGGGGTTTGAGAATCTTGACCCTGGGGGTTGAGAATCTTGACCCCGGGGTTTGATATTCAGAATCTTGAACCTGGGTTTTGAGAATTTTGACCCTGGGGATTGAGAATCTTGACCCTGGGGTTTGATATTGAGAATCTTGACCCTGGGGTTTGAGAATCTTGACCCTGGGGTTTGAGATTCTTGACCCTGGGGTTTGAGAATCTTGACCCTGGGATTTGAAAATTTTGACCCTGGGATTTGATATTGAGAATCTTGACCCTGAGGTTTGAGATTCTTGACCCTGGGGTTTGAGAATCTTGACCCTGGGGTTTGAGAATCTTGACGCTGAAGTTTGATATTGAGAATCTTGAACCTGGGGTTTGAGATTCTTCACCCTGAGGTTTGATATTCAGAATCTTGACCCTGGGTTTTGAGAATTTTGACCCTGGGTATTGAGAATCTTGATCCTGGTGTTTAATATTGAGAATCTTGACTCTCGGGTTTGATATTGAGAATCTTGACCCTGGGGTTTGAGAATCTTGACCCTCGGGTTTGATATTGAGAATCTTGACCCTGGGGTTTGAGAATCTTGACCCTGGGGTTTGAGAATCTTGACTCTGGGGTTTGAGAATCTTGACCCTGGGGTTTGATATTGAGAATCTTGATCCTGGGGTTTGAGAATCTTGACCCTGGGGTTTGATATTGAGAATCTTGATCCTGGGGTTTGAGAATCTTGACCCTGGGGTTTGATATTGCGAATCTTGACCCTGGGGTTTGACTTGAGAATCTTGACCTTGGAGTTTGAGAATCTTGACCCTGGGGTTTGAGAATCTTGTCCCTGGGGTTTGATATTGATAATCTTGACCCTGGGGATTGAGAATCTTGACCCTGGGGTTCAAGAATCTTGACCCTGGCGTTTGAGAATCTTGACTCTGGGGTTTGAGAATCTTGTCCATGCGGTTTGATATTGATAATCTTGACCCTGGGGTTTGACTTGAGAATCTTGACCTTGGAGTTTGAGAATCTTGAACCTGGGTTTTGAGAATCGTGACCCTGTTCTTTGAGATTCTTGATCCTGGTGTTTAATATTGAGAATCTTGACTCTGGGGTTTGATATTGAGAATCTTGATCTTGGGGTTTGAGAATCTTGACCCTGGTGTTTGATATTGAGAATCTTGACCCTGGGGTTTGAGAATCTTGACCCTGTGGTTTGATATTGAGAATCTTGACCGTGGGGTTTGAGAATCTTCACCCTGAGGTTAGATATTTAGAATCCTGACCCTGAGTTTGAGAATCTTGACCTGAGGTTTGATATTGAGAATCTTGACCCTGGGGTTTGATATTGATAATGTTGACCCTGGGGATTGAGAATCTTGACCCTGGAGTTTGATTTTGAGAGTCTCGCCCCTGGTTTTTGATATCGAGAATCCTGACACTAGGGTTTGATATTGTGTAACTTGACCCTGGTGTTTGAGATTCTTGATCCTGGGGTTTGATATAGAGAATCTTGATCCTGGGGATTGATATTGAGAATCTTGACCCTGGGGTTTGAGAATCTTGACCCTGGCGTTTGAGAATCTTGACTCTGGGGTTTGAGAATCTTGTCCCTGGGGTTTGATATTGATAATCTTGACCCTGGGTTTTGACTTGAGAATCTTGACCTTGGAGTTTGAGAATCTTGACCCTGGGGTTTGAGAATCTTGACCTTGGAGTTTGAGAATCTTGACCCTGGGGTTTGAGAATCTTGTCCCTGGGGTTTGATATTAATAATCTTGACCCTGAGGATTGAGATTCTTGACACTGGGGTTTGCTATTGAGAATCTTGACCCTGTGGTTTAATATTGAGAATCTTGACCCTGGGTTTTGAGAATCTTGAACCTGGGTTTTGAGAATCTTGACCCTGTGGTTTGAGATTCTTGATCCTGGTGTTTAATATTGAGAATCTTGATCCTGGGGTTTGATATTGAGAATCTTGACTCTGGGGTTTGAGAATCTTGATCCTGGAGATTGAGAATCTTGACTCTGGGGTTTGATATTGAGAATCTTGATCTTGGGGTTTGAGAATCTTGACCCTGGGGTTTGAGAATCTTGACCCTGGGGTTTGATATTGAGAATCTTGACCCTGGGTTTGAGAATCTTGACCCTGGGTTTGAGAATCTTGACCCTGGTGTTTGATATTATGAATCTTGGCCCTGGGTTTTGAGAATCTTGATCCTGGTGTTTGATATTATGAATCTTGACCCTGGGTTTGAGAATCTTGACCCTGGTGTTTGATATTATGAATCTTGACCCTGGGGTTTGAGAATATTGACCCTATGGTTTGATATTGAGAATCTTGACCCTGGGGTTTGAGAAACTTGACCCTGTGGTTTGATATTGAGAATCTTGACCGTGGGGTTTGAGAATCATCACCCTGAGGTTTGATATTTAGAATCTTGACCCTGAGTTTGAGAATCTTGACCTGAGGTTTGATATTGAGAATCTTGACCCTGGGGTTTGATATTGATAATGTTGACCCTGGGGATTGAGAATCTTGACCCTGGAGTTTGATTTTGAGAGTCTTGCCCCTGGGGTTTGATATTGAGAATCTTGACCCTGGGGTTTGAGATTTGTGACACTGGGGTTTGAGAATCTTGACCCTGGGGTTTGAGAATCTTGACCCTGGGGTTTGATATTGAGAATCTTGACACTAGGGTTTGATATTGTGAATCTTGAACCTGCGGATTGAGTATCTTGGCACTGGGGTTTGAGAATGTTGACCCTGGTGTTTGATATTGAGAATCTTGAGCCTGGGGTTTGAAAATCTTGACCCTGCGGTAGAGAAATCTTGACCCTGTGGTTTGAGAATCTTGATGCTGGGGTTTGACGTTGAGAATCTTGACCCTGGGGTTTGATATTGAGAATCTTGACCCTGGGGTTTGATATTGAGAATCTTGACCCTGCCGTTTGAGAATCTTGACCCTGGGGTTTCAGAATCTGGATCCTGGTGTTTAACATTGATAATCTTGACCCTGGGGTTTGAGAATCTTGTCCCTGGGGTTTGATATTGATAATCTTGACCCTGGGGTTTGAGAATCTTGTCCCTGGGGTTTGATATTGATAATCTTGACCCTGGGGATTGAGAATCTTGACCCTGGGGTTTGATATTGAGTACCTTGACCCTGGGGTTTGAGAATCTTGAGTCTGGGGTTTGATATTGAGAATCTTGACCCTGGGGTTTGAGATTCTTGACCCTGGGGTTTGAGAATATTGACCCTGGGATTTGAAAATTTTGACCCTGGGGTTTGATATTGAGAATCTTGACCCTGAGGTTTGAGATTCTTGACTCTGGGGTTTGAGAATCTTGACCCTGGGGTTTGAGAATCTTGACCCTGTGGTTTGATATTGAGAATCTTGAACCTGGGGTTTGAGATTCTTCACCCTGAGGTTTGATATTGAGAATCTTGACACTGGGGTTTGAGAATCTTGACCCTGGGGGTTGAGAATCTTGACCCCGGGGTTTGATATTCAGAATCTTGACCCTGGGTTTTGAGAATTTTGACCCTGGGGATTGAGAATCTTGATCCTGGGGTTTGATATTGAGAATCTTGACCCTGGGGTTTGAGAATCTTGACCCTGGTGTTTGAGATTCTTGATCCTGGGGTATGATATTAAGAATCTTGATCCTGGGGATTGATATTGAGAATCTTGACCCTGGGGTATGAGAATCTTGACCCTGGGGTTCAAGAATCTTGACTCTGGGGTTTGAGAATCTTGACTCTGGGGATTGAGAATCTTGACTCTGTGGTTTAATATTGAGAATCTTGACCCTGGGGTTTGAGAATCTTGACCCTGGAGTTTGATATTGAGAATCTTGACCCTGGGTTTTGAGAATCTTGACACTGAGGTTTGAGAATCTTGACCCTGGGGTTTAATATTGAGAATCTTGACCCTGGGGTTTGAGTATCTTGACCCTGAGGTTTGATATTGAGAATCTTGACCCTGTGGTTTGAGAATCTTGACCCTGGGGTTTGAGAATCTTGACACTGGGGGTTGAGAATCTTGACCCTGGGGTTTAATATTGAGAATCTTGACCCTGGGGTTTGAGTATCTTGACCCTGAGGTTTGATATTGAGAATCTTGACCCTGTGGTTTGAGAATCTTGACCCTGGGGTTTGAGAATCTTGACACTGGGGTTTGAGAATCTTGACACTGGGGTTTAATATTGAGAATCTTGACCCTGGGGTTTGATATTGAGAATCTTGACCCTGGGGTTTGAGTATCTTGACCCTGAGGTTTGATATTGAGAATCTTGACCCTGGGGTTTGAGAATATTGACCCTGGGATTTGAAAATTTTGACCCTGGGGTTTGATAATGAGAATCTTGACCCTGGGGCTTGAGAATCTTGACCCTGTGGTTTGCTATTGAGAATCTTGACCCTGGGGTTTCAGAATCTGGATCCTGGTGTATAACATTGATAATCTTGACCCTGGGGTTTGAGAATTTTGTCCCTGGGGTTTGATATTGATAATCTTGACCCTGGGGATTGAGAATCTTGAGCCTGGGGTTTGATATTGAGTACCTTGACCCTGGGGTTTGAGAATCTTGAGTCTGGGGTTTGATATTGATAATCTTGACCCTGGGGATTGAGAATCTTGACCCTGGGGTTTGATATTGAGTACCTTGACCCTGGGGTTTGAGAATCTTGAGTCTGGGGTGTGATATTGAGAATCTTGACCCTGGGGTTTGAGATTCTTGACCCTGGGGTTTGAGAATATTGACCCTGGGATTTGAAAATTTTGACCCTGAGGTTTGAGAATCTTGACCCTGAGGTTTGAGATTCTTGACTCTGGGGTTTGAGAATCTTGACCCTGAGGTTTGAGATTCTTGACCCTGAGGTTTGAGATTCTTGACTCTGGGGTTTGAGAATCTTGACCCTGAGGTTTGAGATTCTTGACCCTGAGGTTTGAGAATCTTGACCCTGGGGTTTGAGAATCTTGACCCTGTGGTTTGATATTGAGAAGCTTGACACTGGGGTTTGAGAATCTTGACCCTGGGGGTTGAGAATCTTGACGCCGGGGTTTGATATTCAGAATCTTGACCCTGGGTTTTGAGAATTTTGACCCTGGGGATTGAGAATCTTGATCCTGGGGTTTGATATTGAGAATCTTGACCCTGGGGTTTGAGAATCTTGACCCTGGTGTTTGAGATTCTTGATCCTGGGGTTTGATATTGAGAATCTTGATCCTGGGGATTGATATTGAGAATCTTGACCCTGGGGTTTGAGAATCTTGACCCTGGGGTTCAAGAATCTTGACTCTGGGGTTTGAGAATCTTGACTCTGGGGATTGAGAATCTTGACTCTGTGGTTTAATATTGAGAATCTTGACCCTGGGGTTTGAGAATCTTGACCCTGGAGTTTGATATTGAGAATCTTGACCCTGGGTTTTGAGAATCTTGACACTGAGGTTTGAGAATCTTGACCCTGGGGTTTAATATTGAGAATCTTGACCCTGGGGTTTGAGTATCTTGACCCTGAGGTTTGATATTGAGAATCTTGACCCTGGGGTTTGAGAATCTTGACCCTGGGGTTTGAGAATCTTGACCCTGGAGTTTGATATTGAGAATCTTGACCCTGGGTTTTGAGAATCTTGACACTGAGGTTTGAGAATCTTGACCCTGGGGTTTAATATTGAGAATCTTGACCCTGGGGTTTGAGTATCTTGACCCTGAGGTTTGATATTGAGAATCTTGACCCTGGGGTTTGAGTATCTTGACCCTGAGGTTTGATATTGAGAATCTTGACCCTGGGGTTTGAGAATATTGACCCTGGGATTTGAAAATTTTGACCCTGGGGTTTGATAATGAGAATCTTAACCCTGGGGTTTGAGAATCTTGACCCTGTGGTTTGAGAATCTTCACCCTGAGGTTTGATATTTAGAATCCTGACCCTGGGATTTGAGAATCTTGACCCTAGGGTTTGATATTGAGAATCTTGACCCTGGGATTTGAGAAAATTGACCCTGTGGTTTGATATTGAGAATCTTGACCCTGGGTTTTGAGAAAATTGACCCTGGAGTTTGATATTGAGAATCTTGACCCTGGGGTTTGAGAATCTTGAACCTGGTTTTTGATATTGAGAATCTTGACCCTGGGGTTTGAAAATCTTGACCCTGCGGTTTACAAATCTTGACCCTGGGGTTTGAGAATCTTGATGCTGGGGTTTGATGTTGAGAATCTTGATCCTGGGGTTTGATATTGAGAATCTTGACCCTGGGGTTTGAGATTCTTGATCCTGGGGTTTGATATAGAGAATCCTGATCCTGGGGATTGATATTGAGAATCTTGACCCTGGGGTTTGAGAATCTTGAACCTGGTGTTTGAGAATCTTGAATCTGGGGTTTGAGAATCTTGTCCCTGGGGTTTGATATTGATAATCTTGACCCTGGGGATTGAGAATCTTGACACTGGGGTTTGCTATTGAGAATCTTGACCCTGGGGTTTGAGAATCTTGACCTTGTGGTTTAATATTGAGAATCTTGACCCTGGGTTTTGAGAATCTTGAACCTGGGTTTTGAGAATCTTGACCCTGTGGTTTGAGATTCTTGATCCTGATGTTTAATATTGAGAATCTTGATCCTGGGGTTTGATATTGAGAATCTTGACTCTGGGGTTTGAGAATCTTGATCCTGGAGATTGAGAATCTTGACTCTGGGGTTTGATATTGAGAATCTTGATCTTGGGGTTTGAGAATCTTGACCCTGGGGTTTGAGAATCTTGACCCTGGGGTTTGATATTGAGAATCTTGACCCTGGGTTTGAGAATCTTGACCCTGGGTTTGAGAATCTTGACCCTGGTGTTTGATATTGAGAATCTTGACCCTGGGGTTTGAGAATCTTGACCCTGTGGTTTGATATTGAGAATCTTGACCGTGGGGTTTGAGAATCTTCACCCTGAGGTTTGATATTTAGAATCCTGACCCTGAGTTTGAGAATCTTGACCTGAGATTTGATATTGAGAATCTTGACCCTGGGGTTTGATATTGATAATGTTGGCCCTGGGGTTTGAGATTCGTGACACTGGGGTTTGAGAATCTTGACCCTGGGGTTTGAGAATCTTGACCCTGGGGTTTGATATTGAGAATCTTGACACTAGGGTTTGATATTGTGAATCTTGAACCTGCGGATTGAGTATCTTGGCACTGGGGTTTGAGAATGTTGACCCTGGTGTTTGATATTGAGAATCTTGAGCCTGGGGTTTGAAAATCTTGACCCTGCGGTTGAGAAATCTTGACCCTGTGGTTTGAGAATCTTGATGCTGGGGTTTGACGTTGAGAATCTTGACCCTGGGGTTTGATATTGAGAATCTTGACCCTGGGGTTTGATATTGAGAATCTTGACCCTGCCGTTTGAGAATCTTGACCCTGGGGTTTCAGAATCTGGATCCTGGTGTTTAACATTGAGAATCTTGACCCTGGGGTTTGAGAATCTTGACCCTGGGGTTTGATATTGCGAATCTAGACCCTGGGGTTTGAGAATCTTGACCCTGGGGTTTGAGAATCTTGACCCTGGGGTTTGAGAATCTTGAACCTGGGGTTTGAGATTCTTAACCCTGAGGTTTGATATTGAGAATCTTGACACTGGGGTTTGAGAATCTTGACCCTGGGGTTTGAGAATATTGACCCTGAGATTTGAAAATTTTGACCCTGGGGTATGTTATTGAGAATCTTGACCCTGAGGTTTGAGATTCTTGACTCTGGGTTTTGAGAATCTTGACCCTGGAGTTTGAGAATCTTGACCCTGTGGTTTGATATTGAGAATCTTGACACTGGGGTTTGAGAATCTTGACCCTGGGGGTTGAGAATCTTGACCCCGGGGTTTGATATTCAGAATCTTGACCCTGGGTTTTGAGAATTTTGACCCTGGGGATTGAGAATCTTGATCCTGGTGTTTAATATTGAGAATCTTGACCCTGGGGTTTGATATTGAGGATCTTGACCCTGGGGTTTGAGAATCTTGACCCTGGGGTTTGATATTGAGAATCTTGATCCTGGGGTTTGAGAATCTTGACCCTGGGGTTTGATATTGCGAATCTTGACCCTGGGGTTTGACTTGAGAATCTTGACCTTGGAGTTTGATAATCTTGACCCTGGGGTTTGATATTGATAATCTTGACCCTGGAGATTGAGAATCTTGACCCTGGGATTTGATATTGAGTACCTTGACCCTGGGGTTTGACTTGAGAATCTTGACCTTGGAATTTGAGATCTTGACCCTGGGGTTTGAGAATCTTGTCCCTGGGGTTTGATATTGATAATCTTGACCCTGGGGATTGAGAATCTTGACCCTGGGGTTTGCTATTGAGAATCTTGACCCTGGGGTTTGAGAATCTTGACCCTGTGGTTTAATATTGAGAATCTTGACCCTGGGTTTTGAGAATCTTGACCCTGTGGTTTGAGATTCTTGATCCTGGTGTTTAATATTGAGAATCTTGATCCTGGGGTTTGATATTGAGAATCTTGACACTAGGGTTTGATATTGTGAATCTTGACCCTGGGGTTTGAGAATCTTGACCCTGGGGTTTGAGAATCTTGACCCTGGGGTTCAAGAATCTTGACTCTGGGGCTTGAGAATCTTGACTCTGGGGATTGAGAATCTTGACTCTGGGGTTTGAGAATCTTGACCCTGTGGTGTAATATTGAGAATCTTGACCCTGGGGTTTGAGAATCTTGACCCTGGAGTTTGATTTTGAGAATCTTGACCCTGGGTTTTGAGAATCTTGACACTGAGGTTTGAGAATCTTGACCCTGGGGTTTAATATTGAGAATCTTGACCCTGGGGTTTGAGTATCTTGACCCTGAGGTTTGATATTGAGAATCTTGACCCTGTGGTTTGAGAATCTTGACCCTGGGGTTTGAGAATCTTGACACTGGGGGCTGAGAATCTTGACCCTGTTGTTTAATATTGAGAATCTTGACCCTGGGGTTTGAGAATCTTGACCCTGGAGTTTGATATTGAGAATCTTGACCCTGGGTTTTGAGAATCTTGACACTGAGGTTTGAGAATCTTGACCCTGGGGTTTAATATTGAGAATCTTGACCCTGGGGTTTGAGTATCTTGACCCTGAGGTTTGATATTGAGAATCTTGACCCTGTGGTTTGAGAATCTTGACCCTGGGGTTGGAGAATCTTGACACTGGTGGTTGAGAATCTTGACCCTGGGGTTTAATATTGAGAATCTTGACCCTGGGGTTTGAGTATCTTGACCCTGAGGTTTGATATTGAGAATCTTGACCCTGGGGTTTGAGAATCTTCACCCTGAGGTTTGATATTTAGAATCTTGACACTGGGGTTTGAGAATCTTGACCCTGGGGTTTGAGAATATTGACCCTGAGATTTGAAAATTTTGACCCTGGGGTTTGATATTGAGAATCTTGACCCTGAGGTTTGAGATTCTTGACTCTGGGGTTTGAGAATCTTGACCCTGGGGTTTGAGAATCTTGAACCTGGGGTTTGAGATTCTTAACCCTGAGGTTTGATATTGAGAATCTTGACACTGGGGTTTGAGAATCTTGACCCTGGGGGTTGAGAATCTTGACCCCGGGGTTTGATATTCAGAATCTTGACCCTGGGTTTTGAGAATTTTGACCCTGGGGATTGAGAATCTTGATCCTGGTGTTTAATATTGAGAATCTTGACCCTGGGGTTTGATATTGAGAATCTTGACCGTGGGGTTTGAGAATCTTCACCCTGAGGTTTGATATTTAGAATCCTGACCCTGAGTTTGAGAATCTTGACCTGAGGTTTGATATTGAGAATCTTGACCCTGGGGTTTGATATTGATAATGTTGACCCTGGGGAATGAGAATCTTGACCCTGGAGTTTGATTTTGAGAGTCTTGCCCCTGGGGTTTGAGAATCTTGACCCTGGGGTTTGATATTGAGAATCTTGACACTAGGGTTTGATATTGTGAATCTTGAACCTGCGGATTGAGTATCTTGGCACTGGGGTTTGAGAATCTTGACCCTGGTGTTTGATATTGAGAATCTTGAGCCTGGGGTTTGAAAATCTTGACCCTGCGGTTGAGAAATCTTGAACCTGTGGTTTGAGAATCTTGATGCTGGGGTTTGACGTTGAGAATCTTGACACTGTGGTTTGATATTGAGAATCTTGATGCTGGGGTTTGATATTGAGAATCTTGACCCTGCCGTTTGAGAATCTTGACCCTGGGGTTTCAGAATCTGGATCCTGGTGTTTAACATTGAGAATCTTGACCCTGGGGTTTGAGAATCTTGACCCTGGGGTTTGATATTGCGAATCTAGACCCTGGGGTTTGAGATTCTTGACCCTGGTGTTTGAGAATATTGACCCTGAGATTTGAACATTTTGGCCCTGGGGTTTGATATTGAGAATCTTGACCCTGAGGTTTGAGATTCTTGACTCTGGGGTTTGAGAATCTTGACCCTGGGGTTTGAGAATCTTGACCCTGGGGTTTGATATTGATCATCTTGACCCTGGGGTTTGAGATTCTTGACTCTGGGGTTTGAGATTCTTGACTCTGGGGTTTGAGAATCTTGACCCTGGGGTTTGAGAATCTTGACCCTGGGGTTTGATATTGATAATGTTGACCCTGGGGAATGAGAATCTTGACCCTGGAGTTTGATTTTGAGAGTCTTGCCCCTGAGGTTTGATATTGAGAATCTTGACACTGGGGTTTGAGAATCTTGACCCTGGGGGTTGAGAATCTTGACCCCGGGGTTTGATATTCAGAATCTTGACCCTGGGTTTTTAGAATTTTGACCCTGGGGTTTGAGAATCTTGACCCTGGGGTTTGATATTGAGGATCTTGACCCTGGGGTTTGAGAATCTTGACCCTGGGGTTTGATATTGAGAATCTTGATCCTGGGGTTTGAGAATCTTGACCCTGGGGTTTGATATTGCGAATCTTGACCCTGGGGTTTGACTTGAGAATCTTGACCTTGGAGTTTGATAATCTTGACCCTGGGGTTTGATATTGATAATCTTGACCCTGGGGATTGAGAATCTTGACCCTGGGGTTTGATATTGATAATCTTGACCCTGGGGATTGATAATCTTGACCCTGGGGTTTGATATTGAGTACCTTGACCCTGGGGTTTGAGAATCTTGAGTCTGGGGTTTGATATTGAGAATCTTGACCCTGGGGTTTGAGAATCTTGACCCTGTGGTTTGATATTGAGAATCTTGAACCTGGGATTTGAGATTCTGAACCCTGAGGTTTGATATTGAGAATCTTGACACTGGGGTTTGAGAATCTTGACTCTGGGGGTTGAGAATCTTGACCCCGGGGTTTGATATTCAGAATCTTGACCCTGGGTTTTGAGAATTTTGACCCTGGGGATTGAGAATCTTGATCCTGGTGTTTAATATTGAGAATCTTGACCCTGGGGTTTGATATTGAGAATCTTGACCCTGGGGTTTGAGAATCTTGACCCTGGGGTTTGATATTGAGAATCTTGATCCTGGGGTTTGAGAATCTTGACCCTGGGGTTTGATATTGTGAATCTTGACCCTGGGGTTTGACTTGAGAATCTTGACCTTGGAATTTGAGAATCTTGACCCTGGGGTTTGAGAATCTTGACACTGAGGTTTGAGAATCTTGACCCTGGGGTTTGAGAATCTTGAACCTGGGGTTTGAGATTCTTAACCCTGAGGTTTGATATTGAGAATCTTGACACTGGGGTTTGAGAATCTTGACCCTGGGGTTTGAGAATATTGACCCTGAGATTTGAAAATTTTGACCCTGGGGTTTGATATTGAGAATCTTGACCCTGAGGTTTGAGATTCTTGACTCTGGGGTTTGAGAATCTTGACCCTGGGGTTTGAAAATCTTGAACCTGGGGTTTGAGATTCTTAACCCTGAGGTTTGATATTGAGAATCTTGACACTGGGGTTTGAGAATCTTGACCCTGGGGGTTGAGAATCTTGACCCCGGGGTTTGATATTCAGAATCTTGACCCTGGGTTTTGAGAATTTTGACCCTGGGGATTGAGAATCTTGATCCTGGGGTTTGATATTGAGAATCTTGACCCTGGGGTTTGAGAATCTTGACCCTGGGGTTTGCTATTGAGAATCTTGACCCTGGGGTTTGAGAATCTTGACCCTGTGGTTTAATATTGAGAATCTTGACCCTGGGTTTTGAGAATCTTGACCCTGTGGTTTGAGATTCTTGATCCTGGTGTTTAATATTGAGAATCTTGATCCTGGGGTTTGATATTGAGAATCTTGACACTAGGGTTTGATATTGTGAATCTTGACCCTGGGGTTTGAGAATCTTGACCCTGGGGTTTGAGAATCTTGACCCTGGGGTTCAAGAATCTTGACTCTGGGGCTTGAGAATCTTGACTCTGGGGATTGAGAATCTTGACTCTGGGGTTTGAGAATCTTGACCCTGTGGTGTAATATTGAGAATCTTGACCCTGGGGTTTGAGAATCTTGACCCTGGAGTTTGATTTTGAGAATCTTGACCCTGGGTTTTGAGAATCTTGACACTGAGGTTTGAGAATCTTGACCCTGG
Organism: Squalus acanthias; assembly: GCA_030390025.1. Taxonomy (NCBI): domain Eukaryota; kingdom Metazoa; phylum Chordata; class Chondrichthyes; order Squaliformes; family Squalidae; genus Squalus; species Squalus acanthias. The sequence continues at coordinate 16,724,490 of CM059436.1, read as the reverse complement.
GGTTTAATATTGAGAATCTTGACCCTGGGGTTTGAGTATCTTGACCCTGAGGTTTGATATTGAGAATCTTGACCCTGTGGTTTGAGAATCTTGACCCTGGGGTTTGAGAATCTTGACACTGGGGGCTGAGAATCTTGACCCTGTTGTTTAATATTGAGAATCTTGACCCTGGGGTTTGAGAATCTTGACCCTGGAGTTTGATATTGAGAATCTTGACCCTGGGTTTTGAGAATCTTGACACTGAGGTTTGAGAATCTTGACCCTGGGGTTTAATATTGAGAATCTTGACCCTGGGGTTTGAGTATCTTGACCCTGAGGTTTGATATTGAGAATCTTGACCCTGTGGTTTGAGAATCTTGACCCTGGGGTTGGAGAATCTTGACACTGGTGGTTGAGAATCTTGACCCTGGGGTTTAATATTGAGAATCTTGACCCTGGGGTTTGAGTATCTTGACCCTGAGGTTTGATATTGAGAATCTTGACCCTGGGGTTTGAGAATCTTCACCCTGAGGTTTGATATTTAGAATCTTGACACTGGGGTTTGAGAATCTTGACCCTGGGGTTTGAGAATATTGACCCTGAGATTTGAAAATTTTGACCCTGGGGTTTGATATTGAGAATCTTGACCCTGAGGTTTGAGATTCTTGACTCTGGGGTTTGAGAATCTTGACCCTGGGGTTTGAGAATCTTGAACCTGGGGTTTGAGATTCTTAACCCTGAGGTTTGATATTGAGAATCTTGACACTGGGGTTTGAGAATCTTGACCCTGGGGGTTGAGAATCTTGACCCCGGGGTTTGATATTCAGAATCTTGACCCTGGGTTTTGAGAATTTTGACCCTGGGGATTGAGAATCTTGATCCTGGTGTTTAATATTGAGAATCTTGACCCTGGGGTTTGATATTGAGAATCTTGACCGTGGGGTTTGAGAATCTTCACCCTGAGGTTTGATATTTAGAATCCTGACCCTGAGTTTGAGAATCTTGACCTGAGGTTTGATATTGAGAATCTTGACCCTGGGGTTTGATATTGATAATGTTGACCCTGGGGAATGAGAATCTTGACCCTGGAGTTTGATTTTGAGAGTCTTGCCCCTGGGGTTTGAGAATCTTGACCCTGGGGTTTGATATTGAGAATCTTGACACTAGGGTTTGATATTGTGAATCTTGAACCTGCGGATTGAGTATCTTGGCACTGGGGTTTGAGAATCTTGACCCTGGTGTTTGATATTGAGAATCTTGAGCCTGGGGTTTGAAAATCTTGACCCTGCGGTTGAGAAATCTTGAACCTGTGGTTTGAGAATCTTGATGCTGGGGTTTGACGTTGAGAATCTTGACACTGTGGTTTGATATTGAGAATCTTGATGCTGGGGTTTGATATTGAGAATCTTGACCCTGCCGTTTGAGAATCTTGACCCTGGGGTTTCAGAATCTGGATCCTGGTGTTTAACATTGAGAATCTTGACCCTGGGGTTTGAGAATCTTGACCCTGGGGTTTGATATTGCGAATCTAGACCCTGGGGTTTGAGATTCTTGACCCTGGTGTTTGAGAATATTGACCCTGAGATTTGAACATTTTGGCCCTGGGGTTTGATATTGAGAATCTTGACCCTGAGGTTTGAGATTCTTGACTCTGGGGTTTGAGAATCTTGACCCTGGGGTTTGAGAATCTTGACCCTGGGGTTTGATATTGATCATCTTGACCCTGGGGTTTGAGATTCTTGACTCTGGGGTTTGAGATTCTTGACTCTGGGGTTTGAGAATCTTGACCCTGGGGTTTGAGAATCTTGACCCTGGGGTTTGATATTGATAATGTTGACCCTGGGGAATGAGAATCTTGACCCTGGAGTTTGATTTTGAGAGTCTTGCCCCTGAGGTTTGATATTGAGAATCTTGACACTGGGGTTTGAGAATCTTGACCCTGGGGGTTGAGAATCTTGACCCCGGGGTTTGATATTCAGAATCTTGACCCTGGGTTTTTAGAATTTTGACCCTGGGGTTTGAGAATCTTGACCCTGGGGTTTGATATTGAGGATCTTGACCCTGGGGTTTGAGAATCTTGACCCTGGGGTTTGATATTGAGAATCTTGATCCTGGGGTTTGAGAATCTTGACCCTGGGGTTTGATATTGCGAATCTTGACCCTGGGGTTTGACTTGAGAATCTTGACCTTGGAGTTTGATAATCTTGACCCTGGGGTTTGATATTGATAATCTTGACCCTGGGGATTGAGAATCTTGACCCTGGGGTTTGATATTGATAATCTTGACCCTGGGGATTGATAATCTTGACCCTGGGGTTTGATATTGAGTACCTTGACCCTGGGGTTTGAGAATCTTGAGTCTGGGGTTTGATATTGAGAATCTTGACCCTGGGGTTTGAGAATCTTGACCCTGTGGTTTGATATTGAGAATCTTGAACCTGGGATTTGAGATTCTGAACCCTGAGGTTTGATATTGAGAATCTTGACACTGGGGTTTGAGAATCTTGACTCTGGGGGTTGAGAATCTTGACCCCGGGGTTTGATATTCAGAATCTTGACCCTGGGTTTTGAGAATTTTGACCCTGGGGATTGAGAATCTTGATCCTGGTGTTTAATATTGAGAATCTTGACCCTGGGGTTTGATATTGAGAATCTTGACCCTGGGGTTTGAGAATCTTGACCCTGGGGTTTGATATTGAGAATCTTGATCCTGGGGTTTGAGAATCTTGACCCTGGGGTTTGATATTGTGAATCTTGACCCTGGGGTTTGACTTGAGAATCTTGACCTTGGAATTTGAGAATCTTGACCCTGGGGTTTGAGAATCTTGACACTGAGGTTTGAGAATCTTGACCCTGGGGTTTGAGAATCTTGAACCTGGGGTTTGAGATTCTTAACCCTGAGGTTTGATATTGAGAATCTTGACACTGGGGTTTGAGAATCTTGACCCTGGGGTTTGAGAATATTGACCCTGAGATTTGAAAATTTTGACCCTGGGGTTTGATATTGAGAATCTTGACCCTGAGGTTTGAGATTCTTGACTCTGGGGTTTGAGAATCTTGACCCTGGGGTTTGAAAATCTTGAACCTGGGGTTTGAGATTCTTAACCCTGAGGTTTGATATTGAGAATCTTGACACTGGGGTTTGAGAATCTTGACCCTGGGGGTTGAGAATCTTGACCCCGGGGTTTGATATTCAGAATCTTGACCCTGGGTTTTTAGAATTTTGACCCTGGGGTTTGAGAATCTTGACCCTGGGGTTTGATATTGAGGATCTTGACCCTGGGGTTTGAGAATCTTGACCCTGGGGTTTGATATTGAGAATCTTGATCCTGGGGTTTGAGAATCTTGACCCTGGGGTTTGATATTGCGAATCTTGATCCTGGGGTTTGAGAATCTTGACCCTGGGGTTTGATATTGAGGATCTTGACCCTGGGGTTTGAGCATCTTGACCCTGGGGTTTGATATTGAGAATCTTGATCCTGGGGTTTGAGAATCTTGACCCTGGGGTTTGATATTGCGAATCTTGACCCTGGGGTTTGACTTGAGAATCTTGACCTTGGAGTTTGATAATCTTGACCCTGGGGTTTGATATTGAGGATCTTGATCCTGGGGTTTGAGAATCTTGACCCTGGGGTTTGATATTGCGAATCTTGACCCTGGGGTTTGACTTGAGAATCTTGACCTTGGAGTTTGATAATCTTGACCCTGGGGTTTGATATTGAGAATCTTGATCCTGGGGTTTGAGAATCTTGACCCTGGGGTTTGATATTGAGGATCTTGACCCTGGGGTTTGAGAATCTTGACCCTGGGGTTTGATATTGCGAATCTTGACCCTGGGGTTTGACTTGAGAATCTTGACCTTGGAGTTTGATAATCTTGACCCTGGGGTTTGATATTGATAATCTTGACCCTGGGGATTGAGAATCTTGACCCTGGGGTTTGATATTGATAATCTTGACCCTGGGTTTTGAGAATCTTGACTCTGGGGTTTGAGAATCTTGACCCTGTGGTTTAATATTGAGAATCTTGACCCTGGGGTTTGAGTATCTTGACCCTGAGGTTTGATATTGAGAATCTTGACCCTGTGGTTTGAGAATCTTGACCCTGGGGTTTGAGAATCTTGACACTGGGGGTTGAGAATCTTGACCCTGGGGTTTGATATTGAGAATCTTGACCCTGGGTTTTGAGAATCTTGACACTGAGGTTTGAGAATCTTGACCCTGGGGTTTAATATTGAGAATCTTGACCCTGGGGTTTGAGTATCTTGACCCTGAGGTTTGATATTGAGAATCTTGACCCTGGGGTTTGAGAATCTTAACCCTGAGGTTTGATATTTAGAATCTTGATACTGCGGTTTGAGAATCTTGACCCTGGTGTTTGAGAATATTGACCCTGAGATTTGAAAATTTTGACCCTGGGGTTTGATATTGAGAATCTTGACCCTGAGGTTTGAGATTCTTGACTCTGGGGTTTGAGAATCTTGACTCTGGGGTTTGAGAATCTTGACCCTGGGGTTTGAGAATCTTGACCCTGAGGTTTGATATTGAGAATCTTGACACTGGGGTTTGAGAATCTTGACCCTGGGGGTTGAGAATCTTGACCCCGGGGTTTGATATTCAGAATCTTGACCCTGGGTTTTGAGAATTTTGACCCTGGGGATTGAGAATCTTGATCCTGGTGTTTAATATTGAGAATCTTGACCCTGGGGTTTGATATTGAGGATCTTGACCCTGGGGTTTGAGAATCTTGACCCTGGGGTTTGATATTGAGAATCTTGATCCTGGGGTTTGAGAATCTTGACCCTGGGGTTTGATATTGTGAATCTTGACCCTGGGGTTTGACTTGAGAATCTTGACCTTGGAATTTGAGAATCTTGACCTTGGAATTTGAGAATCTTGACCCTGGGGTTTGAGAATCTTGTCCCTGGGGTTTGATATTGATAATCTTGACCCTGGGGATTGAGAATCTTGACCCTGGGGTTTGCTATTGAGAATCTTGACCCTGGGGCTTGAGAATCTTGACCCTGTGGTTTAATATTGAGAATCTTGACCCTGGGTTTTGAGAATCTTGACCCTGTGGTTTGAGATTCTTGATCCTGGTGTTTAATATTGAGAATCTTGATCCTGGGGTTTGATATTGAGAATCTTGACACTAGGGTTTGATATTGTGAATCTTGACCCTGGTGTTTGAGATTCTTGATCCTGGGGTTTGATATTGAGAATCTTGATCCTGGGGATTGATATTGAGAATCTTGACCCTGGGGTTTGAGAATCTTGACCCTGGGGTTCAAGAATCTTGACTCTGGGGTTTGAGAATCTTGACTCTGGGGATTGAGAATCTTGTCCCTGGGGTTTGATATTGATAATCTTGACCCTGGGGATTGAGAATCTTGACCCTGGGGTTTGCTATTGAGAATCTTGACCCTGGGGTTTGAGAATCTTGACCCTGTGGTTTGAGATTCTTGATCCTGGTGTTTAATATTGAGAATCTTGATCCTGGGGTTTGATATTGAGAATCTTGACACTAGGGTTTGATATTGTGAATCTTGACCCTGGTGTTTGAGATTCTTGATCCTGGGGTTTGATATTGAGAATCTTGATCCTGGGGATTGATATTGAGAATCTTGACCCTGGGGTTTGAGAATCTTGACCCTGGGGTTCAAGAATCTTGACTCTGGGGTTCAAGAATCTTGACTCTGGGGTTTGAGAATCTTGACTCTGGGGTTTGAGAATCTTGACCCTGTGGTGTAATATTGAGAATCTTGACCCTGGGGTTTGAGAATCTTGACCCTGGAGTTTGATATTGAGAATCTTGACCCTGGGTTTTGAGAATCTTGACACTGAGGTTTGAGAATCTTGACCCTGGGGTTTAATATTGAGAATCTTGACCCTGGGGTTTGAGTATCTTGACCCTGGGGTTTGAGAATCTTGACACTGGGGTTTAATATTGAGAATCTTGACCCTGGGGTTTGATATTGAGAATCTTGACCCTGGGGTTTGAGAATATTGACCCTGGGATTTGAACATTTTGACCCTGGGGTTTGATAATGAGAATCTTGACCCTGGGGTTTGAGAATCTTGACCCTGTGGTTTGCTATTGAGAATCTTGACCCTGGGGTTTGAGAATCTTCACCCTGAGGTTTGATATTTAGAATCCTGACCATGGGATTTGAGAATCTTGACCCTGGGGTTTGATATTGAGAATCTTGACATTAGGTTTGATATTGTGAATCTTGACCCTGGCGTTTCAGATTCTTGATCCTGGGGTTTGAGAATCTTGACCCTGGGTTTTGAGAAAATTGACCCTGTGGTTTGATATTGAGAATCTTGACCCTGGGTTTTGAGAAAATTGACCCTGGAGTTTGATATTGAGAATCTTGACCCTGGGTTTTGAGAATCTTGACACTGGGGTTTGTGAATCTTGAACCTGGTTTTTGATATTGAGAATCTTGACCCTGGGGTTTGAAAATCGTGACCCTGCGGTTTACAAATCTTGACCCTGGGGTTTGAGAATCTTGATGCTGGGGTTTGATGTTGAGAATCTTGATCCTGGGGTTTGATATTGAGAATCTTGACCCTGGGGTTTGAAAATCGTGACCCTGCGGTTTACAAATCTTGACCCTGGGGTTTGAGAATCTTGATGCTGGGGTTTGATGTTGAGAATCTTGATCCTGGGGTTTGATATTGAGAATCTTGACCCTGGGGTTTGATATTGAGAATCCTGACACTAGGGTTTGATATTGTGAATCTTGACCTTGGTGTTTGAGATTCTTGATCCTGGGGTTTGATATAGAGAATCTTGATCCTGGGGATTGATATTGAGAATCTTGACCCTGGGGTTTGAGAATCTTGACCCTGGTGTTTGAGAATCTTGACTCTGGGGTTTGAGAATCTTGTCCCTGGGGTTTGATATTGATAATCTTGACCCTGGGGTTTGACTTGAGAATCTTGACCTTGGAGTTTGAGAATCTTGACCCTGGGGTTTGAGAATCTTGTCCCTGGGATTTGATATTGATAATCTTGACCCTGGGGATTGAGAATCTTGACCCTGGGGTTTGCTATTGAGAATCTTGACCCTGGGGTTTGAGAATCTTGACCCTGTGGTTTAATATTGAGAATCTTGACCCTGGGTTTTGAGAATCTTGAACCTGGGTTTTGAGAATCTTGACCCTGTGGTTTGAGATTCTTGATCCTGGTGATTAATATTGAGAATCTTGATCCTGGAGTTTGATATTGAGAATCTTGACTCTGGGGTTTGAGAATCTTGATCCTGGAGATTGAGAATCTTGACTCTGGGGTTTGATATTGAGAATCTTGACCCTGGGTTTGAGAATCTTGACCCTGGGTTTGAGAATCTTGACCCTGGTGTTTGATATTGAGAATCTTGACCCTGGGGTTTGAGAATCTTGACCCTGTGGTTTGATATTGAGAATCTTGACCGTGGGGTTTGAGAATCTTCACCCTGAGGTTTGATATTTAGAATCCTGACCCTGAGTTTGAGAATCTTGACCTGAGGTTTGATATTGAGAATCTTGACCCTGGGGTTAGATATTGATAATGTTGACCCTGGGGATTGAGAATCTTGACCCTGGAGTTTGATTTTGAGAGTCTTGACCCTGGGGTTTGAGATTCGTGACACTGGGGTTTGAGAATCTTGACCCTGGGATTTGAGAATCTTGACCCTGGGGTTTGATATTGAGACTCTTGACACTAGGGTTTGATATTGTGAATCTTGAACCTGCGGATTGAGTATCTTGGCACTGGGGTTTGAGAATGTTGACCCTGGTGTTTGATATTGAGAATCTTGAGCCCTGGGTTTGAAAATCTTGACCCTGCGGTTGAGAAATCTTGACCCTGTGGTTTGAGAATTTTGATGCTGGGGTTTGACGTTGAGAATCTTGACCCTGGGGTTTGATATTGAGAATCTTGACCCTGCCGTTTGAGAATCTTGACCCTGGGGTTTCAGAATCTGGATCCTGGTGTTTAACATTGAGAATCTTGACCCTGGGGTTTGATATTGCGAATCTAGACCCTGGGGTTTGAGATTCTTGACCCTGGGGTTTGAGAATATTGACCCTGAGATTTGAAAATTTTGACCCTGGGGTTTGATATTGAGAATCTTGACCCTGAGGTTTGAGATTCTTGACTCTGGGGTTTGAGAATCTTGACCCTGGGGTTTGAGAATCTTGACCCTGGGGTTTGAGAATCTTGAACCTGGGGTTTGAGATTCTTAACCCTGAGCTTTGATTCTGAGAATCTTGACACTGGGGTTTGAGAATCTTGACCCTGGGGTTTGAGAATATTGACCCTGAGATTTGAAAATTTTGACCCTGGGGTTTGATATTGAGAATCTTGACCCTGAGGTTTGAGATTCTTGACTCTGGGGTTTGAGAATCTTGACCCTGGGGTTTGAGAATCTTGAACCTGGGGTTTGAGATTCTTAACCCTGAGGTTTGCTATTGAGAATCTTGACACTGGGGTTTGAGAATCTTGACCCTGGGGGTTGAGAATCTTGACCCCGGGGTTTGATATTCAGAATCTTGACCCTGGGTTTTGAGAATTTTGACCCTGGGGTTTGAGAATCTTGATCCTGGTGTTTAATATTGAGAATCTTGACCCTGGGGTTTGATATTGAGAATCTTGACCCTGGGGTTTGAGAATCTTGACCCTGGTGTTTGATATTGAGAATCTTGATCCTGGGGTTTGAGAATCTTGACCCTGGGGTTTGATATTGTGAATCTTGACCCTGGGGTTTGACTTGAGAATCTTGACCTTGGAGTTTGATAATCTTGACCCTGGGGTTTGAGAATCTTGACCCTGGGGTTTGATATTGATAATCTTGACCCTGGGGATTGAGAATCTTGACCCTGGGGTTTGATATTGAGTACCTTGACCCTGGGGTTTGAGAATCTTGAGTCTGGGGTTTGATATTGAGAATCTTGACCCTGGGGTTTGAGAATCTTGACCCTGTGGTTTGATATTGAGAATCTTGAACCTGGGATTTGAGATTCTGAACCCTGAGGTTTGATATTGAGAATCTTGACACTGGGGTTTGAGAATCTTGACCCTGGGGGTTGAGAATCTTGACCCTGGGGTTTGATATTGTGAATCTTGACCCTGGGGTTTGACTTGAGAATCTTGACCTTGGAGTTTGAGAATCTTGACCCTGGGGTTTGAGAATCTTGTCCCTGGGGTTTGATATTGATAATCTTGACCCTGGGGATTGAGAATCTTGACCCTGGGGTTTGCTATTGAGAATCTTGACCCTGGGGTTTGAGAATCTTGACCCTGTGGTTTAATATTGAGAATCTTGACCCTGGGTTTTGAGAATCTTGACCCTGGTGTTTGAGAATCTTGAACCTGGGGTTTGAGAATCTTGAACCTGGGGTTTGAGATTCTTAACCCTGAGGTTTGATATTGAGAATCTTGACGCTGGGGTTTGAGAATCTTGACCCTGGGGGTTGAGAATCTTGACCCCGGGGTTTGATCTTCAGAATCTTGACCCTGGATTTTGAGAATTTTGACCCTGGGGATTGAGAATCTTGATCCTGGTGTTTAATATTGAGAATCTTGACCCTGGGGTTTGATATTGAGAATCTTGATCCTGGGGTTTGAGAATCTTGACCCTGGGGTTTGATATTGCGAATCTTGACCCTGGGGTTTGACTTGAGAATCTTGACCTTGGAGTTTGATAATCTTGACCCTGGGGTTTGATATTGATAATCTTGACCCTGGGGATTGAGAATCTTGACCCTGAAGTTTGATATTGAGAATCTTGAACCTGGGATTTGAGATTCTGAACCCTGAGGTTTGATATTGAGAATCTTGACACTGGGGTTTGAGAATCTTGACCCTGGGGTTTGAGAATCTTGACCCTGGGGTTTGAGAATCTTGACCCCGGGGTTTGATATTCAGAATCTTGACCCTGGGTTTTGAGAATTTTGACCCTGTGGTTTGAGATTCTTGATCCTGGTGTTTAATATTGAGAATCTTGATCCTGGGGTTTGATATTGAGAATCTTGACACTAGGGTTTGATATTGTGAATCTTGACCCTGGTGTTTGAGATTCTTGATCCTGGGGTTTGATATTGAGAATCTTGATCCTGGGGATTGATATTGAGAATCTTGACCCTGGGGTTTGAGAATCTTGACCCTGGGGTTTGAGAATCTTGACTCTGGGGATTGAGAATCTTGACCCTGTGGTTTAATATTGAGAATCTTGACCCTGGGGTTTGAGAATCTTGACCCTGGAGTTTGATATTGAGAATCTTGACCCTGGGGTTTGAGAATCTTAACCCTGGGGGTTGAGAATCTTGACCCCGGGGTTTGATATTCAGAATCTTGACCCTGGGGTTTGACTTGAGAATCTTGACCTTGGAATTTGAGAATCTTGACACTGAGGTTTGAGAATCTTGACCCTGGGGTTTGATATTGAGAATCTGGACCCTGGGGTTTGAGTATCTTGACCCTGAGGTTTGATATTGAGAATCTTGACCCTGTGGTTTGAGAATCTTGACCCTGGGGTTTGAGAATCTTGACACTGGGGTTTGAGAATCTTGAACCTGGGGTTTGAGATTCTTAACCCTGAGGTTTGATATTGAGAATCTTGACACTGGGGTTTGAGAATCTTGACCCTGGGGGATGAGAATCTTGACCCCGGGGTTTGATATTCAGAATCTTGACCCTGGGTTTTGAGAATTTTGACCCTGGGGATTGAGAATCTTGATCCTGGTGTTTAATATTGAGAATCTTGACCCTGGGGTTTGATATTGAGAATCTTGATCCTGGTGTTTGAGAATCTTGACCCTGGGGTTTGATATTGCGAATCTTGACCCTGGGGTTTGACTTGAGAATCTTGACCTTGGAGTTTGATAATCTTGACCATGGGGTTTGATATTGATAATCTTGACCCTGGGGTTTGAGAATCTTGACCCTGTGGTTTGATATTGAGAATCTTGAACCTGGGATTTGAGATTCTGAACCCTGAGGTTTGATATTGAGAATCTTGACACTGGGGTTTGAGAATCTTGACCCTGGGGGTTGAGAATCTTGACCCCGGGGTTTGATATTCAGAATCTTGACCCTGGGTTTTGAGAATTTTGACCCTGGGGATTGAGAATCTTGACCCTGGGGTTTGATATTGAGAATCTTGAACCTGGGATTTGAGATTCTGAACCCTGAGGTTCAATATTGAGAATCTTGACCCTGGGGTTTGATATTGAGAATCTTGACCCTGGGGTTTTATTTTGAGAATCTTGACCCTGGGGATTGAGAATCTTGACCCTGGGGTTTGCTATTGAGAATCTTGACCCTGGGGTTTGAGAATCTTGACCCTGTGGTTTAATATTGAGAATCTTGACCCTGGGTTTTGAGAATCTTGACCCTGTGGTTTGAGATTCTTGATCCTGGTGTTTAATATTGAGAATCTTGATCCTGGGGTTTGATATTGAGAATCTTGACACTAGGGTTTGATATTGTGAATCTTGACCCTGGGGTTTGAGAATCTTGATCCTGGGGATTGATATTGAGAATCTTGACCCTGGGGTTTGAGAATCTTGACCCTGGGGTTCAAGAATCTTGACTCTGGGGTTTGAGAATCTTGACTCTGGGGTTTGAGAATCTTGACTCTGGGGTTTGAGAATCTTTACTCTGGGGTTTGAGAATCTTGACTCTGTGGTTTAATATTGAGAATCTTGACCCTGGGGTTTGAGAATCTTGACCCTGGAGTTTGATATTGAGAATCTTGACCCTGGGTTTTGAGAATCTTGACACTGAGGTTTGAGAATCTTGACCCTGGGGTTTAATATTGAGAATCTTGACCCTGGGGTTTGAGTATCTTGACCCTGAGGTTTGATATTGAGAATCTTGACCCTGTGGTTTGAGAATCTTGACCCTGGGGTTTGAGAATCTTGACACTGGGGGTTGAGAATCTTGACCCTGGGGTTTAATATTGAGAATCTTGACCCTGGGGTTTGAGTATCTTGACCCTGAGGTTTGATATTGAGAATCTTGACCCTGTGGTTTGAGAATCTTGACCCTGGGGTTTGAGAATCTTGACACTGGGGTTTGAGAATCTTGACCCTGTGGTTTAATATTGAGAATCTTGACCCTGGGTTTTGAGAATCTTGACCCTGTGGTTTGAGATTCTTGATCCTGGTGTTTAATATTGAGAATCTTGATCCTGGGGTTTGATATTGAGAATCTTGACACTAGGGTTTGATATTGTGAATCTTGACCCTGGTGTTTGAGATTCTTGATCCTGGGGTTTGATATTGAGAATCTTGATCCTGGGGATTGATATTGAGAATCTTGACCCTGGGGTTTGAGAATCTTGACCCTGGGGTTCAAGAATCTTGACTCTGGGGTTTGAGAATCTTGACTCTGGGGATTGAGAATCTTGACTCTGGGGTTTGAGAATCTTGACCCTGTGGTTTAATATTGAGAATCTTGACCCTGGGGTTTGAGAATCTTGACCCTGGAGTTTGATATTGAGAATCTTGACCCTGGGTTTTGAGAATCTTGACACTGAGGTTTGAGAATCTTGACCCTGGGGTTTAATATTGAGAATCTTGACCCTGGGGTTTGAGTATCTTGACCCTGAGGTTTGATATTGAGAATCTTGACCCTGTGGTTTGAGAATCTTGACCCTGGGGTTTGAGAATCTTGACACTGGGGGTTGAGAATCTTGACCCTGGGGTTTAATATTGAGAATCTTGACCCTGGGGTTTGAGTATCTTGACCCTGAGGTTTGATATTGAGAATCTTGACCCTGTGGTTTGAGAATCTTGACCCTGGGGTTTGAGAATCTTGACACTGGGGTTTAATATTGAGAATCTTGACCCTGGGGTTTGATATTGAGAATCTTGACCCTGGGGTTTGAGTATCTTGACCCTGAGGTTTGATATTGAGAATCTTGACCCTGGGGTTTGAGAATATTGACGCTGGGATTTGAAAATTTAGACCCTGGGGTTTGATAATGAGAATCTTGACCCTGGGGTTTGAGAATCTTGACCCTGTGGTTTGCTATTGAGAATCTTGACCCTGGGGTTTGAGAATCTTCACCCTGAGGTTTGATATTTAGAATCCTGACCATGGGATTTGAGAATCTTGACCCTGGGGTTTGATAGTGAGAATCTTGACATTAGGTTTGATATTGTGAATCTTGACCCTGGCGTTTCAGATTCTTGATCCTGGGGTTTGAGAATCTTGACCCTGGGTTTTGAGAAAATTGACCCTGTGGTTTGATATTGAGAATCTTGACCCTGGGATTTGAGAAAATTGACCCTGTGGTTTGATATTGAGAATCTTGACCCTGGGTTTTGAGAAAATTGACCCTGGAGTTTGATATTGAGAATCTTGACCCTGGGTTTTGAGAATCTTGACACTGGGGTTTGAGAATCTTGAACCTGGTTTTTGATATTGAGAATCTTGACCCTGGGGTTTGAAAATCTTGACCCTGCGGTTTACAAATCTTGACCCTGGGGTTTGAGAATCTTGATGCTGGGGTTTGATGTTGAGAATCTTGATCCTGGGGTTTGATATTGAGAATCTTGACCCTGGGGTTTGATATTGAGAATCCTGACACTAGGGTTTGATATTGTGAATCTTGACCTTGGTGTTTGAGATTCTTGATCCTGGGGTTTGATATAGAGAATCTTGATCCTGGGGATTGATATTGAGAATCTTGACCCTGGGGTTTGAGAATCTTGACCCTGGTGTTTGACAATCTTGACTCTGGGGTTTGAGAATCTTGTCCCTGGGGTTTGATATTGATAATCTTGACCCTGGGGTTTGACTTGAGAATCTTAACCTTGGAGTTTGAGAATCTTGACCCTGGGGTTTGAGAATCTTGTCCCTGGGGTTTGATATTGATAATCTTGACCCTGGGGATTGAGAATCTTGACCCTGGGGTTTGCTATTGAGAATCTTGACCCTGGGGTTTGAGAATCTTGACCCTGTGGTTTAATATTGAGAATCTTGACCCTGGGTTTTGAGAATCTTGAACCTGGGTTTTGAGAATCTTGACCCTGTGGTTTGAGATTCTTGATCCTGGTGTTTAATATTGAGACTCTTGATCCTGGAGTTTGATATTGAGAATCTTGACTCTGGGGTTTGAGAATCTTGATCCTGGAGATTGAGAATCTTGACTCTGGGGTTTGATATTGAGAATCTTGATCTTGGGGTTTGAGAATCTTGACCCTGGGGTTTGAGAATCTTGACCCTGGGGTTTGATATTGAGAATCTTGACCCTGGGTTTGAGAATCTTGACCCTGGGTTTGAGAATCTTGACCCTGGTGTTTGATATTGAGAATCTTGACCCTGGTGTTTGATATTGAGAATCTTGACCCTGGGGTTTGAGAATCTTGACCCTGTGGTTTGATATTGAGAATCTTGACCCTGGGGTTTGAGAATCTTGACCCTGTGGTTTGATATTGAGAATCTTGACCGTGGGGTTTGAGAATCTTCACCCTGAGGTTTGATATTTAGAATCCTGACCCTGAGTTTGAGAATCTTGACCTGAGGTTTGATATTGAGAATCTTGACCCTGGGGTTTGATATTGATAATGTTGACCCTGGGGATTGAGAATCTTGACCCTGGAGTTTGATTTTGAGAGTCTTGACACTAGGGTTTGATATTGTGAATCTTGAACCTGCGGATTGAGTATCTTGGCACTGGGGTTTGAGAATGTTGACCCTGGTGTTTGATATTGAGAATCTTGACCCTGGGGTTTGAGAATCTTGACCCTGGGGTTTGAGAATCTTGACCCTGGGGTTTGATATTGTGAATCTTGAACCTGCGGATTGAGTATCTTGGCACTGGGGTTTGAGAATGTTGACCCTGGTGTTTGATATTGAGAATCTTGAGCCTGGGGTTTGAAAATCTTGACCCTGCGGTTGAGAAATCTTGACCCTGTGGTTTGAGAATCTTGATGCTGGGGTTTGACGTTGAGAATCTTGACCCTGGGGTTTGATATTGAGAATCTTGACCCTGGGGTTTGATATTGAGAATCTTGACCCTGCCGTTTGAGAATCTTGACCCTGGGGTTTCAGAATCTGGATCCTGGTGTTTAACATTGAGAATCTTGACCCTGGGGTTTGAGAATCTTGACCCCGGGGTTTGATATTCAGAATCTTGACCCTGGGTTTTGAGAATTTTGACCCTGGGGATTGAGAATCTTGACCCTGGGGTTTGATATTGATAATCTTAACCCTGGGGTTTGAGAATCTTGACCCTGGGGTTTGATATTGAGAATCTTGATCCTGGGGTTTGAGAATCTTGACCCTGGGGTTTGATATTGCGAATCTTGACCCTGGGGTTTGACTTGAGAATCTTGACCTTGGAGTTTGATAATCTTGACCCTGGGTTTTGAGAATCTTGTCCCTGGGGTTTGATATTGATAATCTTGACCCTGGGGATTGAGAATCTTGACCCTGGGGTTTGCTATTGAGAATCTTGACCCTGGGGTTTGAGAATCTTGACCCTGTGGTTTAATATTGAGAATCTTGACCCTGGGTTTTGAGAATCTTGACCCTGTGGTTTGAGATTCTTGATCCTGGTGTTTAATATTGAGAATCTTGATCCTGGGGTTTGATATTGAGAATCTTGACCCTGGGGATTGAGAATCTTGACCCTGGGGTTTGCTATTGAGAATCTTGACCCTGGGGTTTGAGAATCTTGACCCTGTGGTTTAATATTGAGAATCTTGACCCTGGGTTTTGAGAATCTTGACCCTGTGGTTTGAGATTCTTGATCCTGGTGTTTAATATTGAGAATCTTGATCCTGGGGTTTGATATTGAGAATCTTGACTCTGGGGTTTGAGAATCTTGATCCTGGAGATTGAGAATCTTGACTCTGGGGTTTGATATTGAGAATCTTGATCTTGGGGTTTGAGAATCTTGACCCTGGGGTTTGAGAATCTTGACCCTGGGGTTTGATATTGAGAATCTTGACCCTGGGTTTGAGAATCTTGACCCTGGTGTTTGATATTGAGAATCTTGACCCTGGGTTTTGAGAATCTTGACCTGAGGTTTGATATTGAAAATCTTGACCCTGGGGTTTGATATTTATAATGTTGACCCTGGGGATTGAGAATCTTGCCCCTGGGGTTTGATATTGAGAATCTTGACCCTGGGGTTTGAGATTCGTGACACTGGGGTTTGAGAATCTTGACCCTGGGATTTGAGAATCTTGACCCTGGGGTTTGATATTGAGAATCTTGAACCTGCGGATTGAGTATCTTGGCACTGGGGTTTGAGAATGTTGACCCTGGTGTTTGATATTGAGAATCTTGAGCCTGGGGTTTGAAAATCTTGACCCTGCGGTTTGAGAATCTTGATGCTGGGGTTTGACGTTGAGAATCTTGATGATGGGGTTTGAGAATCTTGACCCTGGGGTTTGATATTGAGAATCTTGACCCTGGGGTTTACAAATCTTGAACCTGGGGTTTGAGAATCTTGATGCTGGGGTTTCATATTGAGAATCTTGACCCTGTTATTTGATATTGAGAATCTTGACCCTGGCGTTTGAGAATCTTGACCCTGGGGTTTGAGAATCTTGATCCTGGTGTTTAATATTGAGAATCTTGACCCTGGGGTTTGATATTGAGAATCTTGACCATGGGGGTTTGAGAATGTTGACCCTGAGGTTTGAGAATCTTGACCCTGGCGTTTGATATTGATAATCTTGACCCTGGGGTTTGAGAATCTTGACCTTGGGGTTTGATATTGAGAATCTTGACCCTGGGTTTTGATAATCTTGACACTGGGGTTTGAGATTCTTGACCCTGGGGTTTGAGAATCTTGACCCTGGGGTTTGGGAATCTTGACCCTGGGGTTTGAGAAACTTGACACAATGGTTTGATATTGAGAATCTTGACCCTGTTTTTGAGAATCTTGACCCTGGGGTTTGATATTGAAAATCTTGACCCTGGGGTTTGAGATTCGTGACACTGGGGTTTGAGAATCTTGACCCTGAGGTTTGAGAATCTTGACACTGGGGTTTGATATTGAGAATCTTGACACTAGGGTTTGATAATGTGAATCTTGACACTGGGGATTGAGTATCTTGACCCTGGGGTTTGAAAAACTTGACCCTGGGTTTTACAAATCTTGACCCTGGAGTTTGAGAATCTTGATGCTGGGGTTTGATATTGAGAATCTTGACCCTGTGTTTTGATATTGAGAATCTTGGCACTGGTGTTTGAGAATCTTGACCCTGGTGTTTAATATTGAGAATCTTGACCCTGGGGTTTGATATTGAGAATCTTGACCTTGGGGTTTGAGAATCTTGACCCTGGGGTTTGAGAATCTTGATCCTGGGGTTTGATATTGATAATCTTGACCCTGGGGATTGAGAATCTTGACCCTGGGGTTTGATATTGAGAATCTTGACCCTGGGGTTTGAGAATCTTGACCCTGTGGTTTAATATTGAGAATCTTGACCCTGGGGTTTGAGTATCTTGACCCTGGAGTTTGATGTTGAGAATCTTGACCCTGGGTTTTGAGAATTTTGACCCTGGGCTTTGATATTGAGAATCCTGACCCTGGGTATTGAGAATCCTGACCCTGGGGTTTGAGAATCTTGACCTTGTGGTTTGATATTAAGAATCTTGACCCTGGGGTTTGAGAATGTTGACCCTGAGGTTTGAGAATCTTGACCCTGGGGTTTGATATTCAGAATCTTGACGCTGGGGTTTGATATTGCGAATCTTGACCCTGAGGCTTGAGAATCTTGACCCTGGGGTTTGATATTGAGAATCTTGACCCTGGGGTTTGATATTGAGAATCTTGACCCTGGGGTTTGAGAATCTTGAGTCTGGGTTTCGATAATCCTGACACTGGGGTTTGAGAATCTTGACCCTGGGGTTTGAGAATCTTGACCCCGGCTGAGGTTTGAGAATCTTGACCCTGAGGTTTGAGAATCTTGACCCTGGGGTTTGATATTCAGAATCTTGACGCTGGGGTTTGAGAATCTTGACACTGGGGTTTGAGAATATTGACCCTGGGATTTGAAATTTTGACCCTGGGGTTTAATATTGAGAATCTTGACCCTGGGGTTTGAAAATATTGACCCTGGGGTTTGAAAATTTTGGCCCTGGGTTTTGATATTGAGATTCTTGACCCTGGGGTTTGATATTGCGAATCTAGACCCTGGGGTTTGAGATTCTTGACCCTGAGATTTGAAAATTTTGACCCTGGGGTTTGATATTGAGAATCTTGACCCTGAGGTTTGAGATTCTTGACTCTGGGGTTTGAGAATCTTGACCCTGGGGTTTGAGAAAATTGACCCTGTGGTTTGATATTGAGAATCTTGAACCTGGGGTTTGAGATTCTTAACCCTGAGGTTTGATATTGAGAATCTTGACACTGGGGTTTGAGAATCTTTACCCTGGGGGTTGAGAATCTTGACCCCGGGGTTTGATATTCAGAATCTTGACCCTGGGTTTTGAGAATTTTGACCCTGCGGATTGAGAATCTTGATCCTGGTGTTTAATATTGAGAATCTTGACACTGGGGTTTGAGAATCTTGACCCTGAGGTTTGGTATTGAGAATCTTGACCCTGGGGTTTGAGAATCTTGACCCTGGGGTTTGAGAATCTTGACCCGGGGGTTTGAGAATCTTGACGTGGGATTTGATATTGGGAATCTTGACGCTGGGATTTGAGAATCTTGACACTAGGGTTTGATATTGTGAATCTTGACCCTGGGGATTGAGTACCTTGACCCTGGGGTTTGAGAATATTGACCCTGGGATTTGAAAATTTTGACCCTGGGGTTTGATATTGAGAATCTTGACCCTGAGGTTTGAGATTCTTGACTCTGGGGTTTGAGAATCTTGACCCTGGTGTTTGAGAATCTTGACCCTGGGGTTTAATATTGAGAATCTTGGCAGTGGTGTTTGAGAATCTTGACCCTGGGGTTTGAGAATCTTGATCCTGGTGTTTAATATTGAGAATCTTGACCCTGGGATTTGATATTGAGAATCTTGACCTTAGGGTTTGAGAATCTTGACCCTGGGGTTTGAGAATCTTGATCCTGGGGTTTGATATTGAGAATCTTGACCCTGGGGTTTGAGAATCTTGACCCTGGGGTTTGATATTGAGAATCTTGACCTTGGGGTTTGAGAATCTTGACCCTGGGGTTTAATATTGAGAATCTTGACCCTGGGGTTTGAGAATCTTGACCCTGTGGTTTAATATTGAGAATCTTGACCCTGGGGTTTGAGAATCTTGACCCTGGGGTTTAATATTGAGAATCTTGACCCTGGGGTTTGAGAATCTTGACCCTGGGATTTGATATTGAGAATCTTGACCTTGGGGTTTGAGAATCTTGACCCTGGGGTTTGAGAATCTTGATCCTGGGGTTTGATATTGATAATCTTGACCCTGGGCTTTGAGAATCTTGATCCTGGTGTTTGATATTGAGAATCTTGACCCTGAGGTTTGAGAATCTTGACCCTGGGGTTTGAGAATCTTGACCCTGGGGTTTGAGAATCTTGACCCTGGGGTTTGAGAATCTTGACCCTGGGGTTTGAGAATCTTGACCCTGAGGTTTGAGAATCTTGACCCTGGGGTTTGATATTGAGAATCTTGACCCTGAGGTTTGAGAATCTTGACCGTGGGGTTTGAGAATCTTGACCCTGGGGTTTGAGAATCTTGACCCTGAGGTTCGATATTGAGAATCTTGACCCTGGGGTTTGAGATTTTTGACCCTGGGGTTTGAGAATCTTGACCCTGGGATTTGAAAATTTTGGCCCTGGGTTTTGATATTGAGAATGTTGACCCTGGGGTTTGAGATTCTTGACCCTGGGGTTTGAGAATCTTGACCCTGGGATTTGATATTGAGAATCTTGACCCTGGGGTTTGAGAATCTTGACCCTGGGGTTTGAGAATCTTGACGTGGGATTTGATATTGAGAATCTTGACCCTGGGGTTTGAGAATCTTGATGTGGGATTTGATATTGAGAATCTTGACCCTGGGATTTGAGAATCTTGACCCTGGGGTTTGGGAATCTTGGCCCTGTGGTTTGAGAATCTTGATCCTGGGGTTTGAGAATCTTGACCCTGGGGCTTGAGAATCTTGACGTGGGATTTGATATTGAGAATCTTGACGCTGGGTTTTGAGAATCTTGACCCTGGGGTTTGATATTGAGAATCTTGACCCTGGGGTTTGATATTGAGAATCTTGACGCTGGGTTTTGAGAATCTTGACCCTGGGGTTTGATATTGAGAATCTTGACGCTGGGTTTTGAGAATCTTGACCCTGGGGTTTGATATTGAGAATCTTGACCCTGGGGTTTGATATTGAGAATCTTGACGCTGGGTTTTGAGAATCTTGACCCTGGGGTTTGATATTAAGAATCTTGACCCTGGGGTTTGAGAATCTTGACCCTGGAGTTTGAGAATCTTGTCCCTGGGGAATGAGAATCTTGTCCCTGGGGGTTGAAAATCTTGACCCTGGGGTTTAATATTGAGAATCTTGACCCTGGAGTTGGAGAATCTTGACCCTGGGGTTTGATATTGAGAATCTTGACCCTGGGGTTTGATATTGAGAATCTTGACCCTGGGGTTTGATATTGAGAATCTTGACGCTGGGTTTTGAAAATTTTGGCCCTGGGTTTTGATATTGAGAATGTTGACCCTGGGGTTTGAGATTCTTGACCCTGGGGTTTGAGAATCTTGACCCTGGGATTTGATATTGAGAATCTTGACCCTGGGGTTTGAGAATCTTGACCCTGGGGTTTGAGAATCTTGACGTGGGATTTGATATTGAGAATCTTGACCCTGGGGTTTGAGAATCTTGATGTGGGATTTGATATTGAGAATCTTGACCCTGGGATTTGAGAATCTTGACCCTGGGGTTTGGGAATCTTGGCCCTGTGGTTTGAGAATCTTGATCCTGGGGTTTGAGAATCTTGACCCTGGGGCTTGAGAATCTTGACGTGGGATTTGATATTGAGAATCTTGACGCTGGGTTTTGAGAATCTTGACCCTGGGGTTTGATATTGAGAATCTTGACCCTGGGGTTTGATATTGAGAATCTTGACGCTGGGTTTTGAGAATCTTGACCCTGGGGTTTGATATTGAGAATCTTGACCCTGGGGTTTGATATTGAGAATCTTGACGCTGGGTTTTGAGAATCTTGACCCTGGGGTTTGATATTAAGAATCTTGACCCTGGGGTTTGAGAATCTTGACCCTGGAGTTTGAGAATCTTGTCCCTGGGGAATGAGAATCTTGTCCCTGGGGGTTGAAAATCTTGACCCTGGGGTTTAATATTGAGAATCTTGACCCTGGAGTTGGAGAATCTTGACCCTGGGGTTTGATATTGAGAATCGTGACCCTGGGGTTTGGGAATCTTGACCCTGGGGTTTGAGAATCTTGACCCCGTGTTTTGATATTGAGAATCTTGACCCTGGGGTTTGGGAATCTTGACCCCGTGTTTTGATATTGAGAATCTTGACCCTGGGGTTTGAGAATCTTGACCCTGAGGTTTGGTAATGAGAATCTTGCCCCTGGGGTTTGAGAATCTTGACCCTGGGGTTTGAGAAGCTTGACGTGGGATTTGATATTGGGAATCTTGACGCTGGGGTTTGAGAATCTTGACCCTGTGGTTTGATATTGAGAATCCTGACCCTGGCATTTGAGATTCTTGAACCTGGTGTTTGAGATTCTTGACCCTAGGGTTTGATATTGAGAATCTTGACCCTGGTGTTTGAGAATCTTGTCCCTGGGGGTTGAAAATCTTGACCCTGGGGTTTAATATTGAGAATCTTGACCCTGGGGTTGGAGAATCTCGACCCTGGGGTTTGATATTGAGAAGCTTGACCCTGGGTTTGATATTGAGAATCTTGACCCTGGGATTTGAGAATCTTGACCCTGGGGTTTGAGAATCTTGACGTGGGATATGATATTGAGAATCTTGACGCTGGGGTTTGAGAATCTTGACCCTGTGGTTTGATATTGAGAATCTTGACCCTCCAGCTTGAGAATCTTGACCCTGGGGTTTGAGAATCTTGACCCTGGGGTTTGAGAATCTTGACGTGGGATTTGATATTGAGAATCTTGACGCTGGGGTTTGAGAATCTTGACCCTGGGGTTTGATATTGAGAATCTTGACCCTGGGGTTTGATATTAAAGGGGAAAAATTCAGTTGGTTGCGCCTCCCGTTAGCGCCTTAAGAGGGCGCTAATGGGGCGCAAAGCAACTAGCGCCTGGGCGCAGCGATGTTTGCGCCGCTCGCGAACTTAACTAGACATTTCGTGGCGGCGCTAAACTTTACCGCCGCGATCTCCTGCGCACGCAGATCTTGATGTCAAACGAGGGTGCAACGCCCTTGTGGCGCCCCGGAGCGGAAATTGAGTGGCGCCCTTATCCTTTCCGCCTGGCGCAACCAACGACCGGAAGACTGGAACGCTACCAGTTGCTGTGGGGCTGGGGGGGCGCTATTTAAAGGGGGCCTCTTCCTGTCTTTCTCTGTGGTTGACATTTTTGCACCACTCGTTCTGAGAGAGAGAGAGAGAGATTCGGAGAGAGAGAAAGAGAGACTTCTGCATTGAGTCAACGCTGTGTGAAGTAGTTTTGGCTACTGATCATAACTTGGCAGGTACTTTGGTTTTTGGCCTTCATAACTTTGATTGCTAAGAGATTGTGGGGGCTGCACTGATTGGGGGCGTCGTCCTGCGCCACCAGAATCGGAGGACACAGAGACGCAGAGAGAGAGTGACAATCATGGCCAGACGGAGGAGGGCCAACAGGCCTCTGTACAGGAGACCTTACCCTCCCAGGGTATATCGTCAACAGCTCTCCTACATTCATATGTCTGAGGAGCAGTGTTTGCGAAGGCTGCGCTTCAGCAAGGAGGTGGTCACTGAACTCTGCCACCTGCTGCAGCCATATCTGCAGCCTCAACTGAGGTCCAGGACGTCTCTGTCGGTGGCAGTGAAGATCACAGTGGCTCTGAACTTTTATGCCACTGGCTCATTTCAATCTGCTACTGGGGACATCGCCAATATCTCCCAGTTCGCGGTGCATTGCTGCATCCGTCAGGTCACAAATGCCCTCTTTAAAAGGAGACGAGAGTACATCTCTTTCCCCATGACCCCAGACAAGCAGCATGAACGCGCTATGGGCTTTGCGAGGATAGCGGGCTTCCCCATGGTGCAGGGCGCCATTGACTGCACGCATGTGGCTTTGCGTGCTCCGCATGAGAATGCCGAGGATTTCCGGAACAGAAAGGGGTTCCATTCCTTGAACGTTCAGTTGGTCTGTGACCACAGACAGCTGATACTCGCTGTCAATGCCCACTATCCTGGCAGCTGCCACGATGCATTCATCCTGCGCCAGACTACTGTGGCAGAACTTTTCGAGGCACCGCATCAGCCAGTTGGTTGGCTTCTCGGGGACAAGGGGTATCCACTGAGCACCTGGCTGATGACACCGCTCCGTACGCCCAACACCCCTGCTGAGCTGCGGTACAACGAGAGCCATCAAGCTACCAGGAACATCGTTGAGCACACAATCGGTGTGCTCAAGCAACGGTTCCGCTGTCTGGACCATTCTGGAGGAGCCCTGCAGTACTCGCCTGAGCTAGTTTCCCACTTCGTAGTTGTGTGCTGCATGCTGCATAACATGGCAATCCTTAGGACCCAGCCAATGCCACCAGGCCTTGCAGCACCACCAGAGGAGGAGGAGGAAGAGGAGGAGGAGGATGATCATCAGCAGCACCAAGGCGGGAGGGCGGCCCACAATGTTGAAACTGCAAGGGCCGTCCGTCAACGGCTGATAGCAAGCCGCTTCTTGGCCCCTGCTGAGGAAATGGCTTCTGCCATTGAGAACAACATGAATGAAACCAACCCACAACCCCTAAGCCGGCCAAGGCACCAATGATTCCAAAGACCAAACATGTATATTTTGAATACAAAAACTTATTTATTTCACAAACTCTGTGTGTGTCATTTCCTCATGACAAACTAATAGAAAGAAACACAAAAACACAGTCATTAACAGAACTGGTTCTCATAACCTGGAGATAATGTTCAAAAGTTTGACCACGAACCTTAGCCTTTAATAAAAAAATGACCAACATTTTGTCACACCTCCTACTTTTTGCCCTTCGAGGGTGATCTCCTTCCCTTGCGCACTTCCCCCCTTCCCACCCTACTGCTCCTCCGTAATGGGACCTCAGTGGCTGCAGCAAGGCTGGTGGAAGGCTGCTGATTGTCAGAACCTGAGACTGCAGATGCCCTTGAAGGACGGCCTCGACCAGCTCTGGGCCTGGAGGGCCCGGCTGCAGACTGCACCAACTCTGCATGGGCGGCAGCAGTCTGTCCTACAGGCAGTGGCAAGTGCAGTGGAGAAGTGACAGTGGTGGCAGCAGGAATGCTGTCATCTTGAGAGAGGACAGCAACTCCCTGCTCGACCGACACACTGGCACTCCCACGGGGCAGCACTTCAGCATCCGGAGCAATCTGCTGGAGCACAGATTGCTGGCCTGATGCGGCGCAGTGACAGCCCCGGGGAAATGTGTACGAACCATCGAGGATGGCAGCAGTCAGTGCTCGCGTGGCCTCAATCTGAGTCTGCATGAGAGCAGTCTGAGATGGGTTCCTGGCAGCCAGTGACTGAATTGCAGCACTAAGCTTTAGTGTGGCATCCGCCTGTGCTACAGCGAAGTGCTCCACACTCCTTGCCAGTGATTCAATGCATTCGGGCACCCTTCCCACTGCACCCATGAGCTCAGTGTGCATGTCCACCGCCTGGCTGTTCATTTCAGCGATGAGCCGCTCCTCCTCTGCGTCCAGTGCAGTAGGAGTCGCTGGCATACTCTCCCTCCGGGGAGAAGTCCCCCGTTCTTCCCTACCCCCATGGCGTTGCTGCAGCCCGCTGGGTCCTGGAGCTTCACCCTCATCAGACCCTTCCCCCCTGCTCCCCTCCAGGGAAGGCGTGTTCCCAGTGTGGGCATGGGCTTCCTCGGGAGAGGGTGGCACTGATGCTCCGCCTTCATCTTCCTCCTCGCCTGCAGCTTCACTCCCACTGGCAGCTTGAAGGCCCGTCTCCTCAGCTGGTGAATCACCATCTGAAAGCAGGGAGGTACAAGAGTGGCTTTAGCGTGAGGACAGGGTGGCAGTAAGGGAGGAATAAGTGCAGCGATTTAGTAAGTTGGATTGAAAGTGTCAAAGGCTGGTGTTGTGAGGGACAAGTGGAAGGACAGAGGACAAAAAGGTGCTGACCTTACCATTGCTGTCCAGAACGGGGTCGGCGTCTCCAGTGGCGACGGGACCGATCACCCGGCTTGCCACAATCCTCTGAACGCGCGCCTCAAGATCGCTGAGGGGTTGCAGCTGAGGCCGCCCTCCACCCGTCCGTTGCTGCTGTCTCCGATTATGAGATAGCTTGGCCTGCAAGAAAAAGGACGGCGTCTGAGTAAATATACAGCCATGGTCTTGCCTGATGTGCCTCCTATAGGTGAATAGCCCTTACTGTATGCAGCCATGGTCTTGCCTGATGTGCCTCCCATAGGTGAATAGCCCTTACTGTATGCAGCCATGGTCTTGCCTGATGTGCCTCCCATAGGTGAATAGCCCTTACTGTATGCAGCCATGGTCTTGCCTGATGTGCCTCCCATAGGTGAATAGCCCTTACTGTATGCAACGTGTGGAATGTGCGTGTGTGTTTCATGAGAGGGCCATAGTTGTTGGATGAGTGTTGTGCATTGGGGTTTTAAGACCCTCTGGCCATAGAGTGAGGTTGAGATGGAGGGATGGAGAGGTATTGAAAAAAAGCCACTCACCCTGACGATGCGAGTGAGGTCGTTGAACTTTTTTCGACATTGTACATGGGTCCTGGGCACCATGCTCCTGCAGGAGACGCTCTGAGCCACCTCCCTCCACACTCTTCTGTACTCGCGCGGCAAAGGCCTCCTGCCACTCTCAGGGAAGAGTATAGATCTTCTGCGCTCCACCGCGCCAACCAGAGCAACCAAGGCCCGCTCGCTGAAGCGCTGAGCTCGTTCTCTCACCCTCTCCATAGTCCTTGGCTGGAAGATTTAGGCACAGGTCTCTCCAGGCCAAGATTCAAGGCTCCAATGAGCAGGGTGTGGCTGGAGTGCAAGATCGACCCTCCCCTTTAAGAACTGTCTGGCGCCAGTGTGTCTGTGTTCCATCGCTAACTGACAGCACCTGCGCTGCGCCCGCGCTCTGAGTTAGCGCCTCACTCCTCAGCCTTTGCGCCTTAAGACAGGTGTGTAGCGCCTGATTTAGCGCTCCAATCACCTCCAGGGGCGATAAAAGTCAAGTTTGCAGTCGGAGGCGATAATTAGCGCCAGGCGCTAATCTTTGCGCCCGGCCGATAATTGCGCCCCAAACGGGGGCGATACTGAATTTCTCCCCCTAAGAATCTTGACCCTGGGGTTTGATATTGGGAATCTTGAGCCTCCAGCTTGAGAATCTTGACCCTGGGATTTGATATTGAGAATCTTGACCCTGGGGTTTGATATTGAGAATCTTGACCCTGGGGTTTGATATTGAGAATCTTGACCCTGGGGTTTGAGAATCTTGACGTGGGATTTAATATTGGGAATCTTGACGCTGGGGTTTGAGAATCTTGACCCTGGGGTTTGATATTGAGAATTTTGACCCTGGGGTTTGAGAATCTTGACGTGGGATTTAATATTGGGAATCTTGACGCTGGGGTTTGAGAATCTTGACCCTGGGGTTTGATATTGAGAATCCTGACCCTGGCGTTTGAGATTCTTGAACCTGCTGGTTGAGATTCTTGAACCTGGGGTTTGATATTGAGAATCTTGACCCTGGGGTTTGAGAATCTTGTCCCTGGGGGTTGAAAATCTTGACCCTGGGGTTTAATATTGAGAATCTTGACCCTGGGGTTGGAGAATCGTGACCCTGGGGTTTGAGAATCTTGACCCTGGGGTTTGGGAATCTTGACCCTGGGGTTTGAGAATCTTGACCCTGGGGTTTGAGAATCTTGACCCCGGGTTTTGATATTGAGAATCTTGACCCTGGGGTTTCAGAATCTTCACCCTGAGGTATAATATTGAGAATCTTGACCCTGGGTTTTGAGAATCTTGATGTGGGA
This sequence comes from Squalus acanthias, assembly GCA_030390025.1. Lineage (NCBI taxonomy): Eukaryota > Metazoa > Chordata > Chondrichthyes > Squaliformes > Squalidae > Squalus > Squalus acanthias. The sequence continues at coordinate 16,697,417 of CM059436.1, read as the reverse complement.
TTTGATCTTGAGAATCTTGACGCTGGGGTTTGAGAATCTTGACCCTGGGGTTTGAGAACTTGACCCTGGGGTTTGAGAATCTTGACCCTGGAGTTTGATATTGAGAATCTTTACCCTGGGGTTTGAGTATCTTGACCCTCGGATTTGAGATTGAGAATTTTGACCCTGGGGTTTGAGAATCTTGATGTGGGATTTGATATTGAGAATCTTGACGCTGGGGTTTGAGAATCTTGACCCTGAGGTTTGAGATTCTTGACCCTTGTGTTTGAGATTCTTGACCCTGGAGTTTGATATTGAGATTCTTGACCCTGGGGTTTGAGAATCTTGACCCTGGTGTTTGACAATCTTGACCCTGGCTTTTGAGAATATTGACCCTGAGTTTGAGAATCTTGACCCTGGGGTTTGATATTGAGATTCTTGACCCTGGGGTTTGAGAATCTTGACCCTGGGGTTTGAAAATCTTGACCCTGGGGTTTGATATTGAGACTCCTGACCCTGGGGTTTGAGAATCTTGAAGCTGGGGTTTGAGAATCTTGACCCTGGGGTTTGAGAATCTTGACCCTCGGGTTTGAGAATCTTGACCCTGGAGTTTGAGAATCTTGACCCTGGGTTTTGAGAATCTTGATGTGGGATTTGATATTGAGAATCTTGACGCTGGGGTTTGAGAATCTTGACCCTGAGGTTTGAGATTCTTGACCCTTGTGTTTGAGAGTCTTGATCTTGTGGTTTGAGAATCTTGACCCTGGGGTTTGAGAATCTTGACCCTGGGGTTTGATATTGTGAATCTTGACCCTGAGGTTTAATCTGGAGAATCTTGACCCTGGGTTTTGAGAATCTTGACCCTGGGTTTTGATATTGTGAATCTTGACCTGGGGATTGAGAATCTTGACCCTGGGGATTGATATTGAGAAACTTGACCCTGGGGTTTGCTATTTTGAAACTTTACCTGGGGTTTGAGAATCTTGACCCTGGGGTTTGAGAATCTTGACCCTGAGATTTGATATTGAGAATCTTGACCCTGAGGTTTAATCTGGAGAATCTTGACCCTGGGTTTTGATATTGTGAATCTTGACCTGGGGTTTGATATTCTTGACCCTGGGGTTTGAGAATCTTGACCCTGAGATTTGATATTGAGAATCTTGACCCTGAGGTTTAATCTGGAGAATCTTGACCCTGGGTTTTGAGAATCTTGACCCTGGGTTTTGATATTGTGAATCTTGACCTGGGGATTGAGAATCTTGACTCTGGGGTTTGATATTGAGAAACTTGACCCTGGGGTTTGCTATTTTGAAACTTTACCTGGGGTTTGAGAATCTTGACCCTGGGGTTTAATATTGAGAAACTGGGGCTGTGGTTTCTGTTCGCTCAGCTTAGGTCGATTGCACCTTCAGCTGATCCTCTGCAACTAACCAGAGTCTGCAGTGAGCTCCCCTCTCATTTGTGATGAGCGACCACCTCCACACCCTTAATAAATCTGAAGTTCCTCCTGTTATATAAAAATTTCTTAGCACTTGTTGAAACATAGCTGTTTTTTTAATTGAAGCGTATTAGATTTTTTTTCTCTGGTGAAATATTCAGCTGTCAGGCGTTGAACTGATGGGCAGATTTAATAAAGGAATTTTTTTTACAGGATTGTATTATTGCTTGTTAGATATTTTACTGCCAGATAAATGTTTGCTTAGTCAGCATCGTTCCCTTCTCTCCAGTAAATGTACCACTTTATGATTTGCAGAGTTAATGTCTGCGGCGGTCAGTGCTGTCACGGGTGGGCTCAAGCTCCTGGCTCTCAAAGATGCACCAAACGTAAGTTACTTCTGTTGCATTTCGAAAAGTCTTTCTCATATCGGCAAGTTGGGATTTGTTTAGAGTTTTTAAATCTATACATACTGAGGAAGTCCAGAAGAAGATTATAACTCAGCTTCCATATCACCTTCAGAGTAATACTGTTAGACCCAGACTCCATATCACCCTCAGAGTAATACTGTTAGAATCAGACTCCATATCACCCTCAGAGTAATACTGTTAGAATCAGACTCCATATCACCCTCAGAGTAATACTGTTAGACCCAGACTCCATATCACCCTCAGAGTAATACTGTTAGAATCAGACTCCATATCACCCTCAGAGTAATACTGTTAGACCCAGACTCCATATCACCCTCAGAGTAATACTGTTAGACCCAGACTCCATATCACCCTCAGAGTAATACTGTTAGACCCAGACTCCATATCACCCTCAGAGTAATACTGTTAGACCCAGACTCCATATCACCCTCAGAGTAATACTGTTAGACCCAGACTCCATATCACCCTCAGAGTAATACTGTTAGACCCAGACTCCATATCACCCTCAGAGTAATACTGTCAGACTCAGACTCCATATCACCCTCAGAGTAATACTGTTAGACCCAGACTCCATATCACCCTCAGAGTAATACTGTTAGAATCAGACTCCATATCACCCTCAGAGTAATACTGTTAGACCCAGACTCCATATCACCCTCAGAGTAATACTGTTAGACCCAGACTCCATATCACCCTCAGAGTAATACTGTTAGACCCAGACTCCATATCACCCTCAGAGTAATACTGTTAGACCCAGACTCCATATCACCCTCAGAGTAATACTGTCAGACTCAGACTCCATATCACCCTCAGAGTAATACTGTTAGACCCAGACTCCATATCACCCTCAGAGTAATACTGTCAGACTCAGACTCCATATCACCCTCAGAGTAATACTGTTAGACCCAGACTCCATATCACCCTCAGAGTAATACTGTCAGACTCAGACTCCATATCACCCTCAGAGTAATACTGTTAGACCCAGACTCCATATCACCCTCAGAGTAATACTGTTAGACCCAGACTCCATATCACCCTCAGAGTAATACTGTTAGACCCAGACTCCATATCACCCTCAGAGTAATACTGTTAGACTCAGACTCCATATCACCCTCAGAGTAATACTGTTAGACCCAGACTCCATATCACCCACTGCCTATTTCCACCTCCGTAGCATCGCCCGACTCCACCCCTGCCTCAGCTCATCTGCTGCTGAAACCCTCATCCATACTTATGTTACCTCTAGACTCAACTTTGCCAACACACTCCAAGCCGGCCTCCCATCTTCCACCCTCCATAAACTTGAGCTCATCCAAAGCTCTGCTGCCCGTGTCCTAACGCACACCAAGTCCCATTCACCCATGACCCCTGTGCTTGCTGACCTACATTGGCTCCCGGTTAAGCAACACCTTGATTTTAAAATTCTCATCTTTGTTTTCAAATCCCTCCATGACCTCGCCCCTCCCAATCTCTGTAATCTCCTCCAGCCCCACAACCCCCCGAGATATCTGCGCTCCTCCAATTCTGGCTTCTTGTGCATCCCCGATTTTAATCGCTGCACCCTTGGCGGCCGTGCCTTCTGCTGCCGAGGCCCTAAACCCTGGAATTCCCTCCCTAAACCTCTCCGCCTCGCTACCTCTCTTTCCTCCTTTAAGACGCTCCTTAAAACCTACCTCTTTGACCAAGCTTTTGGTCACCTGCCCGAATTTATCGTTATGTGGATCGGTGTCAAATTTTGTCTGATAACGCTCCTGTGAAGCGCCCTGGGACGTTTTACTAGGTTAAAGGCGCTATATAAATGCAAGTTGTTGTAATGCTGTCAGTCGCAGACTCCATAACTCCCTCATTGCACTATTGACACACTCGGCCTCCATATCACTCCCACTGTGCTACTGGTGCTGCTGACATACTCAGCCTCCACATCGCACTAGCTGTCCTGTGACCCAAACACTGCTGGTATTTGTCCCCACTGCTTGTTGTGTGTGTTTTTACTCTGTGAAATGCTAGCCGCTTTGAGTGAGTGATTATTTTCAGGTTGCAATTCTAGGCGGTGCAGTGAGGTTATTCACACAGCAAGAGACCAGGCGATTGAAAGTGATAGGACCCGTGTACAATAGTTTTTTTTTATCATGCCAATGCAATGCTTTAAAATCAATATTGGAAAAAAAAAACCCCCACGCAGTGGGCTGAAGTGAGAAAGCTGGGGGCCATTGCCTCCGTCTCCGAATCATGTGTTTCCTGGGAAAGAGGCCTGCTTGCAGGTGGGCGGCAGCTGTGGCTACAGCTGCGATGTGCTCAAACCCTCCTGCATGTGAAATAGCAGCACTGGCAGGGAGTGCTACTCTGTTTATTAATGTAAACAACCCCAAAAAAATGTTAATGAAAAGCAGCGAGAAGAGTGACTGCCCCAGGATCGGTGAGCTCATTGATGGTTTTCCGATCGCACACTAACTAAGTTAGGAAAGTACAACCGTGAAAGTTTTAGCTGCTGTTCTTTTGCTCGAGAGTTGAAATCACTTCCACGTATCCATTACTATTTCTATATTCTGTGGAGGTCACTGGGGCTGCTTTGATTTGATTTTTCTTTTCCGCTGATGGCCCGCAGGGGTCGTGTTGGTCATTGTCAGTCAGTGCACTCTGTGTAGTTGATAATTGACGACATTTGCAGCGACCGATTTAACAATTGTAATGTGCTCACTGAGGGGGCGATTTTAACCGAACACATCTGGCGGCAAACGGCCGAGATCGGGTGCGACGCTGGTTTTACTCCCCGACCAATTTTACTCTCCATTGAGGTCTGGAGAGTAATATTGGGCGGGGAGTAAAACTGGCGTCCCCGCCCGATCCTGTGGGATTCCCCGCCCTGTGAGGTAGGTTATCCCATGATAATCTACGGCTATTTACTGAAGAGTGAGGATCTGTTTTGGTGATGTATTTTTATCGATCGGAATTTTTGTAGCAGGGTCAGGGTGTTAGTGATTCTATTGTTCACAATGGCAACCGAATCCTTTAATGTTGGTGGAAAGGGCTGAATTGGTGATTCGCACCTGTGGTGAGTCTCAGCCGATGGGAGTGCTGTGGGGGGCACTCCCTATGATTTTCCATCTGTTAACATTGAAGGATGGAAAATTGTGGGGAGTGAACTGGGCGTATTATACCCCAGTGCGCACTCCCGGTGGGCAAGGCTCCCCGCCAGGAGCTCCCGCCTGTAAAATCAGCCATTTATCGCAGACGCCGTGCAAAATACAGTACACAACATGTCAGTGCGTGGATTAGAGGACGTTGCAGTAAAATAATTGTGGTCATAACAGCAGTGACTGCCCTTCAATTAATTCATTGGATGTGAAGCACTTTAGGATGTTCTGAGTGACGTGAAAAGACATTATATAAATGCAAATTCTGTCTGTATCTCTCTGTTTCTCTCTCTGTCTCTCTGTGCCTCCGTCTCTCTCTCTCAGTCGCTGTCTCTGTCTCTCTCTCTGTCTCTGTCTCTCTGTTGCTGTGTCTCTCTGTTACTGTGTCTCTCTCTGTCTCTCTCTGTGTCTCTGTCTCTCTGTGTCTCTGTCTCTCTCTGTCTCTGTCTCTCTCTGTCTGTCTCTGTGTCTCTGTCTCTCTGTTGCTGTGTCTCTCTCTGTCTCTCTCTCTCTCTCTGTCTCTGTCTCTCTCTGTCTCTGTCTTTCTCTGTCTCTGTCTCTCTCTGTCTCTCTGTCTCTCTCTGTCTCTCTGTGTCTCTGTCTCTCTCTGTCTCTGTCTCTCTGTGTCTCTGTCTCTCTCTGTCTCTGTCTCTCTGTTGCTGTGTCTCTCTCTGTCTCTGTCTCTCTCTGTCTCTGTCTCTCTGTTACTGTGTCTCTCTCTGTCTCTGTCTCTCTCAGTCTCTGTCTCTCTCTTGTTTGGAATATCACCAATAATTATTTCCAGAAACAACAGTGGCTTCAGTTTAAAATGTGCCCATCGTAAAGGCTTAGATAGAGGATATATTGATTAGCACAGTTCAAAATCCTACATCAAAGATCACCATAAACTGTTTATATGGTAACACAATTCCTTTAACCTGTACCTAGATTCAGTGCTGCTGATGGGCCTTGTGCTAGAGCAGTGCAGTTTAACAGCCTTCGATTTTGGCTCCCTTGCCCTAAGAATGCACACTGGGGACAAAATTCAACACCGTTGCTCATTTTATGGGCGTAAAACGGGTGCAACAATGACAGATTTAATAGCGTGTCTGCCTCACACCCGATTTGCATGGGTGCTTGGGCGCCACAAATAAGCTCAGGCCTCATTTCAGTGTTGACATGAGGGTCCTGCTCCCATTTCCGGGAAATTCATTTAAACTAGTTGGAGCTTGCGCTGCCCAAGCTGCAACTAATGGACAAGTCGCCTGGTCCAGATGGCTTGCATCCCAGGTTGCTAAGGGAATTGGGGGAGGAGATAGCAGAAGGGCTTGCCATAATTTTCCAATCTTCCCTAGATGAGGGAGAGGTGCCTGAGGATTGGAAAGTGGCAAATGTGACACCATTGTTCAAGAAAGGGTGTAACGACAATCCTAGTAACTACAGGTCGGTCAGTTTAACATCAGTGGTGGGTAAAGTTTTAGAAACAATAATCAAGGAAAAAATTAACGGGCACTTGGAGAGGTTTAAGTTAATTAAGGAGAGCCAACACGGATTTGTAAAAGGCAGATCATGTTTGACTAATCTAATTGAATTTTTTGATGAAGTAACAGAGAGGATTGATGAAGGGAATGCAATGGATGTTGTCTACATGGATTTTCGGAAGGCGTTTGACAAAGTACCACATAGAAGGCTGGTTAACAAAATTGAGGCTCATGGAATAGGTGGGTCAGTGGCAGCTTGGATAAGGAATTGGCTTAAGGACAGAAAACAGTGAGTTGTAATGGCTGTTTTTCAGACTGGAGGATGGTAGACAGTGGTGTTCCTCAAGGGTCAGTGCTGGGGCCACTGCTTTTTTGATATATATAAATGACCTGGATATTGGAATAGAGTAGAATTTCAAAATTTGCCGATGACACCAAACTTGGGGGTGTGGCAAACAGTGAGGATGATATCAATCGACTGCAACAGGACATAGAAAGGCTAGTAGAATGGGCAGACAAGTGGCAGATGGAATTTAATACAGAGAAGTGTGAGGTGATGCATTTTGGCAGAAGGAACAGGGAGAAGAAATATACACTTAATGGCACAGTTTTAAAGAGTGTGCAGGGACAGAGGGACCTGGGAGTTAATGTGCATAGGTCCCTTAAGGTGGCAGGACATATTGAGAGAGTGGTTAACAAAGCATATGGGATCTTGGGCTTCCTAAATAGAGGTATTGAGTACAAAAGTAGAGAAGTTATGCTGAACCTTTATAAAGCGCTGGTTAGGCCACTACTGGAGTATTGCATCCAGTTCTGGTCACCACACTTTAGGAAGGATGTGAAGGCCCTTGAGAGGGTGTAGAGGAGATTTACCAGAATGGTTCCGGGGATGGGTGATCTTAGCTACAAGGACAGGTTGGAGAAGCTGGATTTGTTTTCATTAGAGCAAAGGAGGTTGAGGGGTGATTTGATAGAGGTGTACAAGATTATGACAGGTTTGGATAGGCTAGATGGGGAAAGGCTGTTCCCACTAGTTGATGGTACAAGGACTAGGGGACACAGATTTAAGGTTTTGGGCAAGAGATACAGGGGGGATGTGAGGAAATACTTTTTTACGCAGCGAGTGGTGAGGACCTGGAACTCGCTGCCGACGGAAGTGGTGGAAGCGGAGACACTCAATGTTTTCAAGGGGAGACTGGATAGGCACTTGAGGGAAATAAACTTGCAGGGCTACGGGGATAGAGCGGGGGAATGGGACTGACTGGATTGCTCTACAGAGAGCCGGCACGGACTCGATGGGCCGAATGGCCTCCTTCTGTGCCTCTATGACTCTATGGCTCTAGTTTCTCAGGCTCTACAATGGCCTAAGCAGCCGTCCTTAAAGAGACGGCTGGAGGCCCCCAAAGGAACTGGCAGGTAAGTTTTGTTTAACTTAACATGGAGCCAGGAGGAGCAGGAGTGCTCTTCCTGCCTCCACATTAATACTGTGAGCTGCTGCTGGCCTCCATTGGCAGCACTCAAGATTGCCTGAACCTGTGCCCCCAAACCCGCCCCCGGCCCTGACGAACCTGCGGCCAGGCTCGTGCGCCGAACCGGACAAAATTCCAAGGGCTCAGACCATCAAGCTGCATCGGGGAGCCCGATCGGCGGCCACAGCTGGCCGAATCTATTCCGATGGGGCCCGAGGACGCATTTCGGACCATCTTTCAGCCTCTCTCTCCTGCCACGCGAGCTCAGCGTGCTGACCATTTTGCAGCCTTCATCGGGTGCTTTCCAATCTGGACCCCATTGACTCCAGTCAGCATCTCACCTTGCTGGCGTGACTGAAAACATGGGGGTGGGTTGGTGGGGGATGGCAGGTGGCGGGGGGACGTAAATTGGTTTTGGGCGTTAGCGAATTGGCAGCCCGTTTTACACCCCGCCCAATTTTTTTTTTCCATTGAAGTCACGGGGAAAGAAAATCGGGCAGGTTGTAAAGCAGGCTGCCGATTCGCTATCGCCTGTTTTGCGCCCGAGACCAATTTCACCCTCCTCCCTCCCTCCCATAAATCCCTTGCGGGGTATTGCAACATGACGCTGTGTATTACCAGTGCCAGGACAGGTCTCCAGACCTAATGGGTGTTTTATGAATGCAGCACATTTTAATTTCAAAATAACAAATGAGTCACTACAAAGGATAAAATCAAAACATTTAATTGTTGGCTAGCTGTATTTCTTCAAAGCATAATTGTCGTTACTGCTGTACTTTAGTGGAAGGCAAAAATCACATTTAGAAAACACATCATAAAACTGACGGAAGATATGCAAATGAGAGTTGATTTTTGTTTAATAATTTTTGGAACTTTACTTCAATTCATTCATTTGCACTTTTTTCTGCAATGGTGCATGGTCCAATAGGAGTTTGAATTTGAAGTTTCCACTAGATGGCATTCTTAGTGAGTGGTTCGGGATTCTGCAGGAACAGCAATTGCTCTCCTGCACTCTTTTGATTAAGCTGATTATTTTGTGACAATGTCTCAGTCGTGAAGGAATGAGGTGAAAATTCTTCCAAAGTAATAAATTTGCTTAATATAAAGGAATTTCATTGACTATGTCCAAGTGACCGAGAGGTAAGTTGAATACGGGTAAAGAATGCAATATTCTTTTCAGTCAGGCTTGAAAAGCTGCAGACAATGTCCTTTTTTGTCTTTCAGAACATCAATGTGCAGGTGGCCAAGAAAGACTAATAACAATCACAATATCCCAAACTCACTTATACAGCAATTATACATTAAAAGCACGTTGAATTTAAAAGTTGTTATTTAAATTGCACTCAAATTTAAGCTACAATTTTCGTTATACAACAAGGCCTGGAGTTTCCTTCTTGGGCGTAACCCAAATGTTGCGCCCAAAACGGCGCCCATTTTGCCCATGTAAAGTTACACCCACATATCCTCCCAATTAAAAATGGGTATAAATCAGCATAAACAATCAGGGCCTAAGGAAACGCCGAATCCACACCAGGATATTTCTTCTTTGACTCTTAAAATTGAAGCTTCATCTCATTTCACCATCATTCATGCACATCAGGCACAGCATTTTTAAGACAAAAATAGTGAATTTATATAGCGCCTTTCACGACCACCGGACGTCGCGAACTGTTTTACAGCCAATGAAGTAATTTTGAAGTGTAGTCACTGTTGTAATGTAGGAAACGCGGCAGCCAATTTGCGTTTTGCAAGCTCCCACAAACAGCAATGTGATAATGACCAAATCATCTGTTTTTAGTGCTGCTGGTTGAGGGATAATTATCGTCCAGGACACTGGGGAGAACTCCCCTGCTCGTCTTCGAAATAGTGCCGTGGAATCTTGTATGTCCACCTAAGAGGGCAGACGGGGCATCTGTTTAACGTCTCATCTGAAAGACGGCACCTCCGACAGTGCAGCACTCCCTCAGTAGCATTTGCTATAAAAATATATTCAAAGAAACAGATAATACAGAGCAGATCTCAATGAAGATAAATAACAAAAAAAAATGTTCAATAAATTGCAATTAAAAGACCAGAAAATTGACTTTGTTTCCTACTACACCTGGAATCTGGTTGCAATGTTGAGAGATGACATGGGATAACATCAGGACAATTGGAGAAGTATTCAGGGTCAGGAGATGAGTCAGAGTTAAAGATATCTTGATATTTGAGCATATTAAATTGTATATGTAAATTGAAAAAGATAGTTCAAATAGTAGATATAGAAAGTGATGAGTATGTATTTCCGAAGTCTTTAACAGAGTCCCAATTTGCAAAATGTACCTAGATGATGCTTCGCACTACGTGCTAGTCAATCCAAATAACCTTTTAATCCAATCTGTTGCATTTCACTCATCATCAGGGGCGATCTGGCATTGATTGTGTACATCACTCCCTGCTAAACCTGCCTACTAAGATTAAGGTGATGTCATTCATAAAATATGTAGTTACTTTATCCCAGTGAAATATAAATCTGAAGCTCCACCTACTCTGTACTTACTGACTCTTTGCTTCAGCCAATATAAATTGCTATGTAAGGTTAACATCCAAATAAGGCCGAAAGTGTACACTATAATGAAAGGACTTGCAGAGTAAAGCTTGAAAGGATGCACATGTATGAGTAACTGAATCCACTAAAGACAGATGCAATTTGTATTTCAATTTTTCATTTCTAAAAAAAGCTGGGTTTCAAATGAAGGGGCAGATGCCTGGACCACATGTAATCCACACTAAAGTTTCATTAATCTGCTGTGATTTTGGCAACTCTTGTCTACAAAGATTTTTTTTAAAAACCATTTTGCTTGTTTCATTAGCATTATATACCCGTTGTCCATTCTGGATAGACAGTCTAAAAATTCAGAGTTTGGCACTCAGAACTTTTTTGGTTAAAAACTCACTTAAATTCTATTTTATATCTGAGTTCAACCATCCATTGATATTTGATTATTAAAAGTCCATCCCTCTGACACTATAGCTTCTGGACCACTGTGATGTTTATCTTACTTGATGTGGAAACGGTATAAAGTGGTATTCCATTATATAAAGAACATAATGGGATGTGGGTGTCGCTGGCAAGGCCAGCATTTATTGCCCATTCCTAGTTTCCCTTGAGAAGGTGGTGGTGAGCCGCTGCCTTGAACCGCTGCAGTCCGTGTGGTGAAGGTACTCCCACAGTGCTGGTAGGGAGGGAGTTCCAGGATTTTGACTCAGCGACGATGAAGGAACGGCGATATACTTCTAAGTCAGGATGGTGTGTGACTTGGAGGGGAACTTGGAGGTGGTGGTGTTCCCATGCGCCTGCTGCCCTTGTCCTTCTAGGTGGTAGAGGTCGTGGGTTTGGGAGGTGCCGCCCAAGAAGCCTTGGCAAGTTGCTGTAGTGCATCTTGTAGATGGTACACACTGCAGCCACGGTACGCCGGTGGTGGAGGGAGTGAATGTTTAAGGTGGTGGATGGGGTGCCAATCAAGTGGGCTGCTTTGTCCTGGATAGTGTCGAGCTTCTTGAGTGTTGTTGGAGCTGCACTCATCCAGGCAAGTGGAGAGTATTCCATCACACTCCTAACTTGTGCCTTGTAGATGGTGGAAAGGCTTTGGGGAGTCAGGAGGTGAGACACTTGCTGCAGATTAAGGTGATGTCATTCATAAAATATGTAGTTACTTTATCCCAGTGAAATATAAATCTGAAGCTCAACCTACTCTGTACTTACTGACTCTTTGCTTCAGCCAATACCTAGTCTCTGACCAGCTCTTGCAGCCACTGTATTTATGTGGCTGGTCCAGTTAGGTTTCTGGTCAATGGTGACCCCCCAGGATGTTGATGGTGGGGTATTCGACGATGGTAATGCCGTTGAATGTCAAGGGGCGGTGGTTAGACTCTCGCATTCGGGCATGGACTGCTTCATTATCTGAGGAGTTGCGAATGGTACTGAACGCTGTGCAATCATCAGCGAACATCCCCACTTCTGACCTTATGATGGAGGGAAGGTCATTGATGAAGCAGCTGAAGATGGTTGGGCCGAGGACACTGCCCTGAGGAACTCCTGCAGCGATATCCTGGGGCTGAGATGATTGACCTCCAACAACTACAACCATCTTCCTTTGTGCTAGGTATGACTCCAGCCAGTGGAGTGTTTTCCCCCTGATTCCCATTGACTTCAATTTTACTCGGGCTCCTTGATGCCACACTCGGTCAAATGCTGCCTTGATGTCAAGGGTAGTCACTCTCACCTCACCTCTGGAATTCAGCTCTTTTGCCCATGTTTGGACCAAGGCTGTAATGAGGTCTGGAGCCGAGTGGTCCTGGCGGAACCCAAACTGAGCATCGGTTAGCAGGTTATTGGTGAGTAAGTGCCACTTGATAGCACTGTCGACGACACCTTCCATCACCTTACTGATGATTGAGAGTAGGCTGATGGGGTGGTAATTGGCCGGATTAGATTTGTCCTGCTTTTTGTGGACAGGACATATCTGGGCAGTTTTCCACATTGTCGGGTAGATGCCAGTGTTGTAGCTGTACTGGAACAGCTTGGCTAGAGGCGCGGCTAGTTCTGGAGCACAAGTCTTCAGCACGACAGCCGGGATGTTGTCAGGGCCCACAGCCTTTGCTGTATCCAGTGCGCTCAGCCGTTTCTTGATATCACGTGGAGTGAATCGAATTAATTTAACTACTCACTTGTCAAAAATTATCAATTGAATTCTTGCCAGTGGAAGTTGAACCAAAGAAATAAATCGCCTTTGGTATAGATGGAAACTTAGGTAGAAAATAGAGGCAAACTAGTGTAAAAGTAGAGAATGCAAAGCACGCTGTTAGTGTAGCGAAAGTCAACAGTCTTCTTAGCAAACAGTTACTTGGCTTTTCAACTTGCCAAAGCAAGAAAGTATCTTTTCCGGATTATTCGGTGAATGGGATTTGATAGTACTGCTGTAGTGCTATTTAGATCCTATTATCTGAGAATCAGTGTTTCATTAAAGAGGAAGGTAAGTCTGGAGAGTACTTTCTGTCCAATATACTTTTCGCCCCCTCTTCCATTTCTGTCTGAAGAAGAACGGTAACAAATATATTTGTTAGAAAATATTGTCTGTCAGATACGTCCATTTATGTGTCTGCCACCTGTTCTGTAACGTATAATGGGAAGGGTTTGCATGCGACCCAGATGGTTCCATTCAGTTCAGCTGGGGCTGGCTCTTCAGATCAGCCTAAGAGCTGCCTGTCAACCTCCTTCCTGCAAAAAGAAATGACTTACCAAAGGGCACAGATTTATGGTCATTGGCAAAAGAACCAGGGGGGAGAAGAGGAGAATTTGATTTACGCAGCGTGCTGCTATGATCTGGAATGCACTGCCTGAAAGGGTGGTGGAAGCACATTCCATAGTAACTTTCAAAAGGGAATTGGACAGATACTTGAAGGGGAAAAGTTTGCAGGGCTATGGGGAAAGGTTAAGAGAATGGGACTAATTGGATAATTCTTTCAAAGAGCTGGCAGAGGCACGCTGGGCCGAGTGGCCTCCTTCTGTGCTGTATCATTCTATAATTCTACGATTCTATGTTGGGTGCTTGGGGGAATTGGAAGCCACTGCAGTGGGTTCTATTATTTGGGACCCTGGCTATCTAAAACAACCAGTTGTTACCACTATTTTAACTGGCGGCAGAGGAAATTGAAAGAAAAAGAAGTATCTTATGGCATCTTATCATGCCTCTCAGGACATCCCAAAATACTTTACATCCAATGACTTTCTTGCAGGGAATTACTGTCGTTGTGAAGGCGAAATATGGGTATTAATCTGTGAAGCTATGCGCTAAGTTTGGTGATAAATCTATCGTGTTGTAGAAGACAGGAGGTTGAACTATTTGTACTGTAACAAATGTAAGAGCAGGTAAAGATACTGTTTCACATTTATTAAGCATTTTCCATTCAAATTAAGAATAAAATGGGGGACGATGTTAGCAATGGGTGCCATCTCTTTAATGTAGTGAATTGTCTGGCTAGCATGGTGGTTCAGTGGGTTGCTGGTATGACATGTTGTGCCACAGGTGGTAGGGCACCAATTGGTACTTGTGAGATCCCACAGAGCAAGCTCCCCATACTAACCCTGAAGATGTGGGAGGGTGGAAAGATTGCCCAGTGCAGTGCAAAGGCTTGTCTACAGGAAGAGAAAAAATGGAGAATGAGTCAACCCAGGCCACTCTTGCGCACTTCATGGAGGCTGCTTCAAGAGTAACATCGGCCAAGTGCTGGGAGCTGGTGCTCCGCCTGTCCTCCGTCAGGGATAGTGCTGGGGAGGGGAGAGAAAGCAAAAGAATAGGCAAGGATGGGCTGAGGAATAAATAAATAACCGGGTAAGCAGAGGAATGTAACATCAGAAATTGGAATCTGCGCCCTACCAAGTTTCACATATTTGTACCGCGACTTGTTCATTTTGCTTTATAAATGTAACCTGCTTTGATGTGTTCATTTTTAAAAGTGAGACTCCCCTCCATATGTTTAAAAAGGTTTGTGATTTGTCTCTTAAAAATCTTAAAATCTCCTATCGTGTTCCTGATGTTGACAGTTCTGCATCAGCTAAACCTTTATCTGTTATGAAAAAACTCTTTTGTGTTTGATCGTACCTCTTCCACTCTAAACCTGATCAGAGTAGTAAACAGACCTGCTTCCAAAGCTCATATCAAGGGGAACTATTTAACTATCATGCTAAATGCATAACAGCATGTGGTAACTGGTTGATGTTTGACAACCAAAAATAACTGCATCTTTATTTAACTTGCTAGAAATGGGAGCAGCTTGGGTACCTTGCACAGCATTTTTTTTTTTGATCACGTTAGACTGTTTTGAGCCCTTGGATTATAGCTGTTGCCTTATTTTCAGGGGAGTGGGACTAATCGGCTCGCTCCACCAAAGAGCCAGCACAGGCACGATGGGCCGAATGGCCTCCTTCTGTGCTGTATCATTCTATAATTCTATGATCCCTTTCTTTCTGTGTTCGTACACGAGTTCCCTCTGATATTGGAAATGCCACACGACACGAATGGTACAGGAAACTTTCGTTTATCCGGCACCCAAATATCCGGAATTCTCGCTTAACCGGCAAAAATCAGGTAAGTTTTATTATACAGACAAGACCCCGATTCTGACCTTTCGCCCCCACGAAAGGGGGGTCAACGTTCTTCCGACTCGGACCTGTCGCCGCCACGGAGGAAAAAGCCGGAGTCTCGTTTACTTTCCCTCTCCGGGTCCCAATTGTTAAGCCTGTGGCCGTGTACGGGGCTCTCGTACCTTGGTAAGTATACCTCTCTGTAATGAAGGAATTTTGATAGAGCGAATAAGGAGAAACTGTTTCTATTAGCAGGAGGGTCTGTAACCAGAGGACACAGATTTAAGATCAGGATTTAAGATTATTGGCAAAAGAATCAGAGGGGATGAGGAGAAATTTTTTTTAACGTAGCGAGTTGTTATGATCTGGAATGCGCTGCCTGAAGGGATGGAGGAAGCAGATTCAATAGTAACTTTCAAAAGGGAATTGGATAAATAGCGGAACAATTTTCAGGGCTGTGGGGAAAGAACAGGAGAGTGGGACTAATTGGATAGCTCTACCAAAGAGCCGGCACAGGCACAATGGGCCGAATGGGCTCCTTCTGTGCTGTATGATTCTATGAATTCAGGATTATTTTCTTTAATTTTAGGATACTGTGGAATACTTAGATTAATTTTAGTGAGATTGCAGGTTTCTAGCCATTAGATTTGTTCGCCAGTTTCACCAAATATTTTTAAGAATTCTTTTATGGTAAACATCATAAGCTGCTGCCTGAAACTATATGGCACAAGCAGAATATTCTACGTTAGGGCGGTTATCGAAGATATTCCACTCTTCCCCCAGCTGGTATCACCTCCTTGTAGCTTTGTTGCTTGTGGGTAAGATAATAAATTCTTTAAAACCACTTATCAAGTAACTTACTTTCTACATCCCAAAGCGTAGCCTAGAGCATTTTTGGCTCTTTCCAGCCCACCTGGAAACTTACTTGGGACACCCAAAAGCCAGCAATATCAGATACGGAGCAGGCTGTGCATCTCCACAAGGCACCCACACATGCAAGCCTGTGGTTTGCAGGACATGTTTGGGCTTGGCTGGGATGCAGTCCATGGAAAGAGCTTGTCGACCCTCGCTGGCTAGCCTCACACATGAACCGCAGCCACCTAGCCAGTTGCCAGGAGCCTGGATGTGCTTCTGAACCTGTACAAACCATGAATGACTGCCTTTGTCGCAAGATACAACCTTAACTTGTGCTTAATGCAATATTTACCTACTCAGCAGGACCATACCCTGCTCCAAATATCTCTGGGCCTCCATTCGTGGCTGTGGGACATGGTCCAAGCTGGGATTCAGTGCTGCTTCCTT
Organism: Squalus acanthias; assembly: GCA_030390025.1. Classification (NCBI taxonomy): domain Eukaryota; kingdom Metazoa; phylum Chordata; class Chondrichthyes; order Squaliformes; family Squalidae; genus Squalus; species Squalus acanthias. The sequence goes on along the minus strand of CM059436.1, from coordinate 16,681,081 downwards.
CCCTTTACTTACTCTCCAGCAAAAAAAAGACAAGAGGATGCAATTATGAAGCTGGATTATCCCAGTTGACGTACAGCAGTATTGGTCCTATAGATTTTTTCCTTCCTTTTTTATGGAGAACTGACTGGACTCCACCTTAGTTAGGGAGGGGGGCGGGGGTGGGGGTGTGGAATGCATTACCTACATTCACCTCTGTTCACATTATGGCCCATCTGAGTTTGGGAACTGTGGTTCCAAAGTGGTGTCATTGGCATAGTTTGAGTAAACAGATTTTTGAACAATAAGGGAGTGATGGGTTATGGGGAGCGGGCAGGCAAATGGAGTTGAGCCCAAGATCAGATCAGCCATGATCTCATTAAATGGCGGAGCAGGCTTGAGGGGCCAAATGGCCTGCTGCTGCTCCTATTTCTTATGTTCTTATGTAAATATTTCCAGCCACCTTCCCTTTTTGCTTGCAGCTTCCTGAGGCTTGGGCATAGCTCTGCACATTGAGGTGCTGAGGTCGCTAGGGCCAGTGACTTTCCTTGGCGGCAGAGAGGTACGCTTTGGGTCAAGCAGGATAGGTGGGTGGGTTTGCGGGTTGGGGCTCTCTAGGCCGTGGGTGTAGGTGATATTTATGCTGTTGTGGGCAGTGAGAAGCTAAATTTCAAGAGCGGAATCTAGAAGGCAGAAATTCTTCTTCCCCATTCTTATCAAAAGGAGTAGCCTTTCCACCATCTACAAGGTACAAGTCAGGAGTGTGATGGAATACTCTCCACTTGCCTGGATGAGTGCAGCAGCAACAACACTCAAGATGCTCGACACCATCCAGGACAAAACAGCCCGCTTGATTGGCACCCCATCCACCACCTTAAACATTCACTCCCTCCACCATCGGCGTACCGTGGCTGCAGTGTACACCATCTACAAGATGCACTGCAGCAACTCGCCAAGGCTTCTTCGGCAGCACCTCCCAAACCCTCGACCTCTTCCACCTAGAAGGACAAGGGCAGCAGGCGCATGGGACCACCACCACCTCCAAGTTCCCCTCCAAGTCACACCATCCTGACTTGGGAATATATCGCCGATGCTTCATCATCGCTGGGTCAAAATCCTGAAACTCCCTACCTAACAGCACTGTGGGAATACCTTCACCACACGGACTGCAGCGGTTCAAGAAGGCGGCTCACCACCACCTTCTCAAGGGCAACTAGGGATGGGCAATAAATGCTGGCCTTGCCAGCGACACCCACATCCCATAAAACAAATTTAAAAAAAGAAACAAAGGACAACATTTCTTCCAGAACATGGGTTGAACTGCACCAATGGTTCAGCGGATAAAACCACTGTGTGTGTGTGTGTGTGTGTGTGTGTGTGTGGTGTTGAGCTACACAGATCAGCTGGGCTCCAGGTTTCATCCATGGTCCATGCTGTATTAGCCTGATTTCAGCCGCACATCCCTGGAGGTACGACAGTTGACCTCAGTATTCCTGGCCGAGGTCCACTGGGATCCTGCTCCTGATCACTATTCATTGCCACCTGGTGGAAAGTGCATGGTTGTGGATTTCCGATGTGGATTGGATTAGGATTGACTGTGATGTCCTCAATGGATGTATAGCCTGCTGACACTGACTTGACCAGGGTCACATATGAGGAACAGCCGTTTGTAAAAGGTACGAGAGAGCTCTTGAAGCCCATGGATTTGTACCCCAGAACAGAGTTTTCAGGAGAGATTAGGAGAGCTGGAAAAATAAAATGAGGGTGGAGTGTGTTTAAGAATACTTTATAATTTTGTGAACAGATTTCTGCCTGGCTTGGGTTTTAAAATGGAAGCAAGGGGTTAGAAATTCATCTCGCGCAGTGGCGCAAAACGGGCTGTATTGGACCGTCTGCCCGTTATCCGCTGCACCTGATATATCATTCATTGACTGCAATGGAACTGAATATTGGGCGGGGCGTATAGCAGGTGGACGATGCGTTACAACCCATGTTGCTCTACCACTCCAGCCGAATTTCAACTCCCATCGACTTTTCTCTGCAAGCTTCCAGTGTTCTGAATTTAATACCAAATTCAAAATATTTAAAAAAAAATTTCCCCAGTTTTTTTTTGTAGTGAAGTTGTTTAAAAAAAAATGCATTTACACTTTTGCTCCAAATAGTGAAGAGGGGGAACCTTCCCCACCAGATACTTCAAAGCATTTTGCAGTTGAGGTAACAATTGACATGGACACTAGACCAGGGCATCGAGCGCTCTGCCATACTGCAGCCGTGGACTTTCTCCGCCAACGTGAAAGTACCAGGAGCGGCAGATTTAGTATCGCCGTCTTTTAGTGTCGACTTCTTGGTGCAAAAGTCTCTTGCTCCTGCTCCTGTGGGACTTCTGCATTAACTTGGAAACCCACTGTCCTATTGCCGCCTCTCTTGCCAATTTGTCAATCCTGATGATAGAAAGAAAGAACTTGCATTCATATAGCGCCTTTCACAAACTCAGGACGTCCCAAAGCGCTTTTCAGCCAATGAAGTACTTTTTGAAGTGTAGTCACTGTTGTAATGTAGGAAACACAGCAGCCATTTTCCACACAGCAACCTCGCACAAACAGCAATGTGATAATGACCAGATAATCTGTTGGTTAAGAGATAAATATTGGCCAGGACACCGGGGAGAACTCCCCTACTCTTCTTCGAAATAGTGCCGTGGGATCTTTTACGTCCACCTGAGAGAGCAGACAGGAGCCTCGGTTTAACGTCTCATCCGAAAGATGATGATCCCACTGCTCCTGCTCCCGTAACCTAGGAGACCCGAGCTCCCCGTTCTCCTGTTGGCTGTCTTTGGGCCAGGCAGGCATGGCTACTTTAAGTCTCTTCTGCTGGGATGCTGATTCCTGCTTTGGTCTCCTCATCGGCTCTCCCCCCTGATTAGGTATTTTTATGTTTATAGTTCAAACACTCGGCTCTTTTAATTTCAGATTTCCAGATTCCACAGTATTTTTGCTTTCGCGCCATCTCTAAGATTTGTTTTAATCTTAAAGGTGGCCCTTGTTACACTTTTCTTAAGACATGAATTTGCATAGACCACGCAGCAATGTGCTGCTGTAACTGGATAGACCATTCTTTTGCCAGGCTTGTGACAGAAGTTGGCCTTAAGGTGACATAGAATTCCAGGGGCCCCAGCTCCAGTCAGATCTCTCTCCCAGGTTCTTTGGAGTATTGAATATTTATTGACGTTGCTCCACGCTGGCATGTAGATTATTCACTTTAAATACAACTGTCATAAATATGAATTGGGCATGACTGAGCCAAAGTAAAAATCTGATGTCTATTACTGTGTTTGTTGGCTTGGCTTAAGTAATACCAGGGGAAGGGGGGGAAACTTTGTCTACACGCTTTATAGAGTGACAGTCCTGGAGTCTGGATAGTCTCATATAAATGGGTATTCCAGTTTTAACACAAGTTAACAACGACTTGGTGGAGAATTCCTGAGTCGGTTTGAGATTTGTTGGACTGATATCCCTGGGAATGGGCCCACTCAGGACTGGAATGTAACCAAGGTAATTAAGGCAAATTGCCATAGTAAACAGCGCGCTTCCTACTAGAAGGAGCCTTCTTCAGTGGAGATTAGATTCCATTCGGGTTATTGACATAAACTGGGTGTATAGGACGGCCTGCGCTGTCAGCATGGAAACTGTTCATTCCCCAGAGGGAAACCGTCCCTTGTACGAGCTAGTTTAGAGGGGTTAATTTGTAACGATTGATTACCTCATATATATGTATTTGAAAGTCCATGCTGTCAGTCAGTGTCAGGTAAAACTAAAGGGCTATTCCAACATAAATGAAATTGGCATACAAGTATATTAAAACCAGAATGTGTGCTTCCTCATACAACTACGGGGTGGATTGCAAGTTGGCCCCGGAACATGAAATGACTCCAGGGATTATAGGTGTGTGTGTGTGTGTATATAGAGGGGAGAGACAGCGAGTAAAGAACCTCTTTTCAAGGGCTGAACAGATTTTTTTTTCCCCAAATGCGATATAACTCTGATCCTCCAAATTTACACCCAAGTTATGCAGCAGAAAAAGGAAGTTTCCTCCCCAGATATGTACAACTTGAGGCTGAGCTTGATATCCATTGTTTTCCAACTTCACTGCCGAGTCTCTATTGTGCAAGGTGATGTTTGTGTCATACATGGAATGCATGTACCAAAGGAAACAGTACACACTCAGAGGGTTGTTCTTCACTCCGAGGGTTGTCTCCACTCAGAGGACTGTGAATCTTTGGAATTCTCTACCCCAGAGGGCTGTGGGTGCTGAGTCCTTGAGCATAGTCAAGGCAGAGATCGATAGATTTTTGGACTCTAAGGCAATCAAGGGATATGGAGATCGGGCAGGAAAGCGGAGTTAAGGTAGAAGACTGGTTGGGCTGAATGGCCTGTTTCTATGCCGTATACCCTATGTAAAGATCAGCCATGATCTTATTGCATGGCGGAGCAGGCTCGAGGGGTCGTATGGCCTTCTCCTGCTCCTGTTTCTTATGCTCACTCCTTTATTGCCTTGCCTCCACTCAGCTCCTTTATTGTGCTTTATTAGGCAGTTTTCACAGAAACCAAGTTGAAGAGGCGCTCTTGCACTGGTTGGTTTGTTCAGGAGAGTGGTGTCTTATGGGCGCTGGCTTCCTGCGTTTACATTCTAAACTAGTTCCCTTCTCCCGCTGCCAGAATTGTCGACTCGCGTTGATCACGTGCTACGATTCTGCTGTTGGGACTTGGCAGCTGGTTTTTTGGCAATGAGTTAACGAGCGAGCCAGTTATCGGACCTCGCTCCCCCCATGAGCTGCACTAAGCAAGCCCCGGGGTAAAATTGCCTCTTTGCTCTCGAGGTGCCTCGGCTGGGAGGCAGTGAGAGGAGCCCGGACCGTCAGCAGTGCCAGAAAGTTTTCCAGGGAGTAAACTTCATCAGAGTACTCGAGTTTGAGTGGGTCTTCAATGTAACTGCACCCCCCCCCCGCTCCCTCCCACGGAAGTTTGTAACAACTATTGCTCGTATTTGTGAGAAGAGGCCTCTCGTCAGTATCGATTTCTCATCAGTTTCCCCTTCATTTCTGGACCTGGTTTTAAAGTACATAACAATTAAACCCACATCTGGTGAGGGGAAATTTCAGGTTATATGAGTGAGCACATGTTCATACTCAACCTATTAATAGTGAACTTCCTTTGCACCTTATAGGGTCTTGATTGTTTTACATCAGTAGTCCGGAACAGAGTAGTTAAGCTCTAATTTAAAGGTGCACGTTTGTTACTGGAAAATTCCTGTACGCAGACAGGGGGAGGCTTATGGAGTTATCCTAAAAAAAATGGCAGCAGCCTGCTGTAATTTTCTAGAGCTTGACTGAAGCCTTATTGCGAACATCCTGGACAATCGTACATTGTCCACTGATTGAGGAATTTCTGCCGCCCTCTTAAAAATCAGCAGTGAGCCTTTAAAACGCTGAGAAGCCGCGTCTACTGAAGGTAACTGCTGATCAGTATCCTTCACCGTTTCCTGGAAGCATTCTGTTAAGACACTGAAGTATTCCTTCTGGAACTCTTTGGGACACGATGCTGATGTTTTGGACCTTCTCTTGACCAAATATGCTTTAAGTGAATAGATGTTTTTAAGATAAGTTAATGTGATGTAGGTTTGACCTCTTCATGGGACAGAAACCACCTAAATGTTTTCAAATTTCTATATTTATAAGTGCTTATTATGATATTTACCTATTCTAAAAGCACAATAAGATTCAAATCTCGATTTCTGGTCTTTTAAAATCTACCTTTTCCATGGAATGTGTGCATGTTGAGTTGTATCTGTTGGAGGTAGACTACACTCCCCCAGTGCTATCTTCACTCCTGCATTTACAGTTCGAGACTGGGTGGGGTCGTGTTCCCCGTTTTTTCATTTTTACCCCGGCCCTCTCCCGCCCGTTGTTGGGAGGGGGGTTAATATCGAGGCCATGGTGCTTGAGTCTTTTGCTGCTTCATCCCTTGGTCAAAGTTGCCAGCCATTTTTGGTACATGAACAGCATTTTCAAAGGCTGAAATATACATTAAACTATTAGAAGTCTTTGTAAAGGCTAGCAGCATTTTTGTTAGTTGTACAAAGCTGTAATAAGCAGCCCTTTAAGCCTGCCCCCTCCCCCTCTGGTGAGTGCCCAGTGCTAAGCTCATTATGGGCCTGCAGCTTGTCCACATTGTGCAGGGTCAGCTTCACTTACATAATCGGGTCAGCAGCACCTTAATGGTCAGGCAGCCTGACTAAGGCCTGATCAGAGCCCCAATCAGAAAACCTCTGCTTTTGTGTCATACCAGCGTTGGCAGAGTTCTGTAAGCAGCTTGCCTATTGGTCAGGCTTCCAAGCTGAGACTTGATACATGGCATAATCGGGAGTAGGGTGGGGTGCAAGAAAGATCTAACGGTTTTTATGCAACGAGCGTTTGCCTTCCATCACAAAATGAGTACTGCCTGCCTTGAAATACCAGCAGCTCCCCTTTGGCCCATTCCCTTGTAAGTGATCTGCTTTATGCAGTTGCACTCTGTGTGGTTCCCCACCTGCTATGGCAGCAGAATCTCGCTGTTCCGACATGCAGCGAAAGCTTCACGAGTAACATCAGAAGCAGAACACACACGAATGTAATTTAGCAATCCAGCTTGTGGAGAAGCTGAGACCTTGTGGAAGTCAAATGGAATGTAATCTATCTAATGCTGCCCTATCTGAGGAGCTCTAGTAGTGATGGCTAAACTAGAGATTCAAGCAATTTAGGCACAAAGTTAAAGATTACAGAGAGGGAAAGAAGATCGAGACAATCATCAATCTTAAATATATATAAAAAAGTAAGACCTGCATTTATATAGCGCCTTTCATGACCTCAGGACGTCCCAAAATGCTTTACAGCCAATGAAGTACTCTTTGAAGTGTAGTCACTGTTGTAATGTAGGAAACGCAGCAGCCAAATTGCGAATAGCAAGCTCCAACAAACAGCAATGTGATAATGACCAGTTAGTTGAGGGATAAATATTGGCCAGGACACTGGGGAGAACTATGGGAATGGTAGCATAGTGGTTATGTTACTGGGCTAGTAATCCAGAGGCCTGGACTAATGATCCAGGGACGTGTAGTTTAAATCCCACCATGGCAGCTGGAGAATGCAAACTCAGTTAATTAAATAAATCTGACATAAAAAGCTAGTATCAGCAATGGTAATGAAACTATCGGATTGTCGTAAAAACCCATCTGGTTCACTAATGTTCTTTAGGGAAGGAAATCTGCTGTCCTTGCCTGGTCTGGCCTATAGCAGACCCACAGCAATGTGGTTGACTCTTAAATGGCCTAGCCACCACAAGGGCAATTAGTGATGGGGCAATAAACGACATCCAGATCCCATGAACGAATAAAAATTAAACTAGTGACAATAGAGCTCAATTTTGTTTTCATTTCTGTTCAAGACCTAGCAGTTTTATCAGTTTGATTCACAAGAATAGATGATGTGTGTAATGGAAATCTGATACTGCAGTATAGCAATCCACTGTCCTGAAGCTGAAATACATTGTCGGTTCATTATAGGCTTGTTCTTAGATCTATTATTATTGGGTGTGATGTGTGTTTGAGGGGGGGGGGGGAGGGAGGACACGTTCCACTTCCCATCAAGAGAATCCATTGCTTTGTTGAGTGCACAAGGAAACAAAACATAATACTTTGATATTTTATTACGACATTAAAACAGATGTGTGAGCAGTTAAATAAAGACTTTGAACTTGGGAAGTAAAGTACTTAGAAAGATGAGGTTCTCTTAATTGTTTTAATCCTGGAATCCTTTGAAGCAAAGTAAACGTTAAAGAAGAAAAACAAAGGCTCAAATTCGGCAAGCAAATAACGCAGTGGCTGGGGGAATTCCTCCTATTCACAATTTTACAGAAGTCAGTTTGAGTAGAAAATGGGCTGTATATATGGGCTCCACTATTTCCAGCCAGAATACAGATAATTGGATAATTCCCCTGTCAATCATACCTGTAAGTGTCTGGGATAGAATTTAAGCACATAATTTACAATATGTAACTTAAGATAAGAACATAAGAATTAGGAGCAGGAGGAGGGCAAATGGCCCTTCGAGCCTGCTCCGCCATTCAATAAGATCATGGCTGATCTTTGACCTCAACTCCACTTTCCCGCCTGATCCCCATATCCCTTGATTCCCCTAGAGTCCAAAAATCTATCTCTCAGCCTTGAATATGCTCAATGACTCAGCATCCACAGCCCTTTTGGGTAGAGAATGTCAAAGATTCACAACCCTCTGAATGAAGAAATTCCTCCTCATCTCAGTCTTAAATGGCTGACCCTTTATCCTGAGACTATGCCCCCTAGTTCTAGACTCTTCAGCCAGGGGAAACAACCTCTCAGCATCTACCCTGTCAATCCCCCTCAGAATCTTATATGTTTCAATGAGATCACCTCTCATTCTTCTAAACTTCACAGAGTATAGGCCCAATCTACTCAATCTCTCCTCCTAGGAGAACCCTCTCATCCCAGGGAGGGATCTACAAGAATTGAAACCAGCCTAAATATAAACAAAACAGGAAAGGAGAGCAAAGGAAAGAATAAAGTAAGGGAGGGCCTTGATGGCCAGGGAATAAATAGAGTTATAGAACAGGGGGTAAAAATTCAGTTGGTTGCGCCTCCCGTTAGCGCCTTAAGAGGGCGCTAATGGGGCGCAAAGCCGCTAACGCCCGGGCGCAGCGATGTTTGCGCCGCTCGAGAACTTAACTTGAGATTGTGCGGCGGCGCTAAAATTTACCGCTGCGACCACCTGAGCGCGCAGATTGTGACGTCATTCCATGATGCAACGCCCTTGTGGCGCCCCGGAGCAGAAATTGAGTGGCGCCCCCTGCCTTACCGCCTGGCGCATCCAACGACCAGAAGACTGGAACGCTATCAATCGCTGTGGGGCTGGGGGGGGCGCTATTTAAAGGGGGCCTCTTCCTGTCTTTTATTGTTGGTGGCATTATTGAACTACGCATTCTGAGAGAGAGAGGGAGAGACTTCTGGAGAGATTCAACGTTGTGGGAAGGAGTTTTGCGTACTGAGCAGCACTTTGCAGGTTCATTTTGATTTGCCATTCCTTGTATCGATTTAGCAGAGACTGTGGGAGCTGCACTCTGAGCTCTTTGCCTGGTACTCTCCATTGTTCTTTCCAGCACATTTGATGTGCAGGTCTCTCCAGGCCGAGATTCAAGGCTGCAATGAACAGGATGTGGATGGAAAGCAAGATTAACCATCCCCTTTAAGAACTGGCCCGTGCCATTGTGTGTGTGTTCCATTGCTGACTGACATTACATGAGCTTCGCCAGCGCTCTGAGTTAGCGCCTCACTCCTTGGCCTTTGCGCCTTAAGACAGGTGTGCAGCGCCTGCTTTAGCGCTCCACTCACCTCCCGGGGCGGTAAAAGTGAAGTTTCCAGTCAGTGCCGATAATTAGCGCCAGGCGCTAATATTTGCGTCCAGACGATATTTGCGCCCCAAATGGGGCGCGACCTAATTTCTGCCCCCAAGAGTTTAAAAAGATGGTTAAAAATAAAGTGAGAGGAACTCCTATTAAAAATGAGTTAAACTGTCTGTACAGCAATGCACACAGTGTCCGTAATAAAACAAGGGAGCTGGAGGCAATCATGCGTTGCGAGGAACCAGCCATAGTAGGGATTACTGAGACATGGCTACAGAAAAATCAGGACTGGGAATTGAACATTACAGGGTATAACATATTTAGAAAAGATAGAGAGGGAAAAGGGGAGGTGGAGTAGCTGTACTTATTAGGGTTAACATAATGACAGTAGAAAAAAGTGATGCAGCTATGCAAGACAGAAATAGAATCCATGTGGATAGAGATAAAAGATAATAAAGGATCAAACACACTAATAGTGGAAGGGAGGTGGAAGATGAAATATGCAAACAAATTAGGGAAATGAGTAAAAAACATAGAATAATAATCATGGGGGATTTCAACCACCGTGATATTAATTGGACAGAAGAGGTAGATAAAGGGGATAAGGGAATGGAGTTCCTACAATGTGTACAGGACTCCTTTCTAACCCAATAGTTAAAAAGCCCAACAAGGGAGGATTCACTTTTGGATCTAGTAATGGGGAATGAACCAGAGCAGATAAGAGAAGTAAAAGTAGGGGAACATCTAGGCAATAGTGACCATAATATAATATGCTTTAAGATAATAATTGAGAAGGACATATGTATGGCAAAGACCAGTGTAATAGATTGGAGAAAAGCTGATTTTGATGGGCTGAGAATAGAACTTGGGAAAATAAAATGGACAACAATATTGGCAAAGAATGAAATAGAACAACAATGGGAAACATTTAAAACGGTATTCAACAGAGTCCAGGAAAAATATATTCTGCTAAAAAACAAGAACAAACTAAACAATAATGAGACTCCATGGATGAATAAAGCCATTAGGAAAAATTGGGTAAGGAAAGAGGCATACATTAAGTACATGGACAGCTTATTACTTATTACTTGGAGGGTGCGAGTCTGGGTGGGGTGGAGGAGCAAAGGGATGTCGGAGTACAAATACAAATACACAAATCAGTAAAAGTAGCGCCACAGGTTAACAAGGCCATAAAAAAAAGCAAACCAAGCACTAGGGTTTATTTCTAGAGGGATAGAATTGAAAGGTAGTGAAGTTATGCTAAACTTGTATCAAAACTTGGTTAGACTGCACTTGGAGTACTGCGTACAATTCTAGTCGCCATATTATAAAAAGGATATAGAGGCACTAGAGAGGACGCAGAGAAGATTTACAAGGATGATACCAGAAATGCGAGGCTACACAAACACTTCACAGCTTGTCACCTGCAGAAACATCTAACCACATTAAATATTACTTTCACAACATGTCCTTACCTTTGATACTAACCAGTGTCCAATTGCATCCTTCACACCACTTCTGCAGCTGTCATCCAAACACCAACATAACAACAGACCCACAGCACGCCTCACTTACCCTGGCGGGGTTCGCCGACGTCGGGAAGCCCGCAGCAGCAGTCGAAAAATTGGAAAAAGCCTCTTAACTGCCTGTTAACTACCTGTTAACAGGCTATAATCAAGTTAAGTGGCTATAATCCTCTTCCTACCACTAGGAGTCGGGTCCCTGCGCAAATCGGGGACCCGACTCCCAGGAAGATTGGTTGGAGGTGGGTTGGGAGCGGGTTTGTGACCCGCTCCCATTTTTGGGGATTTTCCCAGCAGTCCTGCCTCCAAACCCGCCTCCTCAGGGCTGGTAAAATCCAGCCCCAACATTTAATAGTTTCTCACCATTTAAAAAATATTCTGTTTTTCTATTCTTCCTACCAAAGTGAATAACCTCACATTTCCCCACGGTATACTCTATCTTCCAGCTTATTGCCCACTTACTTAACCTGTCTATTACCTCCACTCACTGCATTTTGCAGGAGAAATCACCCTGCTTTTATCAGGAGACTTTGCTGTAGTTTCGGTCATGGGTTGTGTTTGCTGTAGTTCATAGAGACTCTTTTTAAATAGACTCTGTGGACTGTTTGGTGTAGTGCGCTGTTTAAATAGACTCTGTTTGATGAGTAAATAGACTTTGTTTGCTGTAAAGTACACTGTTGGCTGTGAATCTTGCCCTATGCCCCGCCCCACCTCCAACTCAGTGGCTGGCACAGTGGTGTCAATAGACACTCTGCCTTCGGAGACTCTGCAGCATAAAACTTTTGCTACTTCAGCATTTAGCGGTTAGTTTAATCCAGAGCCACGTCTAGAATGGAATTTGACAGCAACCACTGTCATCCTGAGCCAAAATAATGAAATACTGTATAGTACAGTGCCTTATATTATTATTAGTTTATATACGAAAGTCTTGTGTGTCACACGTGTCCGTCACGCTCCAAACGGAGAAGGTTAAGTCGGGCATTTCATCCTGGGTTCTTTTGACCTTCCTGACTCGAAACCTGAAATGAACAAGCAATTTACTAATCTCTAGTTGACCGCAGCAATTTAGGAGCGGCTACAATGACCTGCATTTCCACAGCGAGCAATTAACTAGCGGCCTTAGAGATAGGGCAGGTTAGCTGCTAAACACGGCCCCTGTGCTCCAGACCCAGAGCAATGCCACGAAAGATCCTGTTATATTTCTTTATGTATGTGTATGCGTGTGCGATGAATACTTATTTAGTTAAACTACTGACTATCCTGTGGTGTTGCTTATGGTAAGTTGGAGAATACCCTGGTTTATAAGGACAGGAGTATTATATCATCTAATGCACAAAGCGTTATTTTGTAATGGGCATGTGCCCTGCTTTCTCCCTGTCAGCTGTGGCTCAGTTGGTAGCACACTCGCCTCTGAGTCAGAAGGTTGTGGGTTCAAGTCCCACTCCAGAGACTTGAGCACATGAATCTAGGCTGACACTCCAGTACAGTGCTGAGGGAGCGCTGCACTGTCGGAGGTGCCGTCTTTCGGATGAGACGTTAAACTGAGGCCCCGTCTGCTCTCTCAGGTGGAGGTAAAAGATCCCATGGCACTATTTCGAAGAAGAGCAGGGGAGTTATCCCCGGTGTCCTGGCCAATATTTATCCCTCAACCAACACAACAAAAACAGATTATCTGGTCATTATCACATTGCTGTTTGTGGGAGCTTGCTGTGTGCAAATTGGCTGCTGCGTTTCCCACATTACAACAGTGACTCCACTTCAAAAGTACTTCATTGGCTGTAAAGCGCTTTGAGACGTCCGGTGGTCGGGAAAGGCGCTATAGAAATGTAAGTCTTGGCCCAATTGCCGTAAATAGGCCAGTTCTTAGATCATTCAGAGGGTAATTTCTGTTGCTGGGGGAAAGTCCTCTGTAGATTGACAGGTGCTTGTAATTCTGCAGCTCCTCCCCAGGAAAGATGAAACAATCTGGAAATTTTAACTTAAAATAAATGTAACACGAAAATAGGCACATGTGACAACACACGATGCCTGAGTGACGGACCTTGAACTTTCATGTATGAAGACAGATGATTGTAGGTTTTTTTGTTTTGCTGCCCTCATGGTCTTAACCACACCTGGCTGTAAACGGAAAATGATGATGTATCACTGCAGAGCAAACAGTTGTTTTTACGGAGAAATGTGTGCCTTGCTTCATAAGCACCATGTTGGCTGCGGGATTGTGTATACTTTCACAAATGAACCCCAGATGTACGTCTGCAAACGTTTCCTGTTCATTCACCGGCTGTCAGGAAATGGAATAAAATAGAGATACAAGGAGTTAAAGAACCGCTTCAGTGGCATGTCAGATTATTAGATTGTTATTCATAGCAGGTGTCTTGCATGGTGAATATTGAGGTCCGATATCTTTGGTTACCGCAGAACAGAATACCACTTTCAAACCAAGCGTAGCTGGGGGATTTACAGCACAGATGTTACTGAGACTCTGGACTTTAGTGTGGAGAATTGCTGATTTCCATGAAAAAGAGAAGAATCAAAAGCGATGTAAATGATCTTTCTTTTGTTACATTCTTAGGGTATGCGATATTATTATTAATAATACTGAATGCTCACAGCTGAGCAAGCCTCGCTGAAAAGCAGTTAGGTTAAAAAGTAGGATGCGGTAAAGCATTTCTGTTCAGTCGATTAAATAATCGAGACTTACAAATTTCAGGTCTGACCTAGATATTCTCCCTGACGTTAGCTACCTGATATCTAGATGTATGATGTGAGATAGGGGATGTAACAATGAGATAGGTCCCCTCGTTGTATGACCTGGATACTGTAATCCTAGGTAATTGGCTTCATGTGTGCTTCTCCTATCTCCCGAGAGACAGAACTGAATAATCTGGGGAAACGAGGTCCATATTGTGGAGGAGACCAAAACTAGGGGCCAGAAATATACGATAATCATCAATAAATCCAATAGGGAACTCAGGAGAAACTTCTTTACCCAAAGGGTGATGAGAATGTGGAACCTGTTACCACGCGGGGTAGTTGAGGCGAATAGCATTGATTCATTTAAGGGGAAGCTAGATAAGTACATGAAGGAGAAAGGAATAGAAGGATATGTTGATGGGGTTAGATGACGAGGGGTGGGAGGAGGCTGGTGTGGAGCATCAACACCAGCATAGACCAGTGGGGCCGAGTGGCCTGTTTCTGTGCTGTAAATTCTACGTAATTCTACATAACATGTTGACAAGAAGCTGGGTTATTTTACAGCATACACTTGCTTGAAAAGAGCAGCAATTCTAGGCTCCTAACTTCCGTTAATGATTCCCGTAACATATAAAATGCCACGCCATCCCCATTAGTGGGCCAAATACTGTCCTTTCTCTTTGTGGTCAGCCCTAGCCGGAATCTGGTCGGCTCGATTTTAATTTCCTGTCGTTCGCAGCAGACTTCACAACTGAGCAAGAACGCACATTTTCACTCTCCCTTTGTTGCCTACGTGCACGATAAACTGAGGCCTGACCTCCGATTCCTTCCTTGTCCAGGAGTTGGCCAGTAGAGTTGACAATTTGCCGGCTACCACACCCTCCCTCTCACTGGGTGGAAGCCACTGTCAGCTATCTCCTGCCGTGTGTGCATGAAGTCAGTCCCTCCCAACATCTCAAGTGTGAATGACTACTGGAAATGTCTAATCATAGAATCATAGAAAGTTACAGCACGGAAGGAGGCCATTTCGGCCCATCGTGTCCGCGCCGGCCAACAAAGAGCTATCCAGCCTAATCCCACTTCCCAGCTCTTGGTCTGCAGCCCTGCAGGTTACAGCATCACAAGTGCACATCCAAGTACTTTTTAAATGTGGTTAGGGTTCCTGCCTCTACCACCCTTTCAGGCAGTGAGTTCCAGACCCCCACAACCCTCTGGGTGAAGAAATTTCCCCTCAAATCCCCTCTAAACCTTCCTCCAATTACTTTAAATCTGTGCTCCCTGGCTTTTGACCCCTCTGCTAAAGGAAATAGCTCCTTTCTATCCACTTTATCTATGCCCCTCATAATTTTATACACCTCAATAAGGTCTCCCCTCAGCCTCCTCTGTTCCAAGGAAAACAGGCCCAGCCTATCCAGTCTTTCCTCATAGCTAAGATTCTCTACTCCCGGCAACAACCTTGTAAATCTCCTCTGTACCCTCTCTAGTGCAATCACATCTTTCCTGTAATGTGGTGACCAGAACTGCATGCAGTACTCTAGCTGAGGCCTAACTAGTGTTTTATACAGTTGAAGCATAACCCCCCTGCTCTTGTATTCTATGCCACGGCTAATAAAGGCAAGCATTCCGTATGCCATCTTAACTACCTTATCTACTTGGCCTGCTACCTTCAGAGATCTGTGGACATGCACTCCAAGGTCCCTTTGTTCCTCTACACTACTCAGTGTCCTACCATTTAATGTGTATTCCCTTTCCTTGTTAGCCCTCCCCAAATGCATTACCTCACACTTCTCCAGATTGAATTCCATTTGCCACTGTTCTGCCCACCTGACCAATTTATTGATATCTTCCTGCAGTCTACAGCTTCCTTCTTCAGTATCAACCACACAGCCGATTTTAGTATCATCTGCAAACTTCTTAATCATACCCCCTATATTCAAGTCAAGATCGTTGATATATACCACAAAAAGCAAGGGACCTAGTACTGAGCCCTGCGGAACCCCACTGGAAACAGCCTTCCAGTCACAAAAACACCCATCAACCATTACCCTCTGCTTCCTGTCTCTGAGTCAGTTTCGAATCCAACTTGACACTTTGCCCTGGATCCCATGGGCTTTTAACTTCGTGACCAGTCTGCCATACCATATGGAACCTTATCAAAAGCCTTGCTAAAGTCCATATACACTACATCAAACGCACTACCCTCATCTACCCTCCTTGTTACCTCCTCAAAAAATTCAATCAAGTTTGTCAGACACGACCTTCCCTTAACAAATCCGTGCTGACTATCCTTGATTAATCCGTGTCTTTCTAAATGAAGATTTATCCTGTCCTTCAGAATTCTTTCCAATAATTTTCCCACCACTGAGGTTAGGCTGACTGGCCTGTAATTACTCGGTCTATCCTTTTCTCCCTTTTTAAACAAGGGTACCACATTAGCAGTCCTCCAGTCGTCTGGGACCACACCTGAAGCCAGAGAGGATTGAAAAATGATGGTCAGGGCCTCTGCTATTTCCTCTTTTGCTTCACTTAACAGCCTGGGATACATTTAATCTGGGCATGGGGATTTATCCACTTTTAAAACTGCTAAACCCCTTAATACTTCCTCTCTCACTATGTTTATTTCATCTAATATTTCCAACTCCTTCCCCCCTATAGCAATGTCTGCTTCGCCCCTCTCCTTTGTGAAAACAGACACAAAGGGCTGGATTTTGATACTGGGGCGGGTTGGGGTCGTGTCATCCGCATTTCGTGTTATCCACCCGCCTGCAATTGGATGTGGGAGATTGATGTAATTTTCACTTAATTGGGCAATTGAGTTCCAGCATGTGGGAACCCATGAACCAATTAGTAGTTTCAGTCTGAAAGTCGCCTCTGATGATGTCATCATTGCAGGTCAGAGACTGCCTGGTCTCAGAGATTGCCTGGCCTTTGCTGTGAGAGGACCTGGATGCAAAATGAGCAGCATCTCAGAGAGAGAGAGAGAGAGAATGTTTTTTGCAACCAAGTCCTCCCAGGCAGTCTCTGAAGACATTCAATGCAGCAGCATCAGAGGCGACTTTCAGACCTAATACTACTACTACCTTCATCACAATACTACTACTACCTTCATCACATCTCCGTTGTAATAGTACACCTGCAGCTGATAGTCAGCTATCCATTTGTGCTCCCGCCAGGTTTCACTGGCATGTTTCACATCAGGCGTACTTCACGTCGGAAAAGGGTTAAACTAGCTAAAACGTTTCAAAATGGCATTACAGAGCCAATTTAGGGCTTGCTAAGGGCTTAAATGGCCTCTCCCGCCTCTTGGAGGCGGGACGGAGTCGAGAACCCCGCGACCGATTTTGTCAAAATTGCGTGGAGGCAGAATGGAGTCGGGATGGGGTCGGGACCCCCGAATCTGCAACTTTAACCCCCCACACGCCTCCAAACCCGACTCCACGGGTCATTGAAAATCCAGCCCAAAGTATTCATTAAGAACCCTACCGACGTCTCCGGCCTCCACACACAGATTACCCTCATGATCTCTAATAGGCCCTACCCTTTCTTTAGTTATCCTCTTACTATTAATATATTTATAAAACATCTTTGGGTTTTCCTTGATTTTACTTGCCAAGAATTTTTCATGCTCTCTCTTTGCTTTCCTATGTGACAACAAAGCACCTATTGTCCCAGATTATTAAGTATAACAGTTTCACTTATTAGCTTCGTTAATATACCGATCCCTTCTTTGTCCCAAAGGCTCCTGCACGTGGCTGCTCCATGAATCCAATCCCCTTGAAAACATCATTTAACTTAAAAGCAACACTTTAATATAAATTATACATAGAACCCTGCCCGTGGCAAAATGAACAAAAGTCCTAAAATGTGACAAGATGCAACAATGCAATTTTGCATCTTGCTTTTGGTGTGTCGCCTAAGTCCTTTTTATGAGGTTTATTTAAATACTTTTTTATTTACTATGAATTGTATCTTCATTTTGGAATATCACAATTATTTACCAGCATATCTCATTAGAATATCTATAATAATTAAGGAAAAAGTAAGACTTGGATAACTTTCTTGACCATAGCTTTCCCTGGGTGTAGAATTCTTCATGTGGCTGCTTTTTACACTTGAAACAATAGGAATAATGTTGTGATGCTCTGAGGCCATGTGGGGTCTCGCTAGGTGGGAGCATGGGTCACAGACTCGGCCCTTTCGTGTTATCCCCCTATCTCCGACCCGGTGTCTCATCTAGCCATGCTTCACCTGGGAGCCTTGCCTTGCAAATTAATAAGCATTACCTTGGCACATCATGTTTAACAAATGGCTCATAGTGAACGTTGTAGCCTTGCTCGGGCTCAACGTTTACTTTGATTAGATCGGAAAACATTTCTTTGCATGACTTTACAATGTGCCATTTTCTTTTCACGTATCAGGAGCAAAAGGAGCCCCTCCTGACCAGAAGTGTATTTTGTACCATGTGCATATCGTACCTTCTTGCTTCAACCCAACCAAAGCAATGGGGTAGATCTTGACTTGGTGCGATCGAATAAAATGAGTGACAGCGAATCGGCCGCCCGTTTTGCATCTCATCCCGTTTTTATTTGCATTGACGTCAACGGAGATAAAAATCGGGAGAGATGTAAAATGGGCTGTCCATTCACTATCACCCGCTTTACACCATCGCACAACGTCAAAATCTACTGCGATGAGTCTTTTGAAGTGCAAAAGAATTCATCAGGTTTGTTTCTTGTTTTCGCCCTTCACTTTCCAGATAACCAATGTTTTTTTTGTGCTGATCTGACGTCAGTAATGCCAGTTATATATGTTCTCTCTCTCTTACAGCGCATTGCTCTCCACAGTGCCAAAATGGAGGACTGTGCCTACGGCCCCAGTTTTGCGTGTGTAAACCCGGCACCAAAGGTAAAGCATGTGAGGAGACGTCATTTAGCACTCATCCTACAAACAACCAAGACACTCTGGCACAGGCTCAGCCTATTCCTCAACAGGTGCCCCAGCAGACCCTGACACAGAGAGTGCTGCAACTTCCTCAGAAAATCAATTCACTAGGCCACATGTCTTTGACCGTCAAGCAGAAACCTTCCATGATGATGTTCCAGCAGCCTCAGTAAGTAGTACATTCACTGTGATTTATGAAACTTCAAAAAATGTCATTAAAAATGCAGAAACTTGATTGAATGCACCTTGAATGGATCAACCTCTATTGACTTTGTTTCAAGATCATGTCAAAAAATTCAACCATTAACTCAACATTGCCTTCATTTCAGAAGCAGGTGCAGATCAATAGCATGGGGGAGGAAGGAGAGGCAAGTGGTCATGTAAACGAAATTTTACCTGACTCTGACTGTTTATATCTTCCATAGCATTGCTCGTGTCCCAAGCAATGGAGACCCGGGACTCAATGGGAGGACAGGTTTGAGGCAGGGCAGTGAGTAAACAGCAGGGAAGTAACAAGATCCATCAGAGAGCCGGGCCTGGAACCAGAGAGTAACTGGGAGGCAAAAGAGGAAATAGCAGAAGCCCTGACCATAATTTTTCAATCCTCTCTGGCTTCAGGTGTGGTGCTGGAGGACTGGAGGACTGTTAATGTGGTACCCTTGTTTAAAAAGGGAGAAAGGGATAGACCGAGTAATTACAGGCCAGTCAGCCTAACCTCGGTGGTGGGAAAATTATTGGAAAGAATTCTGAAGGACAGGATAAATCTTCATTTAGAAAGACACGGATTAATCAAGGATAGTCAGCACGGATTTGTTAAGGGAAGGTCGTGTCTGACAAACTTGATTGAATTTTTTGAGGAGGAAACAAGGAGGGTAGATGAGGGTAGTGCATTTGATGTAGTGTATATGGAATTTAGCAAGGCTTTTGATAAGGTTCCACATGGCAGACTGGTCACGAAGTTAAAAGCCCATGGGATCCAGGGCAAAGTGTCAAGTTGGATTCAAAACTGGCTCGGAGACAGGAAGCAGAGGGTAATGGTTGATGGGTGTTTTTGTGACTGGAAGGCTGTTTCCAGTGGGGTTCCGCAGGGCTCAGTACTAGGTCCCTTGCTATTTGTGGTATATATCAATGATCTAGACTTGAATATAGGGGGTATGATTAAGAAGTTTGCAGATGATACTAAAATCGGCTGTGTGGTTGATACTGAAGAAGGAAGCTGTAGACTGCAGGAAGATATCAATAAATTGGTCAGGTGGGCAGAACAGTGGCAAATGGAATTCAATCCGGAGAAGTGTGAGGTAGTACATTTGGGGAGGGCTAACAAGGAAAGGGAATACACATTAAATGGTAGGACACTGAGTAGTGTAGAGGAACAAAGGGACCTTAGAGTGCATGTCCACAGATCCCTGAAGGTAGCAGGCCAAATAGATAAGGTGGTTAAGAAGGCATACGGAATGCTAGCGGTTTTAGCGGGCTTAAAAGTGGATAAATCCCCAGGCCCAGACGAGATCTATCCCAGGCTGCTGTGTGAGGCAAGGGAGGAAATTGCAGGGGCTCTGACACAAATTTTCAGAACCTCGCTGGCCACAGGGGAGGTGCCAGAGGACTGGAGAACAGCTAACGTAGTGCCATTATTCAAGAAGGGTAGTAGGGATAAACCATGCCAGTGAGCCTAACATCAGTGGTAGGGAAATTATTGGAAAAAATTCTGAGGGACAGAATTAGTCTCCACTTGGAGAGGCAAGGATTAATCAAGGATAGTCAGGGGGAGATCATGTCTAACCAATTTGATTGAATTTTTGGAGGAGGTGACTAGGTGTGTGGATGAGGATAGTGCAGTTGATGTAGTCTACATGGACTTCAGTAAGGCTTTTGACAAAGTCCCGCATGGGAGACTAGTCAAGAAGGTAAGAGCCCATGGGATCCAGGGCAATTTGGCACATTGGATCGAAAATTGGCTTAGTGGCAGGAGGCAGAGGGTGATGGTCGAAGGTTGTTTTTGTGACTGGAAGCCTCTGTCCAGTGGTGTACCACAGGGATCAGTGCTGGGTCCTTTGCTGTTTGTAGTGTACATTAATGATTTAGATATGAATGTAGGAGATATGATCAGTAAGTTCGCAGATGACACGAAAATTGGTGGAGTGGTAAATAGCGAGGAGGGAAGCCTCAGGCTACAGGACGATATAGACGGGTTGGTCAGATGGGCAGAACAGTGGCAAATGGAAATTAACCCTGGGAGGACTAACAAGGCAAGGGAATACACAATGAATGGTAGGACCCTAGGAAGGACAGAGGATCAGAGGGACCTTGGTGTGCATGTACATAGATCCCTGAAGGCAGCAGGACAGGTAGATAAGGTGGTTAAAAAGGCATATGGGATACTTGCCTTCATTAGCCGAGGCATAGAATATAAGAGCAGGGAGGTTATGATGGAGTTGTACAAAACGCTAGTTAGGCCACAGCTGGAATACTGTGTGCAGTTCTGGTCGCCACACGATAAGAAGGATGTGATTGCATTGGAGAGGGTGCAGAGGAGATTCATCAGGATGTTCCCTGGGCTGGAGCACTTCAGCTATGAAGAGAGACTGGACAGGCTGGGGTTGTTTTCCATAGAGCAGAGAAGGCTGAGAGGGGACCTGATTGAGGTGTACAAAATTATGAGGGGCACAGATAGGGTAGAACTTTTCCCCTTAGTAGAGGGGTCAATAACCAGGGGACATAGTTTCAAGGTGAGGGGCAGGAGGTTTAGAGGGGATTTGAGGAAAAACGTTTTCACCCAGATGGTGGTTGGAATCTGGAACTCACTGCCTGAAAGGGTGGTAGAGGCAGGAACCCTCACAACATTCAAGAAGCATTTAGATGAGCACTTGAAACGCCATAGCATACAAGGCTACGGACCAAGTGCTGGAAAATGAGATTAGAATAGACAGGGCTTGATGGCCGGCGCGGACACGATAGGCCGAAGGGCCTCTTTCTGTGCTGTATAACTCTATGACTCTGTGAGCTCAATTTTCACCGGCCTGTGGAGGCGGGTTTGGAGACGAGAGTGGTGTGAAAATAGCAGATTCAGGGGTCCCGAACCCATCCCGCCCCCAACCCGCTTCCAAGCCAGTTACCCAGGAGGCGGGTACCCGACCTGTGCTGGGACCCGCCTCCCCGAGGCGGGAAGGGGATTAGTGCCAATAAACTGCCTGTTAACAGGTAGTTAACAGGCAGTTTTTTGCCTAATCCCTATTTTTAGCCCTGAAGTGTGGGCTTCCCGACAGGTCCGAACCACGCCGATTTAGCGAGGCGGACCGTCGGTCTGGAGGGCTTGGAGGGGTCGAGATGTCCGGTGTGCAGGTGAGTGATGGGTGCATGAGTGCAGAGGTAAGTGTGTTTGGTGTGTGTAAAGTGTTTTAAGATCTTTTACTTACCTTAACTTTGTCCTGCAGGCTAGCTTCCTTAAGGTGTCGGGAGTCCCTCACATCCACGGCACAGAAAGCAGAATGGCCGTGGAGCTGTCAAAAGCTGCAGTCTCTGCTTTCTGTGCTGGATTGATTTCTAACTGAGTCTAAGTACAGGGACTCACGTTAGAAATCATATTGTCAGTGTTTGACAGCTTCACAGAGCTGTCAAACGCTGAAATTTCATCTGTCAAAAGCTCTTGACAGATGAAATTTCAATGGCTGACGTCACCTGTATCCAAGGGCCCCTTGATTGGCCTGCTAAGCCCGCTGGGCGGGCTTAACAAGGTCAATCAAGGGAAAATACAGTGGGTTGGCCACAAGTCGATGGAGGCGGGACTACAACCCAAAAAGTGGGATTCCCGCCTCCATCACGTCCCCATTGACAAAATCCAGCCATATGACTCTATGCTTGCCTTTATTAGCCGTGGCATAGAATACAAGAGCAGGGGGGTTATGCTTCAACTGTATAAAACACTAGTTCGGCCTCAGCTAGAGTACTGCATGCAATTCTGGTCACCACATTACAGGAAAGATGTGATTGCACTGGAGAGGGTACAGAGGAGATTTACAAGGATGTTGCCGGGAGTAGAGAATCTTAGCTATGAGGAAAGACTGGATAGGCTGGGCCTGTTTTCCTTGGAACAGAGGAGGCTGAGGGGAGACCTTATTGAGGTGTATAAAATTATGAGGGGCATAGATAAAGTGGATAGAAAGGACCTATTTCCCTTAGCAGAGGGGTCAATAACCAGGGGACACAGATTTAAAGTAATTGGGGGAAGGTTTAGAGGGGATTTGAGGGGAAATTTCTTCACCCAGAGGGTTGTGGGGGTCTGGAACACACTGCCTGAAAGGGTGGTAGAGGCAGGAACCCTAACCACATTTAAAAAGTACTTGGATGTGCACATGGGATGCTCTAACCTGCAGGGCTACAGACCAAGAGCTGGGAAGTGGAATTAGGCTGGATAGCTCTTTGTTGGCCGGCGTGGACACGATGGGACGAAATGGCCTCCTTCCGTGCTGTAACTTTCTATGATTCTATGATTCTATTCTATGGGAGTGCAGTGGGTAGGGGAGCAACGCACCTACTAATTGCAGTGCAGGGGTATGGAGAGTAATATGGGTGTGTTTATTTTTTTGGAATTGTTTCTTTGGATGTGAGTCGACCTTGCTGGTCACGTGACTGATAATACCATGTGGTTTAGTGAGTCAATCAGCAATACAGAAGGCACTCTACAATCAAGCAACCCTACAGTCTAACAGGCACAAAGGCTTGGGATCATCAAAGATTTTACGGCCAGTTTTCCACAGGTTTCTGAATTAAAATAAGGCCAATATGAAAGCAATGTTTGTGATTTTGTATTACAGCAACAAAAGTGCTCAACATTTAATGTTTGGCTGCTTTGTGTCCTATGCAGTGAGC
The DNA here is from genome assembly GCA_030390025.1 of Squalus acanthias. Taxonomy (NCBI): domain Eukaryota; kingdom Metazoa; phylum Chordata; class Chondrichthyes; order Squaliformes; family Squalidae; genus Squalus; species Squalus acanthias. The sequence continues at coordinate 16,657,611 of CM059436.1, read as the reverse complement.
AATCCCAGTTACTATACAAGATTCTGAGGGGGATTGACGAGATAGATGCTGAGAGATTGTTTCCCCTGGCTGGAGAGTCCAGAACTAGGGGTCATTTTAAAAAATTCGCTCCTGGGATGTGGGCGTCGCTGTTAAGGCCAGCATTTATTGCCCATCCCTAATTGCCCTTGAGAAACTGCTTTCTTGAGCCGCTGCAGTCCGTGTGGTGAAGGTACTCCCACAGTGCTGTTAGGTAGGGAGTTCCAGGATTTTGACCCAGTGACGATGAAAGAACGGCGATATATTTCCAAGTCAGAAAGGTGTGTAGCCTGGAGGGGAACTTGGAGGTGGTGGTGTTCCCATGCGCCTGCTGCCCTTGTCCTTCTAGGTGGTAGAGGTTGTGAGTTTGGGAAGTGCTGTCGAAGAAGTCTTGGCAAGCTGCTGCAGTGCATCTTGTAGATGGTACACACTGCAGACATGTTGCGCTGGTGGTGGAGGGAGTGAATGTTTATGGTGTGGATGGGGTGCCAATCAAGTGGGCTGCTCAGGATAGTCTCAGGATAAGGGGTCGGCCTTTTAAGACTGAGATGAGGAGGAATTTCTTCACTCAGAGGCTTTGTGAATCTTTGGAATTCTCTGCCCCAAGGAGCTGTGGATGCTGAGTCTTTGGGCTGGATTTTCATTGACCCGTGGAGGCGCGTTTGGAGGCGTGTGGGTGTTAAAATTGCAAAAAGTGGCGGGCGGGCTCAAGTCCGCCTCCATCCCGCCTCCACGCAATTTTGATGAAATCGTGTCTGCTCGTCCCGCCTGTGTCCCGCCTTTAAGAGATGGGATAGGCTGTTAAGGCCCTTAACAAGCACTAAATTGGCTCTATAATACCATTTTGAAAGGCCTTTGTGATTTTAACCCATGTTCTACGTGAAGCACGCCTGTTCTGAAACACGATTGTGAAACCTGGCGGGAGCACATTTGGATAGCTTACTATCAGTGGCTGCGCTGAGTATCAGTGAGTGGCTGGCTGGGCATCTGGGAGTGGTGGAGCAAAAAAAAAATTCTCTCTCTCTCCCTCTCCCTCTCCCTCTCCCTCTCTCTGCAGACTTAGAGCTGCTGCTCATTTTGCATCCAGGGCCTCTCACAGCAAAGGCCAGGCAGTCTCTGACCTTCAATGCAGCAGCAATGATGACATCATCAGAGGCGACTTTCAGACCGAAACCACTAATTGGTTCATGGGTTCCCACATGCTGGAACTCAATTGCCCAATTAGGTGAAAATTGCATCAATCTCCCACATCCAATTGCAGTTGGGTGGATAACACGAAAAGCGGATGACACGACCCCAACCTGCCCCAGTATCAAAATCCAGCCCTTTGAGTATATTCAAAGCTGAGATAGATAGATTTTTGGACTCTAGAGGAATCAAGGGATATGGGGATCGGGCGGAAAAGTGGAGCTGAGGTCGAAGATCAGCCATGATCTTATTGAAAGACGGAGCAGGTGAAGGGATATTTACTAGTCCTAGCCCCTTTGGGGCTACACCGGATCAGGCGTATTTCTCAGACGTTCACTTTCAACTAAAGTTTGAGGTAGCCGAATCTTAAAGACGCCTAATTGGGTCTAAAGGTCCGGAGTATCTCTCCCTAAAGGAAAGGAACAACCTGAAAATGTTATCGTCCTCCAGATAGCGCTTTTAATAAGTTTAGCTAGACTGTAAGGTCCTGGATATTATCAGGGTCCGGAAAACTCCCTCAGAATTCTGTAACTCTTCACCAAAGTGTGTACAGAGATTGAGTTCGCGAGTTATTGATACAGAAGACTTATGTGAGACAATACTAAAAATATAGAGATTTATTAAAGAACCGACATGCAATTTACAGTTGGTGAATCAGTCAATCGCAACATTAACAGTTCTAAAAAGGGAAAAAATACTATCTTATTATTAACAGAGAATCTTACTTTTAAATCTTAACTTTGCTACAGTATTACAGTTCTTAAAGTTTTCTATACAGGATATCCATCAATATAAAATACCTTTGATCCCCGAGGTACAAAGAGTTGGAGACTACAGAGCTACCTCCTAAGCCGAGAATCGCTTTGCCCGATTAAAGCAAGTCTGATATCCCATTTGAGAGTTCAATGTTTATACCCTTTTTCAGTGGTATTTCCTTTAAAGTTTCTGCTGATCCAAGTTAATCATCCCTATTCATCTTTCTGCCGACCTCTGCAATTCTTACTGCTACATCAGCTTGTAACATTCCAGAATCTTGTCTTATCTCCAGATGTTCTGAGTTTACCATTTAGAACGGTGTGAAGGGCAGGTGTTCCTTATTTTATGTCATCTTTATGAGGGCAGATGTTCCTTATCTTATGTGCCATCTTTACGAAGTTTAAATTAGAACACCTTATCCAGGGTGAACCATTGTTTTTGTTCCCAAAGGTCAGCCTGTCAGAACCATGCACCTTCTGTTTCAATAAGGTTATTTATTCAGGGTCAACAACTGTCTTATCTCAATAGCCAGAATTCTTTCATAGCTATTTCATAGTTAGGTTTCTAAATTTCCAAACCCAGTTTGTCATGTTTTAATAAGGCCAGAATTCTTTCATAAGATAGTGTATTTTTCTGAATAGGTTATATAGCTTATTCTTTCACACAGGCACGAGGGGCCGTATGGCCTACTCCTGCTTCTAATTCTTATGTTCTTACCATCACTTCTGGATGAGATCCCCTCTCGCCCTTGCAAACCCTACTGAACTTCAGATGTATATTTTTTGAGGATCCTTCCCTCCTGTCCTGAATGGGTTCAGTTCCAGTGACCATGGCAACCCTCCAGCACTTGGCTGAAGTAATTATTCGTCATGGGTGATCCTTGACAGTGAGTGTCGGCCGGCTAGTTTGTTGTTGGGTCATCACAGTCTGATCCTGTCATCACTCAAGATCCACACACATGCATTCAATCAGTTGTCACTGGATCGTGATCAGGAGTGGGAATTCTGACTGATTTTCTCCACTGCCCCAACTCTCTCCAGCCACACAGGCCAACTGCTGCTTCAACCTTCCTAGTTGGCATGACACAGTACCTCATAGAGGTTGCATTTACCTGAGGACACTCCCTCTGGATTGGATTGAAAATTATTATTAAAATCAAATTGATGGGACAGAACTCATAATTAAAGTGTAGCCTTTTGCAAAATTTCTGAAGGGACACCAAAGCACGGCGTGATGGGATCTAAAGCAGATGTTTGTGGCAAAATGCCTTGGTATTTAGCTTTTCAGTACCCCTACATGATTCCCAGTGACCCTGTGGTAGATGTGCATCCTCCTCTTCCTTGCCCTATCTGTGTCAGTCTTGATTCTCGCCTCTGAGCCAGAAAGTTGTGGGTTCAAGTTGCACTCTAGAGATCTGAGCACATAATTTAGGCTGACATTTTAGTGCAGTTCTGAGGGAGTGCTGTGCTGTTGGAGGTGCTGTCTTGTGGATGAGACATTAAGCCGAGGCCCCATCTGCTCTCAGCTGGACATAAAAGATCCCATGGCACTATTGGAAGAAGAGCAGTGAAATTCTCCCAGTGTCCTGACCAATATTTGTCCCTCAGCCAATACCATCAAAAACTGATGAACCGATCATTTATCTCATTGCTGTTTGTGGGACTTGCTGTGAGCAAATTGACTGCCACGCTTCCTTACATTACAATATTAACTACACTCAAAAGTATAATTGGCTGTGAAGTGCTTTGGGACATCCTGAGGTCATGAAAGGCGCTCTATATTTGCGAGTTCTATCTTTCTTTACCACTTTTCTCCTCTGTTAAAGTGCAGTGGCAGTGGCAATGTTGCTAGTATCAGTGCTTCAGTATCATCCGCCAGTCACCTCTATTATCCAATGGTACTGAAATTAAGACAAAGATTTGTGGCAAATAATACATTTTTATTTGCTATCGATCAGTTGAGTGCTGCGTTTACTCTCGCTGTTCTAATCTTTAGATGGAATATTAGGAAGAAAAAGGTAGAAAAGTGTTGAACGTAATTAAGTCCTTTCGCTGTGTTGTACTAGCTTTCAAGACAGAGTTTTATGCTGTTGAGAGGTGTGTCTGTTAAATATCTGTTTAGCTTACCACAAACATTGTTCATAGTCTCTGTTGCTTTAGAAGATTTCAGTTTTGATTGCTTACAGGTCTAGGACGTGCTCTTACAACACTGGTACAACACATCCTTTGAGGTCTTGTGGTTTGGTCCACAGTGGACTTAGAGAATCTCAAATGTTTTTTTGCCACCATGAAACAGATGCATGTAGTTAGAAAAACCTGTATCCTTGATGACATGCCGTGGAAAATATTGCTGATGCGTCATTAAAGAAAGCAAAGTGATGTGATCTGCTTTCTCTGTATCTGATCTTGACAGATAGTTTCCCAGTTCTTTGAATATAAATATTGTGCTGCATTTGGCGTAGCTTGGTCCTGTGAGATACAATTTGCTGGGAAGCAGTTCTCCGAAGTAAAATAATATATACTGGGAGGCTGAATGAGACCTTGTCTTACAGCAGTTTAGACTGACTGATCATGTGAAAGGTGAGACGAGAGATTTTGATAGATACGTCAGGAGGAGTGGGGGAGAAGCTGACATAGAGGCCAGTTTTTTTGTTTGTCTTGTACTGCTCACTTTTCTTCTCCACAAATTACCTTTGTTCCTCACGTGTCTGGGGATATTTATGGTCCTGTTGCATCTCCTGGATTGTTTCTTACTGGGGTGGATGATAGTGAACTGAGAAAGCATAAGACAAAGTCGAAAGCCCACCCCCCTCCTCCCACCGCCCATTACAACATAAATCATACTGGAGGATTCATTATGATCCTTAGTGCATGGATACTGATGGTACTATTAAGCTGCGGCATTGAGCTGTGCCTTTCACTGTACCCCCTTCTGGCTCAGCAATCACAATCTGTCTACTAACAATTAGTAAACATTCTTTAAAAATCTATTTTATTCATCATTTCTTACCTGATATTTTTCAGCTCCCTGATAGATTAAATATGAAAACCTTGACCACCGAGAAATTTTCTCTCTTAGTTACTATGCAATGTAGACAACCAGTCTGACCTGTACAGACCTTTCTTACTGAGTTTAGTTTGAAGACAGTGACATAGAGTTGGTGTGTGCCACTGATAGGCCTGTTGCATAAGGGCCGGTTATATCATCGTCAGACTTCCTTGACTAACAGCAATAAACCTCTAATTGACTTCCGGATGCGCCCCTTAAGTTTGGGGTCTTCAGAGAACTGGCCAGCTTAAATGTGGCTTCACGTTAACAGCAGAAACAATGGCCCGAAAATTAGACCTAATACGCGAGAGTACGCACTGTGTACTCTCGCGTTTTAGGTCTCCAATTGCCGGTTTCCTGCATGCACTGCGCATGCGCGGGAAACCGGCACTTCGTGAATTCAAAAGGGGGTGGTTCCTAAGTGAACCGCGTGTGCGCTACAGGCTGCGCGCACGCAGTGCACTTAGTTATTTTTGCAGCTTTGAACGCGCAGGTAAGCATGGAAGATTTTACACATAAAGAAAGGAGGCGTAAGACCCTCTTTTAACAAGGTAAGTAGTTAATTAAGTATTATTTTAAATTTTTTTCAACAGGTTTATCTTTTTTAGAGACTTTAAAGAAAGGTAAGTTTATTTTTATAACTTTTAAAAAGATTTTAAATTTTTTCAAAATTTAATTTTTTGTTTAAAGTGGTTAATTTATTTAACTATACTTATTTTATTAATGTGATGGCTTTTTTTAAAATTTAATTGAGGTTTAGCTGTTCTTTTGGGGGTGTGTAGGATTCATTGCTTTGACAGCCCTTGCTGTTAAAACTATGAATGAAAGATGGTGTGCTGCCATTGGCTCTAACTGAATCACGTGATCCCAGAGCTCGCACGAACTAATTGCGTCTCTGGGTCACGCAAGCACTGCACAGCTGCATGTGGGACTGGCCTTGAAACTAAAGTTCGTGTGGGCCCGGAGGAAAAAGGTAGGCGCGGAGTGAGATATCGCGGGGAAGCCTTACCCCCGCGTGAACACTCACTGTTTAATTTCTGGGCCATTACATTGTGCATTACTTGGTGTAATGCTGTTGTGATTATAAACCAACTCTGTCTTATAATGAACAATACCGCGAAGTTCTGTGAGTAAAATGCTAAATATTGTGTAACGCACCTAGGACACTTTAAATGTTTGGTTCTTGGTACGAAAAGTGTCACGCCTCTGATTGGTTTGTGGGAAATATGGGACAATAAAAAAAACACACATTTCACTGTCTCTGAGCACATCTCTCACAGAACTCTTTCCAAATCCCAGCTCTGCTTGCCACCTACAATCTCTCTCAATTTCGATGTATGACACATTCTTTAATTCACCATGAGCAATGCCACAAGTGAGCTACTAGTATTCCACCTGTCTGTATGTTTTATCACACAAAGGTCATAAAAGATATTTCTCACAACTAATAGGAAGCATGCTGGAAAAAAAAGAAAGACTTGTATTTCTATAGTGCCTTTCATGACCACCGGATGTCCCAAAGTGCTTTACAGCCAATGAGGTACTTTTGAAGTGGAGTTACTGTTGTAATGTAGGAAACGCGGCAGCCAATTTGCGCACAGCAAGCTCCCACAAACAGCAATGTGATAATGACCAGGTAATCTATTTTAGTGATGTTGATTGAGGGATAACTATTGGCCAGGACCCGGGGATAACTCCCCTGCTCTTCTTCAAAATAGTGCCATGGAATCTTTTACATCCTCCTGAGAGAGCAGACAGGGCCTCGGTTTAACGTCTCATCCAAAAGACGGTGCAGCATTCCCTCAGTACTGTACTGGAGTGTCAGCCTAGATTTTTGTGCTTAAGCTCTGGAGCAGGACTGTGAACCCACGACCTTCTGACTCAGAGGCGAGAGTGCTACCCACTGAGCCACAAGAGGCATAAGAAAAATGAGCCTCAGTTGCCATAGTGCTTAGAGTCTGGTTTTATATTATTTCACTTTGGCCACGTACACATTGCTTTTGTTGAGTGGGGTGCATGACACATAGCTACGATCTTATCATAAATGATCGAGAAGTCAGGATTACACTCCTGCCCATGAATCTTTCCTAATGTTAAAAACCTTTTAGGCACGGCAGTCCATCTTTTTATATTTGACGCTTTACCCTAACAATATGCAAGACATTTCAGTGAATGTTTATAAGGCGATAACAGCATCAAAAAGCACGCAACGAGATGGTCTGTTGAACTCATTCCCTTCAAAGGGTCAGATATAATTCCCATGGTTCTGAACTCTCTCATTGTATGTTTAAATTACTGAAGGAGGTGAATAACCAAGCGTTATTTCTCTCAGAAAAGAGAACTCTGAAATTTCTCTCAGACGTTCCTAAAACAAAATCTAGGAAAATTTCAGGATATCCCTTGACGTCTCAGAGGTAAAGTCTCCACTTCTGAACCACACTGACCAGAAAGGGTCCGGACTCGACATCAGTCTGTGCTGAGTTAGCCGACCACAACAGGGCAAGGGTGCTACAATTGACAGCATCATGGGATGTGGGTGTCGCTGGCAAGGCCAGCATTTATTGCCCATCCCGAGTTGCCGTTGAGAAGGTGGTGGTGAGCCGCCTTCTTGAACCGCTGCAGTCTGTGTGGTGAAGGTAATCCCACAATGCTGTTCGGAAGGGAGTCCCAGGATTTTGACCCAGCGACGATGAAGGATCGGCGATATACTTCCAAGTCAGGATGGTGTGTGACTTGGAGGGGATCTTGGAGGTGGTGGTGTTCCCATGCGGCTGCTTCCCTTGTCCTTCTAGGTGGAAGAGGTCGTGGGTTTGGGAGGTGCTGCCGAAGAAGCCTTGGCGAGTTGCTGCAGTGCATCTTGTCGATGGTGTACACTGCAGCCACGGTACGCCAGTGGTGGAGGGAGTGAATGTTTAAGGTGTTGGATGGGGTGCCAATCAAGTGGGCTGCTTTGTCTTGGATGGTGTCGAGCTTCTTGAGTGTTGTTGGAGCTGCACTCATCCAGTCAAGTGGAGAGTATTCCATCACACTCCTGACCTGTACCTTGTAGGTGGTGGAAAAGCTTTGGGGAGTCAGGAGGCGAGACACTTGCCGCAGAATACCCAGCCTCTGACCTGCTCTTATTGCCACAGTATTTATGTGGCTGGTCCAGTTAAAGTTCCGGTCAATGGTGACCCCCAGGATATTGATAGTGGGGGATGCGGTGATGGGAATGCTGTTGAATGTCAAGAGGCGATGGTTAGACGCTTGCTTGTTGGAGATAGTCATTGCCTGGCACTTCTGTGGCGCGAATGTTACCTGCCACTTATCAGCCCAAGACTGAATGTCGTCCAGGTCTTGCTGCATGCGGGCATGGACTGCTTCATTATCTGAGGAGTTTCCACTCCTAATTGCGGTACAGTAACCTCTGCTGAAAGTACACGTGCATGAACACTGGGGTAAGGATGGGATTGGCCTTGATAATGATATCCTCTGAAAATGGACAACCTGTTGGCACTTTCTGTCAAGACTCATGAGCGTGAATAATGGCCAATTGGGGAAGATATTTCAGGGTGACTGCTGCTTGTGGAACCCCATCCCAGTGAGAGAGAGCTGGAAAGAAGATTAAAAGTGGTGGAAAAATGGAAGGAAATGATAATCACTACTGCAGATCATTTCAGTGTTACACCACCCAACCCTGACTGGCTGTATTTAACAGATGACACGGAAGATGGTTGTGGTGGTTGAAGGTCAATCATCTCAGCCCCAGGACATCGCTGCAGGAGTTCCTCAGGGCAGTGTCCTAGGCCCAACCATCTTCAGCTGCTTCATCAATGACCTTCCCTCCAACATAAAGTCAGAAATGGGGATGTTCGCTGATGACTGCACAGTGTTCAGTGCCATTCACAACTCCTCAGATAATGAAGCAGTCCATGCCCTGCATGCAACAAGAGCTGGACGACGTTCAGGCTTGGGCTGATAAGTGGCAGGTAACATTCGCGCCGCACAAGTGCCAGGCAATGACTTATCTCCAACAAGCGAGCATCTAACCACCTCCCCTTGACATTCAATGACATTACCATCGCCGAATCCCCCACCATCAACATCCTGGGGGGCACCATTGACCAGAAACTTAACTGGACCAGCCACATAAATACTGTGGCAACAAGAGCAGGTCAGAGGCTAGGTATTCTGCGGCGAGTGTCTCACCTCCTGACTCCCCAAAGCCTTTCCACCATCTACAAGGCACAAGTCAGGAGTGTGATGGAATACTCTCCACTTGCCTGGATGAGTGCAGCTCCAACAACACTCAAGAAGCTCGACACCATCCAGGACAAAGCAGCCCGCTTGATTGGCACCCCATCCACCACCTTAAACATTCACTCCCTCCACCACTGGCGTACCGTGGCTGCAGTGTGTACCATCTACAAGATGCACTGCAGCAACTCGCCAAGGCTTCTTCGGCAGCACCTCCCAAACCTGCGACCTCTTCCACCTTGAAGGACAAGGGCAGCAGGCGCATGGGAACACCACCACCTCCAAATTCCCCTCCAAGTCACACACCATCCTGACTTAGAAGTATATTGCTCGATCCTTCATCGTCGCTGGGTCACAATCCTGGAACTCCCTCCCTAACAGCTCTGTGGGAGTACCTTCACCACACGGACTGCAGCGGTTCAAGACGGCGGCTCACCACCAGCTTCTCAAGGGCAATTAGGGATGGGCAATAAATGCTGGCCTTGCCAGCGACGCCCACATCCCATAAACGAATTTAAAAAAACATCCCAATGGCCCTAGTGGGACCAAGTGTTTTGTTGATTGTTTGGTCATATTATGGCAAAGCTTATCCAAATGAGTTTAAACGAGTTTTGGACTATTTTGGTTTAAACAGTGATTGCTAGTAGCAGCATGAGGAAAACTGGCTTCGTATGTTAAGCCTGACTGTAAGAGAAAGCTGAATTAATATGCACAGTTGGGATTGAAATACCCCTGGTTAATGAGGTGTTGATAACTGCTGGTGTTACTGCAGCGCCATTATGCTGTCAATCTCGGAATCTCCCCCGAGTCAGTATCTCAGCAATTTCACGGGCTCTCATTGTTGTAAAGAAAACTATTTGAAAACCTTCACCAAGGCAGCAAAAAATGAAAAGGACGTTAATTGTATTTTTTCTCTAATTATCCAATTTTTGAAAAAGTGATTCAAGGCGTGGTAGTCTTCTTAAGGATCAAGAGTTTGGTTAATAGGGGACTGCACTCTGTGGGAACTGTTTTGCATCGAAACTACTCCCTCTAAAAAGAGTGGAAAAACAATGTTGCTATACAAATTCTCTCTTTCATGGCCAGTAATGAACTTTTGAGCTGGGCTTGTGTGCACAGTCAGGAATCGAGCACGGGGAAGGATGCAGATAAAGGGAAAAAAGAAAGACTTGCATTTATATAGCGCCTTTCACAACCTCATGATGCCCCAAAATACTTTACAGCCAATGGAGTACTCTTCCAAGTGTAGTTGTAATGTAGGAAATGTGGCAGCCAATTTGCGCACAGCAAGTTTGCATAAACAGCAGTGTTATAAATGACCAGATCATCTGGGGTTTTTTTAGGTGTTGATTGAGGGATAAATATTGGCCAGGACACCGGGGAGAACTCCCCTCCTCTTCTTCAAAATAGTGCCATGGGATCTTTTACGTCCACCTGAGAGGGCAGACAGGGCCTCGGTTTAACGTCCCATCCACAAGACACCACCTCTGACAGTGCAGCACTCCCTCAGCACTGCACTGGGGCGTCAGCCTAGAGCTTTGTGCTTAAGTCTCTGGAGTGGGACTTGAACCAACAACCTTCTGACTCAGAGGCAAGAGTGCAACCCACTGAGCCAAGGCTAACAGCTGTTCGATCCCCGTTGTCTCAGTGCAACTGCCCAGGCGAGACTGGATTCCACTCCATTTTCCGATTCCCCTAACTGGAGATCCACCCACTTATACCTTTGGTCCCAAATGGAATGTCGGGGCTAAAATGCTCACCTTGAAGCGAAGAGCACAGTTTAAAGGTTTTACAGCGAAAACAAGTTGTGTTTCAGTATAAAAATTAAGCCTGACTGGTGATTTAAAAACCGTAGCAAGGATGTTCTGCTGGAATGACACCAGCTCGCCGGCACCGCTCAAATGGTTGGGGTGGGAAATCCTGCTGGAGGTGACATGGGACATTGAATACATCAGTCGAGTACGGCACGTCATCCAGCGCGTTTCCCATCACCTGTGCCATTGTAATGCTGGGGACGCCTGTGTGTTCCCAGCTTCCAGTGTTGCTGTGGAGTGAGGAGGAAAGATTTACATTTTAAAAGACCATTTTCTCGCCCCTGCAGAGATGTGCTGGGATTCCGCTGATGTGTGGAAATTCCTGGCCCTTGCGTGCCGCTAAGGACTTTTTCTTTTAAAAATAAAAAGATCTCGAGAGAACTTTTACACGTATCAATTGCGGGGCAGAGACAAGCCAGTCTAGGCAAGGCTCCTGTAGCAGGAAATCTTGTTACAGTGCTGCAATTATAGTAACTATGCAAAGCACGATACGCAGTCCCCTGAAATGTTGCCAAAATCTTTCTAATTCCTATTGCAACCTACATGATGTACAGTAGTTGGGACAATGCCATGATCATGGGTGTGTCATAATAATAACAGCACAGCAAAAAAAAACATCACAGTATCCACGGATTTAAAAAATTCAGAGCTCAAAGGGACCCAACCCAGTGAGTGAATTTGTTCTGGCTTTCTTTAACTCCTTGGCCAATGCTGTGTGTTAACTGAAATTCTAATCTAGACAAAGGATGTACTTGAAGTCTTTGCTTCGTTAGAAATGAATGAGAAGGTGCGCATTTCTTTATCCAAGGCTTCAGCATGCCTGGGATTCTTCTGACACAAGGTGGAATCCAAGTGGAACGTGCCTTGCCAAGTCTTGGAAAGAAAAGAAAGAAGGAACTTGCCTTTCTGTAGCGCCTTTCACAAACTCAGGACGTCCCAAAGCGCTTCTCAGCCAATGAAGTACTTTTGAAGTGTAGTCACTGTTGTAATGTAGGAAACGCGGCAGACAATTTGCGCACAGCAAGCTCCCACAAACAGCAATCTGATAATGACCAGATAATCTGTTTTAGGGATTTTGGTTGAGCGATAAATATTGGCCTGGGCACACCAGGGAGAACTCACCTGCATTCTTCGAATAGTGCCATGGGATCTTTTATGTCCGCCTGAGAGGGCAGACAGGGCCTCAGTTTAATGTCTCATCTGAAAGACGGCACCTCCGACAGTGCAGCACTCCCTCAGTACTGCACTGGGATGTCAGCCTAGATTTTGTGCTCAAGTCTCTGGAGTGGGACTCTACAGCTCCCCCTGCTGTACAGTCTGCAGCTGCAGGCGTGACTGTGTGACGTGGAAAATGTGAGAGATCTGGGGGTCCTGATTGACAATAAATTGAAGCTATCGCAACAATGCTCGGTGGCAGTGAGTAAAGCAAATCAGACGTTGGGATGTATTAAAAGGTCAGTATTGAGCCAAGATAGTGAGGTAACCCTGCCACTTTATAAATCTTTGATGCGACCGCACTTAGAATACGGTGTACAGTTCTGGTTGCCGCAGTACAAAAGAGATATTGTAGCTATTGAAAAGACTCAGAAAAGATCAACCAGAATGATTGGGGGGATGGAAGGATTGGATTACTATGAGCAATGAAGTAAATTGGGCAAGTTCTTACTGGAAAAGAGAAGGCTGGGAGGCGATACGATTGCTGTTTTTAGGATTCTAAAGGGACGAGATAGTGTAAACCATGACAAGCTGTTTCACTTTGTCCAGAACAGTAGAACCAGAGGACACGGCCTGCGCTTGAAGCGGGGGGTGGGGTAAACTCAAAACTAATCTGCAGAAACTTTTCAGTGACGAGTGGTCGATCTATGAAACGAGCTCCCGAGGGAGACGGAGGAAGCCGATAATACTGACTCATTCAAATGCAAATTAGATCGATTTCTTACGGAAAATAATATTTTTGGATCCAGTGTGTGAGTAATTGGGAGACATGGCACGTGGTAAGAGTAGCATGCTTGGGAGGAACAGGCGACTTTGGGCCTATGGTTCCCAAAGATTTCCACCACTGGGGGTTTTCCTCGCCTCATGTCTGGGTCTGTTGTAGACTGACTGATAATGATTGCCATGACTAGTCCATTATTGTTGTATCATGCGACTACCAGAATGGTCGATGTCAAAATAGATGGACCGTGGTCCTTTTTTGCCTCGCAATTCCTCTGTACCTAGTGCTACTCACTTAATAATGGGAAATCCTATCAAGGTGCTACCTAGAGCCATGACAGAAATGGTGACACCTAAATAAGGAGTGCACAATGTACTTAACAAATTGAATATGTTATGTATGTATATATATACATATAAAACCCTCTTCTTCATAGTGATTATTATCCTTACCTTGCATACAAGGCTCGCCTCAGATTATGTAATGTGTTTTAACTTATCATTAATTGGAGTGGCTATCCATCCGCTTGGATTCGCTCAGGGAACATCATGGACCAGTCATGCTGATACACAGGTACGTACCTAAAGTGTCAGGTAGAAGACAACAAAAAATTGTTACATTTTCTCTTGTCTAAGAGGGGGCTCAATACAAAAGCAGAGAGTGACACTTTAGTCTTTTTTTAAACTAAAACTTTTTTTGAACCATTTGTTAAATCTTTTCCATGTTTTGCACCTGCAGTTCCTTCCAAAAATATCGAAGGAATAAAAAAAATTCCAGATGTTTTGCTTGGCTGGCTTCCTTGTTTTTCTTCAGAATTCTTCCGAGTATGCTCAGTCAGGCTGTAAATGTGCTACCTCACCTTTTTAGTTCTGTGGCAATCTAAGTATTCTGCAAATTATTATAATTGCAGTTTCTTCTGAAGAAACAGTTAATGCAGTTGTTTGTCAATGATTTAGAACAGCAGCGATAGATGAACACTGGCTGATCTCCTGTGGTGCTGCACATGAGAGCTCTTATTTTTTATATTTCCATTATAAATTCCTTTATCCACATCGATAATGGAGATTGCCTATGTAAACTTGTCACGGTGTTATTATACCCTCCTGCCAGTAGTGGCACTGCAGTGTCTCCACTGGTGGGAAGGTGTAATTACAGCTAACACGTTTCCATATTAATGTGGCCACAGGAATTTACAGGCATGTTGATGGAAAATGCATTCAGATTTAAAGTTTTAATGAATTATAGATATGAAAGTATGGACGAAGGAAGAAAGGCAATTCAACCCCTTGAGTCCATTCTCATCATAGAATTTGAATCATGGGGCAGAATTTTCATTGACCCGTGGAGGCGGGTTTGGAGGCGTGTGGGGGGTTAAAATTGCGAAAACTGGCGGGCAGGCACAAGCCCGCCTCCATCCCGCCTCCACGCAATTTTCATTAAATCGTGTCTGCTGGTCCCGACTCCGTCCCGCCTCCAAGAGGCGGGATAGGCCGTTAAGGCCCTTAACAAGCACTAAATTGCCTCTATAATGCCATTTTGATAGGCCTTTGTGATTTTAACCCTTTTTCCACGTGAAGCACGCCTGTTCTGAATCACGAATGTGAAATCTGGCGGTAGCACATTTGGATTGCTGACTATCAGCTGCAGCTCAACCATGAAATAGGAGATGTGATCAGCCATCATTTGCAATTGGCAGGACTTTGTTGTCTGAAGTCTGGAGGAACTTTGATATGGCATAACCACAGCTGTGGAAGTTTGGAGCCTGACACCCATCTCCAGTGTGACCTCCTGGGAAACCCCTCTCGCCACCTTGACTGAGCGCTTCCTCAACTGAGGCATATACCAGAAGCATGGGAACCATTTATTTCCTTTCCTCCTGGACATCAGATTCAGATGAGGACCAGCCGTGGCAGCAGCAGAACCATGAACAACAGCACCAGCAGCAGCAGCAGCAGCATCAACAGGAGTGCCAAGCTGCTCCTCACCCACCTGAAGCTGCACAGGGAAGAAGGCGCCAGCGCGCGACCACTTGCTGCCCGAGATGCAAGGGACGCACTTGACCAGATTTGCTTAGCCTGCACAATCAAACACTTTTGCCTCGCACCTTCTTATCAGACCATCGACAATGGCCAGGAACTTGCGGATTCCTATCACTCTGACCACCATACTGACAATTGCAAGTCATCCTAAGCCCTCAATGTGGAAGTCCCATTTGCGAAATGACAGATGCCACAACTTCAGCAGTTTGCCAGCAGAATTTTTAATCACACCAAGCAAGTGCTGGCATTTCAAGATTAAACACATTACAACCAAGTGACTACCCTTGTGACTACTTGTGAATTATTTTTCTTTAACGCGTGCTCCTACGTGGTACTTCCCCTGTGGCTTCAGCAGATGTGGAGGCCCCTTGCTCACTTTCTTGCTGCTCCTGCCTCGACACCTTTGGTGGGTGTCCTCTGGGGTTGCGAGCCTGTGAGGGCTCGGCAACAGTCTGCTGCTCCTGCAGCTGTGCAGGGGTTGAGACGCCGATCTCAGTTGGGTGTGGACTCTGGTGGGGCTCTGACCAAGGGCTTTGCAGTGGCTTGGTCATGTGAATGCTTGGAGAGGAGCCACTTCCTTGTTGTCTGCCACTAACATCCCTCTCATGGGTCAGCCCCACCTCAGCACTTGCAAGTGGATTGAGAGCACCTTGCTGCACATCAGGGGGGCCATGGGGACCCGTATCTGCACTGGAAGTCCTACTCAGAAGGACTTCCATGAAGGTCTGGTTTCTGTGTTCAATAGATGACCTCGCTCCTCAAGAGATGCCAGTCTATTCTGAACAATGACCATGTTTTCTACACTCTGGCGACTTATCTCCTCCATAGCTGTAGCCATCCTCTCCTCTACTGTAGCCTTCCTTTCCACGGAGGTTGCCATTCTTTCCGTGGTGATGTGTTCATACGCCAATGACTCCACAAAGGCTATGCTCATGTTCACTATGGACTCCTCCATTCGCTTCACACTCGTAGCGACCCTGGAGACAAAACCTGCCAGAGACTCCTGCATCTGTTCCTGGAGTTCCAGCACCGCTGATCTTATGGATGGACCCAGAGGCAGAGGGTCGACATGCAGCTGAGCCGAGCTAGGAGAGTCCTGCGCCCTCCGACTAGGACTCTCCACTGCTGTCCCTGTCTCTACTATCTGCTGATGCTCACTTGTGAGCTGTGATACACCAGGTGACAACACTACTCTATCTCGCGATGTTCCCTCCGAGGTGTGAGTGTCTGCGCTGGTGCTGGGTGCGCTGAATTCTGCTGACGTGGCGTCCTCAGAGGTTGCAGCTTCCTCTGAGGAGTGGTGAGGCTCATGCTCTTCCTCCTGGACGGTGGGGACGGCTGCTCGCGATCGTCCTGGGGGGGAGTAAAGGAAAGAGTCAGAGATGTGAGTCCAAGGTTACATGCACATTGCATATTGCAGATGATCATAAGTCAGTCTGCTGGAGCATCAGAATCATTATCAGTGACTCATGCAATGTCAATGAGAGAGATGATAAACTATTCTGTCACCAGCTTGCTCTGATGCACCTGTCTGTCCGTCCCCCACTTGCGCATCCTCCTCCACTCCCATGATCTCCAGGACCGCCTCCTCCCAGGTGGTGAGCTGGGCTACTGAGGGTGGCCCTCCTCCTATCCTCACTCTTTCCCTCTTATTGTGAGCTCTCTTTTCCTGCAATGAGGGAGACAAGTGGAGTTTGAGTGAGAATGAAGGAGTGAGTGTAGAGAATCTATATCATTGATGGTTAGAAGGAGACAAATTCGGAGTGAGGTGGCAAGACCATGGGCCCTCCCTGTGTGTTGTAAGTTGTTTTCATAGCATCACAGCGATAGGGAGTGTGAGGGCTGCATAGTCGAATAGTTAGGTGAATGTGACCATACAGAGAGAGGGAATGGGTAAGGGTGCAGGGATGTCAGTGTCAAGTGGGATGTGGAGGAAGAGGTTGTCAAAGCTGAGTGCTGGTAAGGAGAGGCAATGGGGATCAGAATGAGGGTGATGGGAAATTCATACTCACTTTTCCAGTGCGCAGCAGGTCATGAAACCTCTTCCTGCACTGAAGCCAGGTTCTGCGGGTTATGGACAATGAGCTGACCTCCTCTGCCACCTGGATCCACACAGCATAGGTTTGATGGGAAGGCTTCTTCCTCCCTGAAGAAGGGAAGAGCACCTCCTTATTAGCTCTGGCTCCCTCAATTAAAGCTTGCAGGGCGACGTCATCAAATCGAGGTGCAGACCTAGGTCTCTGGCTGGCCATTCTTCCTGCAGGTGCCTCTAACATGCAAAGGCAGAAGCTTGGCAGTCTGCAGAGGAAGCAAGGCTTGTTGCAGACCTTAAATGCTGCAGCAATGATGACGTCATCGGAAGCGACTTTCAGACTGGAAAAACTCACTGGCCATGGGTTCCCACACGTTGGAACTCAATTGGCCAATTATGTTAAAATCGCATCAATCGCCCACATTGATTTAGATTCGGGTGGCTAACACGAAATGCGGATTACACGACCCCAGCCCGCCCCGGAATCAAAATCCAGCCCATGGACTCTACACAACCTATTTCATCTCTGGAAGAAATGCTCTGTGTCCTTGGCCCAACCATCTTCAGCTGGTTCATCAATGACCTTCCCTCTGTCACACTGTCAGGAGTGGGTCTGTTTGCTGATGATTCCACAATGTTCTGCTCCGTTCACAATTCCACCAATAAAGACCCAGCCCATATCAGCCTGCAGCAGGACATGGATAACATCCAAGCTTGAGATGACAAGCAGCACAACAGTTGCGCCACATGAGTCCCAGGTAATGATTATCTCGAATGAGAGAAAGCCCAGCTATCTCTCCTTGACCTTCAGTGGCACCACCATTGCTGAGTCCCCCACCATCAACATCTTGGGGGCCACCATTGACCAGGAGATAAACTAGACCAGCCACATCAACACTGTGGCTACAAGAGTAGGGCAGAGGCTGTGAACTCTGATGAGTGGCTCACCTCCTGACCCCTCAAAGCCTCTCCACCTACAAAGATCATTTCAGGAGCACGATGGAATACTCATCATTCACATGGATGGATGCAGCTGTAAGAACACTCAAGAAGCTCGACACCATGAAGGACAAAGCAGTTCACTTAATTAGTGCCCTATCACTGGTCTCGATATCCATCCCTTTCCCATCACTGGCACACTGTGGCTGCAGCAACTCACCTAGGTTACTTCAATAGGTTGCTCCCTTCCCTGCAGCTTCTATCACCACAAAGAATAGGAGCAGTATAGTTATGGGAACACCGTCAACTCCAAGTTCGCCTCTAAGTCTCATACCATCCTGACTTGTACTTATATTGCTGTTTCTTCATCATCGCTCGGTCAAAATCCTGGAATTCCCTACCTAACACCATTGTGGGAGCACCATCACCACAAGGACTGCAGTGTTTCAAGAAGAAGGCCCACCACCTTCTCGGGGAACTAGGGATAGGCAATAAATACAGCCTTTTCAGCATCGCCCAAATCCCGAGAACAAATTTAAAAACTTTCTCGTTGCCTCCATAAGTAAGTAAAGATAAATCTACGATATGCATCTAACCTTGCATCTTACACTTTACATGCTTGACCAGCTACATTGCTACGCCTGACATTTCATATAATATGTTGACTGTTGGCTATTCATTGTGGTTTGCATATCTCTAATCTGCCAGTGAGGGTCTTGCAAGTTTAATTCTTGAATGATTTCATAAATAACATAAATACAAGATGTTGCAAAAATTGCGTGGGTGGAAATAATTGCAAGAGAAATTATCTTACCTATTATGAGCCACAAGATCAAACTTCAGGCAGTTTGTTGTTAACTGAACCCAGAGGCGACACCCCAAAGGAATTCCTGATCTCGGCCTAGCTGTCTGGCACAGGGCAGAGCGGAGGCAATGTAATTTGCCAGAGAGGTGGAGAAACAAAAAGGTGAGGCAATCTAAGGTGCTCTTGTGCATCTCCTACTGATCTGTTTCAACAACATAGGCTGGGCAGATGTGTAGCACCAGGTTTGCCTTCTTAGCAACGTCAGAAGATGATTTATAGAATTTTCGCCACCACTTCCTAACCTCCATCTAATTTACCATTTACTTAAGGGGTGCCCACATATTAGTTCCTTGCTTCTCTCAGGGATGAATATTCATTGTTGCTGCATGTTGCCGATTTTCCAATTTAAAAACGAGTGCAGTTCAAAACAACCCCAATACTGCATTACTTAGCAATTTAAGAAAATAAATAGTCTGTTCCTTGATTTTAGCCATTCCACTTCACAGCAATTGAGAGATTTGTGAAGGGGAAAAAACTTAGTGGCATTAGTATAAACAGAAAAATGATAGTGGATTAACGAATGGAATTGAAATCTGATCCGTCTACAGACCCCCAGCTTCCATCTGAGGGTAATAGTTGGAATAAGTGTGAGGAAATTGGAGATATATTAATTATAATGATCCAAAGTGCTCTCGATCCAGGGATAGTGTGGGAAGATTGGAATACAACAAACATGTCACTATTATTCACAAAAAGAGCGGAACAACCAAGTAATTACAAGCTAATGAGTAGTGGAAAATTGTTATCAGGGAGTGAGTGAGCACTTGGAAAAGTCTACACTGATTGGGGGGGGGAGTCAACTTGGTTTTATAAAATGGAGGGCATGCTGAACTAATCTAATAGAGTTCTTTGAGTTACTGAGGCGGATAGAGGAGGATAATAAATTATAAATGGCAAGAAATTCAACAAGACAATGTATGTTATATACTGTAAACTGTTGTTTTAATGGTAGCTTTCCAAAGTTAAAAATCCTGAACTCTGTAAATATTTATTTATTTAATAACATTCTGACAGGAAGTGGCAGAGCAAATAGCAAATCATTGTTGAACTGTTTCCTCGCTATTTGTGTATGTGGTGAGACGTTGGATCACCAGGGTTGTGTTGGGAATCCAGAAGATAAAAACCCAGTGTCTGTTTATGGAAGATCCCATTTTAAAATGCTGACTGAAGGGATATTGCGCTTAATGACAAATGATGATCTTCTGGTCCCTCAATTATTTTCAAAGTAAAGTAATTGTAATAGGACAGCTGCACAGGAGTTAACGTTTCACAGTCCAGTAGAAGGGCTGCGCACTAGAAAGAAAGAGAGACTTGCATTTATATAGCGCCTTTCATGTCCACCAGACGTCCGAAAGTGCTTTACAGCCAGTGAAGTACTTTTTTGAAGTGTAGTCACTGTTGTAATGTAGCAGTCAATATGCACACAGCAAGGTCCCACAAACAGCATTGTGATAATGACTAGATAATCTGTTTTTGTTATGTTGGTTGAGGGATAAATATTGGCCTGGACACCAGGGATAACTCCCCTGCTCTTTCTTGAAATAGTGCCATGGGATCTTTTATGTCCGCCTGAGAGAGCAGACAGGGCCTCGGTTTAACGTCTCATCTGAAAGACGGTATCTCTGACAGTGCAGCACTCCCTCAGTACTGCACTGGAGTGTCAGCCGAGATTTTTGTGCTCAAATCTCTGGAGTGGGACTTGAACCCGCTAGGCAGCAGGGCTGAATTCTATTTAAAATCAAGAGGCTTCCAGAAATTCTGCGGGATGAGGGATTTCAGGGAAAGCATTATAAAATAGCATCGTGATTAGGCATGGGACAGAAGCATACA
Source organism: Squalus acanthias (assembly GCA_030390025.1). Classification (NCBI taxonomy): domain Eukaryota; kingdom Metazoa; phylum Chordata; class Chondrichthyes; order Squaliformes; family Squalidae; genus Squalus; species Squalus acanthias. The sequence goes on along the minus strand of CM059436.1, from coordinate 16,636,910 downwards.
GATCAGTTTTATCCCTGATCTGTGCTGAATCGAGTGATCTTACCTGAGGCAGCATTGGGGACACTGCAGTTGTGAAATATCAGCCAGGGTTTCTGCTATCCAATGGACTTAGGTTGAGGTGCTTGTCTTTCATGTTTCAATAGTCTAGGTTTGATTGTTGAGGAGTGAGCACTTGGGCGTGATACTGTGGGGCTGCTGGAATTCAGCTACCTTTAGAAGACCAAAGCCTTGATGATTATTCTTATTATTGAATTTGGGGTATAATAAGGGAAATACATTTCATGTATAGTTCTGTACTAACTCCCCATTCAAAGGAGGCTAATGAGTTAACAGTTCATCTAAATAACTGTATCTGTAAATAATGTGCTCTAGTTCCTTAAGGAGGTCTTTTAATTGTAATTTGTAAATATAAAATGTTGTGCCAAATATAGCAAATCACTTTTTGACTTGCAGCGCACTTCTAGATTTATTGCCCTTCATGGAAATCTGTCAATAAACGCAGAACAAATTGTGGAAAATCAGTTACATGCTTGACAGGAGTATAGCCCAGCATAACCATTCCTTTTATGTCCATGTCTGGTGAGAAGCAGCTTTTTTTTTGTTCATCCTGAGCTATTGCACATGACAGGATTCCATTAAACATCTCTAGCATTAATTGCTTGACGCGATAATTGTTCCAGTTGTCTTGTCACATCAGTACACTTAATGAAGTAAGAGCAACACGGTGGCGTGGCCCCTTGAGGATCCAATGCCTTGGGCCGTGGAATGGTAGAGCATACAGGTCCTTGATCAGGATCCCCCCCCCACCCAGCACCACTGAGTTGCATTCTATGCTCTGCTGGACCAGTGGCTCAGTTGGGAGCACTCTAGCCTCTAAGTCATGAAGGTTGTGGGTTCAAGTCCCACTCCATGAGCCTTGAGCACAAAAATCTAGGCTGACACTCCAGTGCAGTGCTGAGGGAGTGCTGCTCTGTCAGAGGTGCCGTCCTTTGGATGAGACGTTAAACTGAGGCCCTCTCTGCTCTCTTAGGTGGACATAAGAGATCCCATGGCACTTTTTCAATTTAAGAGCAGGGGAGTTATCCCCAGTGTCCTGGCCAAAATTTATCCCGCAATCAACATAACAAAAACATTATCTGGTTATTATCACATTGCTGTTTGTGGGAGCTTGCTGTGCGCAAATTGGCTGTCGCATTTCCTACATTAGAACAGTGACTACATTTCAAAATACTTAATTGGCTGTAAAGCGCTTTGGGGCGTCCGGTGGTCGTGAAAGGCGCTATATAAATGCAAGTCTTTCTTTTTTCCTACTGGGGGAACGAGTCGCTGTGGCCATATAGTGCCTTTGGTGGAGGTCTGGAAAGGTGTAAAATGTGGGCAAGGAATGAGTGGGGTGGGGGGGGGGGGCGCAATTTTAACCTGACCCGCCCGTTGGGGATCTGATGGGATCTGGTGCAATGCTGGTTTTACACCCGGTCCGATTTTAATCTCCACTGAAGTCAATGGAGCGTAGTATTGGTCGGAATGTGAAACCGGCGTTCCACCCGAACCGCTGGGATTCCTGCCCGGCGTGTTAGTTTAAAATTGACCCCTAATAGAATCAAAAATACTTGAAATGAAATGTCAGTAATGCAAAATTGCCTCAGTGTTGTTAATGAAAGCAGTCAATGCTGTGTTGTGATGCAGAGATGCCGGTGTTGGACTGAGGTGGACAAAAATGAGAAGTCGCACAACACAGAATCACACAGAATCACAGAATCCCCACAGTGCAGATAGAGGCCATTTCGGCCCATCGAGCCTGCACCGACACATATCCCACCCAATCCCCGTAACCCCCACGTATTTAATCCCCCCTAACACTAAGGGTCAATTTATCATAGCCAAATCAACCTAACCCGCACATCTTTGGACTGTGGGAGGAAACCGGAGCACCCGGAGGAAACCCACGCAGACACGGGGAGAATGTGCAAACTCCACACAGACAGTCACCCGGGGCCGGATTCGAACCCGGGTCACCAGGTTATAGTCCAACAGTTTTATTTGAAATTCCGAGCTTTCGGAGCGCTGCTCCTTCGTCAGGTACAGTGAGGGAATACAAATCTGCAGACACATTGTTCTCTGTCTATATATACTTTGTAACCCATTTGTATTCCCTCACTGTACCTGATGAAGGAGCAGCGCTCCGAAAGCTCGTAATTTCAAATAAAACTGTTGGACTATAACCTGGTGTTGTGCGACTTCTCAATGCTGTGTTGGACAGCGCTGGATTAATATCTAGATACGGACAGGATTGATGGTTCCAAGGATAATTGCAGATGAGATAATTGCAGGGAACATAAAGGATTACTGTGCTGCTGGAAGGCAACTTATCTACAACGAATAATGCACGGTTGGTTGGTTATTCTGGAATTTCATTTCATTTGCCTGTTTGAGGGAGGCTGATTTTCTGGTATGACCTGGAAAAATTTACACCCGTACCGTCATGCTACGAGCCTATACAAGCCGCCAAGACAGAAGTTTAGACATCACCTGTGCTAGGGGGCGTGCTGATGCTCCAGTTATTTGATGGAAAAGATGAGACACGCTTTGCTTGGTTAGATTAAGAGGAAGTAGTCTCGAGGGTTTTCAATTGGCACTTCATTTGCTCCCACAAGAGGTTTGCTTACAGTTGATCACAGATAACCACTGTGCTTTATCTTCTCAAGTAAAAAGGGGGTCTTTTAAGAACTGCACCAAAGGTCAATGTTAATGTTGGTAGTAGCACTTGAACATGAATTCCAGCATTCGTGTGTGTGGGTACATCAAAGCACCCGTTTCACATTTGTAGAGGAACTGAAGGTTTGTTTAAGTTCAACTACCAGCAGCTTTCTTTAAAGAAAAAACAAGAAATGTAACTCAAATTAGAATGTGCGCTTGTCGACTCAGTGGCGGATATGTATAGAATTCCAGTCTGGCCAGGCTCGTAGCTGTAACACGGTCGTAGGAGCAGGAGTAGGCCATTCAGCTCCTCGAGCCTTCTCCGCCATTCAGTTAGATCATGGCTGATCTGTACCTCGACTCCATTTACCCGCCTTAGCTGCCTACCCCTTGATACCCTCACCGGACAATCGTGTTGGCTTCTCCGCCAGGAGACCTGAATTTGAATCACATCATTACCTGGGGATCCAGCTTCCCACAGGTGCTGATTTGACAGCTGCTGGTTAACTGAGGGACGGTGGGAGCCAGGAAGTGGTCGCTGCCCAAATTGCTGAAGTGCGCTTTTAATAAAGGAGTGCCGTTGATCACATCTACGGACACAGAGAAAGACAGTGGAGCAGAAACTGGGCCTCAAGGTGCCCGTTTTAAAAAACAAGTGCGAAAAGTACTAATTTCAGGGCTGCAACGCCCCACCACCGATCTGCGCTAGGGGTACAGGTTGGCACCAGGTGGCTGCAAAAATGCCCCCAACACTCGCCTGAAACAGGAGTTTAACCGCTTACATATACAAGTGAAGAGTCTAACGCCTGTTTCAGGATCCCTGCAGGAGATTGGGCAGAGCTGATTGAAGCATTCACATGGGTTTCCCCAGCCATTGCTGCGGCCTAAGCAGCGCCCCCCCACCAAAAAAGTGATTTAAAAAAAAAAAAGCAGGATGACTCCTCTCGGCTCCACAGCAACTCCTGAAAGCTGCCGCCAGCTCGCCACACCTCCCCCGCCCGACCCCTCTGTCCCCCTCCCTCCCAGGGCTTACCCGAGTCACGAGGCCCAAATTGAATTGGGCAAGCTGCCTCTGGAGCCACGACTGGTGACAGCGGCCCCACCCCATTATTAAAATGAGGCCTGAGGCCTAACTTCCGACGGGTTTGGGTGCCAGCTGGTTACGGTGGATTCTGTCATTTTCAAACATTGCCTAATGTTGCTTGTTGAGCTTTTCGAGTGAGGGCTTGTGCTTTTTTTAAGAGCAGTTTAGAACATAAGAACATAAGAAATAAGAGCAGGAGTAGGCCGTACAGCCCCTCGAGCCTGCTCCGCCATTCAATAAGATCACGGCTGATCCTCGACCTCAACTCCACTTTCCCACCTGATCCCTATACCTTGCTTCCCTTAGAGTCGAAAAATCTGTCTCTCTCAGTGACTCAGCATCACAGCCCTCTGGGGTACAGAATTCCAAAGATTCACAACCCTCTGAGTGAAGAAATTTCTCTTCATCTCAGTCTTAAATGGCCGACCCCTTATCCTGAGACTATGACCCCTAGTTCTAGACTCTCCAGCCAGGGGAAACAGCCTATCAGCAGCTACCTTGTCAAGTCCTCTTAGAATCTTATGGGGAGAAATTCAGTATCGCCCCATTTGGGGCGCAATTATCGGCCGGGCGCAAAGATTAGCGCCTGGCACTAATTATCGCCTCCGACTGCAAACTTGACTTTTATCGCCCCTGGAGGTGATTGGAGCGCTAAATCAGGCGCTACACATCTGTCTTAAGGCGCAAAGGCCGAGGAGCGAGGCGCTACCTCAGAGCGCTGGCGAAGCTCATGTGATGTCAGTCAGCAATGGAACACACACACAATGGCGCCGGCCAGTTCTTAAAGGGGAGGGTTGAGCTTGCTTTCCATCCACATCCTGCTCATTGCACCCTTGAATCTTGGCCTGGAGAGACCTGTACATCAAATCTGCTGGAAAGAACAATGGAGAGGACCAGGGAAAGAGCTCAGAGTGCAGCCCCCACAGTCTCTTCTAAATCGATACAAGGAAGGGCAAATCAAAATGAACCTGCAAAGTGCTGCTCAGTACCCAAAACTCCTTCACACAGTGTTGAATCTCTCCAGAAGTCTCTCTCTCTCTCAGAATGCGTGGTTCAAAAATGTCACCAACAAAAAAAAGGCAGGAAGCGGTCGCCTTTAAATAGCGCTCCCCCAGTCCCTTTCTGACTGCAAAACGCTCCCCTCAACCTGTCGTTGCTAGCGGCAGGCAGTAAGGCAGGGGGCGCCACTCAATATCTGCTCCGGGGCGCTACCGGGGCGTTGCGCACTCGACTGACGTCACGATCTGCCGGCACAGGAGATCGTGGCGGTAGTGTTTAGCGCCGCCGCAAAATGTCTAGTTAATTTCGCGAGCGGCGCAAACATCGCCGCGCCCGGGCGCTAGTTGCTTTGCGCCCCATTAGCGCCCTCTTAAGGCGCTAACAGGAGGCGCAACCAACTGAATTTTTCCCCCTATATGTTTCAATGAGATCACCTCTCATTCTTCTAAATTCAGTGAGAATATAGGTCCAATCTCTCCTGAAAGGACAACCCTCTCATCCCAGGAATTAATCCAGTGAACCTTCGTTGCACCCCCTTGAGTTTCTCTCCACCTCTCCTAAACGTATTGACTCTTGGTGGTTTACTGTTCCACAAGTGGTGGCTGCCCTTCAGTACCTCACCCGAGTGGCCATTCTGTATGTGTGAGCCCAGGCAGCGAAAGCAGGATTTTCCTGCTCTAGTGGTGGGTGGAACATTCGCCAGGAAATCCCCGCCCCTTTTTGCGACAAATGTATTTTCCACCAGAAGTGACCATCAGACACGCCCGCCAAATAAATGTGGGTGAGTGCATTTAAGTTCGGCGGCAATGACGAGTGTTACCACATTTTCCATCATTATTGCCTCAGCAACACGTGACGCTAACGACGCCAACATTCAACAAGCGTTCAGCATCGCTGGGAGAGATGCAACGGCATTCAACATGTAAAGACCCAAACAACGACATCCGGTCAACTTGAGGCACAATGGAATGGCCGTTTGACATTGGTGGATTTTGCCACTTCATTGCATCAAGAACCTTTTTCTTTATTATGAGGTGGGTCCCGCAACTTTAAGCTGTCCAGCCACCTGCAGCAGACATTTCTCAGCCTCTCCTTCCAGGGACAAGTTGTCAGTCAGGAGGAAGTGCTTGTTCTCTGGTGGGCATTTGAATTAAGCCGTGAGGAAGTGTTTAAAGTCAGGTGACATCAGTATAAGGGAAATGCTTGTAATGTTAAGTACTTAAGTCAGGGGTTCCAATTTATATTCAGACAGGCCCATTTGCACCATTCATCAATCTTGCCAAGGTTCAAATGGGGTTTTGTCTCAATCTTGTTTTTTTTCTCTGTTTGTAAATGTCTGTCACTCTCTCCTTACTCCCCCGTGTCTCTGTTACTGTTCATTTTTTCTTTTGCTCTCTTTGTGTGTGTGTGTGTCTCTCTCTCAACCTCTCCCTGTTGCTTTCCTCCTGTTGCTGACTTTCCCTGATGTTTTCAGACCCGCTTTTTGTTCTCTTTTCCTTCAGTGATTCCTCAACTGCCCTCCGGTCTCTTTTACACTATTCTCTTTCCTCCAGTGTAGGTTTTTGCAGGGCTCTGCACCAGGGCCCTAATCTCACAAAATGTGCCCTCTTTTCAACATTTTTCGCTATTTTCAATATCGGAGCAGGCTCGAAGGGCCAAACGGCCTACTCCTGCTCCGATTTCTTATGTTTTTACCCAGCTCGAAAATAACAAGGCCTGCGGCCATGCTCCTACGATCATGGTTTTCTTGCTGGGCGGGGGCCGAAGAGCGGGAATGGGAATCCCGCGGGACTCTATTCTGAGATGACAATTACAGGACAGATGCTCGAGTCTGCTGGAGTGGTGATTAACTTAATGTATAGTGCGGCCAGACTTGTGATCGTTCAAAGACGCAATCCACTGTTTTATAAGGTGGGGGGGGAGGAGAATAAACCTGAAAGAGTATTTCAGATATAGACTAAAAGAGCATTATAAGGCTTTGTGGATTTATTATTCGGAAAAGAATTTAAGGATGCTATTTTTCGACCAGTTTTTGAAGTTCAACAGATGTCATGGGCGATAAATTGAACTTTAATTACTGATGCTGATAAATGGAAAAGGAAAGACTGTAGAGTATAACAGAATAATGACAATGTTGTCAATGTCTTTCATGATGAATTTAATTTTTGTAGCTAAAAACTGGTACCAGAACGATTGTCTGATTCAAAGGAATGATCACGATGTTGTAAAAGGGTTTAATGCTGAATAAATCCAATTTAAAAGAACATGCCTGATCTTGGAAACTAAGCAGAGTCAGGCCTGGTTAGTACTATGGCTGGGAGACTGGCTGGAAATACCAGGTGCAGGACGGTAACCGGAGGCACTGGAGTGCGTTGTTGACACAGAAAATAATATTAGGATTTAATTTGACACGTTTCCTTTGGTTTTACGTATAACTTGGGGTTTATTGCTTGCGCACCTTTAAAAAGGGGGCACTTTTATTCAGTTAATTTGATTTTGATTGATGATAACCTGGGGCAACCCAGTGTCATCCTGATTGGCCAATCGGAAGAGTCGAAAATAACAAGTCAGTAAAGGAGTTGAAAAGGAGCAGAGCGTGGCCGATGGGGGTGGTCGCTCCGGCTGCCTGCATCTCTTCCACGGCACCCTCCGCGCCCGGGTGTCCCTGGAGAAGGAGCACGCGGTGTCCTCCGGTGCGCCTGAGGCCTTCCGCGACCGGCGGGACTGCAGCGCATTGCGGACACGAGAAACAGTGTTACTAATTTGCTGAATCTCCTTTGGTTTTATTTATAATTGGGATTTTCGGTTTGTGCCCCTTTAAAAAGGGGGCACTTTTGTTCATTTGAGTGCTGATTGGACACCTAGGGTCACCCTCATTGGCATTTAAAAAGAGATGGGAAGGAGCAGACTGCGAAGGTTGCCATGAATAAGAACCTCCTGTGTTCAGTGAATGAGTGCACACGTTCCACTGCACCTTGAGTCTGGATTCAATGTCTCTATATGCCAGAAACAGACTGTAATTACATAGAATATACAATATAGAACCAGGCCATTTGGCCCAACCAGTCCATGCTGGCGTTTATGCTGCACACGCGCCTCCTCCCATTCCTCCTCATTCAACTCTATCAGCATAACCCTCTATTCCCTTCTCCCTTAAATACATCTACACTATTCGCTTCAACCTCTCCCTGTGGTAGCGAGTTCCACATTCTCACCACTCTCTGGGAAAAGAAGTTTCTTCTGAATTCCCTATTGGATTTCTTGGTGACTATCTTATATTGATGACCTCTGGTTTTGCTCTTCCCCACAAGTAGAAACATTCTCTCTGTGTATCTACTCCATCAAACCCTTTCATAATTTTAAAGACCTCTATTAGGTCACCCCTCAGCCTTCTCTTTTCAAGAGAAAAGAGACCCAGCCTGTTCATCCTTTCCTGATAGGTATACCCTTGTAAATCTTCTCTGCACCCTCTCCAGTGCCTCTATATCCTTTTTATAATATGGCGACCAGAACTGTACGCAGTACTCCAAGTGTGGTCTAACCAAGGTTCGATACAAGTTTAGCATAACTTCTCTACTTTTCAATTCTATCCCTCTAGAAATAAACCCTAGTGCATGGTTTGCTTTTTTATGGCCTTATTAACCTGTGTCGCTACTTTTAGTGATTTGTGTATTTGTGCACCCAGATCCCTTTGCTCCTCTACCCCATTTAGATTCTTATTTTCCAAGTAATATGTGACCTCCTTGTCTTTCTTACCAAAATGTAATACCTCACACTTATCTATGTTGAAATTCATTTGCCAATTATATGCCTATTCTGCAAATTTATTAATGTCCTCCTGTAATTTGTTGCAGTCCTCCTCAGTATTGACTATTCCTTCCAATTTGGTGTCATCCGCAAATTTAGAAATTGTGTTTTGATTCCAAAGTCTAAATCGTTCATATAAATTGTGAATAACAGTGGTCCCAGCACTGATCCTTGTGGAACATCACTTCCCACCTTCTACCACTGTGAATAGCTACTCTTTACCCCAAATCTGCCATTTAGAGCTAATCTTAACAGTTTCATGTGCTGGCCTTTAACACTTCTCTCATTGTCAGTGTGGATGGATGGCTTTGTGCCACAGCTCCCTACTACGCATCAATGAGCCGCATCAAAGAGTTGGACCTAGGTTTGTGGACACGATTCTCTAAATGGTAAGTCAACACTGAGCAAGAGCTAGGCGAAAGCCAAAATCTCCCAATTATGAGGGGAAACAGTGAACAGCGCAAGGGACCCAAAGGAGATCCGAAAATAACATAGACACATTGGGGAGGACTGAAAATAAATAGAATCTGGAATGTTTACCAGTTATGAAGTGCAAAAGGGTGTGATTAAGAACATGCACCTGGCTTGTTGAATTTACAAGGCAATAAAGGGCTCCTGTGTGCTGAATAGATGAGCTGATTTTACAGAGCAAACTCTGTGGTTCCAATGTAGAGAGGTGTTGTATTGCATAGTTATTTTGTAATTTGTTATGTGTGTTTTTTCGTAGCAGTGATTTTTTTGTTGTACATGAAAATGATCATTTGCTGTATTCAGTCCTATAAAAGAAGAAATGAAAAATTTACAGTAGTCTAAAGAGTAATGCTATGGGAGTTGAAAGCTTTTTCTTTAGACAATAGGGGGGAGAAATTCGGTACCTTAGCGCCTCCAGTTAGCACCTGGCGGGGGCGCTAATGGGGCGCTGAGGCAGTAGTGCCGTGGCGAGGCGAATCCAGTGCCGCACACCAAATCCGGTCTCCCGTTAGCGCCACCGCTAACATTTACCGACGGGGACTTTAGCGGCAGGCAGATTGTGATGTCAGTGAGCGTGCAACGCTCACTGGGCGCCCGATTTGCAAAATTCATTGTCGCACCCTGCCTTAGTGCCTCGCCCCGACACCGACAGGGAGAGGAGGCGTCAAGCAGTTGGTAGCTGGTTCCGGGGGCGCTACTTAAAGGGATCTTGAGTAATGAGTCGCAGCTGTCAGGTTAGTACTGTTTCACTGCTTCCTTGTCAGTTTGAGATTGTTCAAGAGTTGAATTCAGTCATTTAAAGGTTCTTTAGTTTCAGGGCTGTTGTGGCTACTAAAAATTAGTTACATTTATTCTCACAACATAACAAAGTGCTACACTTGTTTACAGTAATGGGGGCTGTACTGGCAGTCGACCTCGCCCTCCAGGATCTACTGCGGAGGGAGCGCAGGCAGCAAGAAAGACTGGAACTTGTGGCCAGAGGGAGGAGGAGGGCCATCAGGGCTCTCAACAGGAGGCCTTACCCTCAGAGGGTATTCCGAGAGCACTTCTCCTACCTCCAAGTAAGCTCTGCTTCAGCAAGGAGGTGGTCACAGAACTCTGCCACCTCCTGCAACCAGACTTCGATCCTCAGATCAGGATGACCCCGGCTCTCCAGTGGCAGTCAAGGTCACCGTGGCCCTCAATTTCTTCACCAGCGGATCCTTCCAGTCTGCAATAGGAGACATAGCTAACATCTCGCAGTTCGCCGTCCATCGCTGCATCCGGGAGGTCACAGCGGCTCTCTACAGCAGGAGAAGGGACTACATTTCCTTCCCCCTCACCAGAGAGAAGCAGGATGAACGTGCATGTGACTTTGCCAGGATAGCGGGCTTCCCCATGGTGCAGGGTGCCATTGACTGCACCCACGTGGCTTTGCGGGCACTGCATAACAATCCTGAGGTCTTCCGTAACCACAAAGGCTACCACTCACTTAATATCCAGTTGGTGTGTGACCACACACAGTGAATCCTCAATGTGAATGCCCGCTATCCTGGCAGCAGCCACGATGCCTTCATCCTGCACCAGACCGGTGAGCCAGCGCTCTTCCAGCCACCACGTCAAGCTCGCTGGTCGGAGACCAGGGCTATCCGCTCTCCACCTGGCTCATGACTCCCCTCCGCAACCCCAACACTCCTGCTCAGCACTCATATAATGAGAGCCATGCCACCACCAGGAACATAATCGTGCAGACCATCGGGGTGCTCAAGGAACGGTTCCGCTGCCTTGACCGCTCAGGAGAAGCCCTCCAGTACTCGGCTGAGCGGGTGTCCTATTTCGTGGTGGTCTGCTGCATGCTCCACAACTTGGCCATCATGAGGGCCCAGCCCTTGGCACCAGAGATTGCGGGACTACCTCAGGAGGAGGAGGAGGAGGAGGAGGAGGAGGAGGAACAGGAACGAGGGAGGAGGCAGCCACTCAATCAGCCTTCCGGAAGGGCGATCCATGACCGCCTCATCAGACTGCGGTTCCAATAAATTAAACCCCAGATCCCCGTTGCTCACCATATCCCCATCATTCCATCCTGTCGCAGGTCATTTCACAGCGCAAAGCTGAAATGAGACACACCAAAAAATAATCCAAAGTGCATTAATAAATTTATCAATAATCAGTTAACACATATTTGCAACAACAATATTAACTAATCACCCTTGTGCAATCCCTTAGTGCCTCTCGTTACTGTGCCTTTGCCTACTCTTGTGCTCCTACGAAGTGTTGGCCCAGTGGTTGCAGCACGGCTGGTGGAAGGCTGCTGGGTGTCCGTGCGGGAGACTTCAGATGACCTTGCAAGTCGCCCTCAACCAGCTCTGGGCCTGGAAGGCCCGGCTGTAGACTGCACCACCTCAGCATGGGCGGCAGCAGTCTGGGATGGCTGGATGACAGGCAGCGACATGGGCAATGGCGGAGTGCCAGCGGTGGGAGCAGGAATGCCGTCACCCTGAGAGAGGACAGCAGGTTCCTGCTCCATTTACCCGCTGCCACTCCCCCGGGGCAGCACCTCAGCATCCCTCGCAATCTGTCACTGCACAGATTGCTGGCCTGCTGCAGCACTGTGAAAGCCCCGGTCGATGGTGGTAGACTCAGCCACGATGGCAGCAGTCAGAGCTTGTGTGGCATCAAGCTGAGACTGTATGAGAGCAGTCTGAGATTGGATGCCACCAACCATAGACTGCATTACAGCACTTAGACGTTGCGTCGCTTCTGCCTGTGCTGCAATGGAAGCTGCCAGCTCGCCCATCACACGTGGCATCAGGTCTGGGTTGCCACGGTCTCTCTGTGAGTCTACCATCCTTTGCAGACTGGAAATGATGGGCTCCATTTTGTGCGCAGAGCCTTGTGCAATGTTGGAGGCGGACTCCTCCACGCTCCTTGTCATTGCCGAGAGGCTCTCTGGCAGCCTTGCCATTGCACCTGTCGTCTCCGTGTGCATGCCCATCACCCTTCTCCTAAACGCCTCCCCATCGAGATCCTCATCTGAGTCCTGTGCAGCAGAACTCGCGCACGAACACGCCCTCCGGGGAGCTGGAGCCCCGAGCTACTCTTTCCCCCTGGACTTGCTGCAGCCCACTCGTTCCCGGTGCATCACCCTGGCAGATCCCGCTACTATACTAGCCTCTGAAGAACGTGTAGTGCCAGTATCTGAACTGGCGTCTTCAGCTGTGTGAAGAGATTGGAAAAGCTGAGATTGTTCCCGTTGGAGCAGAGAAAGTTAAAGGGAAACCTAATAGAGGTATCCAACATTATGAGGGGTTTTGATAGAGCAAGAAGGGAGAAACGGTTTCCTCTGGCAAGTGGGTCGGTAACCAGAGGTCATAGATTTAAAATAATTGGCAAAAGAACTAGAGGGGAAAATGAGGAGAAATTTCTTCACACAGAGGGTTGTTAAGATCTGGAACACACTACCTGAAATGGTGGTGGAATCCGATTCCATAGGAGCTTTCAAAAGGCAGTTGGACGTATACTTGAAGAGGACTAATTTGCAGGGTTATGGGGTGTGGGACTAAATTGGACAAAGAGCCGGCACAGGTGTGATGGGCTGAATGGCCTCCTTCTGTGCTGTAAGATTCTATGATTCTATAGGTGTCTTGCCCCAGTGTTGCTGGCTTAAGTGACTAGTTTTGTATTATATTAGTGGAAGAATTAAAATAAGAAATATTTTTTTGGCCGATAGTGGTTGTCAGGCAGTTTGAGCTTCGAATTGGCGATTTCTGTGCTCTCTGTAAAGCCTTTGTCGGATATTTGTGATTCTCTGTGATCGTTCAGATTGATTGACATCCTGTTTACCTTGCCGTTTGCAAGCTGCAACATTTCGCATTTCTAGACCAATGCAGATGGCAGTATATACATTGTGGGAATCTCTCCAAACGGATCCAGCAAACCAACACTTGTTGACAAGTGTGGTGGAATCTGCTCTGAGAAAACTGGTATCGTTCTGGATGCTTCGCGCTGTGAGCTGGTACAAGAACCGCTTGAGGCTTGATTCGTGACAGAGAGTGGTGAACCTGTGGAATTCTCTACCACAGAAGGTAGTTGAGGCCAAGTCATTAAATATATTCAAGAATGAGTTAGATATATTTCTTAAAGCTAAAGGTATCAAGGGATATGGGGAGAAGGCAGGGACAGGGTACTGAGTTTGGATGATCAGCCATGATCTCATCGAATGGCGGAGCAGGCTCGAGGGGCCGAATGGCCTACTCCTGCCCCTATCATCTATGTTTCTAATAGTGCCTGGGTGCAAAAAACAAACAAACAAGGCAAGTGATTCAACCGAGATCACTTGAAATATTTTTGTAACATTTTTTTCTCATGAGCGCTTCTTAAATTACATCAGAGATACTTTGGGACGTGTACTGTTTGGGAGGTTGGCTTGGGATCAGCTTGTTTTTAAGGCAGATGATGATTCACGTTCTGTTTTGACAAATAACAGAACTTGGAATTGGGAAGAAATTCCACAATGAGTGCAGCATGTCAGATTGATTTGGAAGCCACCCGACATCATGTCCAAATGCTGGCATATATACTTCATTGGTACAAGGGGGGGGAGGGGGGGGGGTGAAGTTCCCTTTGTGATGGCTTCAGCTTTTGATTCTTAACTGTACTGTCTTCATCTTTGTTTGACAAACTTACACATTTTAGGATAGAATCATACAGCACAGAAGGAGGCCATTTGGCCCATCGTGCCAGTGCCAGCTCTTCGGAAGAGCTACCCGATTAGTCTCTCCCCTGCTCTTTCCCCATAGCCTTGCAAATTTTTCCAATTCCCTTTTGAAAGTTACCATTGAATCTGCTTCCACCACCCTTTCAGGCAGCGCGTTCCAGATCATTACAACTCGCTGCGTAAAAGAAATTCTCCACATCTCCCCTCTGGTTCTTTTGTCAATTATCTTAAATCATGATTATTTGTATTTTTATTTTAAGATGTATCAGCAGTTGTAAGCTGTTGAAGCACTTTTAAAACAGCAACATTGGGCTTCCCAGTTCTTAGACTGGTGGTATCACAGTAATTGTGAAATTACAATTGGTTGTAAATTAGTTGCTATGCAAGTAAAGAGAAGCAATTAACCATTGCCGACATAACTGAACAGTTGGTTCAAAATGCTATGCACCTTATTAGAAGTTTCTGACTATAGACTGTGATTCTTGCATACAGTTGTCCTCTGCTCTGATAGATTTTTGGACTCTAGGGGAATCAAGGGATTGGGCGGGAAAGTGGAGTTGAGGTCAAAGATCTTATTGAATGGTGGAGCAGGCTCGAAGGGCCGTATGGCCTACTCCTGCTCCTAATTCTTCTGTTCTACTTAAAGCCATGTTCTCACGTTGAACCTTAGTTAAAAGGTCACTGTACTCCGGAAAAAGTCAGCAAACTTGGTTTTGCGAGGACAAAGAGCAGTGTATTGTTTTGGGCTGCGTCTCGTGACACTACTATTCTCGGCAAGAATGGCGACGATTGGGTAATTCCCCCGTCAATCACGGCTGGAGACCACTCTGCTGTGAGTGACTGGGATGGATTTTACGCGCATAATCTGTATTGTGTAACTATCCTCCACTCACTGCGTTTTGCTGGAGAAACTGGAGAAGTTGCTGCAGTTTCGGTCATGAGTTCTGTTTGCTGCAGTTTGTCGAGGCTCTTTTTAAATAGACTCTGTAACTAGACTTTGTTTGCTTTGTTTGTTGTAAAATACACTTTGTTTGCTGCATAACAGACTTGTTTGTTTCCTGCCGTACTGCCTCCAATTCATTGGCTGACTCAGTGGTGTCAGTAGACACCCCGATTGTTTTGTCAACATGCATTGGGTGACGGAGATTTACATCACCCTATAAACAACCGAAAAGGATCCGCCAGCCACTCGAGCCCTATTAATGGATTCAAGGATCACACGTCTCAGGCCTCACCTTAAATCTGGAGCACAGTACTATTTCTACAGTGGATCCCTCTTGATATAAGATATGAGACACAAAGAAGTGTATTATATCTCAAATCTCTCTCCTGTTTTAAAAAAGAAAAGGAAGCTGTTTTTTGACTTTTTATAATCAGCTTTCAATACACAGGAAACCATTGTATTCTGAACTATTTCAGGAGGTGCCCAAGAGAATTTGCCCTCTAATCTAACATAGAATGAAAAGAAAGACAGACTTGCATTTATATAGCGCCTTTCACGGCCTCAGGACGTCTCGAAACGCCTTACAGCCAATGAAGTACTTTTGAAGTGTAGTCACTGTTGTAATGTGGGAAACGCAGCAGCCAGATTACGCACAGCAAGCTCCCACAAACAGCAACGTGATAATGGCCAAATAATCTGTTTTTGTGATGTTGATTGAGGGATAAATATTGGCCAGGACACTGGGGATAACTGTCCTGCTCTTCTTCGAAATAGTGCCATGGGATCTTTTACGTCCACCTGAGAGAGCAGACGGGGCTTTGGTTTAACGTCTCACCTGAAAGACGGCACCTCTGACAGTGCAGCACTCCCTCAGCACTGCACTGGAGTGTCAGCCTGGATTTTTGTGCTCAAGTCTCTGGAGTGGGTCTTGAACCCCATATTATTCTATTAACCTCAGTGAGACCTTGTAGACTTAAAGTGACACAGCTCACCTTTAGCCGCAGATAGTACATTGTGCATTACACAGTATAGTGTTCATGTTCTTATAAAACGGTGTATCCCTCGACTTACCATGAGTAGTACAGTGGGAGATGCACTAGTAAGGAGAGAAAGTGTATACTGAGATAATCAAAGCCTTGGAGCTCACAACCCTGCTAGAAAATCTTGGATTTTTCAAGGGCTGGAATCCTTGGAGAATTTTAATCTTATTCGGACAGGATATCATACATACATTTAATACTGCTGCATGATGAGTGTCATCATTTTGGTACTGCATCAGCAACTGGTGTTCATTAAATTTAGTGCTGTATATTTAGCTTTGCTTTAAAAAAAATATGATTTAGGAGACCCCATCCTCTTAATCATGCTCCCATTATTTTCAATATAATAAATAGTAGGAATTAGTGACACATCTAACAGTGGGCTCAAATTTCATACATATTCACATGCTAGCACACGCTAAGACTGTGCAAGGATAAAATTAGCAATTTTACACGTATTGCACTGGCAGAGGGTATATTTAAAATTGCACCTGATCAGTCAAGCAGCCTATATAAATATTACATTCTAGCTTTCAGTCCAAACAGACTTAAGTCAATGTTTACAATATCAGTCAAGTAGATTTGCACCCCTATATCTCAGTTTCTAAATCCAACTAAAACTAATGTAAAAATATCAGTGGCGATGGACTGGAAAAAAGCTGTGTCTCTGTACCATGTCTATACCACTTGTTTACTGTCACTTTTTAATGTTGGCACAAGATTATATGTGGTTGAATAGACTGCTGACATTCATTGCCAAGGCTCATAAATGAATTATGGCCACTTGGGTGAGGTACCAGGGGGCACCTGGCGTGGATAGAACTACCCCAGCAAGGGGTCGACACCTTCGGGCTTTAACGTGATGGGTTCCTGATCTTGATCGTGCCAACATTAGGAGGTGCCAAGGAGAGGTCAGGCATTGCTCCACAGAGAGGGAGAGACAGGAGGGCAGGTCAGCTTGAGACACAAACTTAATATATTGTTAATGTGAGAAAAAAGTGTTGACGAGCTTTTTTTTAATGTACAAATACAGAACAAAATGACCAGCATGAAACAGAAATCCAGCTCGACATCATGCCCAGTTAACATAAATGATATGTGGCTCTTCTTCCTTTTCTCTGTCTCCAAGCCAAAAGACAGGAGTTTGCCAAGGACATTTTTTCCCCTCCTTAAAGCATATAAGTTTATATGTTTTCCAATCATGTGCCTATTATCTACTTTCAACTTGTAAAATTTTATAAATCCCAATTTTCAGAATTGTACTGTACTGTATCCAGTAAAACACATTCAGACCTTTTTGTGCTGTTCACATATACAAAGCCTTGTGTTGTGCCAGTCCATTGCAGCGACCTCATTTATTTTTGGACTTTAGTTGGACTTTATTATTTTGTAGCTACAAAAGTAGGGAGGTTATGCTTCAGTTATACAGGGCATTGGTGAGACCACATTTGGAGTACTGTGTACAGTATTGGTCTCCTTATTTAAGAAAGGATGTAAATGCATTGGGAGCAGTTCAGAGAAGGTTTACTAGACTAATACCTGGAATGGGCGGGTTGTCTTATGAGGAAAGGTTGGACAGGCTAGGCTTGTATCCGCTGGAGTTTAGAAGAGTAAGAGGTGACTTGATTGAAACATATAAGATCCTGAGGGGTCTGGGCAGGGTGGATGTGGAGAGGATGTTTCCTCTTGTGGGAGAATCTAGAACTAGGGGTCACTGTTTAAAAATAAGGGGTCGCCCATTTAAGGCAGAGATGAGAGAAATTTTTTCTCACAGAGGGTCGTGAGTCTTTGGAACTCTCTTCCTCAGAGGGCGGTGGAGGCAGAGTCTTTGAATATTTTTAAGGCAGAGGTAGATAGATTCTTGGTAAGCAAGGGGGTGAAAAGTTATCGGGGGTAGGCGGGAATGTGGAGTAATCAGATCAGCCATGATCTTATTGAATGGCGGTGCAGGCTCGAAGGGTCGAGTGGCCTACTCCTGCTCCTAATTCGTATGTTCGTATGTTACCTGAATATGCAGCATTGCAAACAGAGTCAAGACCAGGTGTAGTCTGCAGGTGAGGTGGAGATAGAGGTTGAGGGATGATTGGACAACGGTACGCAGACATAACTCAATTTGAAGTTATACATTCTGTTATTTTTACATCATTGTATATTATTATTTATAATGGAACAGCAAACCTTAAGAAGTAGATGTGGTTGGAGCGCAGGAGTGTCTCTGCAGTACAGGCTGAGAAGCTGGGAGATACAAAACTCAGGCGATACAGCATTGCCACTGGCAGGAGGGTGTAATTACAGCACCACAACGTGCCTCAGCAGCTTCTATTAGAGATGTGCACTTGGGAATTCATAATAGAAAAAAGATTTTGTAGACAGGAAGGGCTGGATTTTGATACTGGGGCGAGTTGGGGTCGTGTCATCCGCATTTCGTGTTATCCACCTGACTGCAATTGGATGTGGGAGATTGATGCAATTTTCACCTAATTGGGCAATTGAGTTCCAGAATGTGGGAACCCATGAACCAATTAGTGGTTTCAGTCTGAAAGTCGCCTCTGATGATATCATCATTGCTGCTGCATTGAAGGTCCTCAGAGACTGCCTGGCCTTTGCTGTGCGTGGACCTGGATGCAGAGAGAGAGAGAGAGAGAGAGAATTTTTTTTCCATCCAGGTCCTCTCACAGCAAAGGCCAGGCAGTCTCTGAAGACATTCAATGCAGCAGCATCAGAGGCGACTTTCAGACCTAATACTACTACTACCTTCATCACATCTCCGTTGTAATAGTGGACCTGCAGCTGATAGTCAGCTATCCACTTGTGCTCCCGCCAGGTTTCACTGGCGTGTTTCACATCAGGCGTGCTTCACGTCGGAAAAGGGTTAAACTAGCTAAAACGTTTCAAAATGGCATTACAGAGCCAATTTAGGGCTTGTTAAGGGCTTTAATGGCCTCTCCCGCCTCTTGGAGGCGGGACGGAGTCGGGAACACCGCACATGATTTTATCAAAATTGCGTGGAGGCGGAATGGAGGCGGGATCAGGTCCACCCGCCAATTTTCGCAATTTTAACCCCCCACACACCTCCAAACCCGCCTCCACGGCCCTATGAAAATCCAGCCCGAAGTGCTTGTAGACATAAGGGCCCTGAGTTTGTGGCCAGTGGCGATGGAACGGCGCTCGCCGTTCATTATGCTTACAGCTACCCCACGGACTTTTAATGGGCTTTTGTGCGGCAACCTACGGTAATTAGAGAGCAATTTCGGTGCGTGTCCCTTCAACCAATCAGATTGAAGAATCCTTACTGAGACACGCAGTCTAAACCAGGAAGTGTAAGTTAGAATGTTTAATTCAATGTAAAATGATGTACAGAAAGCGAAATATAGAGAGGGAAAGCAAGATGGGATTAAGAGAGAGCTAAAAGAGACAGAAAGAAAAAGTTAAAAAAATTATTTTAATTTTTAATATTTTTTAAATCTCCAACAATAATTAAAATCTGAAGGAATGAGACTCCACACTTGTAAAAGCAAATTTTCAGTGGCAGAGAGGTTGTTTGGTAGTAATTAAGACTTATCAAGCCGTTAAAAATTCACTTACTCTTGAATGGACAAGCCCTAAGTTTTTCTGATGTGATAATGGGTATCTAGTGGGTAAGTACTGCAAATTCACGTCCTTCATGAGTTTCAATGCCGAATCTCTCGGTGATAGGGCAGCAAATCGGACAGCAGCTTCCTGATTTCCGCGTTTAACTGTGCGTACTCCGGAAGTTGCTGTCCGATTTACTCCAGAATAACGGTGAGTACTGATAGCCTCACCGTTATTCTTAACGCAAAATGCGGGCCAAGATTTGTAATATTTTACAGATATAGATGTCGTTCCTTTGTTGGTCTACCCAATGCAATCTGTTGGGGAAAGAATTACTGTGGCCATTAGTCTGATGAAATAGTAAACAGGGTCTTTTTGAACACATTCACGACGTCACTGCACACCAGAGCAATTCTTTACCACCGCCCCCCCCCATCTTCCCTCCTCCTCTCCACGGTCTTTTCTAACTGCTAGTTACTATTTGAAATGGCAGCAATAATTTTCTGCTTTAGAATTTGGCTCATACTTAATCTGCCTGGAACTGGGAACAGGGAGTAGTTCCAGAGCAATCTGGGAGAGGTTTTATGGACTTCAAACCTTAATTAGAACCGTGTCAGAATGTTAACTGTCCCAGTCAACAAAATATATGTAAATCTTTAGTTTAAGACAAAAAGCAGGTGCCTGGCCAAGTCAACATCCTTAAAGTGCTGTGTCTACAGTATGGTTAGAGGCTGTCTAAAGAACTGCTTTCACAAAATCAGTCTCTCCCACCACTGCAAAAATACATTTTTGCTCCAAATACTTTCTTAATTACGACACATTTCTAGGAGGTTAGATTACACAGTGTTTACACATTTTTTCAGTTCTAACATTGCAGAGTGTGTAAGGGCAGTTGATCTTTTGGGATTTTTTGAGAGTTCTTTCAGAACGTGATTACTTTCTTCCCAGTGCTGAGGAAAGACCAACTCTGGAGGATCGCTATTTACTTTACAAGTTTTAGACTTTTAGTAAATAATGTCATTTTAGCAGCAGTCATGTTCGGCTTATTTAGTCTAGATGGACTGCTTCATTCCACACTCAATCAGAGCTTTTTCGTAATTCTGCTTGGGAACTTTTCACAGCGCTGCCTTCCTGCAAACACGATTTTAATGAAACATTCCAGATGGGGCTCTATACTGTAAAGCTTAACATCACTGAGGTGAGAGTCACAACCAGGTGAAAATAAAATACTCTTAATATATTGATGATAAATATGCACTCGCCTGCAGGTTGCCTCTTGATCAGCTATTTTTTTTTTAAAGAGGCTGGTTGCTCAGAGGTGACCTCTTGGCGCTTTAGCCCAGGCTACTGCACGGCAGTTGTTGGGCAACATCTGTCCAAGGATTTCTCTCCCCTCAGCCAAGGCAGGACTGCTTTTAAAGCTATAGTTCATAGTACCTAAAACCCACCTGCAAAATATGTTTTAAAGAACCCCAAGATAGGAAATCTGTTCTTCAAAACTTAATAAAACCCCACAAATTCAGGATTAGTTCGTGAGGCTGTACTTAAGTGTTCATTTGTTCTTCACTTTCTCCAGGTCTTAGCCTTTGCTACCAAGAGAGCAGACACATGTGGTCTTCTCCAATGCCTCCTGTAGTCAGTGTTGCTAAGTACAGTCCAAGTGAGACTCGTCTGATTCCTAAGCCCCCTCCCCTTTACCTGGCCAGTAGGTATTGCAGTCTCGGCTTGGTGTCGCTCATATTGGGAGCTGAGCAGAGTTGAAGGGGTTGTCTTATGAGGAAAGGTTGAGCAGGTTGGGCCTATACTCATTGGAGTTTAGAAGAATGAGAGGTGATCTTATTGAAACATATAAGATTCTGAGGGGGCTTGACAGGGTGGATGCTGAGAGGATGTTTCCCCTCGCGGGGGAATTTAGAACTCGGGGGCATAGTTTCAGAATAAGGGGTCGCCCATTTAAAACGGAGATGAGGAGGAATTTCTTCTCTCAGAGGGTCGAGAATCTTTGGAATTCTCTACCCCAGAGAGCTGTGGAGGCTGAGTCATTGAATATATTCAAAGGCGGAGATAGACAGATATTTGAAAGACGGGGGGGGGTCAAGGGTTATGGGGAGCGGGCAGGAAAGTGGAGTTGAGGCTGAGATCAGATCAGCCATGATCTTATTGAATGGCGGAGCAGGCTTGAGGGGCCAAATGGCCTCCTCCTGCTCCTAGTTCTTATGTTCTTATGTTCTTATAAACCAACCTTCTGCCCGCTCTGTGGTACTGTTAGAACTTTCAATCTCAGTGCCGCCATGCTAGTGTTCCTCTCTTCTGGTGTGTAATGGTAGAATTGGACACATCCTGAGAAATAAGACCATGACTATGAATTGGTTTTTGCTGAAATGCAACTATTTTATTGGAGGGATTGAATAAGAACACTACTTGTACATATTAATAAAGGTGGAAATTCAAGGACTGTCTTTGTATGGGCAGCTGTATGATAAATGGTGCTGCAATGCTGAATCCGAGGGTTTGAAATAACAGCACTCAAACATCTTCTGTTGGCACTATGCAGGAGCTAACCGTGTGAGACCTACAGGTCAGTCTCCCCTTTGTCCTGCTGCTGTAACACATCACACAGAATTTATGGGTCCCACAGTAACAAAGACAAAAACCCAAAGAAAGCTGAACTTGCACCAACCCAGCCACCTGCAAGCTACCCCGTTTGCTTTTTTAAGAAAAAAAACGTTTAACTTGGTAGTCGCAGAGCTGTTAAGGACATAGGAAAAGCCAGGGATGAGACAAGGGTCAATGAGCGGATCCTCCCAGTGATGGAGGGGAGGGTCGTGGAAATGTTCTTTTCCACCGTGGTTTTCTTCTTACAATGAAGGGCATCTACAAAAGGATTAATTGGTCATCAATAACACACAGCAGTCCGTGTGCTGGTGCTAGGGGACAATTAGCTCAGTAATGAAAGAATGGAGGCTGGCTGCTCTGCCAATGTTACACTGGGTTTTTCCTACATTGTGCAACTATAATATTTCCTCCAGTTTTAGTTACTGTGACGGGCAAGATGACTTGCCAATTTGAAACAAAGCTGTGAAGTAGAGTTGTATTATTTGCCTAAGTGTTTTATATATACAAGGGAGATGTTTATGCATTTGATGATGTCTCGCAATCATCTTGTCTTCCTTATTTTATTTTTGAAAACTGCTGCTGAGATGCAGCCTTGGAATACTCGTTTTGTGTATAAAGTTCCCCTGTGGTGACCTCATCGGTTCCGCTTCAGTGATGAATGGGAAATTGGAATTCACTCGGGAGGCGTGCAGGCTGTGGACAGCAATCCCCATTCATGTTGTCACTGCAAGGGAACGTCATGATGTCAGCTTCTTCATTTGAAAGCCGATACCAGTCTTTTCTTCCCAGCCCGTTCTCAGACCATTTTCTCTCACCCTGTGTTTTCAGTCTCTGTGTCTGAAAGTGCCTGTCTCCCTTTCTCAAAATAACTCTCTTTAATTCTGCTCCTTCCACCTATACAATTTCTTTTCCTCTCCCTTCCTTCCCTACTGTGCAGTTTACCACTTCTCTTGAATATAAATGGTTGCCTTGCTTCCATGCTACTCATTTACCAGTCGTTAGGAGGAGGGCAAGGTGATTCTGATTGTGACCTTCTACAGGTGGGAGAGTCCCTTGCACCTCAGCATGTAGGAGAATGGGCCTGGCTTGTGCAACTCATTGGCACTGCATATTGAAATGTCAGTATACTATGGCACTCAGTTACTAGTAATTAGGTTTGGTGGGGGGGGGGCTATCGACATGTTAAAAAGCTGCTGCACCCTCTTCCATAAATATTTAATCTCAAAGGTTCTTCAATGGAGATTATTTCGTAACCCTGAAATCTATTTTCAACTCCAGAGACTTGAACACATAATCTAGGCCGACACTCCAGTGCAGTGCCGAGGGAGTGCTGCACTGTCGGAGGTGCCGCATTTTGGATGAGACATTAAACCCAGGCCCCTTCTGCCCTCTCAGGTGGACGTAAAAGATCCCATGGTACTGTTCGAAGAAGAGCAGGGCAGTTATCCCCGGTGTCCTGGCAAACATTTATTCCTCAACCAACATTAGCAAAAACATCTGGCCATTTATCTGATTGCTGGCTGAGGGACCTTGTGCAAGGTTCCCTCTAAGCGGCCGCGCGGTGATGGGAAAGGTCCCGCGCAGGCCGCTCACCGACTTTTATATTGTAAACACCGCACATGCGCGGAAATTTAAAGGGACCGCGCATTAAAAGAGACAGGCCGCGCCGAAAAAGCGCAGCTTACAGGGATCATTGACCTTGCTGTGTGTAAATTGGCTGCTGTGTTTCCCTACATTACAACAGTGACTACACCGCAAAAGTACTTCATTGGCTGTGAAATGCTTTGGGACGTCCTGAGGTTGTGAAAGGTGCTATATAAATGCTAGATCTTTCTTCTTTCTTTCTTTAAGGTGCCTATACTGGTGCATCTTGCTGAACCTCATCTCTTGCAGCTGGGGGGTGAGGGGAGGGGAGGTCGGTCTGTATTCACAACCCATGTCCAACTGATAGGAAGTGTGACATGAGGTTGCTCCCGTTGATTTCCCCCCCCTCTCGTTTCCTTTCTCCTCAATTTGAACTCTGCTTTAAACATCAAGCTGAAAATTGCTTCCACTGAGAGCAGGTGAGCTTACTCGTCACTTGATGTTTTGAGTTTGTGATTCTGCTTAGTTATTCTGGGATTGTTGCTCTCTCCTGAGAATCTTTCAGCTTTGTCATTGCATATACATCCAGCGTGCATGCGCACATACACAGTGCATCCATACAGAAACCGATCGGCGCATACCTCGCTCACACAAAGCATGCGTGCACTAACACATGCACATAAAATGACTCGATTATGCTAGGTTTTTTTTTGTCCAGTTATTGTATACCTTGTGTGTTGAAAATGCTGCACATGTAAGTAGGGAAATACACGTGGCTGGTAACTAACCCAATGAAAGGAAATACAGTTACAATGCTCTGCTGCACCAGGGTTATCCCTTTCAAGTGCCTGGATATCATTTCTTGCGTTGTTTAAGTACAGCTCGGTGATCCTGAACAAACTGCATTCAATCATCTTACAATAGATCGAATGTGGGTTATGAAAAAAAGTTATAAATCCCTGAAACCTAAATAGCAAAACAAAAACATTTAGAGGTTCGCTGCTGAAAAAGCCCGTATTTTTTTTCGAATTCGTTTATGGGATGTGGGCGTTGCTGGTAAGGCCAGCATTTATTGCCCATCCCTAATTGCCCTTGAGAAGGTGGTGGTGAGCCGCCTTTTTGAACCGCTGCAGTCCTAGTGGTGAAAGTATTCCCGCAGTCCTTGTGGTGAAGGTACTCCCACAGTGCTTTATCACTTTATCACTTATTTCCATGAAGTCAACACACTTGAAAATGAATGAGAAGAATGAATGAGTCATACATGAGATATGCTGCTAACTACATGATGTGTGTCTGACTTTTCACCAATTCTCTTCATTACCAAATTTAGAGTTTCTTTGCCTCACTGTGGTAGATGTTTGAACGGACCTAAATGAAATTGGTCAATGTAGAAGGTGCATTAATTATTGATTGTACTTTGAAACTTCATAATGTGTTAGATAGATACTAGTCACAAACCTGTATATGTATAGGAGGGGTGATCTACAGTTTATATCCCATGACCGGGCTAGTATGATAGCTCACGCACGGTAAAGTTATTGAGGGGGTTCTAGCCAGAACTGTGAGTGAGAATTTAAATCACGTCCCACAGATCCTCATTATGTCTTCTGTTTAGATCACACCAGAAAAGTAGTAAAAATGATAAACGTCAGATGAAGGTTTTAATTTGACATTAATATGTGTTTTCCGGAGTGGTCCTGTCATTGCAAAATGTAATTTTTGTATCACAGTCTGTCTGTTCTTAATGGTGGCATTATCTCTGAGATACCAAATATAGCCCAACGGATTATCTATCTTTGGCCCCGATTTTTAATTGGGGGCCATTTTTTGGTGAGTGACTTTTGATGTCAGTTCAAAACCCATCCGTTCCGGGGAAACAAAAACAGGCCCGGGGGGGGTTTTAACTCCCAAAGGCCACTCACCCAGCAGGTAGGTCTGGGGAACCGGCTGTCGGACCGTCCCGTGGGGCTATCAGTGGTGGAGGGGGGAGAACACGGCAGGAAGAGAAATAATTGGAAGTTACTTTATCGGGCCTCGAATGGCCCCCCCGATCTAGTTTGCCATTGGGTTAGCCTGATGGGAAACTGACTGCCATTTACCGCTCAGCCCTCCGAGTAAATACCGTCAGGTCCCAGTGACGTTATCGGGACCCGAGATGTATACGCTATAAAGGACCCCGCAGCTTTGGGTAGGTGTCCTTGTGGCCTGTGATGAAAATCTCGGGAGAGCAGCTCCCGGCAGCTCTAGGGCGAGTAAGTGACCTGGGGGGATTTTTAACTTCCCGGCAGCGCTAGGGCGAGTAAGTGACCTGGGGGGATTTTTAACTGCCCACGTGCTCTGCAACCCCACGCACTGTCACTCCTTGTGCACTGCCATTCTCCGCACGCGACCACCAATCACTGATAGCATCGCTCCCAAACTGCCGCTCTATCTCAAACTCACTAGATCCACTGGTACGCGGCAGTAAATGTTGCAGCGAGAAATGTCATTATCACAGCAATGAGCTTAATTTTTATTCTGGCTTCTTCCTTGATAATAAGATGTGGGCCGGGGACTCCCTGCGGTGGGCGGGCGGGGCGGGCCGGGGCGCTGCTTCCGTTCCGCAACTTTGTCGTAAGCGCGGCGGAAAGCTTGTTTACGCGTCTGAAAGGGGTCCTCATCGCGAAGTTGTGGCAGCCGAGTGCAGGAGCAACTCTGAGGAAGTTCCCAGACGGGCGTTTTAAATTTGAACGCGGCGGTGTGTAAATATTCTTTTATTAAACGAGCATGCCCTTTTTTTAAAAATTACGACGTGTGACGGCGAAACGCTGTTGTATTTCACATTAACCGTGGTGTAAATCATTATTATTAACGACTCCTGTTGCTTTCTTGCTCTCGCAGCTTGATGCCTCTGCCGTCACAGCCGCTGATGATGCTGGTGCAGCGTGGCCAATCCCAACAGTTCACATTTAAACCCAAATATTACAATCAGAAGTTTTATCCTGGAGGACAGGCCGCAGAAGGCTCCCTGCCCCAACCTTCATCTGGATCCACTTTCCAAGGTTAGTTTTACCGTCGGATGTCTCCGAGACTTCAAACGTAGAGGGCTGGGATAGAAACATAGAAACATAGAAAAATAGGAGCAGGAGTAGGCCATTCGGTCCTTCGAGCCTGCTCCGCCATTCAATATGATCATGGCTGATCCTCTATCTCTACTATATTCCCACTCTCTCCCCATACTCCTTGATGCCTTTTGTGTCCAGAAATCTATCTACTGTATCTCCTTCTTAAGTATATTCAGTGACTTGGCCTCCACAGCCTTCTGTGGTAGAGAATTTCACAGGTTCACCACCCTCTGAGTGAAGAAATTTCTCCTCATCTCAGTCCTAAATGTCCTACCCTATATCCTGAGACTGTGACCCCTTCGTTCTTGACCCCCCAGCCAAGGGAAACATCCTCCCTGCATCCAGTCTGTCTAGCCCTGTTAGAATTTTATACGTTTCAAAATAATACAAACAAAAGGGTACCGAAGTGACCTGGATTGAATTCTGATAGGGATCTCTTCACTTGCAGTGTACAGTGTTCTGTCTTCATTTATCATCATAACACACAAGGATACTACTATTTATTGCCAATTAAACATTGAGTATCCCATAATAAACTTGTAGTAAGGACATTGCAATCACTAATCTTGCAGTGTTATCGTGCACCAACAGCTTGAAGTGCATTGGCATCCGGAGTCTGCTATAACTGTAGATGACTAAAACACACTCCCCCTGTCCTCTAAACATAATAATGTCTTGAGCGTCACAGTCTATATGATCAAAAATAATGGATATCTTGGAGTGATTTCAAGGCTGTAATCTCATCTCTGGGTTCAAAGGGCAGCTGTAAGCCAACCACGTCTTTGCTGATTGTTTGTGATGTCATGTTGACCCCTTAATGAGATTTATCACTTGGAAACACTCCCAGCCATCCATTTCTTCTGCATACCCCTTGTACTGTTTAACCTCTTCAAGAGTGGCAATGTCACTGTTCTTATCAACAGTTGTGTTTTATTGAGGTCTTCACTCCTCAACTTGCAAAAATAAATAGAGTTTCAGCCAGAAACTGCTGGAATGTTTATCCGAAATTTCTCTTTATAAAAAAAAGTTTGTTATGTTGAGGTAGAACTCGACCAACAGTGGAGTAACACAGCGGCAGCATAACCGAGATAGGTGAGCAACTGGGTGACAGTTCATGCATATCCTATTAATGATGTTTGCTTTTAACTCATTCCTGCCTGGATATTTGTTACAATCTATACAGTTCCATTTTTGAACATTCCAGTCCTGTTAACCCCCATTGTATTGAAATCTTGATTACTTATATGTTAAATACTTCTCCCCCATTTCCTTCTCTTTTATCCTCAAGGCATTTACTCTTCTACAAGAACCAGCAGCTCCCCAGTATCTTGCTTGAGTGGCCATTCTTTACATGTAAGCTCAAACAGCATATCTCAATAGGCTGTTCCTTCAAGAAGGGCATCACATTGAAGTGGAGCCCAGTGCTGTCCTTATCCAACAAGCTGAGTGTCAGTTTGGCTCATTTGGTAGCAGGTTGTGGGTTTGAGTATTACATCAACGCTTCAGCACATAATCTGGACTGACACTACAATGGTGTACTGAGGTCATGCTGCATTGCTGAAGGTACTATCCTTTGGTTGAAACATTCGAAAGAGGACCCATCTGCCTGTTCATGTAGATGTTAAAGATCCATGGGACTATTTGAAGAGCGGGGACATCTCTAAGCGCCCTAACCAATATTCCTCCCTCAACCAACATCACAAAAAACAACCAACTGATGATTCATGATGTGTCAGCCGTGGCTCAGTGGGTAGCACCCTCGCCTCTGAGTCAGAAGGTTGTGGGTTCAAGTCCCACTCCAGGGACTTGAGCACATAAAGCTAGGCTGACACTCCAGTGCAGTGCTGAGGGAGTGCTGCACTGTCGGAGGTGCCGTCTTTCAGATGAGATGTTAAACCCAGGCCCTGTCTGCTCTCTGAGGTGGACGTAAAGGATCCCATGGCACAATTTCAAAGAAAAGCAGGGGAGTTATCCCCGGTGTCCTGGCCAATATTTATCCCTCAACCAACATAACAAAAACAGATTATCTGGTCATTATCACATTGCTGTTTGTGGGAGCTTGCTGTGCGCTACTTGGCTGCTGCATTTCCCACATTACAACAATGACTCCACTTCAAAAAGTACTTCATTGGCTGTAAAGCGCTTTGAGACGTCTGGTGGTCGTGAAAGGCGCTATATAAATGTAAGTCTTTCATCTCATTGCTGTTTGTGGGATCTTGCTGGTATAGAAGGGTTGCTGAATTAATCCGCATAATGGATACTGCACTCCTAAAGTAATTCAGTTTGAGTCATTATGATGCAACCAGGCATTATATAAATGCAAATATTATCATAACGCCCACACACTAGCCAGCAATCCGTGGCTGATTTTTTCCCCCCCTCCTGAACCCACTAAGGTCCAATTGTAGCATCCAAATACTTCCCCGTTGAGATCAGCTAACCCGAGCAAAGACATTATCGTGGGATCGAGCTTGGGACCTTCTGGTTTGCGTCATATGGCACCACACCCCCTCCGTTCATTTACCCGCTGAGTCATCAAGGGAGCCTCGTTGTGTATTCTGTTAGGATGCAGCTGTAGTGCAGTATTAAGGAAATTCTGGCCACAGTGGACTATGACACTCCAGCAGTTTGTTGAACATCTGCTACTTTGGTATAAACATTTGCAGAAATGCTTACTGAGAGATTCGCCAAAGTGAAAACAGCCCAATTGTGCCATTCATGAGCCCACAGTGCTCACCACTTCTCTCCTGTCCTACTCAAAACAGAAAACCATGAAAATGCAGCAAAAATGAGCACTAGAGTTTGACGTACAGGGGAAGGCACATCGAGGGAGAATAGTTTCTGTTCCAAAGTATTTTTTATCAAATCCCTGTCTGGAAAAAATACAAATAGATGTGCTATTTTCCCACCTGTTATCTAACTTTAAACTTTTGCTAGATTTTCTTATGTTTTATTTTAATTTTTCTTCTGTTATTGACCTACTCTGTGCATTATTCTCATCTTATTGAAACCTACATTTTCTTGTCTCCATTGGGCTTCAACTACTTCATGCTGTAGGTTATGGGGAGGGGGCTACCTGCAACCTGGGGTGCTGTACCATTCATCTCAATGATTGCAGGCACTTTCAGCTGGCCTTGGAATTGGAAAACACACATCAGCTAGATACTGTGGTACAGTCTCATTGAGAAGAGAGATTAAAAATCAGAATCCTACTTGTCACCACCGTCTGCTATCTAACTAAATTAACTTTGACTAGATTTTCTGATTTTAGTTTTAGTTTTTTTTATTCATTCATGGGATGTGGGCGTCGCTGGCAAGGCCAGCATTTATTGCCCATCCCTAATTGTCCTTGAGAAAGGCAACAAGGGATGGGCAATAACTGCTGGCCTTATTCCTTATTTTTCTTCCCCTCTTTTGGTCTCCCGCACTGCGCATTATTCTCTGGCTGAGAGAAAGAAGAAAGAAAGACTTGCATTTATATAGCGCCTGTCACGACCTCAGGACGCACCAAAGCACTTTACAACCGATAAAGTACTTTTTGAAGTGTAGTCACTGTTGTAATGTCGGAAATGCAGCAGCCAATTTGCACACAGCAAGGTCAAAAAAATGAGATAATCTGTTTTTTTAGTGATAGTTGAGGGATAAATATTGGATTCAAAACCCAGGAGAACTCCCCTGCTGTTACTTGATATAGTGCCATGGGATCTTTTACATCCACCTAAGAGGGAAGATGGGGCCTCGGTTTAACATCTCATCCGAAATACAGCACCTCCGACAGTGCAGCACTCCCTCGTTATGGCACTAGAGCATCAGCCTAGATTTTGTGCTCAAGTCTCTGGAGTGGGAATATGAACCCACAACCTTCAATGACTTCTGAGCCAAGAGTGCTACCAACTGAGCCACTCACTGACACCTTAAACACTAGAGGTTGGTCAGGATGCTTCCAACGAGCCCTGACATAGCACCCAAGCGGGAGTCTTAATGCAGCACCAATGCAAAGCAGAAGGTGTCGGGGAATGACTGCTTTGACTCTTGTATTGGCACTGCTTTCACTTAGACACTGTATGGGGATTCCTTATGAGAATCGCGAGGGATGCTAATGCTGGGCCAGGCACAGTGTTCTGAGGGTGCAACTGTAACCAGATGTAAGTGGGGACACACCAGAGCAACCAAACCTCCAGTTTACCATGCCCATTCTGTAGGGGGTCACGCAGCCTCCCGGATATGACTGAGATTAGGAACTTGTCATAGTTAGGAATTGTGAGGTGCAAGGCTGCTTCTGCCCTCACTGTGGTGTGTGGGAGCTTGCTGTGCGTGAATTGTCTGCCGCGTTTCCTACATTACAACAGTGACCACACTTCAAAAGAACTTCTTTGGCTGTAAATCGCTTTGGGCCGTCCTGAGGTCATGAAAGGCGCTATATAAATGCTCTCATCCTGGGATGAGAGGGTTGTCCTATGAGGAGAGATTGAGTAGGAGGGGCCTATATTCTTTGTAGTTTAGACGAATGAGAGGTGATCTCATTGAAACTTATAAAACTGTTAGAGGGCTTGACAGGGTAGGTGCTGAGAGGCTGTTTCCCCCGGCTGGAGAGTCTAGAACTAGGGGTCATGAGGGGAAAAATTCGCTATCGACCATTTTGAGTCGCTGACACCGCCTAGACGCTAACTTTAGCGCCCGGCGCTAATTATCGCCGGCGATCGCGAAATTGAGTTTTAGTGTCCCAAGAGGGAAGTGGAGCGCTAAATCATGCGCTCCACTTCCTTCTTAGGGCGCTAACGTTGGAGAGCGGGGCGGAGACTTCAGCAGCACCGCACACTGGGCCCGTGCAGCGCTGCCGCGTTCAAAGGCTCCTTCCCTCCCTTAAAGGGAAGGGCCATCGCTGCAGGCTCTGCAATTTAAAAAGTACCTACCTGGACCACCAAGGGAGCCGCGATCCCGCGCGATCAGCCCGGCACTCAAGCAGAGAGCCGGGCAGATCAATTGCGGGCAGGAACCCGCGGAAAAAACTAGAACAGGAAAGGTACTTTTTTTCCCCCACTTACCTCGGCCACCTCGCCTTTAATCATCGCCCCTGAAGCGACCGGCCGCCCGATGCACGCCTCCTGCAGCTGTCGGTGTTTTCGCCCGGCGCTGCTGCAGGGGGCGGAAGTCAACTTCAGGTCCGGGGCGATGTGCCCGGCGATGACGTCACGATCTCTGGGCGAAGGAGATCGGGGCACAACGCCGTAGCGCCGCCGCAAAACTCCTGCTGAATATGGCGGGAGTCAATGTCAGCGCCGCGCCCGGTCGCAAAGCCATTTGCGCCCCGTTAGCGCCCCCCCCCCCCCCCCCGCGGGCGCTAACGGGTGGCGCAAAGGCACCCAATTTCACCCCCATAGTTTCAGGATAAGGGGTCGGCCATTTAGGACTGAGATGAGGAAACATCTCTTCACTCAGAGGGTTGAGAATCTTTGGAATTCTCTACCCCAGAGAGCTGTGGAGGCTCAGTCGTTGAGTATATTCAAGACAGAGATCAATAGATTTTGGGCACTAAGGGAATCAAAGGATATGGGGATCGGGCGGGAAAGTGGAGTTGAGGTAGAAGATCAGCCATGATCTTATTGAATGGCGGAGCAGGCTCGAGGGCCGTATGGCCTACTCCTGCTCCTATTTCTTATGTTCATAATTCTTTCTTTCTTTCAATTTTAATTCACATTTCAGCTGAATATTTTTACATTTCCTGTCACAATATTAAAAAGGAGCTCATCCTTCTGGTAAAAAAAAATCACTGCTCTGTTCACAAGAACCACTATGTGAACTATGCCAAGTGACTCATGTGCCGCTATGTTATTGGGAAATCCAATTTCTAATGCTAAGCCTGAAAATCCCATTGTTTTTTTCTACAATTTTTAGCCACAATTGTCCTTGGGCAAGGGAGGGAAAATTCGTCCGGGTTCAATGCTTCTCATTTGGGTCCAGTGACCCTGGAGGAAAATGTTCATGTGTGAACATCAGGAGAGAATAGGATCAGGCTTGACTGTGATGCTCCCCCACTCTCTCCTCATCCCTCTATGTTCAAAAGGTTTGCTTACACTCACTTCTTAGGCTCACCCATGAAGAAAGCCCATTTAGTTAAGGCTGATAGATGCCAGGTAAAGTGGAGATCAGAGGCACAATCCTCCAGTGTAGTGAGAGTGACTTGCAAAGTAGTGAGAGTGGCTTCCGAGGTTGCAGAAATCACCTGCAAACTCCTGAAAGCAAAATCTCTGCACAAAATGGTGTCAGCAAGAGCCTTTCCCTTAGGCAAGGAAGCAGGTGTAAGGTTATGAGTATTTATGTGCTTTTTCCAGCACCCTTCGGGAGATAAGGGAATCAAACCGGGAAGAAAAAGTCACTGTAGATAATATTATTGGACACAATCTGGTAAATGCGAACCGAATTACGATGCCAAAAATGACACTTTGACCAGTGTGTCTCTGTTGGCACTCTGTCGAAATGCTCGATTAATATGTTTTCTCTAATGTCTAGATCAGTTGGCAGTCCCTTTTGATTTTCTTGCTTCATGTTGATGGGGCAACTTTCTTCTTCACTGTATCTGTGGAACAAAAGGAGGTCCCAGATGGGAGGTGTGCTCCTAATTGTCTAATAGCTGATGTTCTTTCCAGTTATCTGATATAACAAGAACTTGGCAACAAAACACTTCCGTTTCTTCACCTCCCACCAATTATTTTTCCAGCCAAACACCCGACAGTAACACAACTTCTTTTGATCGAGTTTTATTGAGGAACACTATTAAGTAATAATAGAAGCCCTATAAAATGATCTTTCACTTGCTTTTTTTGTAGTGATTGTTGCATTTGTACTTAATAGTAATCTGAAGCTCACGGTGTATTCAGGGGAATTACATCATACTAAGAATGATTATACCATTGTAAGTTTGTTCTTTTAAAATTTTAGTATTTTAATATCTAGGCTTTTCCGCAACAATTTTTTGTTGTTTTTTCCCCTAACCGATTGTTCATATTTCCAGCATTGCCCTTTTGATGGCAAAGTTTCAAATAAGTGGGTTATCTCCATCCTGCATTTGTCACGCCCTTTCATTCTTGTTTCCTCGCACCAGCCCACCTTCCCCAAGATCTGGTAGTTTGGGTGGGCTGAGGGTACTGCAGGTGCCCACCTGTAGTCTGACCCCGGGCAGCACCTGGGATAGTGACGGACACAATAGACTTACTGTTGTGTCTGATCTGGGAGTGAGTCAGGAACAGCTGGGTAGGTTAGACCAATTATTTGGAAAAACTAATTGCAGTAAGAAGTAAGAGTTTAAAAATATTTGCACTGCAGAGGGACATGAATGTATTTCATCCTTATTTAAACTAAGTAAGGATGACACATACTGGCAATTTAACGAGGCACATTTTTCTTACAGCCTATAGATATAAATCATACTGAAGGATATCATTGTACATTGTGTTAAAACTCTTTTCCTTTGCCAAGCAAATAGAGGTTTTCCAAAGAACACTTTCATGTAGGCAATATCTCTTATACACTTAGAAAACAGGAGATTGAGGTTTATAAGGGGAACAGATAATATAGGCATGGGTGACTACGTGGAATATAGAAATGAGTCCTGCTACTGGTTGGCTGTGTTGTTGCCTGTGTATTACATTTTTATTCCATCATTGGAATGGCAACATGGTGCTGCACCAGTATGGGAAACAGATGTGGAATGCTTCTGTAGATTGGCGATTGACAGCTTTTTCATACTTCCTGATATTCCATGAAAGTAGCCATCTACACTAGCAGTGAGGCCTGTGACATCAGGCAGAGTAGATGACTCATGAACGGCTGTCCTTGGACGTGAGCCATTTTGTTACTGTGCCCACATCAAAGTGCATTCATGTGATAAATGCACGACACCATATGTGCAGCAAGCTCGCTATTCATAGTGTAATCGCCGTGGTAGATCAAATTTGAGAGAGGGATCATCTTCAAAGAATGGAAAATGCTCGGTCGAGGCTGAGAAGGCTGCCCAATATATATATTGGTAATTTCTACATCTACAGTTCAAGCTGCAATCACTCAAAAGCCTTCCTGGAAGGAGTCAAATCTCTGATATTTTTACTGTGCTCAAATTCAGTCTCCAGTTTACACCCAAACTGTATTCGAGGCCAACCTCTAATACATCTGGCGACACTATGCATTATGACCACAACATACTGTTTAAAAACAAAGTTTGTTGTAGTGTATTTCATAATTAATTAGGAGAGGTGTTACTGTCAACACCAATTCATTAGTTCAGTTTTTATGAAACTTGAACATATTGATCTATTATGGGTAATGTATTAATAAATCATACTACACTTCAAAAAGTACCTCATTGGCTGTAAAGCGCTTTGGGACGTCCGGTGGTCATGAAAGGCGCTATATAAATGCAAGTCTTTCTGTCTTTTTCAGACTAATTAGGTTTATTTTACATACTAATTTCATGGATAAATCCGTTTAACTAGAAAATACCTTTCCTTACAAACACAAAACGTTAAATGGTTCTCTTTGTGAAAAGTAGCATTTTTTGTATATTATTAGAAATAAGCTAGTAATTGAATTTGGGTTGAGATGCCAGCTAGGTTTATTCGATCAAATGCTTTCGAAAACATGGTCAGTTTAGATATTAAGCCATTATGAATCACAATAGGCTAATTAATTAATGGAATGAAATCGTGCTGTGTGATTTTAGCATATGAAAAGCAGAATGCAGTTGTTTTGCTTGCTGTTTTAACTGAGGTGTTGGCCCATTTATTTTCATTGAACATAAGAACATAAGAAATAGGAGCAGGAGTCGGCCATTTGGCCCTTCGAGCCTGCTCCGCCATTCAATAAGATCATGGCTGATCTTCTACCTCAACTCCACCTTCCTGCACTATCCCCAAATCCCTTAATTTCCTTTGTTCCCAAAAATGTATCGACCTCTGTCTTGAATATACTCAACGACTGAGCATCCACAGCTCTCTGGGGTAGAGAATTCCAAAGATTCACCACCCTGTGAGAAGAAATTTCTCCTCATCTCAGTCCTAAATGGCCGACCCCTTATTGCGCGACTGTGAACCCCGTGTTCTAGATTTACCAGCCAGGGGAAACATTTCCCCAGTATTAACCCTGTCAAGCCCCTTAAAAATTGACTATGTTTCAATGAGATCACCTCTCATTCTTCTAAACTCTAAGGAATACAGGCCTAGTCTACTCAATCTCTCCTCATAGGGCAATCCCCTCATCCCAGAAACCAGTCTAGTGAAAACTTGGTTAAATAGAGGAAAAAGGAAGCGCTAAGCATTTCTATGTTGCTATCACCCCTTCCACCTCCTGTCGCCCATTAACGAATGCACACAACTAAAGCGGAAAGGATGGCTCAATATTGAAGGAGATTGTTAGTCTTACTGGTGCCTCTGTGTCTCTTATAAAACAGTTCACATTGGAGCAGTGCTGGAGATATTTCATATAACATGAAGAAAACCTTATTGATGTTGGTGGGACCTCGCTGTGTGCAAATTAGCTGCCGCCTTTTCTACATTACAACAGTAACTACACTCCAAAAGTAATTAATTGGTTGTAAATCGCTTTGGGACGTCCTGGAAGGCGCAAGTCTCTCTTTCTTTCTTTCAGCCCATAATGTATATTACAAAAAAAATGATAGATAGCAGAGAGTAGGAGTGAGCCTGTAATTTAATCCTCGGGTTTAGAGGATGCTGATGAATCACTCAAATTTTGCTCTTGTGGTTTATGATGTAATCTGAATCCCGAAAGTAAATTGCAGCCTTATTTACCCAATCCCAACCATCCATGGCCCTATATTTAATGTTCTTTTCAACATCACAAGACAGAATATCCTTTAATGACCATCACTACAAATCAGTGAGATAATGTATGCTGTCAGCTACTGCCAATGAAAACAAATCTTAAAAGTGGAACATAGAGCCCACACTAAAATGAAACATTATATATTTGTTTTTAAAAAGCGACAGTTGGCAAGGTGCAAGATACAGAGCTGTAATCTAATCATGGGCTCAACTATTATAAAATGCTTAATCTTCAATTTAGTTGTTTATGACTTCATCTGATTCCCTTGATTCGATTACAACTTTACAATTCACTCCCAGCCATCCAATATTTTCTATGTGGATTTCAGGTAGTCATTTAGATTGGGGAGTTTCAACAATGATACATGTACACAGAACCTCAGGGATTTCTATGAGCTAGTGTCTGTCTTTCTATCATAAATGCTTAAGAACATAAGAAATAGGAGCAGGAGTAGGCCTTACGGCCCCTCGAGCCTGCTCCGCCATTCAATAAGATCATGGCTGATCTTCTACCTCAACTCCACTTTCCCGCCTGATCCCCATATCCCTTAATTCCCTTAGGGGTAAAAATTCAGTTGGTTGCGCCTCCCGTTAGTGCCTTAAGAGGGCGCTAATGGGGCGCAAAGCCGCTAACGCCCGGGTGCAGCGATGTTTGCGCCGCTCGGGAACTTAACTAGAGATTGTGCGGCGGCGCTAAACTTTACCGCTGCGACCACCTGCGCGCGCAGATTGTGACGTCATTCCATGGTGCAACGCCCTTGTGGCGCCCGGGAGCGGAAATTGAGTGGCGCCCCCTGCCCTTACCGCCTGGCGCATCCAACGACCAGAAGACTGGAACGCTATCAATCGCTGTGGGGCTTGGGGGGGACGCTATTTAAAGGGGGCCTCTTCCTGTCTTTTATTGTTGGTGGCATTTTTGAACTGCGCATTCTGAGAGAGAGAGGGAGAGACTTCTGGAGAGATTCAACGTTGTGTGAAGGAGTTTTGGGTACTGAGCAGCACTTTGCAGGTTCATTTTGATTTGCCATTCCTTGTATCGATTTAGCAGAGACTGTGGGAGCTGCACTCTGAGCTCTTTGCCTGGTACTCTCCATTGTTCTTTCCAGCACATTTGATGTGCAAGTCTCTCCAGGCCGAGATTCAAGGCTGCAATGAACAGGATGTGGATGGAAAGCAAGATTAACCATCCCCTTTAAGAACTGGCCCGTGCCATTGTGTGTGTGTTCCATTGCTGACTGACATTACATGAGCTTCGCCAGCGCTCTGAGTTAGCGCCTCACTCCTTGGCCTTTGCGCCTTAAGACAGGTGTGCAGCGCCTGCTTTAGCGCTCCACTCACCTCCCGGGGCGGTAAAAGTGAAGTTTCCAGTCAGTGCCGATAATTAGCGCCAGGCGCTAATATTTGCGTCCAGACGATATTTGCGCCCCAAATGGGGCGCGACCTAATTTCTACCCCTTAGAGTCCAAAAATCTATCGATCTCAGCCTTGAATATACTCAAGGACTGAGCATCCACAGCTCTATGGGGTAGAGAATTCCAAAGATTCACAACCCTCTGAGTGAAGAAATTTCTCCTCATCTCAATCCTAAATGGCCGGCCCCTTATCCTGAGACTATGCCCCTTAGTTCTAGACTCTCCAGCCAAGGGAAACAGCCTCTCAGCATCTACCCTGTCAAGCCCTCTCTGAATCTTATATGTTTCAATGAGATCAGCTCTCATTCTTCTAAACTCCAGAGAATATAGGCCCATTCTACACAATCTCTCATCATAGGACAGCCCTCTCATCCCAGGGATCAATCCAGTGAGCCTTTGTTGCACCCCCACTAAGGCAAGTATATCCTTCCTTAGGTACGGAGACCAAAACTGTGCACAGTACTCCAATAAAATAAAAATGCTTCTTCAATGTCGCCTCAGGTTCTTCATGACATAAACTAAATTGATATCCGTTCTTAGCGAATCATAAAGTAAGGACTTAAAGCTTGGAACTGAAGTGAGGCATTCAACCCGTTCCATCCACTGACCATATACACAAGAAATTCCAGAGCCCATTTGACTCATCAAGCCCACTTCATTCAGAGTTCAGTGTATATTGTATCATGGATTCTGCCCCCTCTTCCCCTATTTTAAGGAACACTGAGTTCCTATGCCTCGGTCACAGAATTACATGGAATTTACAGCACAGAAGCAGGCCATTCGGCCCAACTGGTCCATGCTCCACATCCGCCTCCTCCCACCCCTCTTCATCTAACCCTATCAGCATAACCTCCTTTTCCTTTCTCCCTCGTGCGTTTATCTAGCTTCCCCTTAAATGCATCTATGCTATTTCCCTCAGCTACTCGTGGTAGTACATTCCACATTCTAACCATTCTCTGGGTAAAAGAAGTTTCTCCTGAATTCCCTATTGGATTTATTAGTGACTATCTTATAATTATGGCCCCTAGTTTTGGACTCCCCAACAAGTGAAAACATCTTCTCTACGTTTACCCTATCAAACCCTTTCATAATCTTAAAGACCTGAATCAGGTCACCCCTCAGAACATAAGAACATAAGACGTAGGAGCAGGAGTAGGTCATTTGGCCCCTCGAGCCTGCTCCGCCATTCAATAAGATCATGGCTGATCTGATCTTGGCCTCAACTCCACTGCCCTGCCCGCTCCCCATAACCCTTGACTCCCTTATCGTTCAAAAATCTGTCTATCTCCACCTTAAATATATTCAATGACCCAGCCTCCACAGCTCTCTGGGGACGAGAATTCCAAAGATTCACGACCCTCTGAGAGAAAAAATTCCTCCTCATTTCCGATTTAAAAGGGTTTCCCCATATTCTGAAATTATGCCCCCTAGTTCTAGATTCCCCCACAAGGGGAAACATTCTCTCTGCATCTACCCTGTCAAGCCCCTTCAGAATCTTATATGTTTCAATTAGATCCCCTCTCATTCTTCTAAACTCCAATGAGTATAGGCCCAACCTGCTCAACCTGCTCAACCTCAGTCATCTTTTTTGTAGAGAAAAAAGCCCCAGCCTGGTCTGTCTTTCCCGATAAGAAAGATTTCATGTCCCATGGAAAGAAAATCAGGCAGTAGTATTAATATCTCTCTAACCCTCAATTTCCCTCCTTGACAATATTTGATCTTTTTAAAGGTGTCAATCTGAGAAAAGGTTCAATGCATTTCTCCCTGATGCTCCAAAGAATAAATCAAATAAAATTGCATGATATGTATCTAACCTTATCCCATGCTATGCATCCTTGACCAGTTGCCCACCTCGGCACGACAGTTCCACGCTTTCAGCAGCTCAGGACCCATCAGGTTTCGCAAAGTGGTAACTTTTAGTGACTATTGTATAGCTTCCCATCACATAGTCGTTACATCACCAAGACTGCCTACTTCCACCTCCGTAACGTCTCCGCCCCTGCCTCAGCTCATCTGCTGAAACCCTCATCCATGCCTTTGTTACCTCTAGACTTGACTATTCCAATGCTCTCTTGGCCAGCCTCGCATCTTCCACCCTCCATAAACTTGAGCTCATCCAAAACTCTGCTGCCCGTGTCCTAACTCGCACCAAGTCCCGTTCACCCATCACCCCTGTGACCTACATTGGCTCCCAGTCCAGCAACACATCGATATTAAAATTCTCATCCTTGTTTTAAAATCCCTCCATTGCCTCGCCCCTCCCTATCTCTGTAACCTCCTCCAGCACTACAACCCTCTGAGATCTCTGCGCTCCTCCAATTCTGGTCTCTTGCGCATCCCCGATTTTAATCACTCCACCATTGGCGGCCGTGCCTTCAGCTGCCTAGGCCCTGAGCTCTGGAATTCCCTCCCTAATCCTCTCCGCCTCTCTATCTCTGCCTCTCTCTCCTCCTTTAAGACGCTCCTTAAAACCTACCTCTTTGACCAAGCATTTGTTCATCTGCCCTAATATTGCTTTATGTGGCTCGGTGTCAAATTTTGTTTGATAACGCTCCTGTGATGCACCTTGGGACGTTTAAGGCACTTATAGAAATGCAAGTTGTTGTTGTTGTAAGTTATGTGTTCAAATCTTTACCTGTGGTATAAACAGAATGCACCCTGGGCTTGTACAGTTTATTTACTTCTGAGTAAGATCTTCACCAATTACCTCAGGACCTTGACGTCAGCCTCCTCGTTTATGGAACAAACTGGAGCTTTCAGCGTCTGCGCTGCATTCCCCATTCATTAGCTTGGAATGTACAGTGCACCAAGCTCCCTTTGTAGTGTTTTGTTCCGAACGTCCTAGGCCTGCCCCATTTAATGCTTGCTTGCTGAAAACTAGTGCCTCGGGGGAAATAAGTGGCAGACATTCAAACGCACTTGGAAGGAAATGAAGAAAGGGTTATTGAAAGTTGTGGCAGTACCAGCGGGCCTACAAGAAACACTTACTGTTAATATGCATAGCAACTAGAGAAGAACAGCTGATTCTCTAATCACTTATTAGATCATGGACAGTACTCTGTATGTTTTATACTGATTCTTGGCTGCTGCTCTATTTTTAATTGCTTAAACCTAGTGATAATTCTGGGTAGTTCAGAAGCGGGGATTGTTATCTTACATCTACGAAACTATCAGCAACTTTCCATGAGTTACTGATATGTTTATAGAGCTAAAGAGGCCTAATGACCATTAAAGAGCGTTGTTTATTTAAATGTAATGGGTTGCTTTTTTGCGCAGTTAAAAGTTGTATGGAGAACCCTCTCTTCACTTTGTGGGGCCAGAGAGAGCAAGAGTGCTTCTCCGGGCCCCACGAGGAATGCTTAGGCCTCCGCTGCTGCGGACTCTCCCCCTCCCTTCCCAAATGTGAGACTCCCGCGGGATAGTCCCCGAAGCCAATCCTGCCGCCTACTGGGTGCTGTTGGGCGGCACTGGATTGTGTGATTTCCCCCCCCCCCACCCGCCACCGTCCTCTCCCGCCAACTTCCTGCCTGGAATAGGAGGGGAGTGGGCTGGCGGGATTAAATTGAGGCCTGGGAGTTAAAGCGTCCCGGGCCTGATTTCTGGGGCAGAGGGTGAGTTTCCAAACTCATCTCACCACTCATCGGCCCAAATTCCCACCCGGAGTGGGCTTGAACCCATGGCCTCTTGACTCAGGCAAAGGTGTGAGTCCATTGTTCCAGTTTACATGGAGACGGGTGAGTTGAATTACAAGTGAACAAATTGCGGCTGCACTTTGTTGCTTGAGCTTTTCCATGTGCTGTAAGTGAGAGAAAAATCAGATGTTCAGTGGAGCCATCTGGAGCTTGTTTTTTAAAATTAATTTTACAGATCTTTTATATTATTCTGCACCGATGGTCTTCAATAGAAAGAAAAAAAAAGACTTGCATTTATATAGGGCCTTTCACGACCTCAGGACGTCCCAAAGTGCTTTACAGCCAATGAAGTAATTTTTGAAGTGTAGTCACTCTTGTAATGTAGGAAACGTGGCAGCCAACTTGCGCACAGCAAGATCCCACAAACAGCAATGTGATCATGACCAGATAATCTGTTTTAGTGATGTTGATTTAGGGTGTATCTCATGCCTATATTTCAGTCTGGTAAACTTACTTGCTTCTTGCCATTTAAAGCTGGGTAATGTCAGACAAATTAAAAATTTGTGCTCACATACAGTGCACATTGAATTCAAAACGGTTCTGAATTGTCTCAACAGCAACTTACATGTATATAACACCACAGAAAATATCTGAAGTCACTTCACAAAGGCATGATCAGAAAAAAAAAATCGGATGCGGAGATGCCAGTTGAAAGTGAGGGGGGGGGCTGGTGGCGGGGGGAAGCCTCGGAGAAGCTTTGGCTTGGTGGGCAAGGAGGAGAGGGAAGATGAAGATGAGGCAGATGAATGGACGGTCTCAATTTTAGGGACAGAGAGACCCACGAGCTCTTGACACTTGTTGTTGGAGGTGGTGGCGAAGGAGATAGGGCAGCGGGGTTTGAGGAGATGGTTGGTAGTGGAGAAAAGAAGCCTTTGCCCCCCAGCTGACCTTGGCGTTGTGAGGACTTGCCACTGGAGCTTACGTTTGTAACTTAATAAAGGCATCAAAAATGATGACATTTGCAAGCAAAATGATTAAACTTACTTACTACGTTAGAATTTTCTTTGCTACAGCACATCTCTGCAGACATTCCAATCAGAGATCTGTGCCTGTGTTATCTCATGCGGTCATGCTGTAAACTGGTCCAGTATGGTGGGGGCCAATATTTGAGAGACTGATCAAGTTTTGTTTGTGCCAGAGGAACCTAGTGCTAACGTTCCAGCTTCTGAGGCCATTGGCAGTTGTATAAAATGATATGTGGCTCACGTACTAAGTGCCACAGTATGATATGTGTGCTACCGGTCAGCTTAACTCTACACAGTGTGCATGTCTTTTAGACTCAGCTGCTTCTGCAGTGAAATTGCTGCTGCACCTGTTTTCTTTCAAACTCACAGACCTAGAAAGAAAGAACTTGCATTTATATAGCACAATTCACATCCTCCGGATGTCCCAAAGCGCTTCACAGCCAAAGAAGTACTTTTGAGGTGTAGCCACTGTTTCGGGAATTGCAGCAGCCGATTTGCACACAGCAAGGCCCCACAAACAGCAATGAGATAAATGACCAGACAATCTGATTTAGTGGCGTTGCTTATGAGAACACCGGGGAGAACTCCCCTGCTCTTCTTTGAATAGTCCCATGGGATGTTTAACATTCACCTAAGAGGGCAGACAAGGCATTGGTTTAATGTCACAACCGAAAGACGGCACTTCCGACAGCGCAGCACTCCCTCAGTACTGCATTGAAATGCCAGCCTAGATTGTGTGCTCAAGTCTCTGGAGTGGGTCTTGAACCGGAATCCATCTGACTCTCGGGAGAGTGCCGGCACTCAGCCAACGTTACATCAGTTCAAAGCGTTAACTCAAGGCACCAATCTACAAGTGACTCACTCAAACATCACAATGTAAATTGTACTAATCTACATGGCTGAAAATTTGCTATGTTCCATCAGAGTTTCAATGGGTAATTTTCCAACTTTGCCCTCCCAGGCTCGAGCACATTTTGAAAATTTGGATGTGCGCTGCGCGTGATTTTCTCTCAATTTGAACTGATGGTCAGAAAGTCGCCCACTGTGTTCTCAAATTTCCAACATGTGATGCTGTGGGTGAGGGTACCCGCTGGGCATGAAAAGTCAGAAAGTTACCCTTATAATTTACCCTAATGTCTGAGGTCCAGTCTCGACTAAACATACAGAGCTCGGTACCTCTCGCCTCTGAGTCAGAAGGTTGTGGGTTCAAGTCCCACTCCAGGGACTTGTGCACATAAATCTAGGCTGACACTCCCAGTGCAGTGCCGAGGGAGTGCTGCGCTGTTGGAGGTGCTGTCTTTCGGATGAGACATTAAACCGAGGCCCTGTCTGCTCTCTCAGGTGGACGTAAAAGACCCCATGGCACTATTTCGAAGAAGAGCAGGGGAGTTATCCCCGGTGTCCTGGGCCAATATTTATCCCTCAATCCACATAACAAAAACAGATTATCTGGTCATTATCACATTGCTGTTTGTGGGAGCTTGCTGAGCACAAATTGGCTGCCGCGTTTCCCACATTACAACAGTGACTACACTTCAAAAGTATTTCATTGGCTGTAAAGCGCTTTGAGACGTTCTGTGGTCGTGAAAGGTGCTATATAAATGCAAGTCTTTTTCTCTCTATTAGAATGTAAACAGTGGGGAGTGTAGGGACTGTTCCTATAAAATCACAACTGGTACTACGTGCAAAGCACAGTGATGCTGCGAGATTACTTTTGAAGAGCATTATTATCCAGCAGCTTGCTTTTGTAAGACAG
This sequence comes from Squalus acanthias, assembly GCA_030390025.1. NCBI lineage: Eukaryota > Metazoa > Chordata > Chondrichthyes > Squaliformes > Squalidae > Squalus > Squalus acanthias. The sequence goes on along the minus strand of CM059436.1, from coordinate 16,592,638 downwards.
CTTACTAGGTGAGTGGGTAGAGAGCACAATGATGGGATCAGAGCCACACTGACAGCGCTGTGTTCGGTTGGCCTCTCTTTAGGTGTAATTACACCCTCCTTCCAGTGTTGGTGCTGTAGTGCCTCAGTTTTTGCATCTCCCAACTCCCCAGCCTGCACTGCAGAGAGACTCCAGTTCTGCCAAGCCACAGACAATTTGTTAGTAATATTAAAAGTCTCATGTCTAATGTGTACTTCCTCTAAGTCTAACACTTTTTCCATCACACCTTTCTGAAACAGTGTACCCTCCAATTCGCCGTGAGCCATTGCATGGGGCATCCACTAACACGCACACAAACACACACACAAACACACACACACACACACAAACACACACACACAAACAAACACACACACACACACACACAAAACGTGCTTCTGTGCTCTGGTCGGCCCTTCAGTTGGCCCTGTTTTCAGAATTGGCTTCCAATGGACCCAGAGGAAAGAGGAGGCACTGGACTGTATAGAAATGTAGGGAAGCAAAATGCAGAGATAGCTTTAGGTGTTGCCTCCCCCCGCCTTCACCCAACAGCCAAGGTTAAGTGTAAAAGTGAGAAGTCGCACAACACCAGGTTATAGTCCAACAGATTTATTTAATTTTACAAGCTTTCGAAGCAGTTCGCTCCTTCGTCAGGTAAGTTAGCAGTGAGAGAATCTCCCAGAATTCACAATTTAAACACAGACAAAATATATTCAAATCTTTCCCTATTTGAATATATTTTGTCTGTGTTTAAATTGTGAATTCTGGGAGATTCTCTCACTGCTAACTTACCTGACGAAGGAGCGAACTGCTTCGAAAGCTTGTAAAATTAAATAAATCTGTTGGACTATAACCTGGTGTTGTGCGACTTCTCATTTTTGTCCACCCCAGTCCAACGCCGGCATCTCCACAAGTGTAAAAGTACCTGGGGAGAAAAGACGTTTATCCTATTAGGCTAAAAGAACACAAGTGACACATATGAATTGGGCAATGTTGCACGTTAAAATGCAACAAAAAACAGGAAATTGAAGTAGTTTGCATAAGACATTCACACACTGTTTCAAGTCTACCACAAGGCATGGATTTGCCCTTTCCTGGAAATACTGTACTTTGTCCAGCTCCAAAGTAATTTATAAAGCTGAATTTTAAGCTCGATGGTGAATCACCTTGAACAGTTTGCACTTATTTTACTCCTGGCTTGCAAGCAATTGATGGCTTCAGTCTGAATGTATAACTTGAGGAGCTGTAGGGAGAGGTTTTGCCAAGAAGCTGTGAAATGGCCCAAGCAGCTGCGTCATGGAGTTTGATAGGTTTGGGCCGGAGTGCCAGATATTTGAGACAGATGTTTTCAGACGTGCGGCATGCCTAAAACATTTCCAGGGGTTAGCTGCAAATGACTTAATATCGACAAGAGCAAAGCAGCAGAAATATGCGGGTGAAAACAAATGTTTATTCACCCTTAGGTGCACAGCCGGTCTTTTCACGCTGCTTCTGCCTGTCAGGTTTCTGCACTGAAGCTGTCGTGCCCTTTGTCTGAGTCAGAAGAAAGCGCAGCTCTATAATTACTAATCCTCTTCTGCTGCTTTGACTTCAAAAGTTGGTTGGAGTGCATCCCGGAGTTCTGTTTGCCGAGCTTCCTTCTCCCGTTTCAGAGACGCTTCTGGATAGCGGATAGGCAGCAGTCGTCATTATCTCTTCTTCCCCCCCCCCACCCACCCACCACCCCCCACCCACCCACCACCCCTTCCCCTCCACCCCCAGCACTACTTTTTTTTTTTGCAAGCGAAATCGATGGATATCAAGTTGATCTCTCTGTTTTTCTCCTTCATTGTGCCTCCGCTTGCAGTTGGAAACCACACGGGCCGTATCAAGGTGGTCTTCACGCCCACCATCTGCAAAGTGACGTGCACGAAAGGAAAGTGCCACAACAGCTGCCAACAGGGGAACACCACCACCCTTATTAGTGAAAATGGCCATGCCGCTGACACTCTGACAGCGCAGAACTTCCGTGTGGGTGAGTAGCACAAATAGGTGTCTTGTTAAAAAAATAAATAAACAAGTGGCAGCATGAGGAAATCTTCTGTCATTGCTTTGGTTAGAGTAATGGTCTTAAAACATGGACTGTGGTGAATGCGGTGACCTGCTGAGAATATGACATTAGATCTGGGGGCACAGACATTGCAGTGTTTTTACTGTTAATCGCCGCTCAGATTTAACTTTTCACTCTTACGCTAATTAAAAATTAGGAGAGCGATGGTGTTGCAAACCTGGTTTTTGTTTTTCCCTGCTCTCACTTTTTTTAAAAATCGAATCGATCTTTCGTTTTTTACAGCCTTTGGTATTTCCTCTTCGGCTCGCTTTAGATTATTGCCTCTCTGCCGTTTGGTTCCTCTATGAAACCTTTTGACATTTTTTTACTCAGTTGAATGTTTGAATGAAACAGTAATTTTGAATTCCTGATGCAGCTGTTTCATGAATTTTAATTGTCCCAGAGCCTTGCTCAACCCAAGTAATTACAGTTGAAGTCACTTTACGTGAAGTCTCCAGTTGTCAGCAAAATGATTCTCACGAGTGAAAACCTGGAGGCTGTATAAAGACTGAATCAGCCACTGAGCAAGTGTCCCCTTTGAGCAAACTCGTCCATTAAAAATGTTAATTTTGATGGGCTTTTGCTTCATTGCGATCATAATCTGGTTTGCTTTTTTTCTATATTGTCTTTGGTTAAAATAGCCTCACAATCACCGGTGGAAAGGAGGGAATCACAAAGCCTCGACACATTTATAGGGTTTAGATAACATCCTAAATATTGAGATAATTGTTCATAGACCTTGTCTGAAGCTCCAAGATGCTGTCATTTATAGGTAAATATGCACAGTTTAGGCAATGCAATGGTACAGGTACATACCATCGCTACTAACTACATACCCAAACAGTTCATCCCTCACCTCTGACTTTTTCTTTAAAGATCTTGCTTTTTCAACTTGCGTTCTGGGCTCTATAGCAATGTTTTTGAAGCACCCATGTTGGTCATCCAGTTTTGCTGAGGTTGATCCGGTCTCATAGAGACTCATGTCAAGGTTTTTGCAGTTTTTTTTAAATACAGGAGTCTGGTACTTGATGTGAACCTGGGAGGACCCCTGTACCCCCGCCTCTCCCTCCCCCATTATTGCTCTTTATAAATAAGACCAGTAAACAGGTCCCTGTTGTCTGGAGTGAAGGTGCCGAAGGGAAGGCTTCACGTGGCATCACACCTTGTCTGTTCTGCTGCTTTAAGTGGATGTGTGCAGAGTTCCACAAAGAAGCCATTCAGCCCATCATGCCTGTACCGACTCTTTGAAAGAGCTATCCATTTAGTCCCACTCCCCTGCCCTTTCTCCATGGCCCTGCTAATTTTTCCCCTTCAAGTATTTATCCAATTCCCTTTTGAAAGTTACTATTGAATCTCATAACAACTCGCTGCGTAAAAAAAAAAAAATTCTCCTCATCTCTCCTCTGATTCTTTTGCCAATTACATTAAATCTATGTCCTCTGGTTACCGACCCTCCTGCCAGGGGAAACAGTTTCTCCTCATTTACTCCATCAAAGTCATTTATGATCTTGAACACCTCTACCAAATCTCCCCTTAAACTTCTCTGCTTCAGTCTCTCCACGTAACTGAAGTCTCTCATCCCTGGTACCATTCTAGTAAATCTCCTCCGCACCCTCTGAGGGGCCTTGACATCCTTCCTAAAGTGTGGGGACCAGAATTGGACACAATAGTCCAGCTGGGACCTAACCAATGATTTAAGGTCATTGGCAAAAGAACCAGAGGTGACATGAAGAAAAAAACATTTGACACGGCGAGTTGTTATGATCTGGAATGCGCTGCCTGAAAGGGCGGTGGAAGCAGATTTAATAACAACACTTTTAGAAGAGAATTGGATAAATACTTGAAGGGAAAAAATTGTCAGGGATATGAGGAAAGAGCAGAGGAATGGGACTAATTGGACAGCTCTTTCAAAGAACCGGCCCAGACACGATGGGCCAAATGGCCTCTTTCTGCGCTATATCATTCTGTGATTCTATGATTTATACAGCGGGGGGGGGGAAGGGGGGGGGGGAAACATCCTGGATGAAGGAATAACTGTTTTTCTATCCATTGAGTTATGCGTCCCAATAACAATAACATTAAATATATATAGTATGTGTTACATCTTGATGTATTTTGCCTTATCTTTGTTGCTGTTCACATTTGGGAAGAACGTTTTAGGCAAACATAAAAGCTCTGACCGATCGCCTGTCCCATCTTTCCACCATATCCTGACTCATGCAGGTGGCTCTAGTGCTGCCTGCGTGAAACTCCCATTTTTATCATTCCTTTTGAGTGGATTTGAAGCTGCACTGAAATTGGGAGCCAAACAAATTAAATAGTGCAGTAAACCTCGGAAAAAATAAACACCTGGGCACATGTAAGAGCCTGTAAAAAGGAATGTGGCTACGAGAGAGGTGAGCTGTGGAAGAGACAAAGGCAGATCTGAAACCGCGCACCCATTGCTGTCAAATATGGGGAGAAAATAGACAGAAGGAAAGGGAAAGATTAATATTGTTGATGAAATGAATGTTCGCTTTGTTAGAGGTCAGCTGATGAGAAATGTTCCCCGAGCATTTTGTTGCTTTTCAGGTGACATAAGTTCGCAGAAGCTACACAGCAAGAGCAGAATTCAAATCGGGGACAGATGTTGTAGGTGGGATCAGCTACCTTTTTATGAATTAACTTCACCTTCAGCTTAAAATGGTGAACTTAAACCAGTTGTGAACCTTGGTCTGTATGTGGTCTGGCCTTTAGTCAACCGACACCAGTAAAAGCAGTGCAGCATTCACCACAGAAAGGCCCCTGGGAGTCAAGTACATGGAAATGAATGGCTCAGTCTTCCGACCAGTTCTCTGAATCCCAAGAAATTCGATTTACACTGTAAAAAGCATGCAGTATGGCGTGCACCAGCTTTCCCTCTAAGCTGCACGGCTGTCTGTGTTTCTGCGCAGCCCGGGACCAGCTTTTCAAATGTGAAGTTTCGCGCATGCACAAAACTTTGAATGGGCCGTGCAGCCTGTTAAAGGGACCGCGAACCCCCCCCCCCCCCCCCCCCCCACACCCACAAAAAAAATTAGGGGAAACATTGGCGTGCGCATGCACATTCTGAGCCGGAGGTGCACCCTTGGGAATACAAAAAGCTCCCGGCCTAGTTTTCTTTGCTTTGGCGTGGAACGGGCAGGGCGTGAAACGGGCGCGGCGTGAAACGGGCGCAGAACGGGCGGGGCGTGAAATGGGCAGGGTGCGGAACGGGCGGGGCGTGGAACGGGCGCTGCACGGAATGGGCGGGGCGCGGAACGGGTGGGGCGCGGAACGGGCAGGGCGTGGAACGGGCAGGGCGTGGAACAGGCGGGGCGTGGAACGGGCGTGGTGTGGAACGGGTGGGGCATGGAACGGGCGTGGTGCGGAACGGGCAGGGCGTGGAACGGGCTCCTGATCCCCCACTGCCAGTTGTCCACCTGCGCCGAAAGTAAAAATGACCTCCTGTGTCATTTCTCTTTGGCCAATTCGTGCTGAATTCTGGACAGTTTGTGCTATCGACTCCTATACCCTAGGAATTGGTCAAATCATTTCCCTTAAGACCCTCCCAGTTGTTAGAGATAACTTCCATCCCGACAGGCATGGGTTTGGTGTTAGGCTCCAGAGGTGAAAGGACATTTGAGATGAAAAAGAAACAAAACCCTGGAAATTTTGAAAAAGGGCAGTGTTTTAATTTACTGCACTACCGAAGCCAAAACAAAACAGCTTTGGAAGAAATGTCAATAAGAGCATGAGAAATAGGAGCAGGAGTTGGCCATACGGCCCCTCGAGCCTGCTCCGCCATTCAATAAGATCATGGCTGATCTTCAACCTCAACTCCACTTTCCTGCCCGATCTCCATATCCCTCGATTCCCTTAGAGTCCAAAAATCTATCGATCTCAGCCTTGAATATACTCAACGACTCAGCATCCACAGCCCTTTGGGGTGGAGAATTCCAAAAATTCACAACCCTCTGAGTGAAGAGTATTTGCCGATGTAATATTTTAACTATGTATAGAATTACTGATGGGGATCATGGGATGTGGAAAATAATCACCAGAGGTGTAACAGATTGAGCCCAAAGGGTGAGTGAGTGGATTACATTTTTCCCAACATTACGAGTTGGATCATTTTCATGTTCTATTGACCCCATATCACTAATTGTCTTGATGCTGTGTATTTGTGTTCATCATAATAAAGTGAGTAAATAATGTTAAAGTGGTTAATAATCGCAATGGACACGATCCAAGGACTTGCCCCATCAACTGAAAGTAACCCTGTTCCTGTGTGTGGCAAAATAATACCAATTTATCCACTGTTAAAAGTTTGAGCATTTGGGTCAAATATCTTAAAATAGCTTGCAGATGTGGATAGATAGCCCGTCTATATATAAAGTATTAGAACAGAGTCACTGCGAAGCTGAATCCAGGACTTTCAACAGGACTTATTTAATACCTGGAGGTAAATTGCATGAGTTGAATCTCAAATCAAAGCCCAACCTCTGGCGAGGTTGTGCTGGATTAGAGGTTAACAACATGCTTCTTAAGGTCTTGTCCAGCTTTTTTGGAATTGAGTAATTTCCTTTTGTAAAAACCTCAGATAAAGTGTGTGGAGATCCCTTTAGCTTCTGTTCTTGGTATTTCGGGAACCCCCATGTTGATGGAGGATTCCCCGGTGTGAGGTTTCTGATGTACCGAGCTGGGCTCTGTACCTAGAAACATAGAACAGCAGATGGTACAAAAGAACTTAGGGAGACGTGCAACCTGGAAGAGATTATGTACTGGGTATGAGAAAAGTCCTGCTTTATTCTGCAGTTTGGCATCTTCTGTTGTTCTTTGCAGCCTCCCACTGTCAACTCAGTCAGATCTGGTCCCTTTTTCTTGTCCATCTCAATTTTCTGTTTTTTTAAATAATTCTCACTGCGGACTCACTACTCCAACTCATGACTAATTACTTTGCTATATTAATAAATCGTTAGGTTATTTTCCTTTCCCTTTTGATTATATAATACTGAAAAATCAATACTGTTTTAAAAATGATCTAAAAATCGTGGCTGGAACATATTTAAAACTGTCCTGTGGTTGTTAAATATTTTGGAAAAGTGCTGTACTTACCCAAGCCCACATTTGTGTACTCTTTGGTTTCGGGCTCTAAGATTTGATGCTCTTCTTGTTTATTGCTTTGACTTGACCTCAGTTCTGTGGGCTGTAGTCCCTGGTACTGTGATTGGGAGGAACTCCATCACACAACTCAGGCCGCCCAAACTTGTAAATAGACAAGATATTTTGAGAAGTATCAAGCTGCCACCAAAATGAGTGGAATACTAGGGAATCTCCCACCGCATTGATCAGGGTCTCAGGAGAGGGACACAGGAAGGGGAGGTTGTTGGTCATAATATCTGGGAGGGTGGGTGAGAGGTGAAGGGAGTGTTCAGGCTGGAACCTGTCAGCTATAGTATTGGGAAGAAGGCCATGGAAGTTTTCAGCCTGGAAGCTAGTTGTTATAATATCAGGAAGCAAAGCCAAGGCGCTGCGAGTGGGAGCTGGGCACATGGGATGGGTCTCATGGGGAGGAGGGACTAGAGCCGGAGCTGGAGCACTTGGGATGGATTGAGAGATAGGAAACGGTGGGGGTTCGAGCACTTGGGGCAGGGGAACCTGAGTAAAATCAAATTCTGGGCAGGGTGGGTAAAATGGTGCGGTGGAATTGTTCGTGCAAATGCAATTGTAAACTTTCCCCTACCCTGCCCCCGATGAGAGTGCGACCATCGAGCCAAGCTGACACTTCGAGCTTGATTCTCCTCTTGGTGGTGGTGCTCTGAAGGGTTGGACTTCCACCCGCCTCTCCGACATTGCCACATGTATGGCGGCCTCCTGGCACGATTCCCATCGGCAAGGGGGAGCCCACCAGAGGAAAACCCTGGCGGCATCCGAAGAGGCCGCGAGGAGCCTTCAAGGGGGCGCAGAAGAGCTCCGGAGACAAAATGGCAAATTTATGTACGAGGGAAGGGAAATCGAGGTCAGGGCGGCGAGGTAGAGGTAGGCCTGGCCAAAGTTCCTTTTAAGCAGCGCTCTGAAGGTCCTGCGCAGCCGGTGAGCCGGCTTTCAAACAGAAAAACTGCGCACGCACGGAATTTTGAATGACCGTTAAAGGGGCTGCGCGGGCCAAAAAAAAAGATTAGAGGGAACATTGGCCCTGACCGCCCCAATTTTCCTACCGTGCCCACCAGGATTCGGCCCTTGGAAGAAAACCCAGCCCTTTTTGTGGTTGAGCGACCGCAGCATCATCCAGGGGCTTTGTTGTAGCTGGACATTTGGTGCTAGTGAAGGCCATTAAAACACATCAGTACATTACACTTACTGCACTCGGTGGTACGCTGGTTTTCCCAGTCACCTAGTAACATGCAATCTGAGTCTACTTACTGGAAGCCAGCTGTTGACGGAGGCTCTGTCAGTTCCTGCTGTTGTACTGTTGCTGACACCGTGCTCTTCCAGCGTCAAACCTTCTACTTAGGTGGTCCGAACTGAAAGTGGAGCAGCAAAGTTGGAATGTAGTTTTGGCTGGTCTATGCTACAACTTTTGTTTTTGTTCTGAGAATTTTACAATGCTATGGGCAGCAATTTGGCAGAAAAATTCTCGTCCCACCGGGGCAATAGGAGATTACAAAAGGCCAAAAAATGTAAATTGTGATCCCACGCCCGTTTATCAGTTTAATTAGATTCCAAGAAGGATTCTTAAGAAGCTCTCAAGCTCATATCAGGGCCAGGGCTACGATGGTTCTCAGCCCCGCCGAGTCAGGAGACCGATAGTTACCCAGTAAATCCCTTGCTCCTCTGAGACGGGGAAATGGGGCAGTTTGGGGCCCGCTCTGCAGCGGCATTTACATGTGACGGGGTGGAACATCGCCATCTGATTTTGTTAAGAGAAGGATGCTTTCAGGGCTTTGAGCTCTAATTTATGAGGACGGACTCAACAGAGTTGAAGATATTTTCATTAAAGAAGATGGAGGGGGGGGGGCGGGGATGGGTGAACGTGCGGTTTAAAATGTTGAGAGGCGTGAGCACAAGATTACCAATCTGCTAATGAGCCTAGAAATGAGTGGGAACTTCTTCCGTCTCCTCCCCCTGCCACCAGATATGTGGAACAGACTCCCAACAAAGTGCCGAGTGCTCTACTCCTTCAACATCCTGGGGATCACCATAGACCAGAAACTTAACTGGACCAGCCACATAAATACTGTGACAACAAGAGCAGGTCGAGTGTCTCACCTCCTGACTCCCCAAAGCCTTTCCACCATCTACAAGGCACAAGTAAAGAGTGTGATGGAATACTCTCCACTTGCCTGGATGAGTGCAGCTCCAACAACACTCAAGAAGCTCGACACCATCCAGGACAAAGCAGCCCGCTTGATTGGCACCCCATCCACCACCTGAAACATTCACTCCCTCCACCACCAGCGCACCGTGGCTGCAGTGTGTCCCATCTACAAGATGCACTGCAGCAACTCGCCAAGGCTTCTTCGGCAGCACCTCCCAAACCCGCGACCTCTTCCACCGAGAAGGACAAGGGCAGCAGGCGCATGGGAACACCACCACCTCCAAGTTCCCCTCCAAGTCACAAACCATCCTGACTTAGAAGTATATCGCCGATCCTTCATCGTCGCTGGGTCAAAATCCTGGAACTCCCTCCCTAACAGCACACATCGCATAAAAACAAATTTAAAAAAATTTAAAAAAAGAAAGGAGCTGTAGAATATCTGCTTTCGAATGTTATTTAAGATTATAGGGGTAAGTATGGATAGATATCACCCTTGGGGAGCACAATCTTTCCTGTGTTGCTGAGACCAAGAAGATTACACCTGTGGAAGCAGTGAAAGTTAAGCAGCGGAAGTAGATCGATGGAGATTGCGCTTGGGGGGCAGGTAGGACTGTGCCGCAAAAGATTAAATGAGTGCGGTAGAAGCCTTCTCTTGTTCCACGCATTCTTCAGTTCCTATTGCTGATTTGCCACTAAGATATAGGCTTTATGCTGTTGAGAAGGATTTAGTTTTGAACCGAAATACAATTATAGTGATGATGAGGGCGTTGATTATAATATGTTATTGAGCACATCCCACTTAAAATGTACTCTGCAAACATTAAATCCTTGTTAAGATCTAAGTTTCACTCACGTTCAATATGCTGTCCTTTTTATTTGTGTATCCACGATTCAGACAACTCACCGCTAACCATTAACATCTACTTTCGGCAAAATGGAATTGATCAAACCAGGGCTAAACTGTGGTAGATTCAAGTTTGCTTCTACCTGATAAGTCTGCCTGTTTTTAGAATAAAATCACAAAAATGATGGTTACACCCATTTTATTTGTTACTGTTAATTATACACTTTTGAGTAGAGAAATGCTTGGCCCGGATTCCACACTGAACTGCCTGTGTAATTAACGTAACTCACAGTTTCATTCCACAGCCTTCCCCCACGTGGCTTTTATGTCGCTTTAAACCTCAGCGGTAAATCTTTTGAAATGCCGAGCCTTCAATTACATTATGACTGAGGTACTGCTGTAGAATTTGTTCCGTGCTTTAAAGCCCTTTAAGTGCAGGGAAGCGATATGCAGATTTCAGTCCATTTGCAGGAACATAGGATCAGGAGTCGGCCTTTCAGCCCCTTGAGCCTGTTCCTCCCATTCAGTTCAGTCATGGCTGATCTGTATCTTAACTCCATCTACCCGCCTTGGTTCCGTAACCCTTAATAACCTTGCCTAACAAAAATCGTATCAATCTCAGTTTTGACATTTTCATTTGACTCCCAGCCTCAACAGCTTTTTGGGGGAAGAGTTCCAGATTTCCACTCCCCTTTGTGTGAAGAAGTGCTTCCTGACATCACTCCTGAACGGCCTAGCTCTGATTTTAAGGTTATGTCCCCCTGTTCTGGACTCCCCCCCACCAGAGGAAATCATTTGTCTCTATCGACCCTATCAACTCTGTTAATCATCTTAAACACCTCAATTGGATATCCTCAGCTCTAACTTGTACACCTGCCTGTGTAGAGAAAGACGTGCGGAAAATGTGCATTGGTAGTGAGCAGGACAGCCATCTTTGTTTGCAAAGGCAATAGCGCTTGATACCAACCAGTGTTATCGCAGTGATGACTTCCCGTCAGTTTTATTTTAAACAGACAATTCCATTGGCTGCGAAGAGACGTTTTTCCCTTTGTTTACCCAGTGCTACGGCAGAGGTTAATTTTTGCGCAGTGGAAATGCTTTGTGTCGCCACCGGAGCCCTAATTAAAATGAAGCCGCCTCGTGTCCTATATTATATATTGGACCTGAGGTACTGTACAAGTGTGTGCAGACTGCCTCGGGCTCCAGAGGAAATTCCTTTGTGGATGACTAAGCTTTGGGTGGTTGACAGTTCTTAACATTTATTAAAAAAAAAGTTTTTTTGGAGTAGGTTACAAACAGCGGATTGATTCAGACAGCAGCACCTTATTCTCCCTAAAGATAGTTATTATTACAGGAGCTGGAATGCTTTTCTTTGGATCAGAGGTGGTTTTTGCCCATATAAGCTTAGAAAAAAAAAAGTATAGGAGGTAACCCAAACTATTCTGAACCCCTCCCCCCCCCGATGATTAATTAGTGAGAAAGGGCAAGTTTAATTACTTCATGCACTCAAAAGTTTTTTTATTTTACCCAATTTTTCTCCCTTTAAATTCCTCTCATGAAAACATAAGAAACCGTGGAATGGGTGAAGGCCATTTGGCCCATTCAGCCCATTCCCTCCAATGTGTACCGTGCACGACTACACCATCACAGCCGCCGCCTAATCTAATCCAAACAACCTTGAGGAAAGTAATTTGAACCCCCAAACCACTGACATGCTCCAAATATTCTTGCTGTGTACTGAACAATATACCACAAGTGTTTCCGTAATTTATTTAATCACCGACACCTAAAGTTATCCGTATAATCTTCGATCCTTTTTCGGAAGGGGAGCGCGACCGGGAGGCTGGAGATGGTGATCGGAGGGGGGGCCGAGGCCGTGACCGGGGGTGGGGTGGGGTGGGGGGGGGGAAGAGGGGGTTGCGTTGAGGTTGTGATTGGAGGGGGAATGAGCACTGGCCGGCAGCAGCCCGTAGTTTTAAAGTGGGGCTGGGAGGAGCACACCCTGCTCCACATTCAGATGAGTATCTTTGACAAACGGACCTTGTTAGTTGCTGCCTGCAGTGGTCCCTTTCAGGACTGGTAGGCCGCATATAGACCACATTTTCCTGAATGCAGCCAGCGCTGGCTGCCTCAGGGCAAACTAATATCGCAGAGGGGCCTCAAACAGGCATTAGGACCCCTTCTTTGAATATGCCAAGGGTCCATTTTAACAGCTGGTCTTCATTTAAAGGGAACGGGTGAGCCGCCCACCCCAAGTGGGCGTCAGGAGGCAGCTTTCCAGGTTTGGGCCGCGCAATATTGGGCTCGGGAAGGTTTTGGTAACATAGAAGTGGGGGAGGGGTAGAGAGCCTGGAGTGACAGCATTCCAAAATATTTTAGTGGGTCCGGAGGAATAGCAGGCCTGCTACTTTTGCGCTACAAAAACATGTTTTTACTTGCCTTGGAGGGCCTCCGCTTCTGGTCTGACAGCTACTGAGCGGAGTGTCCACGGCTGGCGCTCTGTCCAGTAGGCCTCTTTTTCCGGTACATTGATGACTGTATCGGTGCCGTCTCCTGCTCTCGCCCTGAACTAGAACATTTCATTCACTATGCTTCCAATTTCCACCCTTCCCTCACCTTCACATGGTCCATCTCCGACTCTTCCCTTCCCTTCCTCGACTTCTCCATCTCCATCTCTGGGGATAGGTTATTGACTAACATTCACTACAAGCCCACTGACTCCCACAGCTACCTGGACTACACTTCCTCCCACCCCGCCTCCTGTAAGGACTCTATTCCATTCTCCCAGTTTCTCCGTCTCCGCCGCATCTGCTCTGATGATGCCACCTTCCATACCAGTGCTTCCGACATGTCTTCCTTTTTCCTCAACCGAGGATTCCCCTCTACCGTGGTCGACACGGCCCTCGACCGTGTCCGTTCTATCTCCCGCACTTCTGCCCTCACCCCTGCCCCTCCCTCCCGGAACCACGATAGGGTTCCCCTTGTCCTCACCTTTCACCCCACCAGCCTCCACATTCAACGGATCATCCTCCGCCATTTCCGCCACCTCCAGCGTGATCCCACCACCAAACACATCTTCCCCTCACCTCCCCTTTCAGCATTCCGCAGGGACCGCTCCCTCCGCGACACCCTAGTCCACTCCTCTACCACCCCCAGCACCCCTTCCCCTTCGCCCGGCACCTTCCCGTGCACGCGCAGGAGATGCAACACATGCCCTTACACCTCCCCTCTTCCCACTGTCCAGGGCCCCAAACACCCCTTCCAGGTGAAACAGCGATTTACTTGTACTTCCTGCAATTTAGTATACTGTATTCGCTGCTCACGATGTGGTCTCCTCTACATTGGGGAGACCAAACGCAGATTGGGTGACCGCTTTGTGGAACACCTCCGTTCAGTCCGTAAGGGGGACCCCGAGCTCCCGGTGGCCTGTCACTTTAATTCACCGCTTCACTCCCATTCTGACCTCACCGTCCTCGGCCTATTACACTGTTCCACGGAAGCGCAGCGTAAGCTCGAGGAACAGCACCTCATCTTTCGTTTAGGCACGCTACAGCCCTCTGGACTCAATATCGAGTTCAACAATTTTAGATCATAACCTCAGCTCCAATCACATTTATATTTTATTTTTTCCATCCTTTTATTTGCCCCCCCCACCTTTTTTTTTCCTCCTAGAAGCTGGCAGCTGTCCTTCATTCTGCCAGTGGATTTCACACTTCTTTCAGCCTTAATCTGTCATATTAACACCACCTCTAGCCTTGCATATCTCTTAATGTCTCTTAATGTCTCTTCATCTCCCCCTTTGTTATTTTATCCCCTCCCCCTTTTCCCAGCTTTACTCTGGCCTTAAATCTATTTGATTTCCGGCTCTTCACAGTTCTGACGAAAGGTCATCGACCTGAAACGTTAACTCTCTTTCTCTCTCCACGGATGCTGCCTGGCCTGCTGAGTTTTTCCAGCGTTTTCTGTTGTTATTTTAGGCCATAAAAATAGCCTAATTGGAGCCCGATTGACATCATTTCATGAGCCTCCTGAGCCCTGACTGAGTCAGGCAGGTGCGCCTCAGCCACTCTGCCTCAAGATAGCCGCGGGACGGAAAAATGAGCGGTAAGTGGGCTTCTTTGCGTTTTCGATGGGTAAAGGGAGTTAAAATCCCCCCTAGAAGGTTTAACACAACTCCATTGGGGAACAGGGGGCGGGGGGGGGGGGGGGGAATTAATTTCTTGTAAAGTTAGTGTTTATGTAGATTCAGACAGTTTAAAGGAGAAGTGTGAAGAGGATATCTGGAACTTTTCCCTCATTTTGGTGTCGCCACCACTTCTTCCGCTGTGAGGTGCTTCATTATCACACCGGCCCTGTCACAAGACTCTCAGACCTTTGGCTCTGGACTCTATAATCATGTTAGATTTTATGCTGTGTCACGGGACAGCCATTCCAAGCATTCCCCTCATCGTAATGTGCAGAAATGCTTGGCTAGACTTCCCAAGAAAACTTTTAATGAGGGTAAAGTGTACAAGTGGCTGTTTTAAAGCCAGACTCTAGTCTTTCACTTGCTATCAAAAATGTGGATTGTATAACCATTCCTAGTAACCATTTAAATGGATTCTCATAGTGATTTGGATGAACGGTTTAAATTGAATGGAATAATGATCCATATTTTAGACCTTTGTATCAGACTGTAATTACACAATGTTAAAAATGACACTTGGCAAGTTTTTCAACAACAACAACAACTTGTATTTATATAGCGCCTTTAACATAGTAAAACATCCCAAGGCGCTGCACAGGAGTATTTTAAGACAAAAAATTTGACACCGAGCCACATGAGAAATTAGGGCAGATGACCAAAAGCTTGGTCAAAGAGGTAGGTTTTAAGGAGCGTCTTAAAGGAGGAAAGAGAGATAGCGAGGCGGAGAGGTTTAGGCAGGGAATTCCAGAGCTTAGGGCCTCGGCAACAGAAGGCACGGCCACCAATGGTGGAGCGATTATAATCAGGGATGCTCAAGAGGGCAGAATTAGAGGTGCGCAGATATCTCGGGGGGTTGTGGGGCTGGAGGAGATTACAGAGATAGGGAGGGGCGGAGGCCATAGAGGGATTTGAAAACAAGGATGAGAATTTTGAAATCGAGGCGTTGCGTAACCGGGAGCCAATGTAGGTCAGCGTGCACAGGGGTGATGATGAACGTGACTTGGTGCAAGTTAGGACACGGGCAACAGAGTTTTGGATGACCTCAAGTTTACGTAGGGTAGAATGTGGGAGGCCAGCCAGGAGTGCGTTGGAACAGTCAAGTCTAGAGGTAACAAAGGCATGGATGAGGGTTTCAGCAGCGGATGAGCTGAGGCAAGGGCGGAGATGGACGATGTGCCGGAGGTGGAAATAGGCGGTCTTAGTTATGCTGCGACTATCTGGTCGGAGGCTCATTTCAGAATTCGTTAATCCATGCACAGCAGTGGATTTGAATTGAGACAATGCAAAATAAACATTTTGAAGGGAATATCTTGCTGCCTATTGGTCTCCTTCACACGTTAAGCGAACAGCTCTTGAGTTTAATGAAGATGCACAGACTCTTCCATTTGACATGTTTTCACATGTAATCTATACTGCGTGGGTGGCAATTGGGTCTATGACTAAGGATAGCACAGACTTCTATGAATGCTTCAGTGTTGTTACTTTAAATTGCTGTGCAAGGGCGTTTTGCACAAATGAAACCGCATTGTAATTTGTTTTTCCTCCGTTCCTATTTTCTTCCCTGTTCTTCTGAAAGCAGTGACTTGCCCTGGTGGCCATTTTATTCACCTGCGACCTTTGACAGTGAGTGTTGACTGCGCTGCCCTGTCTTGTCCTTACCCATCGTCCACATGCATCCGTTGCAGGAGGATCAAGGGAAAAGGGAGAGGACATTGAGAAAGTAGATTCTTCTTTTTGGTGCTAATCCAACAATTTTGTTAGTTTAATCAACAATGGTGAATCGCACTCAGGCGCTCAAAAAATAGCTTTAATGATTATTGTTTTAAGAATGCTTTGGATATAGTCAGAGTGACCAACTATCTACGAAAAGTATTAATCGTCATTTTAAGTGTCAGCCTTGGCTCAGTGGCAGCACCGTTGCCTCTGAGTCAGTAGGTTGTGGGTTCACATCAAAAAGTATTTAATTGACTGTAAAGCACGTTGGGATGTCTTGAGGTCGTGAAAGGCGCTATATAAATGTAAGTTCTTTATTTCAACTTTTAATCATCTTTCAAAGAATCTCAGCAGTTGAAATCGTCCGTACACCTGCACCTGTAATCAGTCTATCATTAACATCCATTTGTTGCATTAGTCACTTAACAATGTTCATTCGGATTATTGCCAACGGTTTAAGACTAAAACTGTGGGTTTCAGCCTTTTTTTAGGAAGTGGGTGTGATCGGTATTGCCACCACCCACGATGGTTTAAATGCAGTTAAACCATAAGCAGAGATTGTTTAGGTATCATAATCATGTTTCTTTGAAACCATGGCGGATCGCCTCCCATCTTAGCGTGTTGTGTGCACTGAATATCTCCAGCTTGCTGAGGTGATAGTCAATGAGGGACAATGTATCATTTGCAAAGATGGTTTCACAACCTATCTTTGGGTGACACCACTGCCATAAAATGCACGAGGTGTGTTATTCCCAACAGTTACTGTCAACCATCTTTCCTCAGCCACAAAACTTAGCTTCAACGGCCATCTAACAACACAGGCCACTTGGGTGGAGTTGTGGCGCAGAAACAAAACAAAAACACAAGCAAGAAGATTCTGCTGGTGGAACTCTTTGGGGAAAATGCACAAGACTTTTTCTAGGTTGCGCAGAAAGTCTTTAAATAGAGAACAGAAAATATTGGAAATACAAAGCAGGGCTGTCAACATTAAAAAGAGAAAAGATGCTCAGCTAATGTTCGTCAGAACAGATTAAAAAAAAAAATCAAATTATAGCCCTACAATCCTCCGAGATCTCTGCGCTCCTCCAATTTTGGCCTCTTGCGCATCCCCGATTTTAATCGCGCCACCATTGGCGGCCGTGCCTTCAGTTGCCTTGGCCCAAAGCTCTGGAATTCCCTCCCTAAACCTCTCCGCCTCTCTACCTCTCTCTCCTCCTTTAAGATGCTCTTTAAAATCTACCTCTTTGACCAAGTCTTTGGTCACTTGTCCTAATATCT
This sequence comes from Squalus acanthias, assembly GCA_030390025.1. NCBI lineage: Eukaryota > Metazoa > Chordata > Chondrichthyes > Squaliformes > Squalidae > Squalus > Squalus acanthias. The sequence goes on along the minus strand of CM059436.1, from coordinate 16,575,192 downwards.
CTAAGTGACTCGGTGTCAAATTTTTTAACGCTTCTGTGAAGCACTGTGGGGCGTTTTACTACGTTAAAGGCGCTAATGAAATACAAATTGTTGTTGTAGTCTTTCTTCAGCTGTGCCGGTTAATTGCGCAGTACCTGAACTGAACAGCTTTAGGAGGACTCCAATCCTGCACAGTAGGGGTACGGTAGCATAGATGGTAATGTTACTGTGCAAGTAATCCTAGAGGCCTGAACTAATGATCTGGAGGTATAAGTTCAAATCCCACCACGGCAGTTGGGGAATTTAAATTCAGTTAATTAAATAAATCTGGAATAAAAAAACTAGTATTAGTAATGGTAACCATGAAACTACTAGGATTGTCATTAAAAACCCATCTGGTTCACTAATGTCCCTTAGAGAAGGAAATCTGCCATCCTTACCTGGTCTGGCCAATATATGACTCCAGACCCACAGCAATGTGGTTGACTCTTAACTGCCCTCACCACCACCCCCTCAAGGGCAATAAATGCTGGCCACATCCTGTGAATGAATTTTTAAAAACTCCTGCTGTGCACTGGGAGCACATATTAGGAAATAGCATGTGATTTTCCAGCCTCTAATTTTAATGGGTAGAAAATCACAGGCTGCCCATCTGTACTTTCTTGATGTGCCAGGTGATTGAGCAGAAAACCCTCTCTCCTGTCCAATGCATGCATTGACAGACTTTACTAGTTGACATTTGAAACTAGTAAAGTGTCTCTTTTGTTTGCATTTATTGGAAGGACTTAAACTTAGTCAAGCAATGAAATACAAATCTGAAAATTTGTAACTTTCTTTTCTCTGACATTTATTTTCCTCTAAGACACCGAGAAAACAAGTAGTATAAAGCCACGTCAGCTTTTGTCGTTGGAATAAGAAGGGACTTGTAATATTGAAAACTACATTTCTGTGGAGAAAAAGGACACAAAGGTTTCTGATGCAGCTGAATGAGGCTGAAAGGTGTATTCTGCAGCACTTAGTAATGATGGTCTTGAAATAAGAAGGTTTTTTTTATATCAATAGCGATATTGTCTTTTAGGAAACACATCTGCTCTCAATAGAAAGACGAGCTCTCGTGCGTGGAATATCAATTGGCTGTGATTGGCACTTTCTTTACCCCTCTCTTTTTTAAGTGCGAGAATGGTTGGTTGCTGTTTTCTTCAGTGAATGAAATGGAACAGCGAAGCAGCGCCGATAAGAATGGGCTCTCCCCTCATTTATTCATTTTATCTATAGTACATTTAAAAAAAATACAAAAAAAGATTTCCTGACTGGTCTGAGAAAAATAGCAGTGATGAATCAAAGCATGTGCCCAGGAGTGCTTAAAAGCTTTCTGTCAGTAGTGACAAGATTTTTTACGGCTCTTTGGGTTGTGTTATCAGTAGATTAGTTTATTAAATTTGGCATTTTTTTTTTAAAGGAATAGTAAATGTTGGAACAGAGGCCCATGGAAGGTGGTAGGATGCTTGTGAGATTACATCAAGGCTACAATTGCGGATACTTTCATGAAGTTAAAACATACGTGTCAACCTTCAACCAGCAAAAGCTGGCACAGCCCCCATAAACTTGACAACTCAAGAACGACCCTGATTTATAAGCCCGTGACCAGTGAACACAAGTTGTGGCATAGGCGTGTACCGTAAGCTGTAAATATACTCAACATTCCTTCACTTGAATTGGAGGTAAAACAACATAAGCACATGATAGCCTGAAGTGGAGATAGACGTGGTGAATGCACCAAAGGTATTTTTCTATAGGGAACTGGGGACTTGTCTCCCTGCATCGCTCCCCTCCGCCGCCCCCCCCCCCCCCCCCAACTAGAAATTTTAATTTTTGATACTTCCAAATCACAATGGTTGGCATCTACGTTAAAAGCAATTTGAAGAGTGATGTCATCATTTTTTGTATAAGCTATACATTGCTGGGAATTCATTATTTTCCAGTCTAGGATTGTTGGTACTGTTTATAGGTAGTCGGTCTATATATATTTGACTAACTGTGTTGGTGTGTAGATAGATTAACCTTCAGAGCAGTGAATGTCCTCACTAGCTTTCAATATACACTTTTTTTAGTCAAATCTTATGTTGCTGTAAATTCCTAATGCAGAATGTTACAAAACCATATTAGACACACCACACGCGACTTGTGGAATCTAAATAGTCTTGTGATAAAACAGAGCAGAAAATCGTCACCATGCTCTAAGTTTTACCATGTGCTCCATTCGAAGTTTGTTTTTTCACCTTCGCCTTCTTCCCTGATAAGTCTTCACAGGCCATACTTCATCCACGGCTTTGAAAGTGGCTGACCTGATGAGCACCCTGCTCACAGGGTGCAGTCAATGCTGTTCTGAAACTGGCTGCTCAGAGTTGCATCAAATCTCCATATTCCTTCTCCCCCATCCCGTGCAGAACCAGCTGGGATGTTGTTGGTGCTTGTACATAATGATACAGCGCAGGTTAGGAGCTTCTCACAGGAAAGGGGGGAGGATCAGTAGTTGTGTGGGTACAAAACTGCATCAACAACCACTTGTATTTATACAGCGCCCTTAATGTAGTAAAACGTCCCAAGGCACTTCACAGGAACGTTATCAAACATCATTTGACACCGAGCTACTTAAGGAGATATTAGAACAGGTGATCCAAAAGCTTGGTCAAAGAGGTAGGTTTTAAGGAGCGTCTTAAAGGAGGAGAGAGAGGCAGAGATAGAGAGGCGGAGAGGATTAGGGAGTGAATTCCAGAGCTTAGGGCCAAGGCAGCTGAAGGCACGGCCGCCAATGGTGGAGTGATTAAAATCGGGGATGCGCAAGAGGCCAGAATTGGAGGGGCGCAGAGATCTGAGGGTTGTGGGGCTGGAGGAAATTACAGAGATAGGGAGGGGGGAAAGCCATGGAGGGATTTGAAAACAAGACTGAGAATTTTAAAATCGAGGCGTTGCTGGACCGCGAGCTAATGTAGGTCAACATTCCACAGTGCCACACTTTGGTGTTGCAGTGTGGTGGACCAGTGTGGTGGACCAGTGTGGTGTTGCAGTGTGGTGTTGCAGTGTGGTGGACCAGTGTGGTGTTGTAGTGTGGTGTTGCAGTGTGGTGGACCAGTGTGGTGGACCAGTGTGGTGGACCAGTGTGGTGTTGTAGTGTGGTGTTGCAGTGTGGTGGACCAGTGTGGTGGACCAGTGTGGTGTTGCAGTGTGGTGGACCAGTGTGGTGGACCAGTGTGGTGTTGCAGTGTGGTGTTGCAGTGTGGTGGACCAGTGTGGTGGACCAGTGTGGTGTTGTAGTGTGGTGTTGCAGTGTGGTGTTGCAGTGTGGTGTTGTAGTGTGGTGGACCAGTGTGGTGGACCAGTGTGGTGTTGCAGTGTGGTGGACCAGTGTGGTGGACCAGTGTGGTGGACCAGTGTGGTGGACCAGTGTGGTGTTGTAGTGTGGTGTTGTAGTGTGGTGTTGTAGTGTGGTGTTGCAGTGTGGTGTTGTAGTGTGGTGTTGTGTTGTAGTGTGGTGTTGTGTTGCAGTGTGGTGGACCAGTGTGGTGTTGCAGTGTGGTGTTGCAGTGTGGTGTTGTAGTGTGGTGGACCAGTGTGGTGTTGTAGTGTGGTGGACCAGTGTGGTGGACCAGTGTGGTGTTGCAGTGTGGTGTTGCAGTGTGGTGTTGCAGTGTGGTGGACCAGTGTGGTGGACCAGTGTGGTGTTGTAGTGTGGTGTTGCAGTGTGGTGGTGTAGTGTGGTGGACCAGTGTGGTGTTGTAGTGTGGTGGACCAGTGTGGTGTTGCAGTGTGGTGGACCAGTGTGGTGGACCAGTGTGGTGTTGCAGTGTGGTGGACCAGTGTGGTGTTGCAGTGTGGTGTTGCAGTGTGGTGTTGTAGTGTGGTGTTGCAGTGTGGTGGACCAGTGTGGTGTTGCAGTGTGGTGTTGCAGTGTGGTGGACCAGTGTGGTGTTGTAGTGTGGTGTTGCAGTGTGGTGGACCAGTGTGGTGTTGCAGTGTGGTGGACCAGTGTGGTGGACCAGTGTGGTGTTGCAGTGTGGTGTTGCAGTGTGGTGTTGTAGTGTGGTGGACCAGTGTGGTGGACCAGTGTGGTGTTGTAGTGTGGTGGACCAGTGTGGTGGACCAGTGTGGTGGTGTAGTGTGGTGTTGCAGTGTGGTGTTGCAGTGTGGTGGACCAGTGTGGTGGACCAGTGTGGTGTTGTAGTGTGGTGGACCAGTGTGGTGGACCAGTGTGGTGGTGTAGTGTGGTGTTGCAGTGTGGTGTTGCAGTGTGGTGGACCAGTGTGGTGTTGTAGTGTGGTGGACCAGTGTGGTGTTGTAGTGTGGTGTTGCAGTGTGGTGGACCAGTGTGGTGTTGCAGTGTGGTGTTGCAGTGTGGTAGACCAGTGTGGTGTTGCAGTGTGGTGGACCAGTGTGGTGTTGCAGTGTGGTGTTGCAGTGTGGTAGACCAGTGTGGTGTTGTAGTGTGGTGTTGCAGTGTGGTGTTGTAGTGTGGTGTTGCAGTGTGGTGGACCAGTGTGGTGTTGTAGTGTGGTGTTGTAGTGTGGTGTTGTAGTGTGGTGTTGCAGTGTGGTGGACCAGTGTGGTGTTGCAGTGTGGTGTTGCAGTGTGGTAGACCAGTGTGGTGTTGTAGTGTGGTGGACCAGTGTGGTGGACCAGTGTGGTGTTGCAGTGTGGTGTTGTAGTGTGGTGTTGCAGTGTGGTGTTGCAGTGTGGTGGACCAGTGTGGTGTTGTAGTGTGGTGGACCAGTGTGGTGTTGCAGTGTGGTGTTGTAGTGTGGTGGACCAGTGTGGTGTTGTAGTGTAGTGGACCAGTGTGGTGTTGCAGTGTGGTGTTGCAGTGTGGTGGACCAGTGTGGTGTTGTAGTGTGGTGTTGCAGTGTGGTTGACCAGTGTGGTGTGCAGTGTGGTGTTGTAGTGTGGTGTTACAGTGTGGTGGACCAGTGTGGTGTTGCAGTGTGGTGTTGCAGTGTGGTGGACCAGTGTGGTGTTGTAGTGTGGTGTTGTAGTGTGGTGGACCAGTGTGGTGGACCAATGTGCTACTTAACTTGTTCCATTGCTTTTTCTTTTGACTACTGCAGCCCTGTGATTGTTAAACATATCACACTGATCATGGCAGGTATGAGTACTACAAGCAGGCAGAATTAAGGGAAGCTTACAGAGTACATAGCTTGAAGAATAACGTTAGTGACCTGTTCAGTTACACACGGGAAGTTGTTCTGCAGCCTTAAAGGATTTGCTAAGTTGAAAGCACATTGAATTGTTGCTGCATGCATGAGGTACATGAGTGTACTCATCCTAAGCACTGGGTGAAAACCTTTTACTAACAAGAGAATGGAGTAACTTTATAACAGTAATTTTTTTAATTCAAAGCATTTTTTGGAAGGATGTTGACTTCGAACACTGTCTCTCTCTCTTGCTTTTCCTCTTCCTTTCCCCCTCTGTCTCTTTCATTCTGTGTGTATTTGTCTCTGTCTGCATGTTTCTGTCTGTCTCATCCTTTGTGTACTCTCTCTTTCTCAATGCATGGATAACATGAATGTAAGCAGGCTATTTATCTTGGGCTGTGAGCACAGAGCCAGAGAACACGAGAGGGGCTGGAAATTAGAACTAATGCGTTTCTCCACTAATCTATGGAACAGTTTCTCAACTAAAACAGTTAATGCAGTGTCAGTTAACTCCCCTGAAAACAGCTGGATAAATATCCGTTAGGAACAGGTTGGAAGGGTAAATATAACTTCAGGTGATCAAATACTTGAAGGAATGTGGTGGTTCTTGAACTGTGGGGACGATGGAGAGTCATGCCACCGAAAGCAACTGATCAGGGATTGATAGTGCAGGACCTGAGGTTAGATAGATTTTAAGTAGTTTTTTAATACATTACCTTTGGCGGGACAGAGAGAACTTTGTCGAATCTTCCCGCTGGAGATTAACTTGGACAGAATCAATGTGAGGGCAACTTGTACATGATTTGGTGGAAGGCCTTGTGGACTGAGTGTGGTCTTTTCTTGTTTCTTCTGTGGGGTTTTTTATGATCTTGAATCAATTTATAGACCAAACCGTGGTCTTTTGAACTGTTGAAATACAATGACTGAAAAATAGTCACGAGCGCCAGAGTAATTGAAATTTTGTATATCCAGATTACATAATTGTTTTACGTCGTATTTTTGATGTATAAAAATGAATATTCTACATCTAACAGGAATAGTTCTGTACTTATGTTTCTTCTGGCCTGCTGAACAGTCTCTAAGGCCTGTTATACTCCCATTAGGTTTTGGCAAGAGAAGAAACAGAACACCATCTATCATCAGTGGAAAAGGGATCGCGCATCATCAAATCTCCTACATTAGTTACTCTGCACCCCCAGACATACACGTAGTAATTCTGGCTTCTTGCACATCCCTGATTTTCGTCGCTCCACCATTGATGGCCATGCCTTCAGCTGCCTGGGCCCTAAGCTCTGGAATTCCCTCCTTAAACCTTTCAGACTCTCTACCTATCCCTCCCCCGTTAAGACGCTCCTTAAAACCTACCGAACTTTTGGTCATCTGTCCTAATATCTCCTTATGTGGCTCAGTGTCAATTTTTTGTTTGATGACGCTCCTGTGAAGCGCCTTGGGACGTTTTACTACGTTAAAGGCGCTGTATAAATGCAAGTTGTTGTAGTAAAACTAACATGACACATGACCTGCGCACAAGATTCTGTGGTGTTGAAGACCGTAGGACTAAAAACCCTGGGCTGAAAACATTGTTGTTTGGTGTTAAATTGCTGCGTTACACTCACTGTTGGGTTTATCTTTTCAGTGGTCTGCCACTTGCCTTGCATGAATGGAGGACAGTGCACTTCCAGGAACAAATGCCAGTGCTCTCCTAATTTTACCGGCAAGCTCTGCCATATCCCGGTACAGACTCCAAATGGCCAATGGCAGCACCAGCAGCAGTATCAGCACCATCAGCAACCTGGCAAAGCTCCAACCTCTTCGGTAGTTCATTCTACCCACACATTGCCGCTGTCAGTTGGAGGAAAGCCTGGCCTACAAAGTAAGGTTCATTTTTCCTTTAACCTCTCAACCCCTTAATGTATTTTTTTTTCAGCCTACAGGCAGCTTAGCTGACTGGAATGTTACGACAAGAGCAGAACACTTGCAACGGTTTATGTTAGTAGAGTTTGTGCAATTCTTTCAGGTTTAATAATAGCTCTAATAATCGAGCCAGAAAAATGAGAGCAAAAGCAAGCTGCTATTTTCATGTCATACAATAGAACTTATAAAACTAATATGAATAAATAATAAACACTCAAGGAGTTCGACACCATCCAAGACAAACCAGTCCGCTTGATTGGCACCCCATCCACCACCTTAAACATTCACTCCCTCCACCACCGGCGCACCGTGGCTGCAGTGTGTACCATCTACAAGATGCACTGCAGCAACTCACCAAGTCTTCTTCGGCAGCACCTCCTAAACCCACGACCTCTTCCACCTAGAAGGACAAGGGCAGCAGGCGCATGGGAACACCACCACCTCCAAGTTCCCCTCCAAGTCACACACCATCCTGACTTTTTTTTAAATTCGTTTGTGGGATGTGGGCATCGCTGGCAAGGCCAGCATTTATTGCCAATTCCTAATTGGAACTTAGAAGTATATCGCCGATCCTTCATTGTCGCTGGGTCAAGATCCTGGAACTCCCTCCCTAACAGCACTGTGGGAGTACCTTCATCACACGGACTGCAGCGGTTCAAGAAGGCGGCTCACCACCACCTTCTCGAGGGCAACTAGGGATGGGCAATAAATGCTGGCCTTGCCAGCGACGCCCACATCCCATAAACAAATTTTTAAAAAACTAGCACGAACCAGTTGGGCCGAATGGCCTTTTTCTGTGCTGTACATTCTGTGTAATCCTATGAATGGGTTTTATGATCCAGATTACAGCCCATAAGCAAAATAAAGTAGAAAACACTTTCCCTCGGACCCTCTTGTTTCAGTGATATCTAAACCAACTGCTCCTCCTCCTTGCACTTTCATAAATGTTTCTTAACAGAATTTTTCAAAAGATAAGTTCAACCTTGTTAAGTGGGTTTTTGCAAACACAGCTGACAAGGAAAGTAAAATCGTCTGGGTGCCGTGGCACCATGGGGCGATGGGATGGACGTTTGGGGACTCACAATCTCAACTGTGCTAGTTCAGTCAGGCCTGGCCATGGCTCTTTTTAACAACAACAACAACTTGTATTTATATAGCGCCTTTAATGTAGTAAACCGTCCCAAGGCGTGTCACAGGAGCGTAATCAAACAAAATTTGACACTGAGCTGCATAAGGAGAAATTAGGGCAGACTTGGTCAAAGAGGTAGGTTTTAAGAAGCGTTTTAAAGAGAGGTGGAAAAGTGGAGGGAATTCCAGAGCTTAAGGCCTAGGCAGCTGACGGCACGGCCGCCAATGGTGGAGCGATGAAAATTGGGGATACTCAAGGGGGCAGAATTGGAAGAGCGCAGATATTGCGGAGGGTTGTAGAATATATCAATATAGAACTATGAAAATACTGCTGGTAATTGGAGGCAGACTGTCTTAAGTTTGCACACGCAAAGCTCTGCTTTGAAAACAGAAAACCCATGACTCGCAAAGCAGGCCTGCCCGCATCTGAAGCGAAAGATCAGCGTTTCAGGTTGAAACCCTTTGCTCAACCTCCGAGTGTGGAACTAAGCGAGAAGTTGTTGCGAGTGAAACGTTCAGCTGGGGTGGGTGGTGGTCGTTGGTCGGGGGAGATTGGTTGGGCTTCTGCTCAAGATAGAAGCACAGCACTCAACAGTCCATCTAGGTGAACGTTGGACGGTCTGGACATAAGGAATTCAGGAGAGTCTAATAGGGAATTCAGGAGAAACTTCTTTATCCAGAGAGGGGTTAGAATGTGGAACTTGCTACTCCAAGGAGTAGTTGAGGTGACTAGTATAGCTGCATTTAAGGGGTAGCTAGATAAACACATGATGGAGAAAGGAATTCAAGGTTATGCTGTTCGGGTGAGATGAAGTAGGGTGGGAGGAGGCTCGTGTGGAGCAGAAACACCGGCATAGACCAGTTGGGCCGAATGGCCTGTTTAAGTGCTGTAATTTCTACGTAATTCTATGTAAGTTCTGCCAGACATTCACTCTTCTTTTCAGGGACTGAAAGATCTGCTGTGTGTTTCCAGCATTTTCCGTTTTTGATTCAGATTTGTAGATTTTTCTTTATAAGCTCTGCATTTGCCAATTAAAGAATGATTCGAGGAAGCAATATAATCAGACCAAAACCAAAAGGATTCATTGCTATGCATTGCACAATATTGAGACATACTTTATGAGACGCTCCCAACAGTTCTAATAATAACAATACTTAAAAATGCATGAACTTCCCAGTGAAGTATAATTAATAAAGGAATCCTGAACGGCAAACAGCACTGCTCCTAATAAAAACCATAAGACAAAACTCAGTGGAGAGAAGAGAAACCTTCCCTTGCAAATCTTTGGTATCATTGTGTTTTCTTGTTCATTACAATATTTTAATTTTAGCAGTTTTTATTACCATATTTGTGTTCCAAATTTCTCTGCTGGTGTTGGCAGTCGCACCTATTTTAACTGTTCACCATTTTCCTGAGGGTGAGACCCAGACAGTCGTGGTTCCAAACACTTACCACAAATCAGAAAGAATGTACTGTAAAATAAAAACAGAAGATGCTGGAAATACTCAGCAGGTCGGGCAGCATCTGTGGAGGGAGGAACAGAGTTAACGTTTCAGGTCGATGACCTTTCCTCAGAACTTTCTGACGAGAGGCCGTACAAAATTATGAGGGGCATAGATAGGGTAGATAGAAAGGAACTTTTCCCCTTAGTAGAGGGGTCAATAACCAGGGGGCATAGTTTTAAGGTAAGGGGCAGGAGGTTTAATGGGGATTTGAGGAAAAACTTTTTCACCCAGAGGGTGGTTGGAATCTGGAACTCACTGCCTGAAAGGGTGGTAGAGGCAGGAACCCTCACAACATTCAAGAAGCATTTAGATGAGCACTTGAAACGCCATAGCATACAAGGCTACGGACCAAGTGCTGGAAAATGGGATTAGAATAGACAGGGGCTTGAGGGCGGCGCGGACACGATGGGCCGAAGGGCCTCTTTCTGTGCTGTATAACTCGATGACTCTATGAGTATTTCCAGCATTTTCTGTTTTTACTTTGGATTTCCAGCCTCCGCAGTATCTTGCTTTTGTATCAGAAAGAATGTCTTGCTCTTCTGATAACAATGGCCCTGAAATTCGCCTCTCCGGCTTGCCGCGGGGGTAAGGATCGTGCGCGCACTTACCTACCGCGCCTGCCGTTGTGTTTTGGGCCCACGGGGACTTCAGCAGTGCTTGCGTGTCCCAGGGGCGCAGTTAGAGCGATGCGTCTCCTGGGATCACGTGGGCCATGGAGAGCCAATAGCAGCAGACCATCTTTCATTCATAGATGTGTGGCAACACGGTGGCATAATGGTTAGCACTGTAGCCTCACAGCACCAGGGACCCGGGTTCGAATCCGGCCTCGGGTGACTGTCTGTGTGGAGTTTGCACATTCTCCCAGTGTCTGCGTGGGTTTCCTCCGGGTGCTCCAGTTTCCTCCCACAGTCCAAAGATGTGCGGGTTAGGTTGATTTGGCTATGATAAATTGACCCTTAGTGTTAGGGGGGATTAAATACGTGGGGTTACGGGGATAGGGTTGGATATGTGTCGGTGCAGGCTCGATGGGCCGAAATGGCCTCTATCTGCATTGTGGGGATTGTGTGATTCTGTGATTTGACAGGAAGACCTGTCAATTCTATGAATTGAAATCAGCCCCCAAAAGAACAGCTAAAATAAATTAAAAAAAAACCCATCACATTTATAAAATAACTATAAGTTAAATAAATTAACTACTTTAAACAAAAATTAAAATTTTTGAAAAAATTAAAATTCATTTTTAACAGTGCTAAAAATAAACTTACCTTTCTTTACAGTATCTAAAAAAGATAAACCTGTTGAAAATAATTTAAATTATAATTAATTAACCACTTACCTTGTTGAAAACGGGTCCTGCGCCTCCTTTTTAAAAGCACAGGTTCTTCAATACTTACCCTCCCGGAGAAACCTGAAAAAAAACCTAAGTTTGCTGCGTGCGCGCAGCCTCTCCCGTGCACGCGGTTCACTTATGAACCGCCCCCTACACCAGACCGGAAGTTCCGGTTTCCCGCGCATGCGCAGTGCATGCAGAAAAATGGCACTTCTGGACGCCTTACGGGTGAGTACACAGTACGTACTCACCCAGCAAGGGCCGAAGTTTTGGCCCATAGGGGGAAAAATTCAGTTGGTTGCGCCTCCCGTTAGCGCCTTTAGAGGGCGCTAATGGGGCGCAAAGCAGCTAGCGCCCGGGCGCAGCGATGTTTGCGCCGCTCGCGAAATTAACTAGACATTTTGCGGCGGCGCTAAACACTACCGCCACGATCTCCTGCGCCGGCAGATCGTGACGTCAGCCGAGCGCGCAACGCCCCGGTATCGCCCCGGAGCGGATATTGAGTGGCACACATAGAGAGAGAGAGACTTCTGGAGAGATTCAACGCTGTGTGAAGGAGTTTTGGGTACTGAGCAGCACTTTGCAGGTTCATTTTGATTTGCCCTTGTATCGATTTAGAAGAGACTGTGGGGGCTGCACTCTGAGCTCTTTCCCTGGTACTCTCCATTGTTCTTTCCAGCAGATTTGATGTACAGGTCTCTCCAGGCCGAGATTCAAGGCTGCAATGAGCAGGATGTGGATGGAAAGCAAGATCAACCCTCCCCTTTAAGAACTGGCCCGCGCCATTGTGTGTGTGTTCCACACATGAGCTTCGCCAGCGCTCTGAGGTAGTGCCTCGCTCCTCGGCCTTTGCGCCTTAAGACAGGTGTGAAGCGCTTGATTTAGCGCTCCAATCACCTCCAGGGGCGATAAAAGTCAAGTTTGCAGTCGGAGGCGATATTTAGCGCCAGGCGCTAATCTTTGCGCCCGGCTGATAATTGCGCCCAAAATGGGGCGATACTGAATTTCTCCCCCATAGTGTATAAGGGTGAGGTACATTGAGATATTAAGTTATACAGATTCCCAGACGGTTGCAAATCTGATTCCTGGTTTGTGCTGAGTTAGCTTATCTCAGTAATGTAACACTCCTGTGCATGTTATATAACGCACTGTTTATATAGAAGTGTCAGCCCCTTGTGTATATTGTTCTGTAAAGCACTGTTTTACAGAGGTGTACTATATATATATATATATATATATATATATATGTATATATATCTGTGTGTGTGTATATGCTATGATATTTACCTTGAAATTAAATGTTATACAGGTAGCAGTCTATTTTGAAAAATGTTTCTTATATTGCTTACTCACCAGCCTTATGTTCTGTTTTTCCTTTCACGACAATATAGTGAAGTTCCCGCCTAACATAGTGAATATCCATGTTAAACACCCACCTGAGGCAACTGTACAGATCCACCAGGTTTCCAGAGTGGAGAGTTCCTCCCTGGGACAGAAGGTGAAGGGTGTCAAGCCAAGCCAACAGCAGATCTCTTACCATGTTCAAAACCCTTCCGTGCCTCACGTACCGAATTCTGTCTACACGCACCACCAGCAAGTTCGCACTCATCAATATCCCAGAATTCAATCAAAGTTGGGACGTTGCTTCCAGGAAACTGCAGGTACACAGGTGAGGCACTGCAGACTTATTGCTTGTTTCTTCGTTACCTATGCAGCAATATGCCATTGTTGGATTTAAGTATTCTATGGCAAACCTTCCAGATAGACACCACAAAAATGGATTCTTAGACTCCATACTAGACAGCTAATCAACGTAATGTAAAGGCTGATGTAGTGCTGATAGTCTCCATGAGGTGTCGCTATCACGTTTAGTAATTACTGTATTCAATCACACATGCTGTAGACATCTAGAGGCAGAAAATGATTACTGCAACAGATTTTCATCCACTTTGTCTTCTTAAATCTTATTTTGGACTCATTAAAACAGGAGCTGACTGAACTCCAGATTTCTGAATGTCAAATCTAACTGTGGAAGGTAGTGGTTTGAGGGCACATACTGAATCGTTAGAGAATGAGTATTTCACAAGTGGTATATTTTTATAACCCAGTACCTTTCATCCTTTCAATCTGTTTATACCACAAACTCTTCTGTTAATAGGTTAAAAGCTAAGGTATTTCAAGCCCTATTTTTATACGCAGTGCACTCCTGTTAAGTTGTGTAACGAACTTTCCATTTGTTGCTTTAATGATTTCTGTCAAGTTGATGCATATAAATCCTTGATGAGCGTACTTGCACACTTTGGCCTGATTATCCAGTTGACAATAGTATTCAAATAGGTAGGAGCAAGAAACTGTTTAAAACTGACATTTTGGTTTCTGTTGGAATTGAGAATTGATTTTGTTTGGCTTTTTTGCACAAGAATATTTTAGTTTCATTTTTTTTGTGTAAATGCCGGTGGCTGTGATTTATACTCTCTGGAATTCAATCCCCAATCCTTTCCACTAATCCTCCTCTCTCCTGTCTTTTAAAAATGCTCTCAAAACCCAGCTCATCAACCAAGCTTTCAGTCACTCCTAATCTCTCCCTTCCTGGCTCACTGTTTGTTTTCCTTACAGTTGTTTATGAAGCGCCTGGAGAAGTTATTAATGTTTAAGACGCTACATAAATGAAAGTTATTGTTGCTTGTTTTCACCCTTAGTGTGAACAGTTGATATGTGCGTGGTGAAATGAAGGTTGTAGTTTTATTTTTCCCCTGCTTAGCTGGAGAAGGTGAGAGAGAGGGTGTGGATTTATATTACGCGGTTGCTATGTGCTGTCAGCACTAACTTTTCACCTCCTAACTTTAAAACTATTCTCCAGATTGTAACGAGACGTCATTACCTTAATCCTCTCATCAGAGACTGGGTTCCTTTTGAAAAGGAGTTAGCATGGACACATTCACGAGCCGTGTTTGCACAATGTATGTTAACTCAATCATTTCTGAATTTTCCCCCAAACTGGGAGATGATTCCTCTTGTTTATTCCTTGGCTCTGGTTTAAAGTCTTAAATCTCGATCAGCACACAGTGCCTCTGATCATTGCTCTGTAAACAATCAGCACCAACCTTTTCACCTCAGCAACCTCTTGGGGATGAAATTCCATTCTGTGCTAACTTAAAAAAAATTCTGAGACGTGAGCGGAAAGTGGTTGACTACTGCTTTTTATTAACAGCTACATTTTTGCTAAGTGCGGAATTCACCTCGCCGGCCCAGCTTTTGCCTTTTCCTATACTCAGTGGGGAACTTTCTCTCATCAAGCGCATTTGGTTCATTGGGATATGTTAGTTCTGTGTCTTTTCCTCACGTTCTCCTTGGGAATGCTGTACCTTTCACCTTACCTGGCTGAGATGGGAATCAGAGGCCTGCAGCCAGATCTTCACCAGTGTCCAGTGTTAACAGTCACAAGGAAGCATGTAAGAATAGCCGGCTGTAACTGTCCCCTTCCCTGATTTTCCATTTTTCTTCTCCTGCTCCTATTTTTCTATGTTTCTATAACTCTGACAGGGCTAGACAGACTGGATGCAGGGAGGATGTTTCCCCTGGCTGGGGGGTCTAGAACGAGGGGTCACAGTCTCAGGATAAAGGGTAGGACATTTAGGACTGAGATGAGGAGAAATTTCTTCACTCAGAGGGTGGTGAACCTGTGGAATTCTCTACCACAAAAGGCTGTGGCGGCCAAGTCACTGAATATATTTAAGAAGGAGATAGATAGATTTCTAGACACAAAAGGCATCAAGGGGTATGGGGAGAGAATGGGAATATGGTATTGAGATAGAGGATCAGTCATGATCATATTGAATGGCGGAGCAGGCTCGAAGGGCCGAATGGCCTACTCCTGCTCCTATTTTTATCATAATAGAGTCATAGAGTTATACAGCACAGAAAGAGGCCCTTCAGTCCATCGTGTCCGCGCCGGCCATCAAGCCCTGTCTATTCTAATCCCATTTTCCAGCACTTGGTCCGTAGCCTTGTATGCTATGGCGTTTCAAGTGCTCATCTAAATGCTTCAGGCAGTGAGTTCCAGATTCCAACCACCCTCTGGGTGAAAAAGTTTTTCCTCAAATCCCCTCTAAACCTCCTGCCCCTTACCTTGAAACTATGCCCCCTGGTTATTGACCCCTCTACTAAGGGGAAAAGTTCCTTTCTATCTACCCTATCTATGCCCTCATAATTTTGTACACCTCAATCAGGTCCCCCTCAGCCTTCTCTGCTCTAAGGAAAACAACCCCAGCCTGTCCAGTCTCTTCATAGCTGAAGCGCTCCAGCCCAGGTAACATCCTGGTGAATCTCATCTGCACCTTCTCCAATGCAATCACATCCCTCCTATAGTGTGGCGACCAGAACTGCACACAATATTCCAGCTGTGGCCTAACTAACGTTTTGTACAGCTCCATCATAACCTCCCTGCTCTTATATTCTATGCCTCAGCTAATGAAGGCAAGTATCCCATATGCCTTTTTAACCACTTTATTTACCTGTCCTGCTGCCTTCAGGGATCTATGTACATGCACACCAAGGTCCCTCTGATCCTCTGTCCTTCCTAGGATCCTACCATTCATTGCGTATTCCCATGCCTTGTTTGTCCTCCCAAAATGCATCACCTCACACTTCTCAGGGTTAAATTCCATTTGCCACTGTTCTGCCCATCTGACCAACCCGTCTATATCGTCCTGTAGCCTGAGGCTTCCCGCCTCGCTATTTACCACTCCACCAATTTTTGTGTCATCTACGAACTTACTGATCATACCTCCAACATTCATATCTAAATCATTAATGTACACTACAAACAGCAAAGGACCCAGCACCGATCCCTGTGGTACACTACTGGACACAGGCTTCCAGTCACAAAAACAACCTTCGACCATCACCCTCTGCCTCCTGCCACTAAGCCAATTTTGGATCCAATGTGCCAAATTGCCCTGGATCCCATGGGTTCTTACCTTCTTGATCAGTCTCCCATGAGGAACTTTGTCAAAAGCCTTACTGAAGTCCACGTAGACTACATCAACTGCACTACCCTCATCCACACACCTAGTCATCCCCTCGAAAAATTCAATCAAATTGGTCAGACATGATCTCCCCCTGGCAAAGCCATGCTGACTATCCCTGATTAATCCCTGCCTCTCCAAGTGGAGACTAATTCTGTCCCTCAGAATTTTTTCCAATAATTTACCTACCACTGATGTTAGGCTCACTGGCCTGTAATTCCCTGGTTTATCCATACTACCCTTCTTGAACAATGGTACTACGTTAGCTGTTCTCCAGTCCTCTGGCATGTCCCCTGTGGCTAGAGAGGTTCTGAAAATTTGTGTCAGAGCCCCTGCAATCTCCTCTCTTGCCTTACACAGCAGCCTGGGATACATCCCATCAGGGCCTGGGATTTATCCACTATTAAGCCCGCTAAAACCGCTAGTACCTCCTCCCTCTCAATACTAATTTGTTCAAGTATATCACAATCCCCCTCACTGATTTCTATGCCTACATCACCCTTCTCCATAGTGAACACAGATGCAAAATATTCATTTAAAACCTCACCTACATCTTCCGGCTCTACACACAGATTGCCACTTTGGTCCCTAATGGGCCCTACTCTTTCCCTGGTTATCCTCTTGCCCTTAATATACTTATAAAACACCTTCGGATTTTCCTTTATTTTGCCCGCCAGTGTTTTTTCATGCCCCCTCTTCGCTCTCCTAATTATTTTTTTTAAGTACCCCCCTGCACTTTCTATACTCCTCTAGGGCTTCCACTGTTTTTAGTCCTTTGTATCTGCCAAAAGCCTCCCTTTTTTTCCTAATCCATTCTTGTATATCCATTGACATCCAGTGTTCCCTGGGCTTGTTGGTCCCACCCTTGACCTTTACGGGAACATGTTGGCGTTGTACTCTTTCCATTTCCTTTCTGAAAGACTCCCATTGCTCTGATGTGGATTTTCCTACAAGTAGCTGATCCCAGTCCATTTTGGCCAGATCCTGCCTTATATTAAAATCGGCCTTCCCCCAATTTAGAACCTTTATTTCCGGTCCATCTTTGTCCTTTTCCATGACTACCTTAAATCTCACCGAATTACGGTCACTGTCACCAAAATGCTCTCCTACTGACACTTCTACCACTTGCCCGGCTACATTCCCTAGAATTAGGTCCAGTACCGCCCACTCTCTTGTCGGACTTTCTACATGCTGGCTCAAAAAGCTCTCCTGGATGCACTTTAAGAATTCCGCACCCTCTAAGCCTTTCACACTCTGACTATCCCAGTTAATATTGGGGAAGTTGAAATCCCCTACTATTATTACCCTATTATTTCTATGTTTCTTCTATGTTTCTTCCTGTGGGGAACGTCTCTCGTGTTTGCAATTCCCCATGGGGAAGCAGAAACTTACTGAATGTAGAATGAATGACAATTATGGCACAGGTGTTACAACTCCAACCATACCACCAGTCTTAACAAAACCTGCATGTAGCTTCTCTTCATCACAAACTAAATTGGTTTCACAAATTAATATGGTGGGATCCTCATGTTTGTGTAAGTGATTGCTAAAATCAGCTGTCCTAAATATATGCTACATTTGTGTTTTGCTGAATCCAGCATGTTGAGTTGGTTTAGCATTCCACTATAACCTGAGTCAGCCTGCCATAGCAGTGTTCCTAATTTCTTTGATGCAGTACATCTTTTCGTATCTTGTCTTCTTTTGTCACACGTGAGGCCTCTCAGTTTCCAGTCCAGATGCCAGTTTTGTCCATGCTATGTTTGTGTTATCCTATTGCCTACATTTGGTTCCTGTGCAAAACTTGTGTAACTCATTCGACCAAAGCAACCCCATTCATTTCATACAAAAGCAAAATACTGCAGGTGCTGGAAATCTGAAATAAAAACAGAAAATGCTGGAAATACTCAGCAGGTCAGGCAGCATCTGTGGAGAGAGAAACAGAGTTAACGCTTCAGGTCGATGACCCTTCGTCTGACTTGGATTGCCATCGGGGTCGGAGGGGAGGGAAGTCTTTGGGGGGCACAGGGCCAAGGGGTGGCGGCCCAGGGAGCAAGTATACAACACAGGTCTACAGAAGCAGAGAGCACCGGGTCTGGGAAGAAGGTTATGTATTTTAACACATGCAAAAAAAAAGCCAGGTGAGGGAGGCAACATGAATTTCTCAAAACAGGCCTAAGGTGGGTGGCGAAACTGTGAAGTATTGGGGAGGATATACACGAGGTGAGGGATGTTCTTGAGGCTAGATGGGGTGCGTCAGGGGTTGTGGGGGAGAATTGGAGCAATTGAAAGATGGGATGGGTAGGTTTATTAGTAAATGTATTACTTTTTTCCTGAATTGTGTGTTTGTTATACTATCAATTACATTTATTTTATAGCATGCAGTGGAATAGATGAGGGATTGTCATGGTAACTGATTTTTGGAGCAATCCTTCTTGCTGTGATTGGAGAAAGGTTTGGTGAGGAAACAAATGTAGAAAATAACCAATTAGGTAACAGATTACAGGCGTAACCAAGAAGAAGAAAATTAACATACAGAAGAACAAAAATGATTAGCTTCTGACACAAGACGTTTTATTAAATAAATTGACAGATTCTTAAATCACACACGCAGCAATTTGACTTGAAATATTTGTTTAGGTTTATCCAGCACTTTCGGCAGCTACAGCAGCAGTTTCCGTTTAGATAGCATGCTTTAATTCAGCAAATAGTCTCGAGGCATTTCACAGTCTGGGGCTGGGATCTGAGGATCGGTAGGAGGGCAGTGGGTCAGGGCACTCTCGAACAGGTAGGTTTTAAGGCTACTTTTGGAAGTGGGCTAGATTTATCGAATGGGTTGTTTGCCTTTGGTGCCTGTGGAGAACGAGAACTAACTTTAGTATTCTTGGCTATTTACAGTGTGGGAAACCTCTTCCTGGCCTTTCAAAGCAAGAAGATTGCTGTGGAACTGTGGGTACATCTTGGGGTTTCCACAAATGCCAGAAATGTCCTAAGAAGCCATGTAAGTGCATTTGTTTGCTTTAAGAGCAAAAATCACTTTTTAAGCAGTGTCTTTGCTTGTAAATGCAGCTCAGATTTTAAATATCTACCTATTATATACTAAATTCAGTATGTGGGGCATGTACTTCATTGAAGACTTATTGTTAAGTACCTGCTATTGCTCTGTGTGTTTCTATGATAGGTATTTTCGGTGTTATATAGTGAGAATGTTTGCGATTGCGATATATGGCCACCAAGCTCCCACAAATTGCTCAAAATGCTTTCTGAATTGCTTTTCATCTACTGTTTTTTTTCCCCCCTCAGTAACTGAAATTTCTAATGTCCAAAATTTTAAAAATTACATACTTCACAATAATACGATTAAATTTATCAATGGAGTTGTATTTTGTGTCTTTTTACTTTAAGGCATCAGCCTTTCCCAAAAGCCTGGGCTTTGACTTGATATTTTTGCTCCGAGCTGTAACTCTGCGAGCTGAATTTGGAATGTGCCGTCTGTGCACATGCATTGTATCTAATTTCCCAGGATGTAAATGTTTAATCAGCTGTACTGTTGGGATATTTTTATTTAATTTCTAGCATATTCTGCCTAATAGATTTTCTTCAAATAATTTTGAAAATCAAGAGGCCAAATTTCGTTAGCTTTTCTGCAGTAAAATTTATATTAAAAAAGAGACGATGTATGTGTGAGAGACAGAAATGACAGTGCTATGATGACACACTTGTTGCAGCTTTTGTTTAAATTTCTGTAAACTTTAAAAGGTATATTAAACTGAGGAAGAGAGAGGGAGAGATGGAGGCCTGGATATTAACAGGGGCGGGTTACGTAGGTTGGGGGTGAAACAGAGTTTCACCCAGGTTTTCCCCGCATGCTATGAGTTTTAACTCCACAGCTTGCGTCTTTTGTACTTGACAGGTTCCCTGCCTGGAAGTCAGCCTGATTGACAGGCCTCACTTCCAGTCGGGCGGGGAGCACTCCTGTTCCGCCTGGCCCACAAGCAATGCTATAAAGGCACTTCCCTTCTCCCCAAAGCTGTCCTCGCCTCCCTTCAGCTGCCGGGTTTCCCGAGGCCTGGGAAACCTGACCACTCTCTGTAAAACCTGCAGAGCAGGTTACATCAGAGGTTGCCAGCCTCATTAAAATATTTAAATTGCCAACCCGGTTCCTGGTAGCGGGTTGGCTGCCCGCCCCTTGTCCCGCCTCTGTTAAACCCGAAAGTAGGCGAGTTGGGCCCGTTTTCAGCTTTAAAAAATTTTTAACATCTGACCCGACCCCAAACCACCCGTTTTTGGGTGCTAAAATTCAGCCGAGCGAGACTAGAGTCAGACAGAGACAGGGGTCAGAGAGAGAGAGAGAGACCTTCTGCCATTTGTGCTTCATTGACACCAAAGGACAATGCCTTACTGTGAGACAGAAATTATAATTTCTAACACTTATGAGACAGAGTGAGAGCGAGAGAGAAAGACAGAGGGAAAGGTAGACAGATGATTTCTCTCATTCTAATTTGATTTCTGAAGAAAAGTTGAATTTGGAAAGCAAATAAAGCCTCTTTGAGGGGAATAGATAGGAAGGGAAGCGTAGGAGGGAGAGGGGATGAGAGTAACTAGTAGAGGACGAGGGTGGTTCTGCCCTTTCACCACCCACCCCTAGGGGAGAGAGTGGGAGCGGCAGGGAATGGATGGAGGGTTAAGGGCGAGGTGAATAACAATGGGGTAAGGGGAAGAGGGGGATGTAGGGATTGAGCTGGTAGTTCAAAGGGGAAGAAGTAAGGGTAGTAATTGCAGTGAGGGGATGGTAGGCATGGGAAAGGCTGGTGGGAAGGCAAAGGTATAAGGGACATGATGGGGCCCAGGGAATGGGGGAAGCAAGAGTGATTGGGGGGCGAGAGTGGGAAGGGACCACATTTTCCCTGCAAACTCCACCACAAATGCAGCCTACAACCGTTGGCTCTTTTCCCCTGCTTCGCCATGCAATACCTCCCACCTCCTCCCATTCTAAAGGAAAGAAGGAAAGAGAGAGAGAGAGAATAGCCAGAGAGGTAAACAGAATATTACAGAGAAAGAAACAACTAAAAGAGTTAAGGAAAGAGAAGCACTAAAGATGTGAAAGACAGAAGCAGAAGAGGACGGGGAATCAGCAACACAAGACATCAGAGACAGGTAACAGAGAGGTCACATTCTCCGCCTTATCATGTGGAACACCATGGGAGATCTTCTATAGTGGTTGGATAAATTTAATACAATCATTATTTGCTGGCAGCTGTACCCTTATGTTGGCATTATTGTGAGCGTACAAACGCATGTCTACATATTTTTTCATCAGTATTTCTTTGTAGGTGAGTGCTAAATAGCTACAGGGGCCGAGTGGGGATTACAAGATAGTGCAAACGTCTTACCGCTTCAGCTCAATTCACTTCAGCAAGCTGTACGAACACGCTTTTATTTGAAATGAGAATTGGTTCCCTGGATTCTGGAGAGGTCCCAGCGGATTGGAAAACCGCAAATGTAACGCCACTATTCAAGAAAGGAGGGAGACAGAAAGCAGGAAACTATAGACCAGTTAGCCTAACATCTGTCATTGGGAAAATGCTGGAATCCATTATTAAGGAGGTAATAGCAGGACATTTAGAAAAACATAAGACAATCAAGCAGAGTCAGCATGGTTTTATGAAAGGGAAATCGTGTTTGACAAATTTGCTAGAGTTCTTTGAGGATGTAACAAGCAGGGTGGATAAAGGGGAACCAGCAGATGTCGTGTATTTGGATTTCCAGAAGGCATTTGATAAGGTGCCACATAAAAGGTTACTGCACAAGATAAGAGCGCAAGGGGTTGGGGGTAATATATTAGCATGGATAGAGGATTGGCTAACTAACAGAAAACAGAGAGTCGGGATAAACGGGTCATTTTCCGGTTGGCAAACTCTAACTAGTGGGGTGCCACAGTGATCAGTGCTGGGGCCTCAACTATTTACAATCTATATTAATGACTTGGATGAAGGGACCGAGTGTAATGTAGCCAAGTTTGCTGACGAAACAAAGATAGGTGGGTTAGCAAGTTGTGAGGAGGACACAAAGGGGGAAAAATTCAGCTGCTTGCGACTCCCGTTAGCGCCTTAAGAGGGCGCTAATGGGGCGTAAAGCAGCTAACGCCCGGGCGCAGCGCCGCCCACGCCTCCCGAAAAATTTAATGGGAGGTTAGCAGGGGCGGCAGCCGGTAGCGCCCTGTGGCGCTGCGCCGCCGGCGATGACGTCATCGCCGTGCGCAGCACCCCGCTCGCGCCCCGGCCGTGATCTTCAGTCGCGCCCCCTGATTTACCGCCAGACGCTATGTCCGACGGGTTCAGGGAGGCGTACGTGCGGCCGGGGCGGCGATATTTAAAGCGGAGGTGGCAGGCGGCCATTTTTGTTGCTGGCCGCCTGCCAGCACCTGCCCCCGGCCCCCGTGAAGCCCCCCCACCGTGAAGTGCCGGCTGCGCTCCAAGAGCCCGGCACTTCTCTTGAGTGCCGGGCTCTTTTGCCGGCACTCCCGATCCCTGGGGGCCCAGCTGGGCCCCGGTTCGCGCTGCGCAGGTTCCCTCCCCTTTAAGAAGGGGAGGAAGGCCTGCAATACCGCGGCGCGACGTAGCGCCAGGATATTCACTCGCAGCGCCCCAAGAGGGATGCGGGCTGCTTCCAGTTGCGCCCCGCTTCCCTCTTGGGGCGCAACCACTGAAGTTCCGGCGCGGGGCCGCTAATTTTTTCGGGGCGCTAAAAGTCGCGCCCCGGCGAGGTTAGCGCCCCAAATGGGGCGCGACTCAATTTTTACCCCAAAGAGTCTGCAAAGGGATATAGATAGGTTAAGTGAGTGGGCAAAAATTTGGCAGATGGAGTATAATGTGGGAAAATGTGAGGTTATCCACTTTGGAAGGAAGAATGAAAAAGCAAATTATTATTTAAATGGAGTGAGACTACAAAATGCTGCGGTACAGAGGGATCTGGGGGTCCCAGTACATGAAACACAAAAAGTTAGCATGCAGGTACAGCAAGTAATTAGGAAGGCTAATGGAATGTTGGCCTTTATTGCAAGGGGTATGGAGTATAAAAGTAGGGAGTTTTGATGCAACTTTACAGGGCGCTGGTGAGACCGCACCTGGAGTACGGCGTACAGTTTTGGTCTCCATATTTAAGGAAGGATATACTTGCATTGGAGGCAGTGCAGAGAAGGTTCACTAGGTTGATTCCTGGGATGAAGGGGTTGACATATGACGAAAGGTTGAGCAGGTTGGGCCTGTACTCATTGGAGTTAGAAGAATGAGAGGTGATCTTATTGAAACATATAAGATTCTGAGGGGGATTGACAGGGTGGATGCTGAGAGGATGTTTCCCCTAGTGGGGGTATCTAGAACTCGGGGGCATAGTTTCAGAGTAAGGGGTCGCCCATTTAAGACGGAGATGAGGAGGAATTTCTTCTCTCAGAGGGTCGTGAATCTTCGGAATTCTCTACCCCAGAGAGCTGTGGAGGCAGAGTCATTGAATATATTCAAGGTGGAGATTGACAGACATTTGAACTATAAGGGAGTCAAGGGTTATGGGGAGAGAGCGGGAAAGTGGTGTTGAGGCCAAGATTGGATCAGCCATGATCTTATTGAATGGCGGAGCAGGCTCGAGGGGCCGATTGGCCGACTCCTGCTCCTGTTTCTTATGTTTATGAGGTTCAGCTTAAATACTTAATTAGTAAATTGAGGGAACTTGTTTTCTGAGCAGTTAGAACCATACTTATCAGTGAAATGTTTGAAACAGTAGAATATGAAACTAGCCCGTGCCGTCAAGACACTGGCCTAGAAATTGGTTCGTGCTGGCCTCAGTTTAAAAAAAACTATACTGTGTTTGTTAAACAGACAGTAAAAGTAACCAAATATAAATTATTCAGTAAATGTATCTTGGTGCGTGGTGTGATACTGTTTTTCTCTCCAACTGCGCAAAGACCATGAAATCTGACCAGATATCTTCTGAAAAGCCAACAGCCATCCACATGGTAATCCACTGTACGTGATGGCTCGACACTACGGCAGACTTTTATTTACATTGGCAAACTCAGTCAGAGGGCGCCACTCGTGCACTGCTGACAAAAGCCATTTTTGCTGGTTGTGCTTCTCCGAATTGCTGCCGTTTATTGACCTCCAGAATGAGAACGACTTGCAGAAACTCAATCCAGCACTTTGGACGCAATAAAAGGGAATGGAATTGCATTCTGTTTCTGGGCTCTTTTAACAATGGGCACAATTGAATTTATTGAAATATTGACTTGTGGAGGAGACGTGCAGGGCCAGAGTTTCCTCTTTTGCACTTTGCACTCCGCCCAGGCAGTGGAAAATCTGGCGGGGAGTATCACACGCCTGTAACAAGCCCGCTCTGTCTTCTGCCCATTTTAAATGAATGGACAGAAAAAATCATGCAGGGCTCTGTTAAGGGCAAACGATCCTCCTCACCTGATTTTCCTCTACGTGCTTCACCCAGGTGAATATTAAACAGCCAGGTGGAAGAGTTGCCTCGCAGTCCGAAGCTGGTGATAACTTCTAAGGGTAAATTTTCCACTTTCGCATTCTTGCCACAGAGCCTCGTCAGCTGGGAATTTATAATCGACAGATCACAAGTGCACAGCCCCTGATTGTCCGGTCATTAACATAAGAAAGACCTTGGGGGAAAAATTGGGTTGCTCTCCGCCTCCCGTTAGTGCCCTAATGGGGCGCAAAGCAACTAACGCCTGGGCGCGGCACTGCCCACGCCTCCCGCAAAATTCAGCGGGAGGTTAGCGGCGGTGCTAACCGGTAGCGCCGCCGGCGATGATGTAATCGCCGTGCACAGCGCCCCGCTCGCGTCCCAGCTGTAATCTTCGGGAGCGCCCCCTGACTTACTGCCGTATGCTATGTCCGACAGGGTCAGAGGGGTCTACCTGCGGCCGGGGAGGCGCTATTTAAAGGCGAGGTGTGGGGCGGCCATTTTTGTTGCTGGCCGCCTGCCAGCACCTGCCTGCGCTCCCGTCCCCGGCCTCCTGAACCGCCCCCCCGTGGAGTGCCAGCTGCGCTCCAAGAGCCCGGCACTTCTCTTGAGTGCCGAGCTCTTTTGCCGGCACTCCCGATCCCCGGGGGCCCAGCTGGGCCCCGGGTCACGCTGCGCAAGGCCCCTCCCCTTTAAGAAGGGGAGGAAGGTCTGCAATACCGCGGCACGTAGCACCGCGATATTGACTCGCAGCGCCCCAAGAGGGATGCCGGGCGCTTCCAGTAGCGCCCCTCCTCCCTCTTGGGGCGCAACCTACTCAATTTCCGGCGCGGGGGCGCTAATTTTTCCAGGGCGCTAAAAGTAGCGCTCCGGTGAAGTTAGCGCCCCTAATGGGGCGCTACTCAATTTTTAGCCCCTTGAATTTGTAAGGTGCCTTTCACTTTTTGAAGTGCAGTTATGGTTGTAATGTAGGGAAACACATAACCAATTTGCACACAGCAAGGTCCCCCCCACACACACAGCAGTGACAAATCAGCAGATAATCTGTTTTTAGTCATGTTGGGTGAGGGATAAATGCTGACCAGGGAGAAAAAGAAAAAAAGTAAGACTTACATTTATATAGCACCTTTCATGACCTCAGGATGTCCCAAAGCACTTTACAGCCACTTTTTGAAGTGTAGTCACTGTTGTAATGTAGGAAACGCAGCAGCCAATTTGCGCACAGCAAGCTCCCGCAAACTGCAACGTGATAATGAGCAGATAATCTGGGTTTTTATAAGTGATGTTGATTGAGGGATAAATATTGGCCAGACCTCCTTGCTCTTCTATAAATAGAGCCATGGGATTGTTATCGTGAACCTGATATGGCAGACAGGGCCCCCATCCAAAAGGCAACAACTCTCGATAGTGTAGCACTCTCTCAGTATGACAGTGAAGTGTCAGCCTAGATTTTGTGGTCAAGTCTCTGGAATGGGGCTTGAACCTACAACCTTCTGATTAGGAGGCAAGAGGGCTGCTACTGAGCCAAGGCTGACAGAGTGTGCTCCCAATATGACTCTTTGGGGTAAAAATTCAGTTGGTTGCGCCTCCCGTTAGCGCCTTAAGAGGGCGCTAATGGGGTGCAAAGCCGCTAACGCCCGGGCGCAGCGATGTTTGCGCCGCGATGTTTGCGCCGCTCGGGAACTTAACTAGACATTGTGCGGCGGCGCTAAACTTTACCGCTGTGACCACCTGCGCGCGCAGATTGTGACGTCATTCCATGGTGCAACGCCCTTGTGGCGCCCCGGAGCGGAAATTGAGTGGCGCCCCCTGCCTTACCGCCTGGCGCATCCAACGACCAGAAGACTGGAACGCTATCAATCGCTGTGGGGCTGGGGGGGGCGCTATTTAAAGGGGGCCTCTTCCTGTCTTTTATTGTTGGTGGCATTTTTGAACTACGCATTCTGAGAGAGAGAGGGAGAGACTTCTGGAGAGATTCAACGTTGTGTGAAGGAGTTTTGGGTACTGAGCAGCACTTTGCAGGTTCATTTTGATTTGCCATTCCTTGTATCGATTTAGCAGAGACTGTGGGAGCTGCACTCTGAGCTCTTTGCCTGGTACTCTCCATTGTTCTTTCCAGCACATTTGATGTGCAAGTCTCTCCAGGCCGAGATTCAAGGCTGCAATGAACAGGATGTGGATGGAAAGCAAGATTAACCATCCCCTTTAAGAACTGGCCCGTGCCATTGTGTGTGTGTTCCATTGCTGACTGACATTACATGAGCTTCGCCAGCGCTCTGAGTTAGCGCCTCACTCCTTGGCCTTTGCGCCTTAAGACAGGTGTGCAGCGCCTGATTTAGCGCTCCACTCACCTCCCGGGGCGGTAAAAGTGAAGTTTCCAGTCAGTGCCGATAATTAGCGCCAGGCGCTAATATTTGCGTCCAGACGATATTTGCGCCCCAAACGGGGCGCGACCTAATTTTTCCCACTTTAGATCTAAATCCACAGCAGCACCATCATTTTTCTGGTTGTATCTGTTACAGTTTAGGGATCGAAAAGGCCCACATTAAATTAAAGATCAAATTACTACCACCGATGGTCCTCTCCTTTCTCTCACTCAACCCCAGCTCAGTGTGCACTGACCCTTTGTCTTGGGCCTGTTCCTCATTGCAGTTGATAGGCGAATCCAGAGATTGTTCTAATTCAGACTAGATATGTATGATGCAATGTAAACACAGCTGGAATCCAAATACATACAATCAGTCTACAGTGCAAATCCTGTCATAGCGGAAGTTTTCCATCTATCCTAGAGTCAGGGAGATGTAAAAGATGATTGAAGTATCCTGGGGCCCACCACAAGCATCAAGTCAACGACTCCACCTTAACCATTCAGGAGGAGATATAAAAGCTGACAAGATTTTTTCTCACCTCCCACTGGAGAGCATCTAAAACTCAACTAGATTGTCGGTGCAGTTGAATCGCACTTAATGGACTGAAAATCAAGGGCTGCAAATGGCCATTTTGCTGCCCTCACTGTTCCAATACGGTTATACTCTTGTTAATTTTGAACAGTTTGAAGTGATTCACGCTGAAATGATTCACTGTGCCCCTCACTGATGCTGTAAAATGTGGTTCTGCACTTGGCCAGCGTGCAAATGACTTTATCGCTTTGATTTTCTTAAAACTGGCCCCATTCTTTGTACATGATTCATGTCTTGCATCATCCTATTCTGCAACTTCTTGCAAAAATATTTGTTCTGCACCTTTTTATCTTGTGTAATAATTGTTTTTTTAAACGGTTTGAAATTTTCCTGGAAAGAATACGTAAACCCAGGATAGCCCCTGTGAAGGATGAATCAGGAAAATTGAAATAGAAGGGGAGAGTGTGAGAATGAGCTTGGGGTAGGGGCAGAAAGAGTGCAGATATCACCTGTGGGGGGGGGGGGGGAGTGCAGATGTGAACTGTGGGAGGGGAGAGAGTACAGATGTGAACTGTGGGAGGGGAGAGAGTACAGATGTGAACTGTGGGAGGGGAGAGAGTACAGATGTGAACTGTGGGAGGGGGAGAGAGTACAGATGTGAACTGTGGGAGGGGGAGAGAGTACAGATGTGGACTGTGGGAGGGGAGAGAGTACAGATGTGAAGTGTGGGAGAGGAGAGAGTACAGATGTGAAGTGTGGGAGGGGAGAGAGTACAGATGTGAAGTGTGGGAGGGGAGAGAGTACAGATGTGAAGTGTGGGAGGGGAGAGAGTACAGATGTGAAGTGTGGGAGGGGAGAGAGTACAGATGTGAAGTGTGGGAGGGGAGAGAGTACAGATGTGAAACTGTGGGAGGGGAGAGAGTACAGATGTGAACTGTGGGAGGGGAGAGAGTACAGATGTGAACTGTGGGAGGGGAGAGAGTACAGATGTGAAGTGTGGGAGGGGAGAGAGTACAGATGTGAAGTGTGGGAGGGGAGAGAGTACAGATGTGAAGTGTGGGAGGGGAGAGAGTACAGATGTGAAGTGTGGGAGGGGAGGGAGTACAGATGTGAAGTGTGGGAGGGGAGAGGGCGAATGTGGGACCAAACCGGTTCAGTGGGTTGGTGATCAGCATCAAGAGTTCACTGATGCTCATTAATCTCTGTTTTGTCAGAGAATGAAAGTTGGACAGAAAGGTGATTCTTTCCAGGAAGTTATGTAGGGGGTTGTTTTGCCTCCCACCGTAACTTTGGCAGAAGCAGTGTAAGATCACTTTACGCTGTACTGGTGAGAGAGTCGGTCTCATCAATTAATGTAACTATAGAGTGTGTTTGTTTTAATACTGATATTGCTTTCTATGATTTCTTCAACTGAATGGGTCTGACTCCCATTCGATCCAAACTACTCATTTAATCATACAAAGAGTTAGTGGGTGGGCCAGCACATTAGATGTATTGGTATTAGGTAGATACATCAGCATTAGAATTTAAATAAAACTTCCATAATATTGTCTTCTCTTTATCGAGGGGACCTGTGCAAGGCATCAATGGACTGTACTGATGAGCTTGCAGTCTTTTGCTTGACTTATTTCATCTTGCTAATCGAGCCAGGACATAAAGCCTCTACACAGCTCATCAAATATCAGAATTCAACAGGGAATTGCTTTGACTGGCAAAGAGTAATTTTCGGGAAAAGTATGTCTTCAATTTCCTCCTCTTAATTGTGTAACATTTTACACAACTGGAGGGATTGATTGCTTCCTGCATTTAACATAAGGTTAACCACTAAATTGGAGAGGAGGCATGAAAGCACGGAATCTCTTAGTCAGTTGTAGGGCGATCAGTTTCCGTCCATCATACCTATGTAAGCTTTGATTGTTTTTGTTTCATGTTAAAAAGTCAACCTTAGACTGAAGGGCTGTTCACTTTAATATTCCTTTCACTAAGTGAACACTATGTTCATTGAGAGCATTGTCATAACTAGTTGCAAGGACTGATTCCTGCATTGATTCACCTGTGTGTGTGTGCAGTAAAATATAAGAAGGAACAAGCAAAGGCCGCTCTGCCATTTAACCTATTCCATGACGATCCAGATGTCTGCACCAACGATGATGATGACGTCTATTGCAATCATCAGACCCGTTGCTCTCCAGTAGTGTTTCGTTGGACCCTTTGCTCAAACTCTTTATTCATGCTCACTTTCCAGTTTCAATGCCCTGGTCTATGATTTTCATTCAGTTTAAAGAACTTTCATTTTTCCATATAATCAGTGCATTATTTTCAGTTGCAGCTTTTGTGCTTCTTTCATGTCCATTGGACTTGGTTCTTTGGTGTGCATCAGTGTAAAAGTGGCGGTATAATTCAGGAGATTAGTGAGCGCAGCCTCGAAGTTGTATTTGGAACTGCTTTCCCTTTGAGTTATAGTTAGAGCTGGATGCTTCTGACTGTTTGAATACAGGACACACTAAACAATTGAGCTGGGTCTTATGCACAGAACATTGGCCTAGAAATTGGCCCGTGACCAATGTTCACTCTAATTTTTTTTTTGGCTGTGCGGTCCATTCAAAATCCGCGCACGCGCGTTTTTTTTTCCATTTAAAAGCCGGTGAGCCGGCTGCGCGGGACCTCCAAAGGGAGCATTGACCGTGACCATTTTTGCACCCCTCCGGACCTGAATGGCGGAGCCCGAGGCTCTCCAGATATTGTGCCTCGGGTAAAGGTCGCCTCTTGCTTGTCCTTGCCCAATATGGCGGGCGGCGCACTTCCGTCCGGAAATGTGCACCCGCTTCCTTCCCGCCATATCGGGGCCTTAGTAGTCTGAGTAGCGCCCGATAAGCGGGCACCGCATGGACCCATTTCATGGCCATTGTCTTTTCCACGTGAGCTATTTGTGGGGTCTCGGTTTGCCATAAAAGGAGATCCTCAGCTTTGTTTTTCCTCCCAATCCCATCTGCAAAAACTCTGAGACAGTGGCGTTCGCTTCTCACTTGTTCCTTTCTTAACAGAAGTAGCAAAATATTTGTTTCCTGAGTTAATTCCCCTGAATGATGCCCGCAAGGAATGCACTATTGCACATGATGTGCTTTCATGTGGCCCACCACTAAATAGATTAAAAAAGGTCAAAATGACAGCTGGTCATTAGTTTTCTTTATTACCACTTCACTTCCCAAGAGACTGTGAACACAACATGCTGTGCGGTGCACAGTCAACCTGAATTGTTGGAAAAACAAAGACATTTCACTGTAGGTAATATTTCAAGCTGCAGTTTTACTTAATAACAGATCAGTCAAGATGAGAATATTCAAAGCAGTAATTTTTTTGCAATGCTTAATCCCCCCCACCGGCTTAAGCAAGGAGTGGAAGGTTTTACTTTATGGTATTTTTCTGTGTATAGAATCATAGAAATTACAAGACTATTTGGTCCATTGCCAGTCTTGATGCTAGTTCTTTACTAGCTCTATCTAATGCTATTCCCCTGCCCTTTCCCCATATCTGTTTATATTCCTTTTCGAATATTTATCCAGTTCTCTTCTACATGATGTCACAGCCACTCCGTGTTCTAATAAGAACGTAAGAAACAGGAGCTGGAGTAGGCCATTCGGCCCCTCGAGCCTGCTCCGCCATTCAATAAGATCATGGCTGATCTGATCTTGGCCTCAACTCCACTTTCCCGCCCACTCCCCATAACCCTTGACTCCCCTGTAACTCAAATGTCTGTCAATCTCCGCCTTGAATATATTCAATGACTCCGCCTCCACAGCTCTCTGGGGTAGAGAATTCCAAAGATTCACGACCCTCTGAGAGAAGAAATTCCTCCTCATCTCCGTCTTAAATGGGCGACCCCTTATTCTGAAACTATGCCCCCTAGTTCTAGATTCCCCCACTAGGGGAAACATCCTCCCTGCATCTACCCTGTCAAGCCCCCTCAGAACCTTATATGTTTCAATAAGATCACCTCTCATTCTTCTAAACTCCAATGAGTATAGGCCCAACCTGCTCAACCTTTCTTCATAAGACAACCCCTAATAGCCCGTCAAGTGAGAGAAAATTCTTGTACCTTCCCCTTTCATTCTACCAGTGCCAATCCTGAGTTTCTACCCCCTTGTTACTGATACGGCAATCGTTTGGAAGTGATCTTTCATTATTTACCCTCTCACAAACCTTTTTTGAAGATCCTCTCTTAACCTCCTCTGTGTGCAAACCGATCTTTCATCTGATTAATTTAAGAAAACTTCTCTGCAAGCTCCCGCTCAGTCAGGCCGCTGAGGAGAGGGTTGTGCCAACCTGTGCACGGTTTTGTACCACCTAGTTCCGGTCACAAGAGTAGGATGACTGGGTCAAGAGCACCTTTTTGAGGGGCAATCAAAACCAGGAGGAAAAATGACCTGTAAAAACGGAGGGAGAAAAGTATTAAAAAAATCGAGAACTTCAATGGGATTGGCTTGGCGGTACAGTCACTCACATGTTCTAACCTGCGGTGTTACAGATTTGGGCTTGTAGTTTTGATTGCATGTGCAGCCAATTTCTAGGTATACCTGTGCCATCAGTACCCAGCAGATACCAGACACCCTCCTGAATCAGGCAGGAGCCTCATTAATCTATGCCAATCATGGTCCTATGACGTGCATAAGACCTCCTATACAATTCTAACACCCTGCCGGGCAGGGCGTGTGCTGTGGACGGTCCCCTCAGTAAAACCTAGTGGTACAGCAGAGGAGGCCTGCCTGAGGAATGGGGTGGCCGGGCCGTCTGATAGTTAAAATCCACCCCGAAGAGGCTGCCATGCAGTGGGTTTGACCAGCCTCAACACAGTGTGCGCCCAAAACACAGAGGGGGTGAAATTTGAGTTGGGTGGGGGCACAAAATGGGCGGCATCGCATCTGCCGGCACTTATACTGAAGTCAATTGAACTGAATACTGGACGGGACGTATAACGAGCGGTAGATGGGATGCCGCCTGTTTTATGTCCCCGCCAAAGTCGAATTTCACCCCCAATAACTGCCCATAACTTAGCACCAATTGGCAGTGTCACTCAGAAGCCTGAGAATCTGGGTGTGCTTGCTGCTGACATTCGGCGCCAGAAGTGAGGAGAAAGCCTTCTGTCCTTTTAGCTCTGCCGTTCCAGTCTTGCTAAGCACAACACTTTGCAAAAGAAGGGTCGGGGAACTGCTTGGCTGGTACTGCGTTCTGTCTGTAGTTCAAGCCACTTTCCATTGCTGTAGGTGTCACGACTGCTGCCAACTCCCTGCCCACAGCCCACACCAGCTGAGTCATCATCCTACAGTTCAGCTGCAGACTCTCAGACAGTGGGAGAGCAACTTGACACTTCCTGTCTACCCTCTGATTTATGTTCACCCACGTAATGAAAAGTAGGACAACCTTGCCTCCTTGTTTACTTGATTATCATTGGAGCAAACTGATTCCAATCCATCAAATCCAGTGCCAGATCCAGTCTCCAGAATTCACTCCCGTCACTGTTTAAAGTGCCCTGAATCCTACATTTTCTGATTTAGTCCTAATGCACGATATTTAATATTTTTGGCTGCCGTAATGCGAGCACTTTTACATCAGTGCAAAGTGCATTCGGATGTGCCTCAACATAAAGGTGGCCCTATAACTCCTGAGCCAGGCCAGGGGTCTGAAGCTGAGAGTTGTGAGACCACCTCTGATAGACAGGTAGCCTCACGCCACTTAGGCTTTGCAATGTGCGCAGTATCATTCCAGCCAAGTTTCAAAAGTGCCCAGACAGTCCATTAGACCTCTTGGGAACTTCTTAACATTAAAGGGATTCTATATGAAGTTTAAGAGAAAGCAGACAGTCCTACCGACTGTGTCAGCCGTGGCTCAGTTGGTAGCACTCTCGCCTCTGTGTCAGAAGGTTGTGGGTTAAAATCCCACGCCAGAGACCTGAGCACAAAAATCTAGGCTGACACTCTGAGGGAGTGCTGCAGTGTCAGAGGTGCCGTCTTTCGGATGAGACGTTAAACTGAGGCTCCATCTGCTCGCTTAGGTGGATGTGAACGATCCCATGGCACTATTTTGAAGAAGAGCAGGGGAGTTACCCCTGTGTCCTGGCCAATACTTACCCCTCAATCAACATCACTAAAAAACAGATTATCTGGTCATTATCACAGTGCTGTTTGTGGGAGCTTGCTGTGCGCAAATTGGCTGCCATGTTTCCTACATTACAACAGTGACTCCACTTCAAAAGTACCTCATTGGTTTGTAAAGCGCTTTGGGACGTCCTGAGGTCGTGAAAGGCGCTATATAAATGCAAGTCTTTCTTTTTTTTCACCATATTAATGGGGGTGAATTTCCCCGGAGTTCTCCCGCTCCTCCTTTGGGCAAGAGCCGTGGAAACCTTGGAAAATTGGCCTAAACGTTGTTTTTGATGTTTTTCCGAGGTTTTGTGCTGCAGACATCAACTGCACTCAGTGTCAGTGAAGGATGGAATTTTGAAACTTTCGCAAAACGCCTTCACTGTTTAAA
The DNA here is from genome assembly GCA_030390025.1 of Squalus acanthias. Classification (NCBI taxonomy): domain Eukaryota; kingdom Metazoa; phylum Chordata; class Chondrichthyes; order Squaliformes; family Squalidae; genus Squalus; species Squalus acanthias. The sequence goes on along the minus strand of CM059436.1, from coordinate 16,541,222 downwards.
AAAGTTTCCAGTGGTATATTTATAGTGTGGTTCAAATGTAGATTTCCCCATTTGAAGTCTTTGAGGGTGGCTAGTTTGTACACCAGCTAAAAAGGGAGGGTGAGCGACAATGAATATCTCTGTGATCTCTGCTGTCACCTAGAGAATAGTGAAGCTGATCAGAGTTGGCACCCCTGCTGCTTCTCTCCTCTCTCCAGGTCAACTTAGAAATTGCTGGGGGGCGGGTGGGGGGAAATGAAGTTTGGCAACAGTCCCTTTAACTCCATCACTAGACATGCTTTTGAAAAACGTGGGACCGATCCTGTGAGTTACAGGATAGGTTCAGCAGTAAAACAATTGACAGAAAGATTTTCTGTTCATTATCCTGGGTTGCTATCGGAAAAGTACCTAGATACCAGGGCCAGTCCTGGGATCATAGGAAACTAACATTCACCTAATAAAGTAACCTAAAGTACAGAAGCCAAAGTATGTAGGGTAAGAAGGGCCGAAAAGACTCAAGACTGTATCGGTGCCGTCTCCTGCTCTCGCCCTGAACTAGAACATTTCATTCACTATGCTTCCAATTTCCACCCTTCCCTCACCTTCACATGGTCCATCTCCGACTCTTCCCTTCCCTTCCTCGACTTCTCCATCTCCATCTCTGGGGATAGGTTATTGACTAACATTCACTACAAGCCCACCGACTCCCACAGCTACCTGGACTACACTTCCTCCCACCCCGCCTCCTGTAAGGACTCTATTCCATTCTCCCAGTTTCTCCGTCTCCGCCGCATCTGCTCTGATGATGCCACCTTCCATACCAGTGCTTCCGACATGTCTTCCTTTTTCCTCAACCGAGGATTCCCCTCTACCGTGGTCGACACGGCCCTCGACCGTGTCCGTTCTATCTCCCGCACATCTGCCCTCACCCCTGCCCCTCCCTCCCGGAACCACGATAGGGTTCCCCTTGTCCTCACCTTTCACCCCACCAGCCTCCACATTCAACGGATCATCCTCCGCCATTTCCGCCACCTCCAGCGTGATCCCACCACCAAACACATCTTCCCCTCACCTCCCCTTTCAGCATTCCGTAGGGACCGCTCCCTCCGCGACACCCTAGTCCACTCCTCTACCACCCCCAGCACCCCTTCCCCTTCGCCCGGCACCTTCCCGTGCACGCGCAGGAGATGCAACACATGCCCTTATACCTCCCCTCTTCCCACTGTCCAGGGCCCCAAACACCCCTTCCAGGTGAAACAGCGATTTACTTGTACTTCCTGCAATTTAGTATACTGTATTCGCTGCTCACGATGTGGACTCCTCTACATTGGGGAGACCAAACGCAGATTGGGTGACCGCTTTGCGGAACACCTCCGTTCAGTCCGTAAGGGGGACCCCGAGCTCCCGGTGGCCTGTCACTTTAATTCACTGCTTCACTCCCACTCTGACCTCACCGTCCTCGGCCTATTACACTGTTCCACGGAAGCTCAGCGTAAGCTCGAGGAACAGCACCTCATCTTTCGTTTAGGCACGCTACAGCCCTCTGGACTCAATATCGAGTTCAACAATTTTAGATCATAACCTCAGCTCCAATCACATTTATATTTTATTTTATCCACCCTTTTATTTGTCCCCCCCCCCACCTTTTTTTTCCTCCTAGAAGCTGGCAGCTGTCCTTCATTCTGCCAGTGGATTTCACACTTCATTCAGCCTTAATCTGTCACATTAACACCACCTCCAGCCTTGCATATCTCTTAATGTCTCTTATTGTCTCTTCATCTCCCCCTTTGTTCCTTTATCCCCTCCCCCTTTTCCCAGCTTTACTCTGGCCTTAAATCTATTTGATTTCCGGCTCTTCCCAGTTCTGATGAAAGGTCATCGACCTGAAACGTTAACTCTCTTTCTCTCTCCACGGATGCTGCCTGGCCTGCTGAGTTTTTCCAGCGTTTTCTGTTGTTATTTCGGATTTCCAGCATCCGCAGTATTTTGCTATCGTCAAGTATGTAATTGTTGCCTCTGGTCTTTGCAGTACTGCCTGCTCAATGATGTAGCTTGGAATGGCCACTTGCTGTCTGGAGGAAGGGTCCTGATTGGTCCAGCAGATGCAATCGCTCTGCTTTTCACGAACAGTATTCCTCCCTTCATTGATTGTGTTAAGATCTTCGATTTTGAGTTTCTTTTCCCCCCAGTATTCTCACACGGATAATTCTTTTATATCGATGACCTGTGAAATCTATTTAATGACTGGTAGATGCTTTCACATTGTTGAACGGAACAAGGGATTTATTTCCAAAGGTAGAAGGCCAGTGTTTCTGTTTATAATTTAGCAGTTCAGTGGCAGAATAACATAGCAAGCATTCGTGTGTTGGAAGGTTTTTGGGAAGGTTACCATGACAACATAATTGGTGCATGGTTTAAGAAACTGTTATGTATCTGTCTTTTCGCAAGTGCTGCTTAATTCCTTTCATCCTTCTCCCAAAATGCTACTTAGCAATCTAAAAATGTAACGGAGGCGATGTTAATTTTTCACCACTTTACAATAAAATTATGCATAGGTTGAAGAATTTTTTTTAAAGAGATCACAAGCTGCTTAGTTTACAGTATTACTTCAGCTTTAGTCAGATGAATGCAAACTCATTGCCTGCAATTACTCTTTTTAATAGAGCAAATATTTTTGTAATTATACACTCCTGCTTCACAATGCTCTCTCCTAGAATGTGCAATGGGAGCTCTTCCAGCACTTTCAAATTGTCAGCCAAAATAAATGACGGTAAAAGATAGGACGATTTGGGGCGAATCTTTCTGGACATCATCATCAACATCATTCTTTCTGTGTTGCTGTGGTGCATAAGGGAGTAACCAGTCGACACCATCCAATTCTGTCCTGGGCTTTAGCCACCAGACCTCGTTGTTGCAGGGGCAGTTCAGCTACATCTGTTGTCGCTGTGCTGCGCACAGTTTCTCTTGGTTGACCTCTAACTCTTCTCCCTGGTGGCTTCCATTTCCATGTTTGCTTAGGGATCCTTATGTCAGGCATTCTCAGAATGTGACTAATGTACGTCCACCTTCTCTTCCGATCTGTTGCAGTCAGTGGTGGCATCTGTGCTCTCTGAAGCACACGTTCGTTCGCAACTTTGTGAAACCATCTGATGATGAGCTGTTAAGCTTCTTTTGGACGGCTTTGTTGGGCCACCATGCTCCTGATCCAATTAGGAGTACAGCCAGCGCATTGCTCTTCAAAACTCTCAACTTTATTTCTTCTGCAGTCACATTTGATTTCCAGATTGAGTGAAGCGTTTGAAAAGCTCCGCTCGCGCTCCTGATGCAAGCTTTGACATCTTGGCATGCAGTCTCTACCGTCTTACACAACACTGCCTCGGTAGGTGAAAGAATGCACAGTTTGCAGTCATTCACCTTCCAGGTGCATATCTTCGTCAGGGTCGACATTAACTTTCATGAATTGGATTTTTTGCATCGTTAATGTGTAACCCAACTTTTCGGGCTGTGTCTGCAAGATCATTCGTCTTTCCTTGCATATCTTCCATATTTTCATTTAATGAGGCAGATTTCGTCTGCAAAGTGTAGGGCCTCGATCTTAACCTCATCCCTCCCTCGCCTAGCGAGAATGGTACATGTGGGGTTGGGGTGGTAAAATTAGGCCAAGTCCACTTACCGGCCTGAGGTCGCTCCGTTCCCACCGGCACCATTTCATCTTTGACAATTTACAAGTGGGCCGAGGCTCCCGTTACAGGCAGGCAGGGGGCCTACTTTAAATGCAAAAGTCACGGCCTGATGACAGCATCGATGCTGCGATGTCATGTTAACGAGGAATCAGGGGAAGGCCCGCCTGGTGTCAAACCTGACAGCAGAACCACGGCGGGAGTGGCCAGAAGAGGCCAAGGTAAGTTTAAAAAAATAACTTTGCTGGGAAATCCTTGTGGGCCAGGAGGAGCAGGAGTGCTCCCCCGAGGCCTCGCAAGGAGTCCTTGGGCCTCCCCAGCCCCGGCCTTGGCTCTCCCTCTGCGCGCTGCCATCGGCTGCCATATCCCTTGCCCAGCACTGGGGTTATGTCAAAGGACCGTTCCCTTGGGTCCCCAGCGACCCAATGCTCCCGATCCGATTTCCCGCTCCCGCCCGCTGGCCCTGACGTCAGCACTCCCGGTTTCGGGGAGGGAGACTGTCCTGGATTATTTAAATGAGGCCCGGGAGTTAGAATGGCCCAGGGCCTCACGCTGAGCTCCCTATGGGGGTTTCCCTCCCGCTCACAGCCCCGCCTGTCCTGAACACGCAATCCCGCCCACCTCCCCACCCCAGTTAAATTCCTGGCCTGGGTCCTCGGTTCTACACTGGTCTGTGCAACGACTGGTTTCCGAACTACCTCACATACTTCGAGAATCTGCCGTAATTAATTTCTGTCGACACTGTCAAATATCTTCTGAAAGTCAATGAAATTCAGCACCACTGGCAACTGCCAATGTTTGTTTTGCTCAGTGATATTACAAAGAGTGAAGATCTGGTCAATGCAAGATCTGTTCTGGTGAAAAGCAGCTTGCTTTTCTCGTGGTCTGCTATCGATGGCTGCCCTAATTCTGTTGGGGATAATGGTACGGAAGAGTTTGCCAGGGGCAGAGAGCAATGCAATCCTTGGGGAACCTGACAATGATTCTTTTTGTCCAACCTTTTGGTGCGACTTCTTTGTCCCACATGAAATTAAATCGACACGGATTGTAGTCAAGATTTCATCTCCACTTTCTTTGAGTAATTCCACACAAATTGTTATCCTTTCCGCCTGCGTGCTGCCAACTACAGCCCATGCTGCCAGTCCCGAGCCCGGATAAAGGAAGAGGGTTGCGCGGGTAGGGCTAGCCAACCTGCCATGTTAAACTCCGCTTGCTACAGAAACAGAAATCGGAACGCGTCACTCTCATAACCAACACCCTAGAGTGATTGGCTGTTCCCTAGCGACTGTGTCAGCTGTGGCTCAGTGGGCAGCACTCTCGCCTCTGAGTCAGAAGGTTGTGTGTTCATAGGCCCGCTCCAGAGACTTGAGCACAAAAATCTAGTGCTGAGGGAAGGGCTGCACTGTCGGAGGTGCCGTCTTTCGGATGAGACTTATAAACCGAGGCACCGTCTGCTCTCTCAGGTGGATGTATAAGATCCCAAGGCACTATTTCGAAGAAGAGCAGGGGAGTTATCCCCCGGGTCCTGGCCAATATTTATCCCTCAATCAACATCACTAAAACAGATTATCTGGTCATTAGCACATTGCTGTTTGTGGGAGCTTGCTGTGCACAAATTGGCTGCCGCGTTTCCTACATTACAACAGTGACGACACTTCAAACAGTACTTCATTGGCTGTAAAGCGCTTTGGGACGTCATGAAAGGTGTTATATAAATACAAGGCATCCATTTTTTTAGAATGTGGAACTCGCTACCACAGGGAGTAGTTGAGGCAAATAGCATAGATGCATTTAAGGGGAGGCCAGAGAAACCCGTGAGGGAGAAAGAAATAGAAGGTTATGCTGACAGAGTTAGATGAAGAGGGGTGGGAGGAGGCTCGTGTGGAGCACGGACCAGTTGGGCCGAATGGCCTGTTTCTGTGCTGTAAATTCTATGGGGGAAAAATTAGGTCGCGCCCCGTTTGGGGCGCAAATATTGCCTGGACGCAAATATTAGCGCCTGGCGCTAATTATCGCCACTGACTGGAAACTTCACTTTTACCGCCCCGGGAGGTGAGTGGAGCGCTAAATCAGGCGCTGCACACCTGTCTTAAGGCGCAAAGGCCGAGCAGTGAGGCGCTAACTCAGCGCGCGAACGCAGCGCAGGTGCTGCCAGTTAGCGAGGGAACACAAACACACTGGCGCCGGCCAGTTCTTAAAGCGGGGGGGGGGCCAACTGTTAGGATCAGTAGGCAAAACTACCTCACAAAGCGTTGACTCAATGCAGAAGTCTCTCTTTCTCTCTCTCCGAATCTCTCTCTCTCTCTCAGAACGAGTGGTGCAAAAAAGTCAACCACAGAAAAAGACAGGAAAAGGCCCCCTTTAAATAGCGCCCCCCCCCAGCCCCACAGCGATTGATAGCGTTCCAGTCTTCCGGTCGTTGGATGCGTCAGGCGGTAAGGCAGGGGGCGCCACTCAATTTCCGCTCCGGGGCGCCACAAGGGCGTTGCACCATGGAATGACGTCACAATCTGCGCGCGCAGGTGGTCGCAGCGGTAAAGTTTAGCGCCGCCGCACAATGTCTAGTTAAGTTCCGGAGCGGCGCAAACATCGCTGCGCCCGGGCGTTAGCGGCTTTGCGCCCCATTAGTGCCCTCTTAAGGCGCTAACGGGAGGCGCAACCAACTGAATTTTTACCCCTATGTCATTCTGTGACCGAGGCATAGGAACTCAGTGGGCTAGAAATTCGGTATCGCCCCGGTTGGGGTGCTACCTTTTGAGAATTTGGAAGTTTAGCGCCAGGCGCTAATCAATCTCGCTCTCCGCTAAATTCAGTCTCAGCGCTTAAAGAATGCAGGGGAGCGATAAATCAGGCGCTAATGGCGTAGGTGAGTGGCGTTAGGCTCCAAGCGATACCGAATATGAGGTGCTGTGTAATCGGGAGTGAGCATTGGCGCAGGCGCCTTCCAGCCATTAAAGGGGAGGGTCACTGGAGTCTGCACACCAGCCCCCAGTGATTCGGGGAGTGCGGAACGGCGATATGCTGTGGGATGAAATGCAAAGTCCACTAACGGCCCGCAACACTCCGGGGACTAAGCAGCCTTTATTTGGCTGCAGGTACATCCTGGCACTCATCTCTGAACTTTGGAACGGAAGTTCCTTGAGAGTTGGGGCACATCCCTTTAAGTAGCTGGCTGGTTCATGCCTCCGCTGTCGGCGCGAGGCGGTTTGCAGATCGGGCGCCCAGCGAGCGTTGCACACTCGCTGATGTCACGATCTGCATGACGAAAGGGACCGAGGCTCTAACTTATCAGGGCCGGTGAATCTGCCGTGCGGGGCGGGATTTGTCCCGCCGCGGCGCTACTGCCTGAGAGCCCTGTTAGCGCCCCCGCCGGGCACTAACACGCCGAATTTCTCCCCCAGTGTTCCTTAAAATAGGGGATGTTGAAGGAGGGGGCAGAAATCCCTGATAAAATATTCACTGGATTCTGGATGAAGTGGGCTTGATGAGTCAAATGGGCTCTGGAATTTCTTTTTTGTGTGACGGACAGCAGCCAAACCCTGAAACAGCAGGAAGCTGGTGCCCCGAAGAGCCCTCCGCTCAAGGTTGGCTCAAAGCTTTGGGTTGGTTACTGGAATGTGCGAACTGTGCTTCGAGCCAGTAAACTGGCACAAGTTGTCAATGAGATGAACAAGTACTCTATTGACATGTTGGGCGTTAGAGAATGCTGTTGGCCAGCAGTTGATTCCACAAAGCCCAAGCAGTTAGAACAGGCAAGGTGACTGCCAAGAGTTTTTTTTTAAGCAGACATTTTTTCCAGGTTGCTGCCATTGCACTGTCTCCAGCCTGTTCTCCCCCGTGTACAGGCTGGATCTCATACAATGGCAGGAACTTTTCCACCTGCACTTTGCGCTCCTTCAGGCTAAAAGGTGGACATACATAACTATGTTCGTTCTGAGTTTACTGAATCCTGAGCTCACTGCTGGTAAAGTGACAAATTTGAACAAATTGAACTCCTCACTGCTTCAGTCTGGGGAGCATAGCACAGACTGGTGGTGGATAGGGGGGCGAGGGGGTTCTGTGCAGGCAGGGTTGGGAGGGGGCTGAAAGGAGAAGAGAGTGATAGACAGAGACAGATGTTTCTTCGAGGGGTCTACAAGGAGAGATGGACCCTTTTTGAGGGAGGAAGGGACAGACGGACAGATCCTCTTGATCGGGGTGTAAGGGAGAGGAAGAGAGACACTGTTCTGGGGGTGCGGAGTGGGTGGGGTGGGGTAGGAGCGGGTGCAATTCTGTCTGCTGGGATAGTAAAAGATAATTACTGTTGGAGCTTAATGAGTTGACATTATAATACAGTATATCCTTTGACTCACTGAGTAATGCCATGGAAGACCCATGAGTATTGGATTACATCATTTTTAGAAAAATATAAAATATAATTAATGGGTACAAGGGAATGATTTCAAGGCTCTAGTCTAAACTCAAAATTGAGAGTTACAAACTGCTTGATCTTTCACTCACAGTTCATAACATCATCTAGATCCTCTGTTAAATTAGTGTCTAATAATCACTCCTGCTATCCATTACTCTCTTTATATACTGTTTTGAACTGTAAGGTGCAGGCGGTTTAGTCGACTAGGCTGCACTAACCACTCATTATGACATTATGGTTATAATGACTGTTCCAGCATACTTAATGTTTCATATTAGGAAAAATACGCTGATGAAATCAGAAGGAGCACCCAGTTTGGGAAATGATGCTCTTTTTCAACATAAAACATATTGGAAATGTTGTTCTAGTAGGCACGACAAATCCAAAGTGTGAGGCAATAGGAGCAGATTAAGATCTTATGCTGTGCTGCTTTCAATCTCCTAAAGTTGACCTAGGAATGTTGGGCGTTACCATCTCTGATGTGGTAGCATCTCTGATGTAATTCACATTATTTATGGCTCTTGTCTAACAGGGGAGCCTCATACAACAGCTGTGCTATGATGTGCCTCTCATTATAGCACACTTTCAAGTTTTTTTTTGAGAGGTAGGGTATGAGGTCTTCAGTGGTGAAGGGAAGGTCCACTGTGCATAATCTTTAATTAAACAAATAGCAATGGTGGTAACTTCAGGAGTAAGTGTGACGCTATTGAGGACATCTGTGTTTTATTTTGTGAGAATCAAACATGCTGGGTTGAAACCACATTGTACAATAATCGGAATGAATGCGTTAGCCCATTTATTGGTTTGAAATCGTGTTGTGCGATATTAGTAACGAATGTTAACACGCTCGTACCTAACACTGGTCAACATGGTTTCGACCCAGCTGATTAATAGTTGGTAGTAGCCAACATTCCTGAGCGCCCAGCTGCATATTCTGCGAAAGCAACAAAATATCTAGTCCATCCGTTGGGTGTCAACGCGCAAGTTTAGCGATACATTTTGTATTTTTAAATGTGAAATCTCCTCCAGGTTATAGTCTTAAAACAATCACCATACTGCTGAACTGTACCTCCTCAATGACTGACAGAGTGGTGTTGACAATTTCCATTGGGATTCTCAGAGTAAGACTGGCTTCTCAACCAAGGAGATTAGTGTGGACCTGGGATGTTAATATAGGAATAAAGCGGAAAGGGAGTGGGTGGAAATTGGGGGGGTGGGGGGAAATTACAAAACTGAAATATGTCCATTTTATTTTTAGTCTAAAGTATTTCTAATGCTGATTGTGTCATGTGTACTGTGGAGCAAAAGATTTGGATCTGGTTGAAGTGCCCCTGGTGTCCCTTCATGGATTGACCAGGTGGCTGAGAATGTTTGGAAAGCGAAGACAACCATTGGTTAATTGCATTGTGTCCGGACTCTGGACACGAGTTGACCATTTTCCGTCTTTTATCAACCCTAGGCCCATATATCCCTCCATGGTCAAAAACTGATCCAATTCCTTTTTGCACGCTTCAGCTAAGTCCACTGTACTAAGGCGAAAGTGTAACTGAAGTGCGAGGATGTTATTCCTTTCTTCAGCTTGGTTTTATAGCTGTGGCTCTCCTACTGTGGTTTTGAGCAAGACATCTTCTCCGACCAGAATATTGAATCCTTTCATTATTTTAAAAACTTGAATTTCATCCTCCTCATTACGCTAATTAGATGAAACTCTTCAGCATTTCGTCATAGTTCAATAATCTAAAAGCTGTAATATTATTTTTGCCTTTCTCTGAAACCTTTTAAATTACCTTTTTTTGATAATGATGATTGGAAATGGCCACAAATTGGGCCGCATAATGCCCATTTTACAGGCGCTACACGTCCTCCCAAGTTCCTAAAATGGGTGCTTCTGAATTTCTAGGCCAATGTGTTCTAGTCTGTTACTATAATGTCCTTGGATTTATATTCGGTAGGTTCAGTTATATTTCCCAACACTTGGCTTGGCTTTGTAGCTGCTGCCATGCACTGTAATGGTGCTTTCAATGTGGACCAACTAGTAAAACTAGACATTTTTCCTGACGCACCTTATTGAATGATATAACCTCCACTTGGAATCATTTTTAGCACTAATGTGCATTACCTTCTCTCAGTGCTATCCCTTTGCTCTAAGCATCTTGCTTTCCCACAAAATTGGACCCCTCGAAAGTTTGGACGTATTTGTGAACTTGTATCCTTGCCTGGAATGTCCCGGGGGGGGGGGGGGGGGGGGTGGATTCCCTCCGATTTGTCGCCTTAACTTTGGCGGAAAACCCGGAGAAACGGCGGAAACAGCTGTTTATGGAGCTTCTCTGGGATCTCCGCTGAAGCTACGGTGGAAGATCAGGAGAAATTCTGCGGAAATTTTACCCCTCTATGTTTTTTGATGCATCCGTTGTTTATTGATAGTGTGAACAGTAGAAGCCCTCGGACTGAGCACTGGGTTACTCCATTGTTCCTAGCTATCAAACTATTTCTACTGTCATTGATCAAATCGTACTGCTATCATTGACCTCTATTCTTTGCTTTCTTTTATGTAACCTCATTTAGTCTTGGTATCTACTAATCCAATGCAGAAACTATTAAATAATTATCCATGGCCATATATCTTCTAACAATGCTACTTAACAGCAGAAAAAACCATAAATAGGATGTAGCATCATTCACTCCTGAGCTGCTGCGGTGCTGTCTCATTAATTAGAAAGATCTTCTGAGTCACTCACATTGAACAGTTGACATCTTGTCTGTGCATCTAAAGCTGTGGAGAGGCAGCCCCACACACATTCATATTCAAATGGTTGTCTGGTAAGCAGCAGCCTATTTAATTCAGATAACACCGGCTCATGAAAATGAGAACGATTGTTGTTCGTTGACTTATTCATCGAATTACAGCCAATTCAGGTAGGCATTTATATACGTTTATGATGCCAGAGAGTAACGCTCTCTGTGGTTTGAAGTGTTTGCACTTGCAGTCTTAGTGTGCTTGATGTTTTGGTGATGCTTTGTTTACACAGTATCTATTTTTTCCTCGCTGTATCTTTTCAGAAGTAACGGAGGATTGTTAATTATTTAATTCTGTTTTATTTTCAGCTTTCCCTATTCGAGGAAATGGACAAATGGTGGAGTGTCCCCTGGGTTACAAGCAGGTTAATGCCACGCATTGTCAGGGTAAGTGTGTTAAGAGATTCCCCAGTTAACAGATTTCACGGCCGTGCCTTATGTAAGCGATAAATGCTGTTTCAAAGGCTCGTTTTACATTGGAGGCTGTGGTTTTCAACTACAGTGAAAATACTTAAGGGGGCAAGAGAGCAAGTCAGTAGGGTGTCTGACTGTCTTCAGATGATTTCTCTCGCACGTGCTGCTGCTGAGAAATCAAGAGGTTCACTTGACGGTAGCGCAACGTTTCTTTAAAGGAATAATAACACATGACAAACTCAAACGTGGACGTCAATTTAGGTTTTTAAATGTCAGAGTCTGTTTAACGGTCGACTTCACCTTGTGCTAAACTGCTCCCCAAAGGACTAAAACCCACAACAAATGCACCCCTTCTCTTTCATTAACTCTGCTATATCTGGAGCGTTACATGGCAAAGAATGCATTATGTGAGTATATTTCTTTTCCCCATAAAATACAGAATTAAAGGATAAAAAGTGACTGCAGTCAAATTAATATGTCATATTTTAGAAGAGCTGAGCCCTAATGAAGGGAGGCAACATCTGGGGAGAGATATAAAACAAGACAGGAGAAAGTCTGAGCAAAATGGAATGCTATAAGCATGTACTGCGGAGGGTGAATACTAATTATATAACACAAGCCACAATATGATTCTATTACTTGTACCGAAGTAAATTAAACCCGATACCATTGCCATTCCAGTCAAGTGATTCTTCAATAACAACAGTTTCCATTTAGATTATGCCTTTAACATGAAAAACATCCTAACGATAGGTAGGGAAACAAAAGCTTAGCCACAGATTGTGGGATTTGGAGAGATGGTTAGGCTGCAGTTAGAATATTGGGCGGAACTTTCAACCTCGGCGGGGGGGCGGGCATGAAATGGGCAGCAATGGATCAGCTGCTTGGTATGCACCCCATCCGAGCGGGTTGTATAATAGGCGGCTGATTCGCTGCTGTCTGCTTCATGCCACCGCCACAGTTGAAGGTTCTTCCCATTGTGTGCAGTTTTGGACACCCTGCTTTAGGGAGGATGTCGAGGCCACGGAGAGGGTGCAGAAGAGATTTACTAGGATGATGCCCAGTCTCGGAGGCTGTAGTTATGAGGTAAGACTGGAAAACTTGGGGCTCTTTCCAGTAAATCAGAGAAGATCTGATGGAAGTGTTCGAAATTATGGAGGATTTTATTAAGGCAAATAGCGAAAGTGTATTTCCATTGGTTGTTGAGTTGAGGGCATAAATTTAAGGTCCTCCTCAAAAGAATGAAGGGAAAGATTAGGATTTATTTTTCTGAGAAGCTTTGTTTAGATATGAAATGCCCGACCAGAAACAGGAGGGGAAGCAGAATGTATCATAGCTTTTAAAAGGGAAGTGGATAAATATTTGAAGAAGAAATGGAAGGGAACTAAATGGATAGCTCTTTCAGAGAGATGGCACAGGCACAATGGGCGGAATGGCCTCCTTCTGCACTGTGAAACTCTGTGATAAACATGTGGGTGAGACATTTGTGGAACAAATTGGAGTGGTAATGTAAGAACTCCACCAGGACTGTGAAAGCTATGAGGCAGTCTAGAACCTTCTTCTGGCAGCCCGCATGACTCCGACATAGAAACATAGAATCTAGGAGCAGGAGTAGGCCATTCGGCCCGTCGAGCCTGCTCCACCATTCAATACGATCATGGCTGATCATCCAAGTCCAGTACCCTGTCCCTGCTTTAATCCCTACAGTACACATATCCCACCCTACCCCCGTAACCCCACGTATTTAATTCCCCCTAACATATCCCATCCTATCCCCATAACCCCACATATTTAATCCCCCCCTAACACTAAGGGTCAATTTATCATAGCCAAATCAACCTAACCCACACATTTTTGGACTGTGGGAGGAAACCGGAGCACCCGGAGGAAACCCACGCAGACACGGGGAGAATGTGCAAACTCCACACAGACAGTCACCCGAGGCCGGATTCGAACCCGGGTCCCTGGCGCTGTGAGGCACCAGTGCTAACCACTATGCCACCGTGTTGCCCTCTCCCCAACACACCCAGATCACCTCCAGAACCGGACCAGAAACTAACACACCCCTCCCCAGCCCCACAGATGGTAGTAAGGCATCAAATGACGCTGGTCCCAAACAGCATGTAGTTAGCAACATGTGCACCACCACAGCAAGAGCCCCGAAGGTGACCGTGTACTTCCCTGTTTGTACCGTGTGGCGATACCGTCGAGTAACTTCACAGACTGTACGTATGTATTCTCCTTTCTTAAAGAAAATTTAAAATAAAAGCAAAAACTAGCACCAAAAAAGATACTGGAGAAAAAAAAAAAGAAAGCAAGTATTCTAATATTTAAACAAAGGTCAGAAGCTTGTATCAACTCACTAGCATTACATAAGAACATCAGAATTAGGAGCAGGAGTAGGCCATTCGGCCCCTCGAGCCTGCTCCGCCATTGAATAAGATCATGGCTGATCATCGACCTCAACTCCACTTTCCCACCTGATCCCCATATCCCTTGATTCCCCTAGAGTCCAAAAATCTATCTCAGCCTTGAATATACTCAACGACTCATCCACAGCCCTCTGGGGTCGAAAATTCCAAAGATTCACAACCCTCTGAGTGAAGAAATTCCTCCTCATTTCAGTCTTAAATGGCCGACCCCTTATCCTGAGACTATGCCCCCTAGTTCTAGACTCTCCAGCCAGGGGCAACAACCTCTCAGCATCTACCCTGTCAATCCCCCTCAGAATCTTATATGTTTCAATGAGATCACCTCTCATTCTTCTGAACTCCAGAGAGTATAGGCCCAGCTGTAGTGGGGCCTAGTGTGACCTATCAGAAACCAAAAAATTCAAGAGCATTCAGCAGAGTTAATCGAAAATTAATACATAAATTAAAAAATAAAGTGGTTAGAATGTGCAACTCGCTACCACATGGAGTAGTTGAGGCGAATAGCACAGATGCATTTAAGGAGCAGCTAGATATGAGGGAGAAAGGAATAGAAGGCTATGCTAATGGTGTTAGATGAAGAGGGGTGGGAGGAGGCTCATGTGGACATAAACACCGGCATGGACCAGTTGGGCGGAATGGCCTGTTTTGTGCTGTGCATTCTATATAATTCTATATAAACATTCAAAATAGAATAGGTTAATAAAAGAGAGGTCATGCCAAGCATTTCTTGGAATTCTTTGAGAATGGAATAGAGTAATGGAATTAACAGTGCAAGTGGGTGTATTTAATCTTATGCATGAAATTCCTTACAAGAGACTTGCAGTTAAAGTGAAATATTATGGATCAAAAAGAGAGTGTGAATTTGATAATGATATGGCCGAACAGTAGGAGATGTAGGATGGGTAGTAATGGCAGTACTTCGAAAAGGGCAGCTGTGAGGATCATCTTGTCTCAGGATCATCCCTGGGTGGCAACTTGTTCATAATATGTATCTAATGGATATTGAATTAAGTGGTGTGATTGTTTGTTGTACACAGTTATGCGTGCAAGATATTTTGAGCAAAGGAGCGTTGGAAAGAAATTGTACGATATTTGAATATCGTACCACAGGACTATAGTTCAGAGATTTAGCAATAGAGCTGCTGAATGGCAAATGTAAGTTAAAAGTGTACTGAGAAATGTAACCAGCCCACCCGATCCTCCCTGACCCCGGTAATCCGACCACTTACCTGTGTGGCCTCCTACCGCAGCGCCATCTAGACTATGCTGAGACCCGAGGCCCAAAATCCAGGGCTTCTCGGACCTCACCATTTGAGGTTAACACTACAGGGGGCCATGGGGATGGCGGGGGGCTCCTGTGAGGTTTACACTATGTGGGGGTGGGTTGCTCCCGAATTTAACCCCCTATAAGTTTAAAGCAGTTACTTACAATTTTCTCATTAGGATTATTGCAGTGTATGCGTCAATAGATTCCGTGGCCTTACTGGTGCGCGACCACGATTTGGACTGCAGTGGCCTTTGAATGGCCGTCATGTCTATGCAGTATTTTCTCACCTGAGACTGAAACTATATTATCTGTGTCGTTTCTGTTTTGTGTATTTCCGTGGGGAGAAACATGGTTTGTTCTATTCATACATGTGATGCTTGGTTCAGCAATTAATCAAGCAATGCCTAGCAAGCCACTCAAAGGCAATTAGGGATGGGCAATAAATGCTGGCCGAGCCAGCGACGCCCACATCCCGTGAACGAATAAAAAAAAATGCAGTAAAAGTCGGGAACGGCGGCGTAGTGGTTATATTACTGGGCTAGTAATCCAGAGGCCTAGACTAATGATCCAGAGACGTGAGTTCAAATCCCACCACGGCAGCTGGGGAATTTAAATTCAGTTAATTAAATAAATCTGTAATAAAAGGCATCAGTAATGGTGACCATGAAACCACTGGATTGTCATAAAAACCCATCTGGTTCACTAATGCCCTTTAGGGAAGGAAATCTGCCGTCCTTACCCGGTCTGGTCTATATGTGACTCCAGACCCACGGCAATGTGGTTGACTCTTAACTGCCCTCTGAAATGGCCTAGCAAGCCAAGGGCTGGGCAGTAAATGCTGGCCTAGCCAGCGACGCCCACATCCCAGGAAGGAATTTTAAAAATGCAGTAAACGTTGCTTGCTAAACAAGCCAACTGCCAGAAGAAATGCCAAATCTTTGTTGAGCTTTTCCACGCCGCCATATTGAATAAATCACCCAGTTTTGTGGAGGAGTCTGTGAGGGTGCATTCACACACTATGGGCTGGATTTTCTCAATGGAGACGAGTTGGAGGCGGGACTGCTGCTTGTCATGTCAATGTCCCGCATCCATCATCGTCTGACCAACCAGAGGGATTTTCCCCTGATTGACCTTGTTAAGCCTGCCCTGCGGGCTCTGCAGGCGAATTAGGGAGGAAGTCACTGACAGAGCACGTCAACGTCAGACGTGCTATCTGTCAAGACTTCTTGAAAGAAGAAATGTCAGCGTTTGACAGCTCTGTGAAGCTGTCAAACACTGACATTCTCTGTAGTTTGATGAGTCCTTGTGTTCAGGACTCATCAAACCTTTCAACTTTGTCGATTTCACATGGCTGTTGGTTCGGAGGATCCAACAGCCAGTCTGTGAAATCGACAAGGAGGATGTCGGGTCTCCCGATCCAGGGTGGATGAAGGCTGTAGGAAGAAAACGAGGTAAAGTGAACATTTTTTAACACTTATCACTCACCTTACTAACTTACCACTCCACACTTGCACCCATCACTCACCTCTACACCTTACTTCCAGGTGCCTCCGAACACCGCAGACCTCCTTCACGTCTCCTGCAACCCGGCGGGGCTCTCCGAGGTCGGGAAACCTTCACCTGTGAAGGTAAAATGGCACTAATCCTTTTTTATGCCTGTTCACTACCTGTTAACAGGCAGTTAAAAGGATTTAATCCCTTTCCCGCCTCCAGGAAACGGGACCCGAAGCAGCACATCTTCCCGCCTCCTGGCAAAAGGGCACGGAGGCGGGATGGGGGCGGGTTTGCCATCCGCCCCCACTTTCTGCTACTTTACCGGCAGTCCCACCTCCATGCCCGCCTCTTCGGCGTAAACCTAGCTCAAAATTAATACAATTTCCTCGCCCCCCCCCCCCTTAGGCTGTGCAACAGGCTCCTGCGTCTGTTTGCACCAGCCGTAAAAATGATCAGGGTAATTGATGTGCTGGAGGTGGGCAATTAGCCCAACTTTCCGCCAGCACGTTGATTTCAATGGATAGGTGAAACGAGCAGCGAAGAAGCCGATGTGGAGTCGGAACTTGACAGATCGCAAGTTCGGGATTTAGCGCATGCGGGAATCCTGAACTTGCGGTCAATTTTAAAGGCGGTATGGCGGCGTACTCTGACCGCAAATTCAGGGCCAGTGTATACACGGGTACGCAAAGCTGCCTCTTCGAAAATCCATCTGCTTGTTGTCTGAGGCTAAGTCTCACCACTGTATAAACTGGAAAGTTCACGGACTAGCTGTGCACTCTTCGGCTCAGCCAGCTAGCATGATCTTTCAATTAAAACAGCTTAAACTGACTAATAACCAGACCGTGAACAATTAGGTATTTCCTCATAGTAAGATCTTATTGCAGCGCTCAGATATCTGTGTTCTCCGCTAACACAAAAAAATCTGTGTTCAGATGAAAAGCAGAGAGACTTGCCAACAAAGCCCCTTGTTTTTCTTTTCTCAAAGTGTGATTTGAGGTCCTTCGTAACTTTAATGTTTGCATTGCTGCCTTGTTCACTGTTTAGTCATTAGATCTATTGGCAACTGCCCCAGTGAAAGGATACATAAAGAAAAGTTTGAGATTTCAAGTTGCAGCAATAATAACAATCATCTAATTACCGCCTCGCGGTCAGGAATCAGAACCGCAGCAACTGAGCCAGCTTTATTTAGAGGAACAATCCTCAGAAAGAAACTCGAGGGGTCAGTTGTGAGACAAGCGTAAATCTAACACATTTAGCACAAAGCGCAGCACTTAATGCTCGCAGGACTCAAATCAGTGTCCCCACAGATTCTGCAGCTACCATGCCTGGCTATAGGCCATGCTGGGAAGTACAAGTAGATCTGGTTTCAGTAATCTTTCACACATGCACGACCATGTTCGTGAATTTTGATGGGAGAATATTCTTTGAATAGCCTTTTTATTTCAGGTAATAATAGAATCGCGCAGCACAGAAGGAGACCATTCGGCTCACATCGTGCCTGTGCTGGCTCTCTGAAAGAGCTAGCATTTAGTCCCACTCCCCTGTTCTTTCAGCAGTTTAGGTGCTGTAGTGTATCACACTGGTGCTCAATGATGCTTGATGGACTGACAGTTCCCGGGCTTTGAAGTGACATTGTGAGGTAACAGCGTACAAATACTCAAACTGTATTTATAATATAATAAAAAATGGGACTTCAGTGTTCCAGACAGCGACAGTCCAGTCATCACTCACAGTAAATTCCTGTATTACACTTAATACTTGAGCCAGAATGTAAAAAGAAAAAGATTAGTGAAAACAAATGTAGGTCCCTTACAGTCAGAAACGGGAGAATTTATAATGGGGAACAAGGAAATGGCTGGGCAATTAAGCAAATACTTTGGTTCTGTCTTCACGGAAGAGGACACAAATAACTTCCCAGAAGTGCTAGGAAACCAAGGGTCCAGTGAGAAGGAGGAATTAAAGGAAATTAGTATTAGTACAAAAATAGTGCTGGAGAAATGAATGGGACTGAAAGCCGATAAATCCCCAGGGCCTGATAATCTGCATCCCAGAGTACTAAAAGAATTAGCCATGGAAATAGTGGATGCATTGGTTGTCATCTTCCAAAATTCTATAGATTATGGAACAGTTCCTGCAGATTGGAGGGTGGCAATTGTAACCCCACTATTTAAAAAAGGAGGGAGAGAGAAAACGGGGAACTACAGACTGGTTAGTCTAACATCAGTAGTTGGGAAATTGCTAGAGTCTATTATAAAGGATGTGATAACAGGACACTTGAAAATATCAACAGGATTAGACAAAGTCAACATGGATTTATGAAAGGGAAATCGTATTTGACAAACCTACTGGAGTTTTTTGAGGATGTAACTGGTAGAATAGATAAGGGAGAACCAGTGGATGTGGTGTATTTGGATTTTCAGAAGGCCTTTGATAAAGTCCCACATAAGAGGTTAGTGTGCAAAATTAAAGCACATGGGATTGAGGGTAATATACTGGCATGGATTGAAAATTGGTTAACAGACAGGAAACAGAGAGTAGGAATAAATGGGTCTTTTTCGGGGTGGCAGGCGGTGACTAGTGGGGTACCGCAGGGATCAGTGCTTGGGCCCCAGCTATTCACAATATATATCAATGATTTGGATGAGGGAACCAAATGTAATATTTCCAAGTTTGCTGACGGCACGAAACTAGGTGGGATTGTGAGTTGCGAGGAGGATGCAAAGAGGCTTCAAGGCGATTTAGGACAAGTTGACTGAGTGGGCAAATACATGGCAGATGCAGTATAACGTGGATAAATGTAAGTTATCCACTTCGGTAGGAAAAACAGAAAGGTAGAGTATTATTTAAATGGTGATAGATTGGGAAATGTTGATGTACAAAGGGACCTGGGTGTCCTTGTACACCAGTCACTGAAAGCAAACATGCATGTGCAGCAAGCAGTTAGGAAGGCAAATGGTATGTTGGCCTTCATTGCAAGAGGATTTGAGTACAGGAGCAGGGATGTCTTACTACAGTTATACAGGGCCTTGGTGAGGCCACACCTGGAGTACTGTGTGCAGTTTTGGTCTCCTTACCTAAGAAAGGATATACTTGCCATAGAGGGAGTGCAGCGAAGGTTCACCAGACTGATTCCTGGGATGGCAGGACTGTCGTATGAGGAGAGATTGGGTCGACTAGGCCTGTATTCACTAGAGTTTAGAAGAATGAGCGGAGACCTCATTGAAACGTATAAAATTCTGACCGGGCTAGACAGACTGGATGCAGGGAGGATGTTTCCCCTGGCTGGGGGGGGGGGGGGGGAGGCGGTCTAGAACGAGGGGTCACGGTCTCAGGATAAGGGGTAGGACATTTAGGACTGAGATGAGGAGAAATGTCTTCACTCAGAGGGTGGTGAACCTGTCGCATTCTCTACCACAGAAGGCTGTGGAGGCCAAGTCACTGAATATATTTAAGAAGGAGATAGATAGATAGATTTCTAGACACAAAAGGCATCAAGGGGTATGGGGAAAGAGCAGGAATATGGTATTGAGATAGAGGATCAGCCATGATCATACTGAATGGCGGAACAGGCTCGAAGGGCCGAATGGTCTACTCCTGCTCCTATTTTTCTATGTTTCTAGAATGTCTGCATGTCTGCAGCTTCATCGTTATCTTTTACCACAAAGAAAGCCGGAGATCTGATTGCAACCCGACCAGTAAGTGACTCCTGTACTTATTTCAACAATGCAGGGTTTTCACATCTTGTAGCCTTGAAGGAACACACACCTACTCTCCAGCAGCAGAATACCACGTTATAGCTGGAAATTTCTTTGGCGCGGGGGGGGGGGGGATTCTCCTAAAAAGGCTGCCATAAATTTGGCATGACCGTTTCCGCCAATCCTTTGCCTAAGTTTACGGCGGTCCTTCGGGAGAACCCTCATGGAAATTGCCGGCATATGTTTCATATTGTATAAAGTTCCTGTCCTTATATAATAGCATGCCCTCCAATTTACTGTAATCAATGCCATAGAAGATTCGCTAGTAAATACCCTTGGACAGGGTGCAGAGGAGATTTACCAGAATGGTACCAGGGATGAGGAACTCCAGTTATGTGGGGAGACTGGAGAAGCTGGGATTTTTCGCCTTGGAGCAGAGAAGGTTAAGGGGAGATTTAATAGAGGTGTTCAAAATCATGAAGGGTTTTGAGAGATTGGATAGGGAGCAACTGTTTCCACTGGCAGGAGGGTGGCTGAACAGAGGACACAGATTTAAGTTGATTGGCAAAAAATCCAGGGGAGATATGAGGAAAGAGCTCTTTGAAAGAGCTATCCAATTAGTCCCACTACCTTGCTCTTTCCCCATAGCCCTGCAATTTTTTTCCTTTTCAACTATCTATCCACGTCCCTTGAGAAAGTTACTATTGAATGTGCTTCCACCACCTTTTCAGGCAGTGCATTCCAGATCGTAACAACTCTGGAATTCCCCGGAATATAGAAGGTGATTTGATTGAGGTTTTTAGGATTTTGAAAGGAATTGATAGGGTTGATAGAGAGAAACATTTTCCACTGGTGGTGGAGTCATAAAGGGACATAACCTTAAAATCAGAGCCAGGCCATTCAGGAGAGAAGTTTGGAAACACTTCTTCACACAAAGGGGAATAGAAGTGTGGAACTCTCTCCCACAAAAAGCAGTCGAGGCTAGCTCAATTGATCATTTTAAATCTGAGATCGATAGATTTTTGCTAGACAAGGGTATAAAAGGATATAGAGCCAAGCCAAGTGGATGGAGTTAAGGTACAGATCAGCCAGGATCTGATTGAATGGTGGAACAAGCTCAAGGGGCTGAATGGCCTCCTCCTGTTCCTATGTTACTAATCTCTTCATCGCATTTATTTTTTTCCACAAAACTCTCAAATGAATTAAAGCATTTAAAAGATTAAAGTTATCCACGGGTCGGTTCCATCAATCGAGTATGCTGTGGGAGAACTGTGAGATACTCAGTTTGCTGCACTTTCCTCACTTGTGAGTTTTTCGATCTTTTCTTGTTCATCGAATCTGTTTCTCATTGTCTGACCACTGTTGCTCAACATCACAGCTAACTCACTGCAGTTAACTGTAATTTCAGTGAGAATACAGGCTGAAAACTTAAATGATGTGAACTAAAAACGTCGTTGCATCGTTTTCTTTTCTAATTAAATTTTATTTTGGCTTTTTTTGATGAGTAGCCTCCCCTCTTAGCAACGTATTGTTATTTTGTGGGTATTGGGTACATCATTTGCTACACCATTTGGTGCTCAGTACTTTATTGTACAATCCCTTGCAAAAACCCTCTGTGCCAATGTAAAAACCACTCAGTGAAACTTGGCGGATAGAGTGGAAAGCTGGTGGTAGCAACAGAAGATTCAAGTCAAGCAGCTAGTGTAAGCGGAAAACCTTAGTAATTGTGGGGGGAGGGGGGGGGGGGTGTTGGGAGGAGGGGAAGAAGAAGTTGTGTATTTATTATACAGAGTAGAAAATGGCTTGCTTTGTTTTCAAGGGTGTAGCACACTCTCTAGGCTTGGGTGACATTCAAAACCCACACCGTCTCTTCATTCACCCGCCTTAAGATGTCATCGAGGCGCCTTGATCTATAATGCTTCCTCCTGCCTGTTATGATGGGACGGATTTTTCTGAAAGAGGGTCTGTGTGTACTTTCACGGAACATGAAATAGGAAATGCAGAATCATGCCATACTAAGTGCACCATGGGGAAAGAGCGCTCTAATTTTAACTCACAGCAGCTGTTACTCATTTTTGATTAGCTCATTGCTAGATTTATCCAATAGTCAACTGAGTGTAACGGTCCAATTTAGACAGTTCATGAAAATAGAGGCAGGTGTTTCTTGGGCGTATTGGATCTCCTTGGGTGCAGCATCTGGAGGACAATCAGTCAGGATGATTAAGGGACTGCACCCAATTTTTCCATCCGTTTATCCAAATTGACAAAAAAATCTATTACCAGCGCTCGATTCTCCTTGCCCAGTTTTCCTCCATGCACTGTGCCCGAGTGCAATAACAGGAAAATCTGCCGACAATATTTCACATTATGTGTATAGCACATAATACAGTGGTGACTTCTAGATGTGACATTTCACATATTGATACGGTTCTGTGAAGATATTAATCAACATAACAAAAACAGATGGTCTGGTCATTATCACATTACAGCCTTGGTTCAAAAATGGACAAAGGAGCTGAATTCCAGAGGAGAAGTGAGAGTGACTGCCCTTGACATCAAGGCAGCATTTGACCGAGTGTGGCATGAAGGAGTCCTAGTAAAACTGAAGTAAATGGGAATCAGGGGGAAAACGCTCCACTGGCTGGAGTCATACCTAGCACAAAGGAAGATGGTTGTGGTGATTGAAGGTCACTATTGGCCAGAAAAAGCAGCAAATCTGAGGATTGGGAGCAATTTAGGATTCAGCAAAGGAGGACAAAAGGATTAATTAAGAGGGGGAAAATAGAGTATGAGAGAAAGCTTGCAGGGAACATAAAAACTGACTGTAAAAGCTTCTATTGATATGTGAAGAGAAAAAGATTGGTGAAGTCAAGCGTAGGTCCCTTGCAGTCAGAATCAGGGGAATTTATAATGGGGAACAAAGAAATGGCGACCAATTAAATACATACTTTGGTTCTGTCTTCACAAAGGAGGACACAAATAACCTCCCAGAGATGTCGGGGAACATAGGGGGAGAAATTCAGTATCGCCCCATTTGGGGCGCAATTATCGGCCGGGCGCAAAGATTAGCGCCTGGCGCTAATTATCGCCACCGACTGCAAACTTGACTTTTATCGCCCCTGGAGGTGATTGGAGCGCTAAATCGAGCGCTTCACACCTGTCTTAAGGCGCAAAGGCCGAGGAGCGAGGCGCTACCTCAGAGCGCTGGCGAAGCTCATGTGATGTCAGTCAGCAATGGAACACACACACAATGGCACCGGCCAGTTCTTAAAGGGGATGGTTGATCTTGCTTTCCATCCACATCCTGCTCATTGCAGCCTTGAATCTCTGCCTGGAGAGACCTGCACATCAAATCTGCTGGAAAGAACAATGGAGAGTACCAGGGAAAGAGCTTAGAATGCAGCCCCCACAGTCTCTTCTAAATCGATACAAGTAATGGCAAATCAAAATGAACCTGCAAAGTGCTGCACAGTACCCAAAACTCCTTCACACAGCGTTGAAGCTCTCCAGAAGTCTCTCTCTCTCTCTCTCTCTCAGAATGCGTGGTTCAAAAATGGCACCAACAATGAAAGGCAGGAGCCGGTCGCCTTTAAATAGCGCTCCCCCAGTCCCTTCATGACTGCAATTCGCTCCCCTCAACCTGTCGTTGCTAGCGGCAGGCGGTAAGGCAGGGGGCGCCACTCAATATCTGCTCCGGGGCGATACCGGGGCGTTACGCACTCGACTGACGTCACAATCTGCCGGCGCAAGAGATTGTGGCGGTAGTGTTTAGCGCCGCCGTAAAATGTCTAGTTAATTTCGCGAGCGGCGCAAACATCGCCGCACCTGGGCGCTAGATGCTTTGCGCCCCATTAGCGCCCTCTTAAGGCGCTAACGGGAGGCGCAACCAACTGAATTTTTCCCCCATAGGGTCTAATGAGAGGGAGGAACTGAATTAAATCAGTATTTGTAGGGAAATGGTGTTGGGGAAATTGATGGGATTGAAGGCCGATAAATCCCCAGGGCCTGATAATCTACATCCTAGGGTACTTAAGGAAGTGGCCTTAGAAATAGTAGATGCATTGCTGGTCATCTTCCAAAATTCTATAGACTCTGTCACAGTTCCCATGGATTAGAGGGTAGCTAATGTAACCCCACTATTTAAAAAAGGTGGTAGAGAGAAAATGGGGAATTATAGGGGTAAGCCTGACATCGGTAGTGGGGGAAATGCTAGAGTCCATTATAAAAGATGTAATAGCAGAGCACTTGGAAAACAGTGACAGGATCGGACAAAGTCAACATGGATTTACGAAAGGTAAATCGTGCTTGACTAATCTACTGGAACTTTTTGAGGATGTAACTGGTAGAATAGATAAGGGAGAACCAGTAGATGTGGTGTATTTGGACTTTCAGAAGGCTTTCGATAAGGTCCCGCATAAGAGATTAGCGTGTAAAGTTAAAGCACATGGGATTGGGGGTAAGGTACTTACTTGGATAGAGAACTGGTTGGCAGACAGGAAGCAAAGAGTTGGAATAAATGGGTCTTTTTCCGAGTGGCAGGCAGTGACTAGTGGGGTACCACAGGGATCGGTGCTAGGACCCCAGTTATTCACAATATATATTAATGATCTAAACGAGGGAACTAGATGTAATATCTCCAAGTTTGCAGACGACACAAAGCTGGGTGGGCGTGTGTGCTGTGAGGAGGATGCCGAGAAACTCCAGTATGATTTGGACAGGTTGGGTGATTGGGCAGATGCATGGCAGATGCAGTATAATGTGGATAAATGCGAGGTTATCCACTTTGGTGGCAAAAACAGGAAGGCAGATTATTATCTGAATAGCAATAGGTTGGGAGAAGGGGAAGTGCAACGAGACCTGGGTGTCCTTGTGCACCAGTCGCTGAAGGTAAGCATGCAGGTGCAGCAGGCGGTTAAGAAGACAAATGGTATGTTGGCCTCATAGCGAGAGGATTCGAGTACAGGAGCAAGGATCTCTTGCTGCAGTTGTACAGGGCCTTGGTGAGACCACACCTTGAGTATTGTGTGCAGTTGTGGTCGCCTTATCTGAGGAAGGATGTTCTTGCCATGGAGGGAGTGCAGCGAAGATTCACCAGACTGATACCTGGGTTGGCAGGAATGACGTATGAGGAGAGATTGGGTCGATTGGGCTTATATTCGCTGGAGTTTAGAAGAATGAGAGGGGATCTCACTGAAACTTATAAAATTCTAACAGGACTAGACAGACTAGATGCAGGAAGGTTGTTCCCGATGGCGGGGGGGTCCAGAACCAGGGTTCACAGTCTAAAGGTAAGGGGTAAGCCATTTAGGACAGAGATGAGGAGGAATTTCTTCACCCAGAGAGTGGTGAACCTGTGGAATTCTCTACCACAAAAGGCAGTTGAGGCCAATTCATTAAATATATTCAAGAAGGAGTTAGATATATTTCTTAAGGCTAAAGGGATCAAGGGATATGGGGAGAAAGCAGGGACAGGGTACTGAATTTGGATGATCAGCCATGATCTCATTAAATGGCGGAGCAGGCTCGAGGGGCTGAATGGCCTACTCCTGCTCCTATCTTCTATGTTTCTATGCCACAGGACATCGCTGCAGGAGTTCCTCAGGGCAGTGTCCTAGGCCCAACCATCTTCAGCTGCTTCATCAATGACCTTCCCTCCAACATAAGGTCAGAAATGGGGATGTTCGCTGATGACTGCACAGTGTTCAGTGCCATTCACAACTCCTCAGATAATGAAGCAGTCCATGCCCGCATGCAACAAGACCTGAACGACGTTCAGGCTTGGGCTGATAAGTGGCAGGTAACATTCGCGCCACAGAAGTGCCAGGCAATGACTATCTCCAACAAGCGAGAGTCTAACCACCGCCTCTTGACATTCAATGGCATTACCATCGCCGAATCCCCCACCATCAACATCCTGGGGGTCATCATTGACCAGAAACCTAACTGGACCAGCCACATAAATACTGTGGCAACAAGAGCAGGTCAGAGGCTAGGTATTCTGCGTCGAGTGTCTCACCTCCTGACTCCCCAAAGCCTTTCCACCATCTACAAGGCACAAGTAAGGAGTGTGATGGAATACTCTCCACTTGCCTGGATGAGTGCAGCTCCAACAACACTCAAGAAGCTCATCACCATCCAGGACAAAGCAGCCCGCTTGATTGGCACCCCATCCACCACCTTAAACATTCACTCCCTCCACCACCGGCGTACCGTGGCTGCAGTGTGTACCATCTACAAGATGCACTGCAGCAACTCGCCAAGGCTTCTTCGGCAGCACCTTCCAAACCCGCGACCTCTTCCACCTAGAAGGACAAGGGCAGCAGGTGCATGGGAACACCACCACCTCCAAGGTCCCCTCCAAGTCACACACCATCCTGACTTAGAAGTATATCGCCGATCCTTCATCGTCGCTGGGTCAAAATCCTGGAACTCCCTACCTAACAGCACTGTGGGAGTACCTTCACCGCATGGACTACAGCGGTTCAAGAAGGCGGCTCACCACCACCTTCTCAAGGGCAACTAGGGATGGGCAATAAATGCTGGCCTTGCCAGCGATGCCCACATCCCATAAAACGAATTTAAAAAAAATTGCTGTTTGTGGGAGCTTGCTGTGCGTAAATTGGCTGCTGCGTATCCCACATTACAACAGTGACTACACTCCAAAAGTACTTCATTGGCTGTAAAGCACTTTGAGACGTCTGGTGGTTGTGAAAGGCGCTATATAAATGCAAGTCTTTCTTTCTTTCTTGCTTTCTTGCTTTCTTTATCCATCCATGGTGACCACAAGAGCAAATTTGTTTTTAAGCTATTAAGTTAGGTTCCTAAAAAGGATGAACTCTGCTGAGGTGGCAGTGGGAGTGCTACAAGTAGCAGTTCTGAGCTCAGGTGTCATTGGGGTAGCTGATTCAGGTGGGCCAATGTATATCTGACCAGACTAGATGCGCACCAGACTTTCAACTGCTGGCCACCCGTTTTTCAGGTGGGAAATGGGTGGCCAGCAGTTTGAAAATCTTCCCCCTTGGTCTCCTCACATGGTTTTACAGCAAAATGTACCTTTATTAGGGGGAGGGAAGAAACTAGAAATCGGTTAAAGTTCCGCAATACAATGAGGGTGTCTAAAACATGCATTGGGCCTATCTGTTGTAAATTAGTGGTGCTCTTGGAAAAATTGGACTTTACAATCCTTTTCCATTCTCATGAAAAACAGCAGGATTGGTCGTGCGTGTGAGAGAGTTCAATAACTGGAAATGTCTAAAATTTTAGGATGTTCAATTGATGTTTTGGTGATGCCTGATGGAAAAAGTTTTTTTTTCATCAAGCATCATTTAGAAGATACCAAACATTTTTTGATCCTGACAGTTAAAATTGTTGTTTGCCATGAACAAGGACCATCTTAAGGGGCTTGACAGGGTAGATGCTGGGAGGATGTTCCGCCTGGCTGGTGAGTCTAGAACCAGGGGTCACAGTCTCAGAATAAGGGGTCGGCCATTTAGGACTGAGATGAGGAGGAATGTCTTCACTCAGAGGGTGGTGAATCTTTGGAATTCTCTACCCCAAAGGGCTGTGGAGGCTCAGTCGTTGAGTATATTCAAGACAGAGATCGATAGATTTTTGGATATTCAGAGAACCGAGGGGTATGGGGATAGTGTGGGAAGGTGGAGTTGAGGTAGAAGATCAGCCATGATCTTATTGAATGGCGGAGCAGGCTCGAGGGGCCGAATGGCCTACTCCTGCTCCTATTTCTTATGTTCTTATCTGGAAATGAGCATGCATGGATCATGGTTTTACTTCTGAACAAAAAAGTTTTTGAATGAGCCTGCTTTAAGATAAACTAATTTAATTGTACATTGCACAGTCTGTGCATTGGTGGTTCAGTGGTAGAATTCCTGCCTGCCATGCAGGAGGCACAGGTTCCTTTCCTGGTCAATAAAGGAGGTGGAGTTTTTACAATGTGTATAAAACTATTTTTCTGACCCAATAGGTAAGAAGCCCAACAAGGAAGGAAGCACTGCTAGACCTAGTAATGGGAAATGAACCTGATCAGATAAAGGAAGTAAGCGGGGGAGAACATCTCGGGAGTGGTGATCACACTCTAATAAGGTTTAAGATAATAGTACAAAGACCAAAGTAATAGATTGGAAAAAAGCCAATGATGAGGGAATGAGGATGGTGCTGAGGGAGGGAAGCTGGAGAAATATATTGACAGACAAGGAGCGAGAACAACAGTGGGCAATATTTAAAGGAGTGATAGATAGAGTTCAGGAGAAATATATTCCACTAAAAATGAGAACAAAACTAGCCAAGAATGAGATGCCATGAATAAGTAGAGGTGAGTCTACAGAAAAAGGCATACGCAAAGTACATAAGCAATAAAGGAGAAGATGACAAAAGGGAATACGATGTGCTTAGAAAAGAGGTTTAAAAAGACAAATAGGAAATATGAAATGAAAATATCAAAGAATATAAAAAGAAGTAGTAAAGTATTCTGTAGACATCCACTAAGGGATGAGCAAGATAAACTCAAAAGAGATGATACTGAAATGGCAGGGATATTGAATAGATACTTTGCCTCGGGTTTCACTGAAGAGGCTTCCAAAGAGGAAATGACAACAGTAGAAGAAGTCAAGAATGATATTACAACAGTTAAGATAGAAAGAAAGGAGGTACCAGCCAAACTAACCACACTTAAGGAGGACAAGACCCCAGGTCCAAATGGATTGCACCTGGGGATACCCGAAGAAACTATGAAGGCGATAGCAGATATAGTATCCATATATAAACATTAAATAGAAAAAGGACTGGCGGGCAGCAAATTTATTTCCTATATTCAAATAGGGAGATAGAACAAATCTAGCCAATTATAGACCAGTTAGCTTAAGCGCTCGGAAAGATACTAGAATCTTCGCTAAAAGGTGAGATTACAAAATATCGAGAGATGGAGAATATAATGGGAAAAAAGCAGCATGGATTTCTAAACGGGTGATGCTTAACCAACCTTATTGAATTCTGTACAGAAGTAACAGAAAAAGTAGACAAGGTAGACAATGCAGTTGATGTGGTATGCAAAGACTTTCTTAAAGGCCTTCGATAAGGTGCCACATAAGAGACTTATGACAAAGGTCAGAAGGGTGTGGAATCCAAGTCGCGGAATGGATTGAAGATGCTACAAAAGAGGGTAGGAGCTAAGGGAAATTTCTCGGACTGACAGAAAGTGGGAAGTGATGTCCGGCCGGGATCGGTGCTGGGACCACTGTTGTTCACCATATACATAAATGATTTGGACTCAGGATTTGGAGGTATAGTGTCAACATTTTCAGATTATACCAAATTGGGGGGAGGGTATAGCTAATGAGGTGGAAATTGGCACCAAAATAGACATAAACAGGATAAATGGCAAATAAAATTCAATATAATGAAGTGTGATGTGGATCATTTTGGTAGGAGGAATAAGGAGGCTACTTAATCCTTGGAAATTAAGAAACTGAATGGGGTAGAGAACCAAAGAGATCTGGGAATACAGATACATAAATCACTAAAAGTAGCAACAGATGTTGAGAAGGCCATAAAGAGTACGAACAAAGTACTGGGGTTCATTTCTAGAGGAACAGAATACAAAAGCAGGGAGGTAACGTTCAATTTATATAGAACCTTGGTAACTGTGTGCAGATCTGGTCTCCATACTACTAAAAGGATATTAAAGCACTGGAGAAAGTGCAGAAAGGATTTACAAGAATCTTACCAGAACTGAGAGGATGCAACTATCAGGAAAGATTGAACAGACTGGAAAGAGTAGGCTCAGAAAATCACGAAGGCTGGATGTAGAGAAATTGTTCCCACTTGTGGGTGAGTCCAGAACAAGGGGCATAAGTATAAGATAGCCACTAACAGATCAAATAAAGAATTTAGGAAGGATTTATTTAGACAGAGTGAGGTGAGAATGTGCAACTTGCTGCTACATGGAGTAAGTAGTTGAAGCAAATCGCATTCACACATTTAAGGAGAGGCTTGATGCATACATGAGGGAGAAGGGAATAGAGGGATATGGGATAAAAACAGAAAATGCTGGAAATACTCAGCAGGTCAGGCAGCATCTGTGGAGAGAGAAACAGAGCTAACGTTTTAGGTCGATGACCCTTCGTCAGAACTGGAAAAAGCTGGAGATGGAACAGGTTTTTAAGCAAGTGTAGGGGCAGGGAAAGGGGGGAGAGGGAGGAAAGAACAAAAGGGAAGGTCTGTGATAGGATGGAAGGCAGGAGAGATTAAGAGACATTAAGAGAGATTAAGAGATGCGGGATGGGTAGAGACAATTAGAGTGGGAGGAGGCTCATATGGAATATAAAAACTGGTATAGACCAGTTGGGCCGAATGGCCTGTTCCTGTGTTGTATATTCTATGTAAAACAGGGGCCAGTCAGCAATAGTAAGAAACAGGGACTGCTCCCCTCCAAACTCCCACCAAATCTCAGGCAAGCCAAGGTGAACTAGGAGAGAGGGAGGTAAAGTTTTTGCTCAGCATATATCCACATCTCCATACTGGCTTCCATATTTTCCATGGCAGCTTTATGCTCAACTTCTACATTGCACGGAGCCTCTTCAGCTGTGCTCTGCGTACGTAGAAAACGACACTTCTACAATGTTTCCGCTAAGGTCCCGCACAGGCCGCTCACTGGCCTTTACACTGTAAATACCGCGCGTGCGCAGAAATTTAAAGGGACCGCGCATTAAAAGAAACAGAACAAAGTGCAGCTTACAGGGAACGTTGCGCGTCTATGGGCATCTCTTTTCTTCTCTTGCTTTAGAGCGAAGGGCAGGAAGTACAAAGCATTGAGCTGTCAAATCGGGAATTCCCGGGACAGTCCGTAGCTGCTGGACAAGATGTGGGTTATTTTTTGCTGCTAAACCTGGCGTGTGTCTGACATTCCAGGACACTTGATTCTGTGCGTCAAGTGAAGTTTGGGTCAGTGAAAGTGCAGTTAGTGTGTGCTGCATGAAATCTTGAACAAAACCAGTCACTGGAATGCAGAAAGGAGCTTCTACGCAGATGATACGCGGAGATTACATTTTCTTTTGCATTGAATCTTTTTGTGACTTCACACAATACTGGACTATTTAAGTAATGGTTATAACACGTTATCTGTCAGTATCTGTCCCATTCAGTCAGCATTTCAACAGAAGAAACTCAGCAAACCACACACACACACACACACACACAAAAAAACCCTCTTACTTCATTATCCGAAAGAAAATCATTTCTGACTCGTCCAGAAACCTATTGAAGTCCTCGCTGGTGCCAAGTTACAGCTGCTTTGATGATAATGTCACAGGGAAATAATTGCTCTGTGCTGGATTAGTGCTGGCAGCACAAGTTTCAACAGGAACTTTGGGGTGGGGGGGCGGGGAGAAACACAACCCTTTATGTTGATTTTTCTCCCCAAATTGTGGCGTTGATAAGAGTTGTTAAGAAATAATTTTGCTTGAACGATGGGAAGTTCCGATAAAAGGAAGTAAAAAGTTCTTTCGCCACCTGGGTCAGTTTAAACAAGAGCAGATTACATTCCTAAGACATATTTTACTGCTGAGAACATAGGAAGGAAAGGTCAAGACCTTTTTGGTCAAAAGAGTATCAGTCAATTTACTTAAGTAATCTTGCAGGAATCACGGTACTTATTATTATGGGCCATTAATATAAATGTCCCTTTGAAACGTGTGTTTATGGTTATCTGGCTGCAATCAGAATCATTGCCCCTTTGGCCCGATAAGTGCCTTTGCTCTCATTAAAAACCTGATACGTAAATGGTAGGAACACCAAATGAGGGAACTTGAGACTAGCTTGAACTGCATCCAACCCTCACAGCGAGGGGAAAAAATACACTGTATTTGCTAAATTTTGTGAAAAAAATAGGCGCGTACATCCAGTGTGGCGTATAAATGTAAATTTGATCATCAAATTTAGTGGACGGAGGAAGACTTCCTTTGTTGTATTGATCATCTGCAAGTCAGAGCCACTCACTGAATAATGGTTCCAAACCACCCCGATTACAAGCAGCCTTTTGCTAATTAGGAGGCGGGCTCAGACAATCTCTTGTTTTTGCTGCCTGTGGATTTATAACCCACGCCACCAACCGATTGGAAGAATCTCGTAGTTACCCCTATTTGATAAACAATTCTCCAAATATGACAAGCCAGCAATAAATAACTGGGGTGATTATTCATTTTCCCCATAAATTATTTACTGAAAATAACGACCAAACCAACAAAGTCAGGTCGATGAAGGGAGTCTGCAGTTGTGCCACTGGACAGTTCATGCTTACTAGTTACAAGTGGACACCCTCCACATCACAAAAGTCTTGCATAATTCTAATTTTCTCAAAAGTTCAATGAATTTCAAACTAAGTCAGTACTCCATGGATGCTTTATATATACAAAAATTAGTCATTTTCATTTTTTTTTTACAGTATGCTTTTGGGAATGGGGAGTAGGATAGAAAAATGAGGACTCCAACGTTGTGAGAAATATCACAATGATATGGATGGCCCTGAATTAAATAATGAAGTGGTGAGGGATTTCGAACTGATGGATTTAAATTAAATCATCTCTAAAAATGAGCTGGTTTTTAAAATTCTCATCCTTGTTTTCAAATCTCTCCATGGCCTTGCCCCTGCCTGTCTTTGTAACCTTCTCCAGCTCTACAACCCTCTGAGATAGCTGCGCTCCTCCAAATCTGGCCGCTGGAGCACCCCTGATTTTAATCGCTCCACCATTGGCGGCCGTGGCCTCCGCTGCCCAGGCCCTAAGCTCTAAAGTCTGGAATTCCCTCCCTAAAACTCTCCGCCTCTCGAACTCTCTTTCTTCCTATAAGATGGTCCTTAAAACCTACCTCTTTGACCAAGCCTTGCCCATATATCTCCTTATGTGGCTCGATGTCAAATGACGTTTGATAATCGCTCCTGTGAAGCTCCTTGGGACAGTTTACTACATCATATAAATACAAATTATTGTTGGTTGAAAATTGGCAATTCTTGTCTGAAGGTGGATGCCAGATCTGGGACAATGCAAGACCTGTATTCGGAGCAGATTTCCCTTGCTGTACCTTGAATATTACAGGGAAGGGAAAGTGAAGAATGTATAACAACGTTATGTTGGGCTGATGGCAAGAAGCTGCTACTGAGGCAAGCAGAACAGTTGAGAGGCGCTTGTTAAGGAAATGCAACTCTGAGTATAACTTAGCTGGTGGTGATTTAAAGTCAAGCAAAATAAGTGAAAGTGCTGAAGGTTTAAAGTAATAACTCTCAATTAGGTCATGGAAGCGGGCCAAGGAGAGTAAGAGTTGTATTCTTTTTGTATAAATCTTTATTAAACTGGATTTAAATTTAACAGTGCCATTTTGTATCAATACAGTAAGAATGACAAGTATCATGAATTCATATACATTGTGGAGTTTTTGTGTGAATAGTTTTCCTTAAACCAGTGCATGTTCGCTTTTTATACTGTGTGCTGTTGGCCTCACCACAATGTAACTCAGACAATAATCCAGACTATCCACGCTGAAACATGGGCCGGAATTTTGCCGGCGCTCAGAGTGCGGGTTTGGAGGCGGGCCCGCTGTCAAATTCACAAAGATTGACAGCGGGTCGGTACCCCGCTGTAAACCCGCCTCCTTGTCAGTTTCCCAAGTGTCGGGTCTGTCATCCCTGAACAGACCCGACACCAAGCGGCGGATCAGCCAATTTAGATACTTAAAAGGTAGTTAAGAACCATTTTCCCATGTACTTACCATTTTACCAGGTTTTTAACGAGGTTCCCGGAGCGCGGGGATCATGTCAGGTAAGGCGGTCGGGTGTTGTGTCAGCATGGAATGATTTACTAACCTGACAGCTGCAAATGGGCTATGAAAGCCCCCATTTCATAGGTCTTCACTTTCCAAGGTTAGAAGCTGTTGCTTACTGCATTTGGAAGACAGATTGAGCTTTATGTAGGTTGCAAGTGTTTGGAGCAAACCCTCTATCCAGTGTCACCTCATTGGAACAACCCCTCTCACCATTGACCGATCGCTTCTGTCATCTCAACCTCACCTGCCATCTATTCCATCAGTATCGGTGCCCTTGAAAAAATCTCACCTTGGTCCTCAGAATCCCAACATGATCAGCCCCAACACCAGCATCACCGGGCACACCAGCAGCACCAACACCCACACCAACCTTCTCCGCAATCAACTGGTGCTGCACTGGACACAGGGCATCATCACCCATGCACATCGCTGCCCGGGACGTCAGGGATGGCCTCACCATGTCCAGATTGACTTCACTTAACACTGTACACCCTGGCTGCCACATGATGCACGAGGTTGGCACCACCCCACACCATCACCATAAAGCATCCCTACAATGCCCAAGCCATTCCTTTCACACTCATCACCATTGGGGGGGGGGGGGGGACGTTATGTCTCACCATTCTCTGGAACTCTCTAAGACACTTTCAAAGGTGCACACAAATCTGTTCAAGAAGGCAAATTGTTGAAAATAAAGATTTCAATGCTTGCCAACACATTAACAGAAACTTTACACGAACATTGGTTAAAGCACACAAGTGCCTACCCTTGTGTGTTGTTAGTTGGTATGATTGGGCAAGGATGAGGGTGAGTGTGAGGGGTGGCTAGTGAGATAGGGAAGTGATAATGTAGATAGAGAGGGATGAGTGGAGGTGCAAGGTAAGTTGGTGTGAGTAAGGATGTGCAGGAGTAGGGTAGGGAAGGCAGAGTGGTGGGGATGTGATGAGTGGCACAGCAGGATGAGGTTGAGTGCAGCTTTGCAGTAACGTTTCATGATCAACTGAGATCATTGAAAGGTTTGCGCCACTGCAGCCTGGTCCTCCCGATGACATCCCTGCTTGTGTCCTCCTGTGCAATGTGCAACCAGGCTGCGTTGGTCTCCTGGGGCGGTGTTTTCCGCCCATGGGAAGGGAAGAGAACCTTCCTGCGTGCTGTGACTCCCACCATAAGCATATGGAGGGAGTAATGGGAGAGCCTGGGTGCAGCCGTGCACCTCTGTGCAGTGCTTGTCAGTGTTTGCAGCACCTCAATGCTGCAGAACACTGACAGAACAACTGTCAAAATGAATGTGGCCATGGTCCCTTTAAGGAAACCGGCTGATGACGCATCATCAAATGAAGTCATCAGACTCGCTTCCTATTAATTGGCCGGGAACCTCGCAGGGCGGGCTTAGCAAGCCCAATCAACGGAAAATCATGTTGGAGGCCGGGATCGAGACAGATGCGGGGTCCCCACTCGCCACGGACATCGCCCGCCCCGGACCCGCCGAGGTTGGAAAAATCCAGCCCAATGCTGTGCCAGCCTACAAGGCACTTGGAGGAGCCAGAAATGTATTTGATTCAAGCCAAGTTATGAAACAGTTTGTGAGGATGGGTTCGGAGCTACATTCATTGGAAATTGTATTTTCTTGGTGTATGAGTGAACATTATAACTACAATGGATCCATAGCTACAAGAATTCCCATGATTTTCAGAAAAATTGAATTTGTTCAATGCATGAAGAAAGACTGCAAAATTAGGTTATCATTCATGGGTTTTGGGCTTCTGTTGTTTTCTGCCCAATTTTGTCCAGCTACAAAATGGCTGCCCCGTCTTTCCAAAATCTAAAATGGCACCTAAGTTCCATGGCCCAATTTATATGAAATTGATTACTTATTTGCTATGTACTGTAGCTAATTATCATAGCCATTTCACTGTTCCCGTATATTTCCTGGTCTGCCTTCACTGATAAATATATAGAAAAAACAGTAATGGGTTTACAGGGAAGTGCTACACATTGCACAAGATAAGCCTCATCATGACTTGGGAGTTTTGGAATCAATATCATCGGCCTCCTTTCCTGCAACTGAGCAGATGGCACCTTTACAGTATGTTTGACAGCCAGAGATCAAGCCAGATCAGATTATTCAGTGACTTTAACAACGCAAACTCCCTGCAGGCACTCTATGGTACTTGTAGACTTATCCTCTACATTCCATGACCTTGGTTCACATTATATAATAGTCACATTATCTATAATTAAAAGCAAATTCATTTGTAGCTATGGGTCCATTATGAAAATACATGACCATACTTTAGTTAAGTTTATTCATTGCAACAGCAAAAAAAATTCTAGCTCATAAGCAACCTAATATTTCAAAATGGCTGCCCCGTCTTTCCAAAATCAACCTTTATGAAATTATAGGGCCCTATATTGAGTGTTAGCAATTTTATCACACAGTTTCTACTGAGTACATTTTCATCGGCCACAATACTTTACCATTCCACCTCATATTTTAATGCATTGGTCTAGAATTACTGCCTTTGAATGTAAACACCAGTTTTGGCAACTATTAAAGAACTTGGGGGGGATACTTCTGACTTTGGGCGACAGTGTAAAATGGGCGTCTCTCCCAATTCTTATTTCGAGTGAAGCAAAAAAAAATGTAACATTTGTGATCGATATTGTGTGGGGAAAAGAAATATGCAAAGGCAATTAGAATACATCTGCAAAATTGCAAGGGGGTGGGTGAGATCACAATTGTTAACATTTGCTGAGTTTTAAAATCTCTCCATTGATGCAACAACTTACGTAGCAGTTTTTGATGCCAAAATTTGGTGGCGTCATTGCCAGTCCTGGATGCCCACTTAAATACTATTTCTTGTTTTGTAGATATCAATGAATGCCAGCTCCAAGGGGTGTGCCCACATGGAGAATGCCTGAATACCCTGGGCAGCTACAGGTGCACATGCAAGCCTGGGTTTGTCCCCGGTTCTACACAGACTGCCTGTGTCCGTAAGTACTGTTTACCAGACCTTTCAAGGACCTTTATAATTTGGTCTCACCCTGAAAATTTATGCAAATACACTCTCATTTTCAAAGTTGGGTTTGTGTAATTCTTAGAAACACTTTTTTATTTTCATCGGAAACAGGTTTTCCCCTCCCCTCAAACGATCTGTGATTCATTCATGAAAGCCAAGGCGTCTTTCACTGATGGAACATCTTATAAGTTAACACTTATGAGTGAAAATTAAGAGGGTGAATAAATGGTTTCCAGGGCACTATTGGGGGGGCGGGGGTGGTGATATTTGATTTGGGCAGGGATGCAGAATGGGCAGTATCGTGAAGCCAGTGGAACGGAATATGGGACGGGATTGTGTAACGGGCAGCACTTGTGGCACCATCCCGTTTTACATCCCCGCACAAGTCGAATTTCACCCCCTCTGTCTATTTTTGAAGCGGCTGCTAGCCTTTCAAAGGGCTGTCCTACCCTTCCTGTCTCATTTATATC
Source organism: Squalus acanthias (assembly GCA_030390025.1). Classification (NCBI taxonomy): domain Eukaryota; kingdom Metazoa; phylum Chordata; class Chondrichthyes; order Squaliformes; family Squalidae; genus Squalus; species Squalus acanthias. Next base: position 16,503,737 of record CM059436.1, on the reverse strand, counting down.
TGTTCAAAAAAACAAAGTCTTTCTGCACCATATGACAGGCTCTGAAGCTACACATAGAATAAATCTTGATCCATCCCACATTGTACTGGGAAATGGATTTAATAAAGAGTAATGTATTCTTTGTGATGGCGCAACAATTATTCTGATGCCACAGTAATGTAACAAGGGCAGCATAAAGGGGTGAGCAGCCTCTCCAACTTTCAGGGTGGAATACAGTTAGTCATTTGAGCCATTCATTTTGTATGTTTAAATGTTCTTTTGTCATATAAGCAGAATGCACAGCAGCGAATGGTGGGAAGTCAAGATTACTCTACTCATGAAGAGAACCTGTTGTAGCTTGCCTGTGACAGTCACTCGTGTCTTAATAAGATGTTCCTCACTTGCAGAGAAAACTTGGCCTCCCCTTGTGTCATACTGTGTTGTTGCTTGCAAATTTTGGGGCAAGATTACAGCTTTCCGCCGAGAGAATGGGAGCAAAAGCAACGAATATCTGAACTTTAAAGAGCCAGGAAAAAACGGGGTTAATTCTAGGTCAACCAGAATTTTTTCTACTGCTATCAAAATATGTGATATCATTAATGTTCACAGGCACTGTGTGAAACCTAACCAAAAGCATACTTATTTTATAACTGGACTGCAGCTGGTGTTAGTTTATGGTTGTGACTCAATTATTAAATACTGTTGCTAATGTAAAATAAGCAAAATGTGAGTTCAAACCAAATTCTACATTTTAACAATATGCCTGTATAAAATTCCACACTGGCACTGTGTAAGCACCTGTGAAATTTATTCTCAAAAAAAGGTGGTAAGTGGTAACTAGGCACTGATAAGAGTTGTTTCAGGTGATCTGACACCAATACAGTCATTAGGCTTGTGCACCATTGTTGCAGATGCTTCACCAAACTCTTCCTAGCACCAGTTGTGTAGATAGCTACAAAACTGGGCTTTCTGTTGACCGTTTGCATTCACCACTTCTCCACAAAATCTCCAAAAAAAAAGAAACCACATTTAAGACTATGGCAGGCAGACCGAGCCGTGGCCAGAGCCGATGGAGTACCAGCGTTGGCTCCAAAATGAATGCTGCAGCCAATTTGGAGCCAATCGCGGATACTGGTTCTGCTTTACAGTACTTCCCTCTGGTTCGTTCGCTCAATCTCTGCAGCCATTGATGCAGAGAGTTGGAGCGACGCCTTTGATGTCTGCATCTCAATGGCTATTGAGACCATTAATAATCCGCGTCGCTGTCAAAGCTCACTTGACCCGTCACGGTGGAGCGAGCCAGTTTGAACTCTGAACTGTAGGAGTGTTTGGCTCCACAATCCATCTTCTGCTGACTTGGGGCCACTTCGTCAATCCTAGTTTTGGATGTTTGGAGCCGGAAATAATATTTGGGCTCCATAGGCCTGGCTGACCCATTTCGGGACTTAATCATCTGCCGTTTGAAGAGGCAATGGGAATGGGATGTGCAAAAGGTCAAAGTGGTATGACTACTAGAGCTTTTCCTTTGGCCAAGCTTGGTACTCTTTTGAGAATGCTGAATGGTTCCGATTGTATTTGACAAAGTAGGACTAAACTGCACAGATTGTCCCATGTTAGCTAGGCACTACACGGGCCTGTTGGACGAGAAAGAATGACACTCTAACAGAACATAAATATTGTGCACACGTAGTTTGTCTAATACAATTATAACTAACCAAACTCGGATTGGAATGAAGAATAAAATTGCCCCAGTTGCCTGCAAAAACGGAATGATTCGGATTGGTCTGCAAGCATGCCAGAGTCATTTCAATAATGTGGCCTCGGAGGTAGTTGTATTTTGTTCTTTTAAAAAAAAAACGTTTTGATTTTTTTTGTTTTTGTTTCGAGCATAACAGCAATTATTGCGTGCTGCTCCTGAATGCTAAAGCTACTGCTGTACTAACGCAGATGCATGTAAAGGGTACTCACAGCTTGCACATTTCTGTCTGGGGCATGTCGCCTTTCATAGGGTTTAACACCTTACGTATTTGTCAGATGGCTGCCGATGTCAAACCTTCAAGTCTTGGGGCTCTAATCTGGTACAAAGGATGCTCCGACCGTGTCTATCTCAGCACACACACACACACACACACACACACACGTATACACACACACACAGTTGTGCCTCAATGTATGTTGATTTTTTTTTAAGCTTGTTTGCTGTTCTGTCCTTGTCAGCTGGTGATGGAATTTCTGCAGGTTTTTTTATTTTTTTCTTCGATCATTTCTGGCAACCTCCCTCCCTCTTTTTTTTTCTGCTGCAGCCGAAAATCTTTTAATTGAAGAGAAAGGGCCCTGCTACCGATTTGTCAGTGCAGGAAAGCAGTGCATGCACCCTCTGTCTGTGCAGCTCAGCAAGCAGATGTGCTGTTGCAGCGTTGGCAAGGCCTGGGGCGCAAACTGTGAGAAATGTCCCATTCTGGGAACAGGTAAGGGCAGCAGAAAACAGCGTGTAACTTTTTTTTTTGCTTCACAGATACTGCTCTTTTGTCTTTCTTTGCTGGCTGCTTTTTTACTGTTATGCTCATTGTACTCTACGGCACCAAAAAAACAAAATAGACAATCAAATTATTGCTAGACAATAGTGTTAATACATTGTAGAGTGGCTACACATTTTATGAATGGCGAATGCTGATACCCCCTGCCCCAAGCAGCCCCATCTTATTGTTTTTTTTTCCCTTCTCCCTTAAAATTACATTTCAAACCACTGATAAGAACATAACTGCGTGCGCTCACTTGTTTGAAGAATGCAGCAAACGTTTTTTTCCCTCCACTTGCTTTACTTGGAACTTGCAGTTGTTCTGTCACCTCAGAAGAACACTTTGTCAACTGGCCTCCTCCAAAGATCCTGTGAAATTACTAATTTGCCTTATTTTGGAATTGACTGACTAATACAGAATGGAGTTTTCTGTTGCTGTTAAAGTGTGATGATTTTTTGTACCCCCACCGCCCCCCCCCCCCCCCGAGTTAAAAGGGGGTTCTGCATGTTACGAACCTTACAATGGAATGAGTCAAGATATTTGACAATCGCATGCACAAAACGTGAAGGTCCAATGAAGCTGACTGGTCTGAAATTATTCATTTCAAAAAATCAAACTTTTTTTTTTTTACTTTCTTCCCTTCCAATGTCTTTTTCCCAACAGGAGACCAACCCCCACTCCCTTCCCATGTCCTCCCCCTTCCCATATTCCCCATCCCCCAGCTGGGGGATGCTGCGGATGACTAGGACTGTTGACTTCACTGAGAGTGTGGCCAGCAGTGGCCTGTGATAGACAATCAAGCGACTCAGTTCTGAGTCCAGTCCTTCCACACACCCACCACAAAAAGAAAATACTGAGAATAAAATCATGCTCGAAATGGTTACCCATTTCTGTCATTTGAAGCTAAATGAGCCTTTTTGGCCATTCTTATTTTATCTGCAGTCTTTAGGGATGGGCAATAAATGCTGGCCTTGCCAGCGATGCCCACATCCCGGAACGAATAAAAGAAAAAAAAACCCAAAAGGGCCAAACGGATTTATATTTGGCTATCCCAGGAGATCACAGCCCATCCGGTGGTCAGATACAGTGTCTGATATCACAGTTTCCCCATCCGGTTTAGCACTGATGAGCAACATCAATGAACCGTGGCCAGGTTATGAAGAGGAATGTCAAGAAAGCTCATCAGCACAGTCTCCTCTCCACTTTGTCCCCATCCTCAAGATGCTGTGTTTTACTTTTATCACTAGCAGCTCTATGGTTATTTTGGCAAAGTGTATTCATGAGAAACATCCTACTGTTTTGGTCATATAAAAGGCTTTTACATGGTTATTCTTCTTTGCAGTGTCATATCATGTTACAAATTCCATATTTTGTGGGGCATTTTTTTTATTAAGCCTTTTCAGAAATTGTGTTGGGATTTCGTGGTGGTGGTAATCAGGACCAGTGTTACTAACATCACTGTTTTAGACCTGGCAGAAACAGTGATGCAGGGCTCAGTCCATCTCTAATTTTTTCTTATTCTTCTCCTCCTCTGTTGGCTGGTTGTAGAGAGTTACTACCAGGGCTCAGGCGAGCAAATGGGTCAAGTTAGAAGGGAGCTGATGGGCTTACATAATGGTCGGTCACCTTATTTTCTGTTTCCCTGAGCCAGCGGGACTGACAGTGGACGCACGAGCAGCCAGAGGCCTCTGTGACCTCGGCCGTGTTAACTTTGTTCATATTTCCTGGACGCTCTTGCAGCTGTTACAAAGGTGGGAGTCCTGTTCTCAGCAGATCACAGCTCCAGCCGGGAGCTCCGATTAAAACCGGCGAGCTTTCGCCCAATTAAGAAGGACGAGTAGGAGCGGGCAGTGAAGTGGAGTTGAGGCCAAGATCAGATCAGCCATGATCTTGTTGAATGGCGGAGCAGGCTCGAGGGGCCAAATGACCTGCTCCTGCTCCTATTTCTTATGTTCTTATGTACTTGCTTGGTGGGCAACTTCACTCAGCAGCCAGCCAGCCATGAGAAATGGGTGCTGTAGCTCTCAAGATCTGTGGCGTGGATACTTGTGCAGTTCAATTGGAAGAAGGAAGAGGTAAATAAAGAAATAGTCTGGAGCTTTCTTCTGGTATCGTTACAGGAAAAGTTGGCACCTTTCCCTTAAGTGGACAGTGCAGCTCAGTGTAGCTGTACTTCCATGCTGCAGTCTATTATAGAGTTGTAAAACGAATAGGTTCTGGTGGGAAAATTCCAGGCTCACAATAAAAATGTTTAATGTAATAATTTGCAGCTGAGCAATTATCATGTTGCTCTGGCTTACATGTACTCACTTCAAATGATGCAAGCAGCTAGGGTCTGTCGGCTATAGTTCAGGCTTTCGTTTTTACCTCGCCAAACACCTCACCACCCTTACAGATTTGTATCGTTACCACCTGGGCAGAGTCCAGAATGGAAAATCCGGGTCGAGAAGCTCACAACTCCTTAATGGGGCCTGCTGGAATTTCCTCCTGCTTAAATTAATATAGGGAAAACCGGGTGGGTCTCCGAGCCAGCACCCAATCCTACCTGCCCTAATTTTCTCCGCGTTCAGCCCAGGCAATGTTTTATGCAGGAGAGATGAAAATCTACCCCGGTCCATAAACGCATAAGAATTAGGAGCAGGAATAGGCCATACAGCCCCTTGAGCCTGCTCCGCCATTCTGTAAGATCATGGTTGATCTTCGACCTCAGCTCCACTTTCCCGCCCGATCTCCATAGCCCTTGATTCCCCTAGAGTCCAAAAATCTATCTATCTCAGCCTTGAATATACTCAACGACTGAGCATTCACAACCCTTTGGGGTAGACAATTGCAAAGATTCACAACCCTCTGAGTGAAGAAATTCCTCCTCCTCTCAGTCTTAAATGGCCAACTGCTTTTCCTGAGACTATGCCCCTAGTTCTAGACACTCCAGCCAAGGGAAACAACCTCTCAGCATCGACCCTGTCAATCCCCCTCGGAATCTTATATGTTTCATTGAGATCACATCTCATTCTTCTAAACCCCAGAGAGTATGGGCCCAATCTACTCAATCTCTCCTCATAGGACAACCCTCTCATCCCAGGAATCAATCGTTGCACTGAACTCTAAAGCTAATATCCTTCCTCAGATAAGGAGACCAAAACTGTGCACAGTACTCCAAAGCCCTGTACAATTGTAGCAAGACTTCCTTACTCTTATACTCCAAACCTCTTGCAATAACGGCCAACATGCCATTTGCCTTCCTAATTGCTTGCTGTACTTGCATGCTAATTCTCTGTGTTTCTTGTACTAGGACACCTAAATCTCTCTGAACACCGTCCGTCTCTTCCAGATATGAAAGGAATGCTCAATGATTTTTAAGTTGCTATATATATATATGAAATATTTCTTTTAAATGTTATTATACCCTCATTCTTCATAAGAACACTTTAATAATAAATATTCTTATTCGGTTCTCTAATACAATCAGAATTACTTCCCACCGACTCAAATGGGGTGAGGAACACCTTGAGGGTGAATTTTTTTCACTCTTTTTGAGGTATAATCAGGGTACCATACCTTTTGTGGCAGGAAAAGCAGGCAGTAGCCGTCCCCTCAGGTTTCCTGCCATAAAATCGGTCACCTCGTGTTACCACGTGCTTTTTGGCCTTTCCCATGATCCATCCATCGAGTCCCGAGTGCCCTCATTTACTTATATTGTGATGAGGACCAGTGGTGCTGCAGGCTCCTCCTTTTAGACTCTCAGTGCACTCAGGGTAACTTAGACTGAGAATTACAAGGCACAGCTGTCACCTGAGACAGGTGGATGTGAAGGGTGTCTGAGCTTGAAGAGTGTGGAGAGTCTCATTGGCAACCCCTGCAGCTGGGAAACACTTGTTGCAGTGATTTTATTTTTACTCATTCTGCCTGGACTTGTTTCTCACGGCTTCTGACAGGGTCAGACCACTGGCAGGCTTTCATTCCACCCTGCCTACCGTGAAGGCTTCTCAGGAGCAGGTATGGCATTCCTTACGGGGCATACCATTGTGTGCCGTTACCATGGAGGAGGAAGAGGAGCAGCACAAGGAGAGTCAGGCAGCATTTACAGAGCTGGCAGCCACCAAACATTATTCTTCCCTCGGTAGAGTATACAGGTAGCACGGGTCAGACGAGGACCTTACTGAGGAGATGTGTATAAGAAGAGCGTGCTTCACCAGAGAGGCATCAGGGCAGCTCTGTCACTTACTGCATGAGGACCTGCCCGCCTGCCCGGCCTGCTCTCTCTGTGGCTAGAAAGTTGACCACTGGACCCAACCGTGGACGCAGGCACATTTCAGGCAGCCACGGGTGATCTCTGTAATATCAGCCAGGGTGCAGTGCGTCGTAGGGTCACTGTGCAGTTTTGGTCGCCTTATCTGAGGAAGGATGTTCTTGCCATGGAAGGAGTTCAGCGAAGATTCACAAGGCTGATACCTGGGATGGCAGGAATGACGTATGAAGAGAGATTGGGTCGATTGGGCTTATACTCGCTGGAGTTTAGAAGAATGAGAGGGGATCTCATTGAAACATATAAAATTCTAACCGGACTAGACAGACTAGATGCAGGAAGGATGTTCCCGATGGTCGGGGAGTCCAGAACCAGGGGTCACAGTCTAAGGATAAGGGGTAAGCCATTTAGGACAGAAATGAGGAGGAATTTCTTCACCCAGAGAGTGGTGAACCTGTGGAATTCTCTGCCACAGAAGGTAGTAGAGGCCAATTCATTAAATAGATTCAAGAAGGAGTTAGATATATTTCTTAAGGCTAAAGGGATCAAGGGATATGGGGAGAAAGCAGGGACAGGGTACTGAATTTGGATGATCAGCCATGATCGCATTGAATGGCGGAGCAGGCTCGAGGGGTCGAATGGCCTACTCCTGCTCCTATCTTCTATGATTCTGACGCACTTTGCAGGAGAGCTGGGGCAGTCATCTCCTTCGGCGTCACACCATGGCAGCAGTGGTCATAGGGCTATCCTGTTTTACGGGGCTCCCAAGCTCCAGGGTGCTATTGCTTCTGCCCGCGTTGCTTTGTGAGCTCCCACAGAACATCCCCACCCCCCCAACTACCTCACCAGGAGGGGCTTCCACTCCCTCGATGTGCAGACTGTGCGTGACAACGTGCAGCGGATCCTACAGGTCAGCGCCAGATATGCTGGAAGTGGCCATGGTGCATTCATCCTTCACAACTCCTGCCCTCACCCACCACCCCCCCCCCTCCTCCCGCCCCCCACCCTCCCGATCTCGTTAGGGAAGAAAATCACGTCAACGGATGGCTTCTGGGTGACCGAACCTAACCCATCTCCCATGGATAATGACCCCATTAAGAGTGACCCGAGGAATGCTACAATGAAGCAGGTGTCTCCACAATATTGGTCATCGAGAGGACCATCAAGGTCTTACTGGGATCAGAGCAGGGCTACTTTGCCTTTCTTTCTCTTGAATTTTGATTTTGGTGAGAGAAGCGGAACAGCGTTCCACTGTTTGCGTGCGTCCACCGTCGACACGATTCACTTCTAGGCCAGGTACGGGGCGGCCAAACTCCGAGTGAAATCTGCTCCACCACCTGCAAGACCAGCGTGAACTTTTCTCATTTTTCACACGAGCTATCCGCTTTGAGTCAGTCCTTGTTGAATGCTGAGCTAGTTTTGTACTGTGGCAACATGCCCACTGGGAACCGGGTTGAGACTTTCTGTACTTCTTCCACTTAGGACTCTTTAACAGCCAGCAGAGAGAGGAGAGTTTCGCCCCAGCAGTCCAGCCTGGATTCAGAGCTAAGTGAGAGAATAATTTGCTACCTCACTTCACCATTCAGTCCCTTGCACTGTTTGGATTCTGGAATCATGTTATATTTTCAGCACAATGCCAAATTAAGGCAGATGGCTCCAACAAATTGTACAACGTGCAAGAAGTAATCCCATGCTGTGCAGGTTCAGTTATCGATACAGTGGGACACCCATTATCAGCCATCATGGGGAATGCCACTCTCATTGATAATAGAAAGTGTTAGATCGTCATGTTGCTCAAATTATGGCCCTACACATGTGTTGCAGCACGCTTAGGCATGGGAATGACAATTTGTGCATGAAACTGCATAAAATTACATATCATTTTAAAAAATTGTTTCTATAATTGCGCATTGTAGCACTGCTTTGCCCAACGCTTTCTCCCATGAAAGTTCTGCTGGATACTCTGGAGGGTTGGGTCAGTGAGTGGACTACCGATACTGGTAGATCCACTGTCCTTTCAAAACTGGTGGGATTTCTGAATAAGTTCAACATGACTGTTGAGGTTTTGATTTTTTTGTTTCTTTTTCTCTCACTGGGGACTGCTTACCTACCACCACACAAATTCCTGCTGTCAGGGTGGGTGGGGTGCAATGGGCTGGGCCACAGACCTCGCCAAGACCTCTCTTTCTGTAGCTCTGTGGTGGGGGTGGGGGCGGGGGTGCGGGGGAGAGAAGGGCCCGAGCCAAGCAATATAAGGTCTTTTGACATTCACCTGACTCTGGCCCCGCTTCAGCTGAAGTGATGGAAAGCCTTCAGGCTTGAGCTTGCGCCATCCACGTACTCGACCGCTCGGGAGGACCGCGTGCCCAACTGATTCTTCTCTCGCCAGCTGTAGTTCCCGAATTCAACCTGAAGGCGACATGAATGTCGAGTTACAGCTTGAGAGAGGAAGGCCGTTTGGCAGGTCGGCATGGCAACGTGCTTTCATTTTGTCACGTTAAATGTATGGCCATTTAATCTTGAGCGTTAAAAGAAAGAAGTGACAGTGCAGCAAGGAATTTCACAGCAATAAAAGCATCATTTAGAAAAGATGAGGTGCACTGTGAAGGCGTTTATTGAGGGATTTAGAATACAGGGAATGCTTGAGGTGCTATCAAAGCACAACACGTTCGGTAATGAACATAATGTTGAACCGTTCATTTGTTTGAAATGAACGAGTTAATGTCTGGGTTAAAGTATTGCATTGGAATTGATGCGGGGTCGGGGGGGGGTGTGAATTTCCTCAGGGATTCTCCCATTCCACCAGCGTAATTGCGGCAGGAAAACCTGTTTATCGGCGTAGCCGGGCTTTCTGCCGAACTTACGCTGAAGATACGTGGGCAGGGTGGAAGAAGCCCCGAGAAAGTGTGAAGAGGTGCACTAAAAATAGCACCCAGAGGGAATTAAAGATGAATGGAGCTTTCAGTCTTATTCGCAAATAGTAGAAAGAGACGAAAATGTGTTGTTCACACAAAGGGTAGTGGAAATTCAGAAACTCTGTCCTTTAAAGAAAGCTCTTGAGGCTGGGGGTCAGTTGAAAATTTCAAAACTGAGATCAATAGATTTTTGTTAGTTAAGGGTGTTAAGGGTTATGGAACCAGGCGGGTAAATGGATACAGATCAGCCATGATTTAATTGAACAAGCTTGAGGGGCTGAATGGCCGACTCCTGTTCCTATGTTCCTCGTGATATTTTGCCTTTATTGTTTCCACTGACACAAAGTATTTATGGCAAAATGAAGAGTTCTTTCATTAAAAAAAATAACCTACCCCCACTCTCGACAGTGGCAAACAATGGGAGCACAGGCGGGCAGAGGAAACTGCCCTCGGCTTGTGGGATTCGTGGTGCAGTCCCACCGCAACAGGAAATAATTCATTCAAGCCCTCTGCACTGGGGCTGAGCCAGTACATAAATTTTCTTCGTTTTTTTTCTTAAAACATGTAATAAGTCAAAACATGTTAAAAATAAGGCCGTGGTGTTATGTAAACTATTGCAGCACTGTGCAAGTTGGCAGGCTTTGGCCAAGATGCTCCAGGACAAGCCCACCTCCCCCCCATCGTCGATGCGTAACATCAGCTCCTGCCCACTGTTAGCCCCTGTTTGCCAATCTGTCTGCAATGAAGCTAATCGGTCAATAACCCAGCAAATCTCTATTAACTGAACTAAGTAGCTTAAACATATGAGGCTCACTTGAGGAGGTCTTGGACTGGGGGTTTTTTTTGTGCCACTTTTTATTTTGCAATGAAAAATATCTCAAATCTTTATGTTGTGAGGATTTTGAATCAGTTTATCCGAAAATATCAGCTATAGAGGCTTTGATTAACTGTTTCTTGATTTTTTTTAATGCTCAGTCAGCATTGAAAATATATAAAAGTGTAAGGTGGGGAAATTTAAATGATGCTAAGCTTTATGTTGTGTTGTCCAAAACAGCTGCCTTCAAGCAAATCTGCCCTGGTGGAATGGGCTACCATGTTAGTCAAACTTTCAAGAAGGTGACTGTCAAGCCTGGGCCTGATGTTAAAGTCCGTACGCGTCCTGACTCTACAATAACTCACCCCGAGATTAAACACTCCGAGCCTATACCTACTCCAGCACAAGTACCACCAGAGCAACAGCCCTTAGAGGCCTTCTCCTCCGTACAAACTCCACAGCCTGAGGTGTTAATACCAGAAGGTAAGGAGATGCTCAATTTATTAGCAAACCATGGATATCTAGGATTGAAGAGAAAGCTGCCTCTCTAGAAAGAGCGCGCGTTGCTGGGTGTAACGCAATTACTGTGTGTGCCATCAGCAAGTTGTGATCGCGATTCAGCTTCTCATTGCGATGAATGAGAAATGGAGATCATTCACAATTATATTTGTGACTGTGCGTAACTGTACACCAGCGATCTGATCGAGGTCCTTTCCAGCCAAGAGCAATGTTGGAAATACCTGAAGTATCATTCATCTGTGGCTGCATTTCAGGAAGTGACATAACTTTAAAATCTGCAGCACCAGTTCTGTATCACAATGTTAAGGAAACAAATGATGTAAAATGATAATTATGGAAGGAATACTATGGTCGAAGAAATAGTCTATTATTATCCGTCTTTTGGACGAGAGGTTAAACCGAGGCCCTGCCTGCTCTCTCGGGTGGGTGTAAAATATCCCATGGCACTATTTGAAGCAGAGCAAGGAATTTCTTCCCAGTGTCCTGGGTAACATTAAGCAACACCACCAAAAAGCAGTTTATCCAGCCATTTATTTCATTCCTGTTTATTGAATCTTGCTGTGCCTAAAGTGGCTGCCGCGTTTCCCTATTTTACAACAGTGACTACACTTCAAAAGTACTTCATTGGGTGTGAAGCACTTTGGGACGTCCTGAGGTCATGAAAAGCGCTATAGCAATTCAAGTTTATTTTCTCATTGTATTGTATCGTTTGATGCAGACAGTGGCCGCGAATTTAATAGCGCTCAGAGGGCGGGTTTGGAGGCGGGTCCGCTGTCAAAATAGCAAAGATTGAGAGCGGGCAGGAAACCCGCTGTCAACCCGGCTCCACGCGAGTCTCCCAGGTGTCGGGTCTGTCAGCGGAGAACTGACCCGACACCAAGCGGCGGGGGATACAATTCAGCTTGTTAAATGGCTTGTTAAGAGCCAATTTAAGACTATTTTGAGGCTTCCTTCAAATTTTACGTTCTCCCCCACGGATTACCCGCTGTTCGGGGAACACGTCAGCTCAACCTGATGTTTCTGATAAGCTGACAGCTGCAGAAGTGCTGTAAAGGATGGTCAGTTTCAGATCGCAGAAAATGTTGGTTACTGCATTTTTTATACATATAGAGATTCCTTTAGCTTACAAGTTTTTAGATCCAGTGCCACCTCATTGGGAGAATCTCTCGCTACTGTCATCTCACCATCAGCTGCCATCTATTGCAGCAACGTCGGTGCCCTTGAAAAAATCAGACCTTGGTCCTCCGAATCCTTCCACGATCAGCCCCAGCACCAACATCACCAGGCGCACCAACATCACCAACCTTCTCCACCATCACCTGTTGCTGCAGTGGACACAGGTTATCATCCCCTGACAACATTGCTGCCCAGGAGGTCAGCGATGGCATCACCATGGCCAGATTTACTTCACTTGATGCTGTAAATCCTGGCTGCCACATGATGCGCCAGGTTGACACCATCCCACACCAGCACTGTGAAGCATTCCTTTAATGTCCAAGCCATTCCATGCACACTCATCACTATAGTGGGGGTGGGAGTTATGTCTCAACATTCACTGGAACTCAGTAAGACACTTCTCAAGGTGCGCACAGATCTGTCCAATAAGGGGCAGTGTTGGAAAAATACATTACCAGAAACTTCACATGGACATTGGCTAAACCTCTCAAGTGCCTACCCTTGTGTGCTGTTAGTTGGTATGCTTGCAGTAGGATGAGGGTGAGTGTGAGGGGTGGCTAGTGAGATGGGGAAGTGATAAAGTAGATAGAGAGGGTTGGGTGGAGGTGCAAGGTAAGTTGGTGTGAGTAAGGATGTGCAGGAGAAGGGTATGGAAGGCAGAGTGATGGGGATGTAATGAGTGGCACAGCAGGGTGAGACATACTTGCTCTCGAGTCAGTACAAAGAAGGTTCACTCGGTTAATCCCGGGGATGAGAGGATGGACATATGAGGAGAGGTTGGGTAGATTGGGACTCTACTCATTGGAGTTCAGAAGAATGAGAGGCGATCTTATTGAAACATATAAGATTGTGAAGGGGTTGGATCGGGTGGATGCGGGGAGGATGTTCCCGATGATGGGTGAAACTAGAACTAGGGAGCATAGTCTTAGAATAAGGGGCTGCTCTTTCAAAACTGAGATGAGAAGGAACTACTTCACTCAGAGGGTGGTAGGTCCATGGAATATGCTGCCCCAAAAAGCTGTAGAAGCTACATCATTACATAAATTTAAAACAGAAATAGACAGTTTCCTAGAAGTAAAGGGAATTAAGGGTTACGGGGAGCGGGCAGGAATTTGGACATGAGTCTAGGTTCGGATCGGTCATGGCCCTGTGGGTAGCGTAGCGGGCCCAGGGGCTGTGTAGTCTGATCCTGCTCCTATTTCGTGTGTCCAATTCTGTTAGGTTCAGGAGATGGTTCTGTGATAGTAGATTGGTGGTTAGGATCAGATCAGCCATGATCTTATTGAATGTTGATTGTGGCTATGCAGTAACGTATCGTGATCCACTAAGATCATTCAAAGGTTGGCGCCACTGCAGCCAGGGACCTCTGACGACATCCCTGCTTTTGCCCTCCTGTGCAATGTGCAACCAGGCTGCGTTGGTGTCGTGGGGAGATCTCTTCCGCCCTTGGAAGGGAAGAGAACCTTCCTGCGTGCTGTGACTCCCTCCATAAGCATATGGAGGGAGTCATTTGAGAGCCTGGGTGCAAGCGTTCACCTTTGTGCAGTGCTTGTCAGTGTTTGCAGCACCTCAATGCTGTCAAACACTGAGAGAACAACTGTCAAACTCCATGTGGACGTGGTCCCTTTAAGGAAACCGGCTGATGACGCGTCATCAAATGACGTCATCAGACCCGCTTCCTTTTAATTGGCTGGGAAGCCCGCAGGGCAGGCTTAAAAAGGCCAATCAAGGGAAAATCACGTTTACAGAGCGGCTGCAGCTGGGAGTGGGACCGGAACCCGGAAACCAGCTCTCCCGCCCCCATCCCGCCTCCTCCATTAAATTCGCGGCCAGTACATTTCATAGATGAGCGATGAAAGAACAAGTGTTACTTAAAAATTGCAAAGAAAGGTCTTTCAGTGATAGGACCTGTATTAGTGTAATGGGCAGACTTCAGGCTGAATAATACTTAGGAACATAGGAACAGGAGGAGGCCATTCAGCCCCTCGAGCCTATTCCTGCCATTCAATGAGATCACGGCTGATCTGCGACCTAACTCCATATACCCGCCTTTGGCCCATATCCCTTAATACCTTTGGTTAGCAAAAAGCTATCAATCTCCGATTTAAAATTAACAATTGATCGAGCATCAATTACCGTTTGCGGAAGAGAGTTCCAAACTTCTACCACCCTTTGTGTGTAGAAGTGTTTCCTAATTTCACTCCTGAAAGGTCTGGCTCTAATTTATAGACTATGCCCCCTAGTCCTAGAATCCCCAACCAGCAGAAATAGTTTCTCTCTATCTACCCTATCTGTTCCCCTTAATATCTTGAAAACTTTGATCAGATCACCCCTTAACCTTCTAAATTCTAGGGTACCATTCTGGTAAACCTACGCTGCACTCCCTCCAAGGCCAATATATCCTTCCTAAGGTGTGATGCCCAGAACCGCTCACAGTGCTCCAGGTGTGGTCTAACCAGGGTTTTGTATAGCTGCAGCATAACTTCTACCCCCTTGTATTCTAGTCCTCTAGATATAAAGGCCAGCGTTCTATTAGCCTTTTGATTATTTTCTGTACCTGTTCATGACATTTTAATGATCTATGTACCTGGACCCCCAAGTCTCTTTTGACCTCCATTGTTTTTAGCTTTTAACCATTTAGAAAGTACCCTGTTCTATCCTTATTAGGCCCAAAGTGGATGACCTCACATTTGCCTACATTGAAATCCATTTGCCACAGTTTTGCCCATTCACTTAATCTATCAATATCCCTTTGTAATTTTATGCTTTCATCTACACTGCCTACGATGCCGCCTATCTTTGTGTCATCGGCAAATTTGGATATACGGCTTTCTATGCCATCATCTAAGTTGTTAATAAATACTGTGAATAGTTGAGGTCCAACACAGATCCCTGCAGGACACCACTAGTCACATCCTGCCAATTAAGAGTACCTACCCATTATCCCTACTCTCTGCGGGGGGGGGGGGGAATCGGTTGCTTTGCGCCTCCCGTTAGCGTCTCTTGAGTGCCAGGCTGTTTTCCTGGCACCCCGCTCCCCGGTGTCCAGCAGGGCCCCGGTGTGCGCTGCGCTAGGCCCTTCCTCTTTAATCAGGGGAGGGAGGCCTGCAGTACCGCGATATTCAATGGGAGCGCCCCAAGAGGGAGGGGGAGCGCTTCCAGTAGCGCCCTGCCTCCTGCTTGGGGCACTACCATTGAATTTCGGGCGCGGGGGCATTAACTTTTTTGGGGTGCTAAAAGTAGCACCCCGGTGAAGTTATCGCCCCAAATGTGGCGCGAGCCAACTTTCCCCCCTCTGTCTCCTTCCGCTCAGCCAATTTCCTAACCAGGTCAATAACTTGCCTTGAATTGGCTTTTACCTTAGTTAACAGTCTCTTGTGTGGGACTTTATCAAATGCCTTCTGGAAGTCCATATAAATAACATCCATAGACTGTCCCCTGTCCACTAATTTAGTCACCTCCTCAAAAAATTCAATCAGGTTTGTCAGGCATAACCTACCTTTCACAAATCCATGCTGGATCAACTGAAAATTTTCGAGGTGTTCAGTCACCCTATGCTTAATTATAGACTCTAGTAATTTCCTGATACTGGGGTAAAGATGCCGACCATCAAGACAAGCAGTGTTACTGCAGAAAACAGCACATGCTGAAAGAACTTTGTGAGTGAATTCTGTCAACTTTCAGTGCCTTTCAGCAGTTCTAGCTTTTAAGCATCTTATCTGCTGCCTTATCTGTTGTAGGAAGGAAGTTATTGATCTGGCACTTCCCAGTCAACTAAATGATCTCCAGTAAGTTAGCCCAGAACTTTTTATCTTGTTTATTTCCTTCCAAGTAGAATGGGCTCTTCATTGTAGCACTGCCCTGTACCGAGGCCATTGCTTGTGATGAATCACAGAATCCCCACAGTGCAGATCGAGGCCATTTCGGCCCATCGAGCCTGCACCGACACATATCCCACTCTATCCCCGTAACCCCACGTATTTAATCCCCCCTAACACTAAGGGTCAATTTATCATAGCCAAATCAACCTAACACGCACATCTTTGGACTGTGGGAGGAAACCGGAGCACCCGGAGGAAACCCACGCAGACACGGGGAGAATGTGCAAACTCCACACAGACAGTCACCCGAGGCCGGATTCGAACCCAGGTCCCTGGCGCTGTGAGGCAACAGTGCTAACCACTATGCCACCGTGTTACCCTAAGCAACAGTCTTCATTCTTGAAAAGAAACATCTTAGAGGGGACCTTAAAGATACTTGCCTGAACAGAGAAAATGAACCCAAAACAATACTTCCATGTATGCAAAGAAGGGTTGTATCGATACTACACATTTAAAAATTGGGAAGATGATAGGCTTGGTAATCTGGAAGAATACATTCAAATGGGCTTGCTCTGAACCCATCTTAACATCTTGTAGCAGATAACCTGTATTTTAAAAGAAATTCAAGCATAGTATTCTTTTTAAATGTTAGCTCTGTCTTGCCAAACCCATCAATAGAGAGTCTGTATTGTGTTCGTTTTCTTGCTCAATAAGAGTGAGTAATTGGTGAGTAATGTAAGCTCCGAGGAGCTGATTGAGTGTAAATAAGAAAGGAACGCTGCATAAAAGAAACCTGAATCCATGAGGTCAAATTGTACAGGCATGTTATTTTCAAAGACCATACAGAGCAGGGAAGTAGGCAGGTTATCATGCTTCAGGTCTCATTTCCTCTGGTAGTGTTAACACATTCCTGTAAGATTGCTTTGCCTGCTATTTGGTGGTTCCAGGTAAATGGACCCAGATGCAGGATATCTCCAGAACATAACTTTACTTGCATGTTTTTCAGGAAACAATGAACCATGTTCATGATCCTGGGTGGAAGCACATTTGCTATAGCCTGTGTCTTGTCGGAGTCCGCTTTCTAAATTTTTGGTCTCTGGTAAACTTGTTCCTCGGTTTTCAGGCAATTATTTTACTGAGGAGCAGCCACTGCTGCCACTATAATGCATGATAGGTTCCTTATGAATGGACTCTATAGGATATCTCCAGACGGCCTTGTCCGTATGTGCACAGTGCAGTGGCCCAATACACCAGCCCCACCATTGGCCTCTCTACTGCCATCCTCTGTCCGTCCTTTAACCTGCTACCTTATTCTGCTCCATCACAATTGAACATTTTGGAGAAAATTGAAATAAAAGTGCAGCCAATTTAGTTCCCTACATTAATGTTTTGACCCTGGTGTTTCCCCCTTCCGTGACAGTGTATGATGTGTGTCTTCTAGAGCTTATCTTGGTGCTCGTTCGAAGTGCTTTCCCAGTGGGAGGAGTAAGTAGGGGTGTTGGCTGTTGTGTTCAGTATTAATTGGTCCTGTCTGTCCCTGTACTGGGTTGTGAGCTGGCAGCCAAGCCTGATGTTGCGGTGGTTGCCCGGCCCTGTTTGCTTCCTGGCACATCGTCTACCATTTGAAGGCTGGGCTGGAGGAAGTGGATTTTGGTTTGTGTCGAGAGGCAACAGCAGCATCCATGCCATCTCCAGACAGGCACCCAATTGCTGGGGGACTCATTTAGTGGGATTAGACCTCGAAGCAACTATGAGGTCCAGTTTCCAGGACTCGCTCCAGCATCTTTTCAAATGCAACATCTGAAAATGGGCGGGTCCATTCTTTCTACTTCTTTCCTTCATGACATTGGAGGAGTTCAGGCAATGAGTTTGGCCTTGGCCATGCCACAAGCTACTTCCTGTCCCTGCATCAGTGAGCTCCGTGTATCAGGCCAATCTGGGCCGGAAGTTTGCAGGGAATATCCCAGTGGATCATCATCGAAGATTCTGCGAGGTTGGCCTCTCTTAAATTTGGGAAGCACAATGCTGGCTGGGATCCCATCTTGCTGTCTCACCACGGGACTGGAAAATGGGTCCTGTGAGCATACCCCTCGTAACCTGCTGTAAAAGGATGTTTCCCCTGGCTGGGGGGTCTAGAACGAGGGGTCACAGTCTCAGGATACGGGGTAGGACATTTAGGACTGAAATGAGGAGAAATTTCTTCACTCAGAGGGTGGTGAACCTGTGGAATTCTCTACCACAGAAGGCTGTGGAGGCCAAGTTACTGAATATATTTAAGGGGGAGGGTATGAAACAGGAAATCAATGGTGCATGCAAAAAAGGCGCAGCAGTTATCATGGGTGACTTTAATATGCATATAGATTGGGCTACTCAAACTGGAAGCAATACGGTGGAGGAGGATTTCCTGGAGTGTTTAAGGGATGGTTTCCTAAACCAATATGTTGAGGAACCAACTAGAGGGGAGGCCATCCTGGACTGGGTGTTGTGTAATGAGGAAGGACTAATCAGCAATCTTGTGGTGCGAGGCCCCTTGGGGAAGAGTGACCATAGTATGGTGGAGTTCTACATTAGGATGGAGAAGGAAACAGTTAATTCAGAGACCATGGTCCAGAACTTAAATAAGGGCAACTTTGAGGGTATGAGGCGTGAATTGGCGAGGTTAGATTGGCAAGCGATATTTAAGGGGTTATCAGTGGAAGGGCAATGGCAGACATTTAGAGATCGCATGGATGAACTACAGCAATTGTACATCCCTGTCTGGCGTAAAAATAAAAAAGGGAAGGTGGCTCAACCATGGCTAACAAGGGAAATCAGGGATAGTATTAAAAGCAAGGAAGTGGCATACAAATTGGCCAGAAGTAGCAGCAAACCCGGGGACTGGGAGAACTTTAAAACTCAGCAGAGGAGGACGAAGGGTTTGATTAGGGCAGGGAAAATAAAATATGAAAGGAAGCTTGCGGAGAACATTAAAACGGACTGCACAAGCTTCTATAAATATGTAAAAAGAAAGAGGTTAGTAAAAACAAACGTAGGTCCCCTGCAGTCAGAAACAGGGGAAGTCATAATGGGGAACAAAGAAATGGCAGATCAATTGAACAAGTACTTTGGTTCGGTGTTTACTGTGGAGGACACAAACAACCTTCCGGAAATAAAAGAGATCAAAGGATCTGTTAAGAGGGAGGAGCTGAGGGAAATCCTTATCAGTCGGGAAAAGGTGTTGGGGAAATTGATGGGACTGAAGGCTGATAAATCCCCAGGGCCTGATGGTCTGCATCCCAGAGTACTTAAGGAGGTGGCCTTGGAAATAGTGGATGCATTGACGATCATTTTCCAACATTCCTTAGACTCTGGATCAGTTCCGAAGGAGTGGAGGGTGGCTAATGTAACCCCTCTTTTTAAAAAAGGAGGGAGGGAGAAAGCAGGGAATTATAGACCGGTCAGCCTGACATCGGTGGTGGGTAAAATGATGGAATCAATTATTAAAGATGTCATAACAGACCATTTGGAAAGTGGCGACATGATAGGTCCAAGTCAGCATGGATTTGTGAAAGGGAAATCATGCTTGACAAATCTTCTGGAATTTTTTGAGGATGTTTCCAATAGGGTGGATGGGGGGGAACCAGTAGATGTGGTGTATTTGGACTTTCAGAAGGCCTTCGACAAGGTCCCACACAAGAGATTGGTGAGCAAAGTTAAAGCACATGGGATTGGGGGTAATGTGTTGACGTGGATTGAGAACTGGTTGGCACACAGGAAACAAAGAGTAGGAGTAAATGGGTACTTTTCAGAATGGCAGGCAGTGACCAGCGGGGTACCGCAGGGTTCGGTGCTGGGGCCCCAGCTGTTTACATTATATATTAATGATTTGGACGAAGGGATTAATTGTAATATCTCCAAATTTGCGGATGACACTAAATTGGGAGGCAGTGTGAACAATGAGGAGGATGCTAGGAGGCTACAGAGTGACTTGGACAGGTTGGGTGAATGGGCAAATGTATGGCAGATGAAGTACAATGTGGATAAATGTGAGGTTATCCACTTTGGTGGTAAAAATAGGGAGGCAGACTATTACCTGAATGGTGGCAGATTAGG
This sequence comes from Squalus acanthias, assembly GCA_030390025.1. Taxonomy (NCBI): domain Eukaryota; kingdom Metazoa; phylum Chordata; class Chondrichthyes; order Squaliformes; family Squalidae; genus Squalus; species Squalus acanthias. The sequence goes on along the minus strand of CM059436.1, from coordinate 16,483,656 downwards.
GAAAGGGGAGGTGCAACGAGACCTGGGCGTCATGGTACATCAGTCACTGAAGGTGGGAAGGCAAGTGCAGCAGGCAGTCAAGAAAGCAAATGGCATGATGGCCTTCATAGCAAGGGGATTTGAGTACAGGAGTAGGGAGGTGATGCTACAGTTGTACAGGGCCTTGGTGAGGCCACACCTGGAGTATTGTGTGCAGTTTTGGTCTCCTAACTTGAGGAAGGACATTCTTGCTATTGAGGGAGTGCAACGAACGTTCACTAGATTGATTCCTGGGATGGCCAGACTGACATATCAAGAAAGACTGGATCAACTGAACTTGTATCCTCTGGAGTTCAGAAGAATGAGGGGGGATCTTATAGAGACGTTTAAAATCCTGACTGGTTTAGACAAATTAGATGCGGGCAGAATGTTTCCAATGTTAGGGAAAACTAAAACCAGGGGTCACAGTCTAAGGATAAAGGGGAAGCCATTTAAGACTGAGATGAGGAGGAACTTCTTCACCCAGAGAGTGGTGAATCTGTGAAATTCTTTACCACAGAAGGTTGTTGAGGCCAGTTCGCTAAATATATTGGCCCAGAAATTGATCTCGCTCTGTTCCCGCGGGGGTAAGCCTTCCCCGCGATGTCTCACCTCGCTTGTGCTTTTTCAGATCCAGCTCGCACGAACTTGATGTTCCAGACATCAGCTGTGCTGGGCTTGCGTATCCCAGCGGCGTAGTGAATTCGTGCGAGCTGTGGGATCACGTGACTCAGTTAGAGCCAATGGCAGCACACCATCTTCCATTCATAAGTCTCACAGCATGGCTGTGAAATCTATGAATCTTACACCCCCCCAAAATAACAGCTAAACCTCAATTAAATTTAAAAAAAAACCATCACATTAATAAAATAAGTATAGTTAATTAAATTAACCATTTTAAATAAAAAATTAAATTTTTGAAAAAATTTAAAATCTTTTAAAAAGTTTTAAAAATAAACTTACCTGTCTTTAAAGTCTCTAAAAAAGATATACCTGTAAAAAAAAATTCAAAAAAATACTTAATTCACTACTTACCTTCTTAAAAGCGGGTCTTACTCCTCCTTTTTACATTTCCAAAATCTTCAGTACTTACCTGCGCGTCCAAAGCATGAAGTGCACAGCGTGCGCGCAGCCTGTAGCGCGCACGCGATGCACCGAGGACCCGCCCCCTTTTCTGAAGAGCAATTACCGGTTTTCAGCGCATGCGCAGGGCATGCAGAAAACCGGCAATTGGAGTGGGAATACGCGAGAGTACGCAGTGCGTACTCTCGCGTCCCGGGATCAATTTTCGGCCCATCCAAAAGGGAGTTAGATATAATACTCACAAGTAGGGGGATCAAGGGGTATGGCGAGAAAGCAGGAATGGGGTACTGAGGTAGCATGTTCAGCCATGAACGCATTAAATGGCGGTGCAGGCTCGAAGGACCGAATGGTCTACTCCTGCACCTATTTTCTATGTTTCTATGTTTCTAAGAAGGAGATAGATAGATTTCTAGACGCAAAAGGCGTCAAGGGGTATGGGGAGAGAGCGGGAATATGGTATTGAGATAGAGGATCAGCCATGATCATATTGAATGGTGGAGCAGGCTTGAAGGGCCGAATGGCCTGCTCCTGCGCAAATTTTTCTATGTTACTATGTTTCTAAAACCTTTACCCTTTGGTCTAATTCCTTATCCTGTGTTTTAGGACTGCTGCCTTCCAGATATGAGTTTACGAAAGACACTTAATATCTGGACAGATCCCAATACACGGGATAACTACTGGTGCCAGGCAGACCTGAGCCTGGAAACTTGCATCATCTTGCAACTTGCAACACACCTTGCACCATCCACTCTTCTGAGTCTGGATTCCTGTGCGTTTCTCACCCAGCTCCCCGCTCCCTGTCCGACCCACTCTGCTGCACTGTTGGGGACAGAGCCTTCAACAATCAGAGCCCTACACTCTCCCGCTGCAAGTCTTCTCAAAATCTACCTCTTTGGCCATATCTTCACCCACCTCTTCTAAACTATTCCTCCCAGTCCCTGCTTGATCTCCCTTACATCCCTTCCCCTTAGTGAAGTGCCCGGGGACGTTTCACTACATTAAAGGAGCTATATAAGTGCAAGTTGTTGCAGTTCCGTATGATGATAGATGAACATCTGCTTTGAATGCAAAAGCTATAATACTTGCTTTAATAATCCTGAAAGCACAAAATTCCAAGTCTGGAATATATTGTAAGGGCAGCTGCCGTATTTTTTTGAAATGAAATCAAAAATCCGGTACATAAAATAATGAAAGTTTGGTGTTTAAGGCGGGCCCTCAGTCATATGGCCTCATTAAAGAAGAGGTTCTCCCCATGTTGTGTCACGGCAAAGAGACCTGGGTCCCTTTTGCCAAGCACTCCACGGAGCTGACTTTACTGGAAATACTGAGTGTTCGAAAGTACACAACGCAGGTTTGCGCTTCAGGAGACTGCATGGCATCTCGTGGTTTAGAGCTTTCCCGTGTTTCCATCAATCAGCTGCAAATTTAGACGCTGCATAATGTTTACCTTCTTGTCCAAGTTCCAGTTTGGAAAATGTGCCGCCTTTTTGGCACAAAACCGTCTTACTAAAACCACAAACTGTAATAGTCAGTCAGACTGTTCAAAATAAAACCCTAATAAAATTTTAATTGCAAAGAAGAATTCCAATGGAGTCAAATCTTTTAAGACTTTAGTTGATCCAACCAGCAGTTGTTAAGAAGACAGTTTAGGCTCTGGCCGGCAGAACAAGTCTTCTACACAATTCAGGCCAAAGGGGCTCAATGTTTAACAATATGCAGACATTGTGGAAAATCTATTATTGACTGAAATGGCCTTTGCTTTGATTTATCGCTTGATTATGTGGCTTCTCCTCAAAATGAAAAATTATCAAAATCAATCTGCATTGCTATTTATTTTGCCCCTAATTTGGTTCCGTCCCCCCCTTCGCCCCCGCTTCCTGAAGTTGGTGGCTCCTGCTGGTGAATGGTTATATGGGCAGCAACTCTAGTACGGGCCTCTGGTATCTGGCGCTAGCAGCCATTCTCCATCTGTGCACCTAGACTGTGAGCGATGATGGAGGGGTTGCAATCAGCAACTTGAAGTTAGTCCACCATCACCCCCCGAAAACCGTGTGTCAAAGTGCAGGCACCAGAGATTGCCCAACATGCCACTTCCCATCCTAATGACAGCACAGTTGTGCTCTGAATCCTTCCCCAACACTGCTGAGAGAGCGCTACGTAAACTTGTACGTAGATGCGCACACTACATACGCTCTCTTGCGTACTGGCCAATAGGCTGTTCAACAATGGGGGGGGGTGGTGGTAGACCGTCAAAGCCGCGTTCGATCCTGTCTTCACCCAATCAGGAATCAAACCTGAGGCCTTGCCGATCGTTGCGACTTAGTGGCAGATCAGTTGATGCATTTTCCCTTTGAGCCGCACTAATTGTTGCTAATTACAAAAGGCAAAGGGAGAAAACTAGACAAACTGTTTTTGTTTCATAACGAATTTCACTCTGCACAAATGAGTAAAGTGTGTGGTAACGGCACCAGTTACATTTGCATCAATCACTTTGCCTACCTCTGATCGGGACGTGTGAAATTCAGCAAGTGTTACCGGGAACACTTTTAGCTTTGGTGTCTCCGCTGACTGATCGTGTTCGCTACCTCAGCTCCCGAATATGAATGGGTGGTGGTAGTAACTGCCAGGCAAGTTATTAGAGCCACTCAACAGGCACAAATTTTGTAAAAAGGTAAAAAATTTGTCATGTCTGACAAATTTAATATATTTCTTTCAGTAAAAAAGAGTGTATCAATAAAGAAAAAAAGAAAGACTTGCATTTATATAGCGCCTTTCACGACCTCAGGACGTCCTAAAGCGCTTTACAGCCAATGAAGTATTTTTTGAAGTGGAGTCACTGCTGTAATGTGGGAAACGCGGCAGCTAAAATTGCGCACAGCAAGCTCCCACAAACAGCAATGTGATAATGACCAGGTAATCTGCTTTTTAGTGATGTTGGTTGAGGGATAAATATTGGGCAGGACATCATGGAGAACTCCTCTGCTCCTTCTTCGAAATAGAGCCGTGGGATCTTCCACATCCACCCAAATGCCGTGGATGTTGCACATGTGAATGTTGAAAAGGCGATTGATAAAGTGCTGCACAGGGACTTACGGATAAATTTAAGATGCAGTAAATGAGATGTGGCAGCTTGGTTAGGAATTTGGCTGAAGGATAGAAAAAAAAAGAGGAGTGGTTAATGGATGCTTTTCCGACTCGAGGCATTTAAACAGTGGTGTCGCTCAGGGGTCAGTGTTGGGACTGTTGCTCTTCTCAATATGTGTAAATGATCTGGACTTGGGTATACAGGGCACACTATCAAAATTAGCAGTGGGCAGAAGAAAAGGGAGCGTAGTTAATTATGAAGAAGACTCAGTGACTTCAGATGAAGATAGGCAGGCTAATAAAATGAGCTGGAAGATGTCAGATGAAATTGAAGGCGGAGAAATGTGAGCTGGCACATTTTGCGAGTAAAAATAAGGAGAGGGAATACATACAAAATGGTAAAAGTTTAACAGCCGAGACTCAAGGGTTCAACTGCACAAATTTTTACCAGTGAGAAATAAAGCTGTAAAATCCTGTTTGAGGTTCCATCTGATAAATAGGAGTAGAGAGTACAAAATCAAAGAGATAATGCTAAGCCTATAAATCATTGGTTAACTTGTACTTCGAATATTGTGTCCAGTTTTGGGGGCCTTATTTTAGAAAGGATGTAAAAGCCATGCAGAGGGTACAGAAGAGATTTATTGAGATGGTGACACAGACAAGAGGCTTTAGTTATGAGGACGGACTGGAGAAACCATGGCTCCTTTAAGTAGAAAGGAGATGATTACGAGGAGATCTGACAGAGGTTTTCCAAAATTATGAGGGGTTTTAATATTATAAATCGGGAAAAACTATTTCCACTGGTAAATGAGTTGATTAAAAGAAGGCCTAAATTCATCAAAAGAACAAAGGGAGAGGTTAGGAGAATTTTTATGTTTTATACACCGAATTGTTAGGACATGGATTGCCCTGTCAGGAAAAGAGTTCATGTAAAAGGGAAGTAGATAAATATGTGAATAAAGAAAGATAAAGGGTATGAGGATCGGACAGGGAATGGGATTAAATGGATAACCCTTTCAGACAGCCAGCATGGAACCGATGGGCCAAAAGGCCTCTTCCTGTACTGTAAAATTATGTGATTCTTTGTCGAACAAACATTTATTTTGAAACCAGTTTTATTGATGACCTTTCAGAATTAAAAATAAATAAACACAGAACATATTACTGGGATCGATACATACACCTTCTCTCCTGAAGGTGGAAAATAAATGCTGAGATACAGTTTGGGCCAGCCCACCTTTAGTTCTGTCATGTGCCCAGTCATGCATCAGTCCTGATAGACAGTGCATGTCAGTGGGATATTTTACCTCAGGAATCTTCACAACCAATCCTTCTTCTTATTTTGATCAATCCAAATGAACTCAACTTTTTGCTAGAAAGCTTTTCCAAAGTCTCGCATTTGGTCCCAGTTATAATCTTTAATTCGCTGTAACTTTGCATCAAAAACACTGCCTCTATTTAGATATGTGAATGTGAAAAATCTGTACTATTTTCCAGTACTAACCTCCTTTTTAATGTTCTTTTTATTTCAGTGGGCACCACCATGCCTGAACAGGTAGGTTACAAATCTGTGTTCATATGACTATAATATAAATGATTGGAATTGCAGGTTGTTCAATATAAATGTTTAAGAACATAAGAAATAGGAGCAGGAGTCGGCCATTTGGCCCTTCGAGCCTGCTCTGCCATTCAATAAGATCATGGCTGATCCTTTACCTCAACTCCACATTCCCGCCCTATCCCCATATCCCTTGATTCCCTTAGTATCCAAAAATCTGTTGATCTCTGTCTTGAATATACTCAACGACTGAGCCTCCACAGCCCTCTGGGGTAGACAGTTCCAAAGATTCACCACCCTCTGAGTGAAGAAATTTCTCCTCGTCTCAGTCCTAAATGGCCGACCCCCTTATTCTGAGACTGAGAATTTTAAAAATTGAATTCAAATTCTCAGACTGTCACGATGGGATTTGATCTCATTTTTCCTCTCAATTATTAGTCCAGGCCTCTAGATTACTAGCCCAGTAATATAACCACTACACTACTGTACCCTGCTGTAAATGAGTCATGAATGCTGAGCATGTAGTACAGGCGTGGAGAGCTGTCTAGCGTTTTCTGGAGATAAGGTGCCAGAGGTGATCTTGATGCACCCAGTGGCAACATGTCCCACAGATGGGCTGAGGTTTACATCCATCCACCAGACTGATAGTGGGAGGCCCACGAGAGTGAGTGGCTGGGAGTCTTGTGGACAGGCATTACAGAAGTAAGCTCAGTCTCACCTCTCTTACTGCTTTAGCTATGAAGATTGAAGTAGGGAACTGCCATGGCGGTTGTACCTCACAGAAATGTGTCTATTTTTTCCTGAACCATTCAGGAATACCGAACTGATAAACTCCTGACACAAGTCAACATTGAACCAATCAGAAAACTGGCATGTGACACAAAACATTACCATAATTAGATCGATTCTTTACATACACTAAAATAACCTCGGCAAATTAAAGCAGAACAACTGTAGCTATTGGTTTATTTTGTAAATGCTGATGGCAAATGTTTGAAATGTTCTCTGGTTTCTTCTTGAATCCCAGGATAATCTGTATCCTGACAGTATGCCACCTTATTCAATAAAAACACGGGCTCTCTTCAAGCCACATAGCAAATTAATACTCTTCAGTTCAGAAGTGCTAATTTGATAACTCTGGATTGCAGAGTGGAAATGTCCAAACCAATCCTCATTACAAACCCTGCGGGTGATTTTTATGGCCTATGCAGTTTATACAATCCCAGCCTGCACTTCAGCTTGGCTTTTGTAGACCTGCTGCATCCAGCCTGCCCTTAGACCACTGCCATTGCGCCAGCATATCCATTGACCAGGGAGTGCTGATGCTGTGCCCCAAACTCGCCCAGCTTCCCGAGTCCCGATGCTGTTCCTCTAACTCCCACCTGAAGCCCGATGCTGTTCCTCTAACTCCCACCTGAATCCCGATGCTGTGCTCCTAAGTCCCACCTGAATCCCGATGCTGTGCCCCTAACTCCCACCTGAATCCCGATGCTGTGCCCCTAACTCCCTACCTGAATCCCGATGCTGTGCCCCTAACTCCCACCTGAATCCCGATGCTGTGCTCCTAACTCCCACCTGAATCCCGATGCTGTGCCCCTAACTCCCACCTGAATCCCGATGCTGTGCCCCTAACTCCTTACCTGAATCCCGATGTTGTGCCCCTAACTCCCACCTGAATCCCGATGCTGTGCTCCTAACTCCTACCTGAATCCCGATGCTGTGCCCCTAACTCCCTACCTGAATCCCGATGCTGTGCTCCTAACTCCCACCTGAATCCCGATGCTGTGCTCCTAACTCCCACCTGAATCCCGATGCTGTGCTCCTAACTTCCACCTGAATCCCGATGCTGTGCCCCTAACTCCTTACCTGAATCCCGATGTTGTGCCCCTAACTCCCACCTGAATCCCGATGCTGTGCTCCTAACTCCCACCTGAATCCCGATGCTGTGCTCCTAAGTCCCACCTGAATCCTGATGCTGTGCTCCTAACTCCCACCTGAATCCCGATGCTGTGCTCCTAACTCCCACCTGAATCCCGATGCTGTGCCCCTAACTCCCACCTGAATCCTGATGCTGTGCTCCTAACTCCCACCTGAATCCCGATGCTGTGCTCCTAACTCCCACCTGAATCCCGATGCTGTGCTCCTAACTCCCACCTGAATCCCGATGCTGTGCCCCTAACTCCCACCTGAATCCCGATGCTGTGCCCCTAACTCCTTACCTGAATCCCGATGTTGTGCCCCTAACTCCCACCTGAATCCCGATGCTGTGCTCCTAACTCCTACCTGAATCCCGATGCTGTGCTCCTAACTTCCACCTGAATCCCGATGCTGTGCCCCTAACTCCCACCTGAATCCCGATGCTGTGCTCCTAACTTCCACCTGAATCCCGATGCTGTGCCCCTAACTCCCACCTGAATCCCGATGCTGTGCTCCTAACTCCCACCTGAATCCCGATGCTGTGCCCCTAATTCCTTACCTGAATCCCGATGTTGTGCCCCTAACTCCCACCTGAATCCCGATGCTGTGCTCCTAACTCCCACCTGAATCCCGATGCTGTGCTCCTAAGTCCCACCTGAATCCTGATGCTGTGCTCCTAACTCCCACCTGAATCCCGATGCTGTGCTCCTAACTCCCACCTGAATCCCGATGCTGTGCCCCTAACTCCCACCTGAATCCTGATGCTGTGCTCCTAACTCCCACCTGAATCCCGATGCTGTGCTCCTAACTCCCACCTGAATCCCGATGCTGTGCTCCTAACTCCCACCTGAATCCCGATGCTGTGCCCCTAACTCCCTACCTGAATCCCGATGCTGTGCTCCTAACTCCCACCTGAATCCCAATGCTGTGCTCCTAACTCCCACCTGAATCCCAATGCTGTGCTCCTAACTCCCACCTGAATCCTGATGCTGTGCTCCTAACTCCCACCTGAATCCTGATGCTGTGCTCCTAACTCCCACCTGAATCCCGATGCTGTGCCCCTAACTCCCACCTGAATCCTGATGCTGTGCTCCTAACTCCCACCTGAATCCTGATGCTGTGCTCCTAACTCCCACCTGAATCCCGATGCTGTGCTCCTAACTCCCACCTGAATCCCGATGCTGTGCCCCTAACTCCCACCTGAATCCCGATGCTGTGCCCCTAACTCCTACCTGAATCCCGATGCTGTGCCCCTAACTCCCTACCTGAATCCTGATGCTGTGCTCCTAACTCCCACCTGAATCCTGATGCTGTGCTCCTAACTCCCACCTGAATCCCGATGCTGTGCCCCTAACTCCCACCTGAATCCTGATGCTGTGCTCCTAACTCCCACCTGAATCCCGATGCTGTGCTCCTAACTCCCACCTGAATCCCGATGCTGTGCTCCTAACTCCCACCTGAATCCCGATGCTGTGCCCCTAACTCCCACCTGAATCCCGATGCTGTGCCCCTAACTCCTACCTGAATCCCGATGCTGTGCTCCTAACTCCCACCTGAATCCCAATGCTGTGCTCCTAACTCCCACCTGAATCCCAATGCTGTGCCCCTAACTCCCTACCTGAATCCCAATGCTGTGCTCCTAACTCCCACCTGAATCCTGATGCTGTGCCCCTAACTCCCACCTGAATCCCGATGCTGTGCCCCTAACTCTCCTCAATCCCAAACAGGAGGGTGGTAAAAACCGAAGATTAAGAAAGGAAAAGAAAATGAAGAAGATGTAAGAGTAAAATAAAAACAGAGTGAGGAGCGAGGTAGAAATGTGGAGAGACATATGATCAAATGAGGGGAAAGAGATAGATAGAAATGAAGGAGGGGATAGAGGGAGACTGGTGAAGGAGGGAGAGAGGCAGAAGTGAAGGAGGAGAAAGAGAGCAACAGTGAAGGGCGAAAGAGAGAGAGAGAGCAAGAGACAGAAGTGAAGGAAGGGAGAGAGACAGAAGTGAGGAACGGGAAGGCAAGAGACAGAAATGGAGAGGAGGTAGAAATTAAGGAAGGGCGAGTGTGGCAGAAATGAAGAAGGGAAGAAAGACAGAAGTGAAGAGAGCAAGACAACTATGAAGGAGGGGGAGAGAGAAAAATGAAGGCGGGGAGAGACAAAAGTGTAATTTAGGCGAGACAGAAGTGAAGGAGGGGGCAGACCCAGACAAACAAAAGGGCCGAGAGCGAGAGATGGACAACAGTTAATCGGAGGAGAAAGAAAACGAGAGCAGGACAGAAGTGAAGGAGTTGTAACTGCCATGGTCTGAGGACTCCCAAAAAATAAAAAAACAGATTGGGATATGAAAGTAGCATTTAATTGTGGTTCTGCCTGACTTAAAAGTGGTTTAATCAGATATGGTAACCAGTGGTTGTGTCAGGGCTCCAGCTCATTACTACAAAAGGGCTGAGGTTCAGCACTAATGTTTCAGCAAAAAGTGTCTGTCCTTAAAATTAAATTAAATGTCATCTTTTCATTGAATTTAGGAACTTGAAAAAGACAAGCGTATTGTGGAATCTGGTCTGCCCCAGCTATCTCCTAGTATTACTACTATACAGATAGACTCTGGCTTCCCTGGTATGTTCTCTTTATATCACAACCGACTATCACTATACATTTATTTTTTTTCTATCTGTGTGCAGCTGTAGCAACAGCGGATATAACCGAGGCTCTATTTCTGATTTGTTGCATGCACGTAACTGTTTACTGTGTCTGTTGCTGTATTTCAGTTAGGCGTTGATCCGCCTTTTGACCCTGCCAGGGCTTTGAAAATAACTTGCAGTCCTCCTTTTGAATTTGAAAGAGTTCAAATAATTTCCAAATTTTAACAAGCCAAGCTGAGCATGGAAGTTTCGTTCCGTTGCGCTTCTCCAAACTCTCTTCTCCTACATCTACTCGATCTGCTACTGGGAGGTCAGCACAGTCCAGCCCAAGGGCATTGTGAGTGCGACCAACACCTGTCCTTGGTCATCCTGTCCTTGGTCATCCTGCAGTTGGTCATCCTGCCCTTGGTCATCCTGTCCTTGGTCATCCTGTCCTTGGTCATCCTGTCCTTGGTCATCCTGCCCTTGGTCATCTGTCCTTGGTCATCCTGTCCTTGGTCATCCTGCCCTTGGTCATCCTGTCCTTGGTCATCCTGTCCTTGGTCATCCTGCAGTTGGTCATCCTGTCCTTGGTCATCCTGCCCTTGGTCATCCTGTCCTTGGTCATCTGTCCTTGGTCATCCTGCCCTTGGTCATCCTGCCCTTGGTCATCCTGTCCTTGGTCATCCTGTCCTTGGTCATCCTGTCCTTGGTCATCCTGTCCTTGGTCATCCTGTCCTTGGTCATCCTGTCCTTGGTCATCCTGCCCTTGGTCATCCTGTCCTTGGTCATCCTGTCCTTGGTCATCCTGTCCTTGGTCATCCTGCCCTTGGTCATCCTGCCCTTGGTCATCCTGTCCTTGGTCATCCTGTCCTTGGTCATCCTGCCCTTGGTCATCCTGCAGTTGGTCATCTGTCCTTGGTCATCCTGCCCTTGGTCATCCTGCCCTTGGTCATCCTGTCCTTGGTCATCCTGCCCTTGGTCATCCTGCCCTTGGTCATCCTGTCCTTGGTCATCCTGTCCTTGGTCATCCTGCCCTTGGTCATCCTGCCCTTGGTCATCCTGCCCTTGGTCATCCTGCAGTTGGTCATCTGTCCTTGGTCATCCTGCCCTTGGTCATCCTGCCCTTGGTCATCCTGTCCTTGGTCATCCTGCAGTTGGTCATCCTGTCCTTGGTCATCCTGTCCTTGGTCATCCTGTCCTTGGTCATCCTGTCCTTGGTCATCCTGTCCTTGGTCATCCTGTCCTTGGTCATCCTGCAGTTGGTCATCCTGTCCTTGGTCATCCTGCCCTTGGTCATCCTGTCCTTGGTCATCCTGTCCTTGGTCATCCTGCCCTTGGTCATCCTGCCCTTGGTCATCCTGCCCTTGGTCATCCTGCCCTTGGTCATCCTGCAGTTGGTCATCCTGCAGTTGGTCATCCTGCCCTTGGTCATCCTGTCCTTGGTCATCCTGTCCTTGGTCATCCTGTCCTTGGTCATCCTGCCCTTGGTCATCCTGCCCTTGGTCATCCTGTCCTTGGTCATCCTGCCCTTGGTCATCCTGCCCTTGGTCATCCTGTCCTTGGTCATCCTGCCCTTGGTCATCCTGTCCTTGGTCATCCTGTCCTTGGTCATCCTGCCCTTGGTCATCCTGCCCTTGGTCATCCTGCCCTTGGTCATCCTGCCCTTGGTCATCCTGCAGTTGGTCATCCTGTCCTTGGTCATCCTGTCCTTGGTCATCCTGTCCTTGGTCATCCTGTCCTTGGTCATCCTGTCCTTGGTCATCCTGCAGTTGGTCATCCTGTCCTTGGTCATCCTGCAGTTGGTCATCCTGTCCTTGGTCATCCTGTCCTTGGTCATCCTGTCCTTGGTCATCCTGCAGTTGGTCATCCTGTCCTTGGTCATCCTGTCCTTGGTCATCCTGCAGTTGGTCATCCTGTCCTTGGTCATCCTGTCCTTGGTCATCCTGTCCTTGGTCATCCTGTCCTTGGTCATCCTGCAGTTGGTCATCCTGTCCTTGGTCATCCTGTCCTTGGTCATCCTGTCCTTGGTCATCCTGTCCTTGGTCATCCTGTCCTTGGTCATCCTGCAGTTGGTCACCCTCTATAGATCATTTTTCTTTTGCCACCTCCCAGCCAACCTGGAATGAATTCCCTATCTCTGTAATCTCCTCCAGCCCCACCAATCACTCCCCCCCCGCCCCGCCCCCCGCCCCCGCCCCCCCCCCCCCCCCCCCCCCCACCCCCCCCCCCACTCCCCCCCCGCCCCGCCCCCCCCCCCGCCCCCGCCCCCGCCCCGCCCCCCCCCACCCCCCCCCCCCACCCCCCCCGCCCCCCCCCCCCCCCCCCCCCCCCCCGCCCCCACCCCCCCCCCGCCCCCCCCCCCCCCCCCCCCCCGCCCCCCCCCCCCCCCCCCCCCCCCCCCCCCCCCCCCCCGCCCCCGCCCCCACCCCCCCCCCGCCCCGCCCCCCCCCCCCACCCCACCCCCCCGCCCCCACCCCCCCCCCCCCCCCCCACCAACCTCTGAGATATCTGTGCTCCTCTAATTCTGGCCTCTTGAGCATCCCTGATTATAATCGCTCCACAATTGGTGGCCGTGCCTTCAGCTGCCTGGGCCCTAAGCTCTGGAATTCCCTCCCTAAACCTCTCCACCTCTCTACCTCTCTCTCCTCCTTTAAGACGCTCCTTAAAACCTGCCTCTTTGACCAAGCTTTTGGTCACCTGCCCTAATTTCTCCTTATGTGGCTCGGTGTCAAGTTTTGTTTGATAACCCTCCTGTGATGCGCCCTGGGACGTTTTACTATGTTAAAGGCGCTATATAAATACAAGTTGTTGTTGTTGTTAGCCTGGCTCCTTTCGAAAAAGCCACCGTACCAATGTCGGCTGAGACTGGGTATATATTTTTCTGTACTATTTGTTACTGGCATTTATATCTTCTTTGCTTCTTATTTTCCAACAGAAGTGGTGGAAAAAACCTCCCCACCCAACCCGGTCCACATTGCTCCTGAGGTGTCCACTTCCAGCTTGACCCATTTTATTGCGTCTACTCAGGTCGCAGGTACAGTAAACATGAGCGGCGGGAATTTCCTCGGGGCTCCTCCCAATCGGCCGCCGTAACTTTCAGCGAGAAAATCCAGATAAACCGGGGTTTCCCGCTGATCTTCTGCCGGAGTTACGTCGACAGAAGCCACGGAGAAAATTCCCGGTGGAGGTCCTTTGCGTTGGAGCTTCTCATGGCTAAAAAAAAAGCAGCTTATTCTCGGTGACTTCTTTTGTCAGCCCGAGTTTAGACCGTTGATCCTTCCTGGCCTGAACGATTCATTTATGCCAACATTCCAATTTTACCACAGAAAACATAAACATAAGAACATAAGAGGTAGGAGCAGGAGTAGGTCGTTTGGCCGCTCGAGCCTGCTCCGCCATTCAATAAGATCACGGCCGATTTTATCTTGGCCTCAAAAAAGCGTGACCTGGTGATGCTGCGGGATTTATTAAAAACGTAACATAGTTTTAGAAACAGGGAAAGGCCATTAAGCCGAGGAAGCTGTCTCTTTTGAGCTAAAACCTCTGCACCATATCCCTCAACTGCTTCTCACCGTATTCCTCAATTCCATCTTGGAAACACACCCAATTCTTTCCCGAATCTATTTAAGCTGCTTCAACAGCTGTACCTGGCAACTTATTCGACAAATCTATTACCCATTGGATGAAAAGGTCCAACCTGGCTCCCCTTCTTAGTTCGAACTCCCTAATATTTAACGTGTGTTCTTGGTATTTGAAACATTTACCAAAGTGAACAATGTGCTGGATTGTGTGAATCGCAAGGTAAGATTTCATCTTTGCTAATTTATGAATGAATTAATTAAAGCTGGTCATTTTGCATAGGGTGCAAATCAGTGACTTGTGTTGCTGTATTCTCAGGAGCTCTCTCACCAATCCAAGTATAAAGCATCGTTTAAGTGACTTTGGTGTGCATGTGTTATTTGAGAACCATGAAGGCATATCATCAGCTCTGTTCTTATTTGTTCACAGCAGTTCTCCCTCCCCTCCCCCCACTCCCTCTCCAGTATTTGGATGCGCTAAGGAAATGATTCATTTTTACGTGTTTGGTAAATGATCAGCCATAGGCAAACTCATGTCAAACTGTAAAGAGTGGCAACTTTTGTTTACAGACATCTCCTTTAATAAGTTTGGCTCTAAAAGTAGGGCAGTTGGAAAGCAATGAGGTACTTATTAATAGAAGTTTTGCAAAGTTCAGGCAAAAATTGTGACGCAATAGGAAAATGTACAACGTCTGATAGTCTCAGCGGCAAGTGGCTTACAAATAAACACTGGAACATTGGCTCCCGGTTAAGCAGCACCTCGATTTCAAAATTCTCATCCTTGTTTTCAAATCCCTCCATGGCCTCGCCCCTCCCTATCTCTGTAATCTCCTTCAGCCCCACAACCCCCCCCCCCCGCCCCCCCGAGATATCTGCGCTCCTCTAATTCTGCCCTCTTGAGTATCCCTGATTATAATCGCTCAATCTTTGGTGGCCGTGCCTTCTGTTGCCTAGGCCCTAAGCTCTGGAATTCCCTGCCTAAACCTCTTCACCTCGCTACCTCTCTTTCCTCCTTTAAGACGCTCCTTAAAACCTACCTCTTTGACCAAGCTTTTGGTCATCAGCCCTAATTTTTCCTTGCGTGGCTCGGTGTCAAATTTTTTGTCGTAAAATACTCCTGTGCAGCGCCTTGGGATGTTTTACTCTGTTAAAGGCGTTATATAAATACAAGTGGTTGTTGTTGTTGTTGGAACTAGGATTATATCATTTTGTTAGAAATAATTTCTCGTGATGGATATGATTTCGCACTCCTCTCCCAGTTATTATAGTGAATGCAGGAATGATGTGAATTGTGAATAATAAGGACCTTCGAGCCCTAAACAAAAGTTAGCAAACCATTACTTTTTAAATCTTTTATTAAACCTCGTAGTATATCTCGCTTCGTGGAGTTTTAAAAATAGTCCTGTTTAGTTTTGAAGCGAGTGCGTCATCCTAGCGTTACAGCTTCCATCATTGTCCCTCTGCAGCTAAACAGGTGAAGGATGTTTAAAGCAAGCCCCACTCTATAATAGGAAACAGGATTACTAAAGTAATCAAATTAGTTCAGTGGATTTGGTTTCCTATTAAACATCCTCAGCAATGTTTATTTAAAGATTAGTTCGAGTTTTACAAAGGTTCCTTCTGTATTTAGGTGTATTGCTGTGTTTGCAAATGACTCTTGTCTAGTGAAGTTAAAACTCTAGACAGCTGTGATGAGGACATTGTAGGATATAGTAAGAACAGGATTATTGTTGGACGTTGCAGCTTGTGGCTGGTGAAATGCTCCACAGATCACAGAAACAACTGCCCCTCGACATGTAGAGAGTGGAGTCGTATTCTGATTACTACATAAATTGTGGTGTGTTAACTTCAGAATCCCCCTTTAAAAATCAAACTATTAAGAAAGAATGAAATAAAAACAGAAAACAGAAAATGCTGGAGATACTCAGCAAGTCAGGCAGCATCTGTGAAGAGAGAAACAGAGTTAACGTTTCAGGTCGATGACCTTTCGTCAGAACTGGAAAAAAGCAGGAAATGGAACAGATTTTTAAGCAAGTGGAGGGGCTGGGAAATGGGGGAGGGGATGAAAGAACAAAAGGGAAGGTCTGTGATAGGATAGAAGGCAGGAGAGGTTAAGAGACATTAAGAGATATTCAAGGCAGAAGGAGATGGTAATGGGACAGGTTAAGAAATAAAGGATGGCAGAAAGAATTACTGCTAATCTTGACATCCTTCTGGTTATTTCTCTCCTTCCATCAATCTTTTGAACATGCACTCTTGTGTAAATGGTGCGTGCTTGGGAAACTGGCTGGCGCACCCATATTAGTGCGCTATCCTCTTGCCACTGGGTTCTGGATTGTAGTTGGATGGATGTCTTCTCTCCCTGCTGGCTCTAGCAGCCCTCTGTGAAGTCAGTTTAGGCAACCTGATTCGGAGAAGGTGTGTTACGCACAACATAAAACTAGCCTGAAGTTAGAGTTTGGCGCTGGCGCGCGGAGAGGCCACAAGGATGACTGACGTGGGAAATGGAAATGTCACAGTGGTGCATTAGCCGTCTCCCTTGAGGATAGAGCTCGAGCATCTCGTGCCAAAGTACCAAAGTACTTTTCACCTGGCTGTGCTGTATCGACCTGCCTGTGAGTGAAAGTGAATGTTGAGATGGGGGAAAGGGGTGGGGGAATGGGAATGTTATGATTCCATGCTGCTGGCGTAATGCCTTGCACGCCAGAAGCCCAAATCGGAAATTCGAGCATATACTGTCGATGATTTTCTGACCATTTTGGTCGCAAGCTCTTGGGCATTGCATGCTTGGATCTCCGATCTGCGCTGCCAGTACATGAAGCTCCCTGTTAGCAGCACCGACTCGTACACTTACCCCTGAGTGCCTGAGATGGGAAGCTTCTCCATTTAGGGTATTAACATCCCTTGTCATAACGAGCATCAACTATTTGTGAAAAGCATAAGTAAATAATTAACAAAAGTTCAAAAAGTGAAAATAGGTTCCTTGCTTCAGGCTCTCCACACATCAGATTGCTTCTTCCCTATCCCCTTCCCCAGCATAAAGGCCTGAATAGTGGCTGAATAATGGAGACTCCATCCATATAGAATGTACGTTTTGGTGGGGTACAGAGTGGTACAGTGAGCTAGACACTGGCGCCCCACCTCTGGGAGCTGTGTTCACAATCCTGCCCAGATTGATGAGATGAAGATGTGCTGAGAAGAGAGATGAAGGGTTAAGTGATATTAAGAGCATGCCTTAATTATTTTTTTCGGGGTGGGGGGGGGGACCAACTGGTGAAGTGATAACAAAGTCCAAGATCAAATAATCATGCGTTGACTCTGGCTACATCCGGCCCGATGGCTGAATGGCCTATTCTCTCTCTGGCCTTTCTTATGTTGTAAGGTCTCCTGTGTCTGCTGATTGTGAGTGTCCTGCATAGTTATTTTGGGCAATCCAGTGACCAGCTACTGAGGGCTCACAGCACGAAGTTCCTAGTTTGGTCAGAATTTCCATTCAATTGGCAATCTCGCTCAACTTGATGAACATAAAATTCACAACAAAAAACAAATTGGCAAATATTTTTACATTGTGCTAAAACTTTCAACACTTCAGCCCCGATTGTATCCTAACTCATCCGGTGGGAATGGGGCATCTTCGGATGCCCGTTTTACACCCTGCCCAATTTTACTCTCGATTGACTTCAATGTGAGTAAAATCAGACGGGGTGCACAAAACGAGTGTGTATCATTCCTTGTTTGGAGCCAGATACAAAGGACCTGGGTGATGGATTGACTCAAGTCACTGACTCCCTTCTACACAGCCTGAGCTTTTACTGCAGGCTGGCCTTCACCCCCAAATAGGGCCATCCTTCTTCCTCTGGTGCACCTCCTGCAGTAGGACCTTCAACTCTTGAGCACCAAAATCTTTCGCCCTGTGCCATTGCAAACAACTGGCCCACTTTTCTGTCAGCATCAAGAGCTTCCCTTTTAAGGGCGAGCTGCAGCTCCTTTAAGAGCAGCTGCCTCACCAGATTTTCCACTTACCCCCTCCCCTCCCCAAGTGTGCTACAGTCCAAGCTCTCTGGTGAAGCTCTTCATGTGTCGGTAGCCTACTCGAGTTAGGGGAGGGACACCTGCCGGAAAATTCACCGTGGCCTGCCCCCTAAGGTCAATGCGCGCCTGTGCCATAGGCCATTTTTGTCATTATCAGAAATTGGGGATTATAACTTCAAGTCTTGAAGTGAGCTGAAAGCCTACTAGAATGAGACCAGAACTGAGAGGTTAGACCTATCAGGATAGTTTTGAACAGGCTGGGGCTCTTTTCTCTAGAAAAGAGAAGACTGCGGGGTGACCTGATAGAGTGTCTTTACGATGTTGAAAGGGTTTGATAGGGTAGGCGTAGAGAAGATGTTTCCACTTGTGGGGAAGACCGAAACTAGGGGCCATAAATATAAAATAGTCCCTAATAAATCCAATAAAGAATTCAGGAGACTCTTTAAGCAGAGAGTGGTGAGAATGTGGAACTCCCTACCAAATGGAGTAGGCGAGGTGAACAGCATAGATTCATTTAAGGGGAAGCTAGATAAGCATATGAGGGAGAAAGGAATAGAAGGACATGCTGATGGTGTTAGATGAAGAGGAGTGGGAGGAGGCTGGTGTGGAGCATGGACCAGTTGGGCCGAATGGCCTGTTTCTGTGCTGTAAATACTTTGTAAACACAACATTTGACCAACTCAGCCAAGTTGACAGGAAGAAGACTGAGATCATTTTAAATGATTGAATCGAGACCATTTTATAACATACTCCGAATTTTAAAGTGCTGAATTCAAATCAATGCTTAGGACTGCAGTGCAGCTCTTATAATAACAGCACGCCCTTATAAGGGCAAACAGTGAGCTAAGTCTTTTTTTTCACTCTGGTATGACATTGTAAAATATCCTCTCTGCGGTTCAGCATTTTGGTGCCCCCAGGAGAGTGCAGTACATTGAAATTCTAGCCCTGCATATATTTGAGCTGACTTGTAAGGACAACTGACTCGGGGCACAAATATTTCCACTCCTTCCGGAGCGGTGCAACAGCCTGAACGAGCACGGCGCTCCTTCACACTTCTTACAGGAAGCGTGAAACTAAGAGGTGCCATTGCCGCCGGTGTGGTTCCTGCCCCGCTGTGGGCATGCTGCTCTTCACCAGTGCCAACTGCGGCACTGACACCCCATTGAGTAAATGAATGAGGTATTATATGAGCAGCAGGAGAAATTGAGGCACTGCCTGATCCCACCTGTTAAAACACACTTGTTCTCGCTGCAGCCCCAGTGTAATCCGATATGTTTAAGAGCGCATTTGCTCGCCCAAATGTACCACGAGTCCCAGTGACATATTAGGCAATGTCATGAACAGTCAACCACCTAAAATGTAAGCAAGATTTCAGTGCTACAGTGCAAAATGTAATCTTTAACTTCACAAAGTGAACATGTTTTATTTACTATAAAATACACCATAGGCATTAGGAGGAGATAGGTGATCACAGATTTTATGCAAGACCTTGATAACCTGCTTGGAGTGTTGCTGTTCGTTGGTTATCAGGTGCCCTTGTAGAAAAGGCCATTGTGCCAGATAACTTGTAGTTTCTCGAGGTGCATTCACTGGGTTAGCCAGTGGCTCAGTTGGTAGCACTCTTGCCTCTGAGTCTGGAGGTTGTGGGTTCAAGTCCCACACCAGAGACTTGAGCACAAAAATCTAGGCTGACCCTCCAGTGCAGTGCTGAGGGAGCGCTGCACTGTCGGAGGTGCCGTCTTTTGGATGAGACATTAAAGCAAGGCCCCGTCTGCTCTCTCAGGTGGACATAAAGATCCCATGGCACTATTTTGAAGAAGAGCAGGGGAGTTATTCTTGGTGTCCTGGCCAATATTTATCCCCCAATCAGCATCACTAAAAACAATTATCTGGTCATTATCACATTGTTGTTTGTGGGACCTTGCTGTGTGCAAATTGGCTGCCGTGTTTCCTACATTACAACAGTGACTCCACTTCAAAGAGTACTTAATTGGCTGTAAAGCTCTTTGGGACGTCCGGTGGTCGTGAAAGGCGCTATAGAAATGCAAGTCTTTCTTTTCTTTCTTTCATTCTACTCCGTACATGAGCAAAAATGGAAGGGAGCAGTTTACAAGCTACTTACACTCGATGCCCTTCACTTGCGGGTAATTTGCAGCATTGGATACCTGGTTAAAAATAATCCTTATTGTGGCTCAGCCGGACATAGCAGCGTCGAGCTAAGTCTGAGAGAGTACGGACCTTATAGTACTCTCTGCTACATTTGTTCCAGAATGAGCGTATTCACTAAGAACTGATCCAATGGAACTTACTCAATCCGGCTCCAACAACATTTTGGCCCTGGTCTTCGCTTGAATGTTATTTTCGTAGATGCATATCAGGAGAAATCGTATTTTTAACAGTGCAGAGTTATCCAGTGAGCGTGTACTGTAAATATTTGTTCTGGAGTTGGTCAAATGAAACTAAAAATGTATTTGTGTTACGCAAATTAGCACCGCATCGAAATCACTCAAGGTGATGTAACCAAGGGTGAAAGAGACTGATGGGGAACTTAGCTTTGTTTTACTTGGCTGGTGACACTCCCAGTTGTAAGAGCGTGTCAGTTTTAGTATTGGGCGATTTGTATGAATGGTGCAGGCTAGTGTTCCTGCGGAAATGCTGGAGCAATGGACAGCGGCTTCACTTAGTGCAGTTTTGCTTTTGCTTTGTGTGGTCTCTAATTCAATCTCATTAGGCCAAGGCAGCTGGAACTGGTACACTAGGCACAACCATGGAAATACCAAAAGAAAAGAAAGACTTGCATTTATACAGCGCCTTTCACAACCTCCGGACATCCCAAAGCGCTTTACAGCCAATGAAGTACTTTTGTTGCAGTGTAGTCACTGTTGTAATGTAGGAAACACGGCAGCCAATTTGCGCACAGCAAGCTCCCATAAACAGCAATGTGATAATGACCAGATAAACTGTTTTAATGATGTTGATTGAGGGATAAATATTGGCCAGGACACCGGGGATAACCCCCCCCTGCTCTTCTTCGAAACAGTGCCATGGGATCTCTTACGTCGACCTGGGAGAGCAGACCGAGCCTCGGTTTAACGCCTCATCCGAAAGAGGGCACCTTCGACAGTGCAGCACTCCCTCAGCACTGCACTGGAGTGTCAGCCTAGATTTTTATGTTCAAGTCTCTGGAGTGGGAAAATCTAGGGAAGGGAATGCCCAGCAGAAAGAGCGGTGTAAGCAGAATACAGAATCACTTCTAAACGGGAATTGACCGAAATTTGAAAAAGAACATTTTACAAGAGTATGGGACTAAGTGGATAGCTCTTTCAGAGAGCGGGCACAAGCTTGATGGGCAGAAAGGCCTCTTTCTGTGCTGTAGAATTCGACGATGAGTGCTGTTTAACAGCGGGGAATGTCACTGCTGAGCCTTATCCTGTCTTTACCTGATGCCCACACACTTTCCAGCAAGGCTCATTGGATAGCAATCAGGAGCAGGAAGTTTGACTGATTTTCCCCTCTCTAATCCAGGGACAATGGGGCCAATTGTAACGCTTCCTACTACAACCTAGAGTGAGATCAGCTAACTCACCATAGGCCAGGAATGTAACTTAGGACCTTCTGGTCTGCACGGTGCTAACTGCCTGTGCTAACTGCGCCCTCGGGAGCACCTACACCTTTCCATTCAATTGCTGCCCTCTTAGTGAGAGCAGTGTAGCACGCTAACTCAAATCATAGGTGTGAGAAGCAGGTACTACATAGAGTTACACAGAATGTACAGCACAAAACAGGCTGTTCGGCCCAACAGGTCCATGCCGGTGTTTATGCTCCACACGAGCCTCCTCCCACCCCACTTCAGCTAACCCTATCAACCTATCTTTCTATTCCTTTCTCCCTCATGTGTTTATCGAGCTTCCCCTAAATGCCTCTATGCTATATATGTTTGATTCCGGTGTAGTCTCCTTCACTTTTTTTAAATCCTTGCTTCAAAGGCAAAACCAGGAATTGAGGCCCGAGGACCTCTCTGATAGCTGCCAACTTTGACTGCTGGCGGTGGACATCAGAAAATGCGCTGCCTGTGATTCTCTGTCCATGTATATGCGCGATCGTGACTGAGGTTCCCACTGCCGCCAGCACGTAATTGGAAAATTGGCCCCAAAGTGACTTAGTAGGCAATTACAATTCCCTATGTATCCAAACATTTCCTGAACTTTTTTTTTTTCAATCCTAAGAGGTAATTCCCAGAAGTGCACCTCACTCCAGAATGCCCAGGCCCTGCCAGAACAGGATACAGATGTTTTTATCCTGCTCACTTATATTGGGATCCTACTGTCAGTGCTGCTCCTGAAGGTCCATTATGAGATGTATAAAAACAGCCTAGGATTTTCTCTCTGTTCTTCCACCTGCCTTCTGTCTCTGTGTCTCTCTTAATGGCACAGCCAGAATTGGGAAGGTGTCAAGGAATACAAGCTTACTCAATAGTGTAGCGTGTTTACAGCACGTGCTGAAAGAAAGAAAGACTTGCATTTATATAGCACCTTTCACGACTTCAGGAAGTCCCAAAGCGCTTTACAGCCAGTTAAGTACTTTTTTTGAAGTATAGTCACTGTTGTAATGTAGGAAACACACAGCAAGGTCCCACAAACAGCACTGTGACAATGACCAGATAATCTGTTTTTTTTTTGTGATGTTGTTTGAGGGATTAATATTGGCCAGGACACCAGGGATAACTCCCCTTGCTCTTCTTCGAAGTAGCATCCATGGGATCTTTTACGTCTACCTCAGTTTAACGTCTCATCTGAAAGACGGCACCTCCAACAGTGCAGCACTCCCTCAGCACTGCACTGGAGTGTCAGCCTGGACTTTTGTGCTCAAGTCTCTAGAGTGGGACTATGAACCCACAACCTTCTGACTCAGAGGCGAGTGTGCTACCCACTGAGCCACAGCTGACACCGCTCATTGATAGAGGAAGTCAAACATTTGTGCAACCATTAATGCCGTATTGTGAAATGGGAAAGAGGGAAGAAAATTGATCCAAAATAATTATTGGCTATAGTTTTGATTTTTATGTGATTTATTGTATACAGAATAAACTACATTAGAGTGAACTGCAATGTTTTTGTATGTGAAACATTGATCTGGGACTAGATTTTATCAGAGTAGCTCTTAAATTGGCTTCACTGTACAAGGTAAATAGTGATGTGAAATGAATTGTATTAAATATGTATAGATGCGTGTGTGTGTAGATGTTATGGAGTTGTAGCGTGCATTCATTTTATTTGGTTTTATTATAAACAAACAATTTCTCTTGCTCTTTAATTGGTCTGTAAAGATTTATATAACTATGTTGTGTTCATATAAATCAGATTAGAGTCATCAACAAATCAGCTAGTTCTGCTGATCAGGATGCAGCCTTCAGCATACGCAATGATAGTCCACCTGTGCCTATTTTCCTGCACAGTTCCAGATCAACAACGTCCCCCAGTGTTAACTCATGGCAAAGTGGTGAGAATGTCTTCATCATCCCATCAACGCAAGGCTGGGGATGGAATAATACCAATAATATTGGGTGTGTTTAGAGATCTGGCAGGAATACTCTCGGGTGAAGCCCTGATCTTGGAGCATTCATCAGATCACAGTGACTTTGTGAATGGGAAGAGTAGACCACGATTCGCCATTCGCAAATTTGCCAGAGTGGACCATACTGACGCACGCGCAGTGCCTCGAACCAGCAAAAACTGCAACAAGAATTACACTCAGGAACCTAGAAGTATTTAGGATTACGGGGGAATGCAATAGAGAATACACTCCCCTTTTTAAGTTTTGGATTTATTTGCAGTAAATCATGACAATGATTGCTGTACTGGAGCATGTTTTCCCATAGCTGCACATGAGCTTCGTTGGCAGTGTCTTCAGTCCATCTGATGGAAATCAAGGAGCTCAAAGTGAAGGAGCACTTTACTGGGTGAACTTGCCTATGGTGCTGAGGACAATCACCATTCCAGCCGCTGCGAGAATCGTAACATGCAGCGGGGGTCCTGACCCAGATTCCTTCAGTAAATCATCTTGTAAACCTATAAAACCGTGGGTCCCAAGGCTGCCGTGAAAATTAAACATGTCACCTCATGGGGCTACTACGCTTAAAGCCAGCAGCTTCAAAAAAAAACAAACAAGTTGAATTCTGTAACTATAGCATGATATTGTAGAACCGGGAGGAAGGTTACTGCCTTGCTCAGGTGAGGCTCTTAGGGAGATTTGGTTCCTGGGACAGCGTGACTGCGGAATCCGTGACGCCCCGCCACCGTGTTGGGTGGCGCTGCGGGTAAACTTCCACTCCGACAGAGCATTCCTATCAGCTCCCGTTTATGCTAAAACCGAGATTAAATTGATAAATTTGCAGCATGATGCATTGTAGCATTGCCCCCTCCTCCAAACTAACAAAAGTAGTAAGATACTTTGGGGGTCAAGGTCAGTAAAATGGGCAGCTGATTCACCCCCACCCGTTTCACACTCCCACCAAAGTTTATCACTAATGACACTGCCGCTTTAAATCATCCCTAGTTCACTTATTTTGACTTGAGTTCATTTTTCAAATACTTTTTTTTACCAAGATGCCGATTCACACAGTTCATGTTCGTACATGTACATGGTTCATACAGTTCATGTTTTACTCCTGCTCCTATTTCTTATGTTCTTGTGGGTTATGGGGAACAGGCAGGAAAGTGGAGTTGAGGCCAAGATCAGATAAGCCATGATCTTATTGAATGGCGGAGCAGGCTCGAGGGGCCGAATGGCCTACTCCTGCTCCTAGTTCTTATGTTTTTATGTACAGTAGAAGGTGGTTGGCGCCTTGTGACGTTTGACTACGTTAAAGGCGCTATATAAATGCAAGTTACTGTTATTATAGGCACTCGTTCCATTTATAAAAATCTCCTTACTATCTCACTGTTTCAGCCACAAGTTTGTGGTACAATAAACGAATAGAATTTCAATACTTTTATAGATTTACCGAAATGTATAATGTCTTGTTTTCAGAAATCGACGAGTGCTCAGTTAATCCTAGAATCT
The DNA here is from genome assembly GCA_030390025.1 of Squalus acanthias. NCBI lineage: Eukaryota > Metazoa > Chordata > Chondrichthyes > Squaliformes > Squalidae > Squalus > Squalus acanthias. Next base: position 16,458,702 of record CM059436.1, on the reverse strand, counting down.
GTGGACCCGGCCAATGCATCAATCTACCAGAGGGATACACGTGTAACTGCAGTCCTGGCTATCACCTCAACACATGGAAAATCGGATGCATCGGTAAGCCTCAACAGCCTCGATTTTCCTCTTTTGGTGCAATTATACCAGAATCAATATGAAGAACTTTTATAGTTACATTAGGAAAAAGAGGGTGGTCAGGAGCAATGTTGGCCCCTTAAAAACTGAAAGTGGTGATATGGTCAATGACAATGGGGAAATGGCAGACATGTTGAATAATTACTTTGCGTCAGTATTTACAGTAGAAGAGGACAGCATGCCGGAAATCCCAAAGAAACTAATATTGAATCGGGGACAGGGACTCAATAAAATTAACGTAGGTAAAATAAAAATAATAAATAAAATAATGTCACTGAAGAGTGACAAGTCCCCAGGACCAGATGGTTTCCATCCCAGGGTTTTAAAGGAAGTAGGTGAGCACGTTGCAGATGTCCTAACTATAATCTTCCAAAGTTCTCTCGATTCAGGAACCATCCCTTTAGATTGGAAAATTGCGCATGTCACTCTGCTTTTTAAGAATGGTGAGAGAGAAAAACCAGGGAATTATAGACCAGTTAGCCTAACATCTGTTGTCGGGAAATTGCTAGAGTCTATAATTAAGGATAGGGTGACTGAACACCTCGAAATTTTTCAGTTGATCAGAGAGAGCCAGCATGGATTTGTGAAAGGTAGGTCATGCCTGACAAACCTGACTGAATTTTTTGAAGAGGTGACTAAAGTAGTGGACAGGGGAATGTCTATGGATGTTATTTATATGGACTTCCAGAAGGCATTTGACAAAGTTCCACATAAGAGACTGTTACCTAAGGTAGAAGCCCACGGAGTTGAGGGAAAATTATTGACCTGGTTAGGAAATTGGCTGAGCGGCAGGAGACAGAGAGCAGGGATAATGGGTAAGTACTCAAATTGGCAGGATGTGACTAGTGGGGTCCCGCAGGGATCTGTGTTGGGGCCTCAACTATTCACAGTACTTATTAACGACTTAGATGATGGCATAGAAAGTCATATATCCAAATTTGCCGATGACACAAAGATAGGCGGCATTGTAGGCAGTGTAGATGAATTATAAATGGAAGCAAAGGGATATTGACAGATTAAGTGAATGGGCAGAACTGTGGCAAATGGATTTCAAAGTAGGCAAATGTGAGGTCATCCACTTTGGACCTAAAAAGGAGAGAACAGGGTACTTTCTAAATGGTGAAAAGCTAAAAAGAGTGGATTTTCAAAGAGACTTGGGGGTCCAGGTACATAGATCATTAAAATGTCATGAACAGGTACAGAAAAAAATCAAAAAGGCTAATGGAATGCTGGCCTTTATATCTAAAGGACTAGAATACAAGGGGGTAGAAGTTATGCTGCAGCTGTACAAAACCCTGGTTAGACCACACCTGGAGTACTGTGATCGGTTCTGAGCACCACACCTTAGGAAGGATATATTGGCCTTGGATGGAGTGCAGCGTAGATTTACCAGAATGATACCCGGACTTCAAGGGTTAAGTTACGAGGAGCGATTATACAAATTAGGGTTGTATTCCCTAGAATTTAGAAGGTTAAGGGGTGATCTGATGGAAATTTTCAGGATATTAAGGGGAACAGATAGGGTAGATAGAGAGAAACTATTTCCGCTGGTTGGGGAGTCTAGGACTAGGGGGCATAGTCTAAAAATTAGAGCCAGACCTTTCGGGAGTGAAATTAGGAAACACTTCTACACACACAGGATGGTAAAAGTTTGGAACTCTCTTCCGTAAACGGCAATTGATGCTAGATCAATTGTTAATTTTAAATCTGAGATTGATAGCTTTTTGTTAAACAAAGGTATTAAGGGATATGGGCCAAAGGCGGGTATATGGAGTTAGGTCGCAGATCAGCCATGACCTCATCGAATGGCGGAACAGGCTCCAGGGGCTGAATGGCCTTCTCCTGTTCCTATGTTCCTAGGGCTATTGGCAGGTTTTAGACTGAAATGGAACCGTGCTGTTTGCATCCAATTTTCTGTGGTCAACTCATCAGCATAGCTTCAAGGTGCAGATTCAAACAGGTACAGGGGGTGTCAGAAGACTGCATGAAAGTGAGATCTAAAGAGAAGGGGACAATTAACGGGGAATTTCACACTAGGGTGGCAAAATTTTCAACGCCTTTGGAGAGGCTTAAAAGCCATCTCAACCCATTATCACTCTTTGCCAAGACTAAAGGGCAAAGGGTTAAGGAAATAGACAGGCAAAAATGAAGGAAAAGGAACTCCAAGGTTCAGGCACGACTCTGTCGACAAATAACAGTTCAGCCTAACCCTCTGTCTGATGCCTGCTGGTTGAAATGGTTGTGTGGACAGTGGTCTTCTGTGCTACCTTACTGGCTCCATTCCCAATTGGTCAACACTGCAGCATTCCTGTAAGGAGGTGGAGCCAGGTTTCAAGCCACGGCTGATTATTACCGTCACCGGATGTGCCAGTCTTTAGCTGTTTGGTGGCTGCAGGTGCCCTTGTAGCAGATGGCACAGCTCCGCATCAGCCTCTCTGCTGACCCGTGGTCATGGCCAGGTAGGTGTGCCAGGGCCTGTAGAAATGGTTGGTGGCGTTATGCTGGTTGTTAATCAGCCGGCGTTCATTCAATGCCACCGAATGTCTGATATACTTTGGGGTGGTTTGAGAAAACACCCAACATTATGGTTAATCAGAAAGGAAAGAAAGAAAGACTTGCATTTATATAGTGCCTTTCACATCCTCAGGATTCACTATTGTAATGTATGAAATGCCACAGGGTCCCACAAACCACAATGAGATAATGATCTGTTTCAGTGATGTTGCTTGAGGGATAAAAATTTGCCGGGACAATGGAATCAACTCCCCTGCTCTCCTTCGAAATAGTGCCATGTGATCTTTTGCATCCACCTGAGTGGGCTGACGGGTCCCTCAGTTTAATGTCTAATCCGAAAGACGGCACCTTCGACAGTGCAGCGTCCCCTCAGTACTGCACTGGAGTGTCAGCCCAGATTTTTGTGCTCAGGTCCCTGAAGTGGGTCTTGTAGCCACAACCTTCTGACTCAGAGGCGAGAGTGCTACCCACTGAGCTACATCTGAATATCTTAGTGATGTCAAGGAAACCTTGGGCCCCCTCTGCCTCGGGCGTCCCCCCCCGCCCTGTCAGGGACCTTCCCGGGGACCGTTTCCTTGGGCCCCTGGTGGCGGCCTGCAGCCGTGCGTTTTCCTGCTTCTGCCCTTCAGAGACCATCACGCTGGCTTCGGGTGGGAGTCGGTTAGCGTCAGGGCATTTAACAGAGGTCCGGGAGTAACAATTGACCAGGCCTCATGCTGGCGGCGTCCTGGGCAATTCCCTCCCGCTCCGGAGCCCGCGGGCCAATCAGGGCTGAAGTACCTTCCTCCTGCTAATGACCGTAGTCTGTCTTTCACAGATGTGGATGAATGTGCACAGGTCCCACGCCCGTGTTCCAATGGGCACTGTAAGAACACCATAGGAAGTTTCCGATGCTTTTGTCACCAAGGATTTACATCAGACGGAGGAACGCAATGCACTGGTAACACTCTAAATTGTTTAATTCCGTAGGGAGATTCTAATTGCACAGCCAGCAGGAAGAAATTTGCCCGTCTTCGAATTCAAAGCCAATTTAACCGGGGAACATCGAGGACTCTGTGGCAAAAGCATTTCAGGGGGAATTTCCTTGGGAAATCTCCCGCTCGCCATCGGAAGTTCGATGGAAACCTCATTTACGGGCGTAGTTGGTGAGGGGTGGGGGAGGGGGTTCCTCCGAACTTCCGCCAATGATACGCCGGCGGAGCGGGAGAAGCCTCAGGAAAATTCCTGGTGTTTGTCTTTTAGGAATCGGCACCTTTCATTCAGTCGATATTTTCGCTGCTATTGCTCCATATATGTTTTCAAAAGTAATTCCAGCACCACCCAACTAACAAAGCTAAACTCACTCGGGCACCAGTGGACATACTTTCCCCTGGTGCAACTGTGAGCTATAAAGTTGAAGCCCGTATTAATAGAGTTTTGGTTTCCAATGTTCACTGTTTTTAGCACACTGGCTAATATATTGACAATAAATTCTTGTCCTGGGTATTTTTACCCAGTTGTTAACCTGTCTATTTTAAAAGAAATGTTGACAGCTTCGAAATAGCATAGGCAGGAATTTAACCTGCATGTGCTATTGCACTAAAAATAGTGCTCATACTCCAATCTCATAGCAGGAACTGTCCCTGATAGTAAGAGATCTGAAAGGATTACAAACTATAACATTTTGTTGTACAGAATAAATAACACCGCTGTTGTCATGCTGGATGGAAGTGTAGTGTTAGATGTATGTGATATGTACAGTGCTCGATGTACGTGCCGTGTTAGAAAGAAAGAAAAGAAAGGCTTGCATTTATACAGCGCCTTTCATGACCACCGGACGTCCCAAAAGCGTGTTACAGCCAATTAAGTACTTTTTGAAGTGTAGTCACTGTTGTAATGTAGAAAACGCGGCAGCCAATTTGCGCACACCACAAACAGCACTGTGATAATGACCAGATAATCTGTTTTTGTGATGTTGGTTGAGGGATAAATATTGGCCAGGACTCCGGGGAAGAACTCCCTTGCTCTTCTTCGAAATGGTGCCTTGGATCTTTTACGTCCACCTGAGGTTTAATGTCTCATCCAAAAGACAGCACCTCCGACAGTGCGGCGCTCCCTCAGTACTGCACTGGAGTGTCAGCCTAGATTTTTTGTGCTCAAGTCCCTGGAGTAGGACTTGAATCCACAACCTTCTGACTCAGAGGTGAGGGTGCTACCAACTGAGCCACATGTAAATGCAGTGCTAGATGTATGTGCAGTGCGGGATGCATGACAATTTTGTTCTCCTAAATGTTAATAAATTACTATTTAATTTCAAGATATTGATGAGTGCCTGAGACCCAATATCTGTGGAGAAGGCCACTGCATTAACCTCGTAGGCTCCTACAGATGCCAGTATTGTGATGCCGGGTACAGAATGGACAGAGGACAGTGTGAAGGTGGGTCTGTGTTTCAGCTCCTTTGAAGACCCTGTAATACTGAATGTCTTTGAGCACTAGTTTGTATTATCTGGAAGTCGGGATGTGGGGGGAATATTTTCCCACAAATTTTTACTTCCGAATATTTGGAAATAGAATTAGATGATGAGTGAGGACACAGAATAGTTTGGACAGGCAGCGAACGATCATGCAAAAAAAAAGCACAGCAACAGTATGCTTCCAATTTAATCTTGTCTCCGAACCTCTCGTTGTTGTGTTATAGTCACTGCAGTAGAGCCAGGAGAATTACAGGGAGTGACTGAAAATCAATCCGAAAATCTTGTCTAAAAAATAAACAAAAAACATGCATAGCCATAATCTAATGCCAAAAATGAAATCAAAGGGGTGAGGTGGGGTGTGGGGGGCTTTCTTGGGCCAAAAGAAACGCTGGTATGGTACTTCATTCCCCCCGCCACCCAACCCCCAGCCCCAGCCCCAGCCCCACCTCAATTCATTTCTTCTCCTTTATTATCACTAAGTAAGCGATTGTAATCTCATCTGCTGCACAAAGTTTACAGCGGCAGATTGCAGCCCGTTGACTGCCAGCGGCTGCTTGGCAAGGCTCTACAAACTATGCTGGTGGCGCGAGCTCCCAATCCTCCACTCTTGAGCAGCTGGCCCCAGCCAACCTCTTGGCAAACTTGCCAGGATGCGGTAAAAACAAAAAAGGGAGTCTCTCCCCGCCCCCCTCCCCCCCTCCAGTGGCCGACCTCAGTGACGCTCGGCCAGTTTCCTTTTGGGTCTCAGCCAGCCGGGTAAGATCCAGCGCCGTCGATCGGTCAGTCGCACCTTTGTGGCGGGATCTGTAGGAAAGTCCGAGTGCAACACAGGATGAACTTGGATGCTGTTGCATAGACCTGCCTCAGAAAAGTGTCTGAAATTGTTATTGTATTATTGCCTGACTAACATCAGTCCTGAGTTGCAGATGAATGTGCAAGTGTATACTAGACATGGGCCTGTAGTCAGAGACCACTAGACATCTGTTCCTCATGGGCCATTGGACTATTTGTACTGTACTAACCGTGTCTTTCAAGAGCTAGGCAGTTTTGGAGCATTTGAACTGCAACCTAACGATCAAGGAAATGGGATGTTGCCTCTTTAAAATGTCACCCTTTTCTGTTATTTTAGAACAGTAAAATTGAACTTGAAACGTTTTCAAATGTGAGCTGAATATGCTCCGTGATCTGTTTAAATTTACAGACATTGATGAATGCCAGGATTCCAACAAATGTCCGTCTGGAAGATGCATTAACAATCCTGGCTCTTATGAGTGTGTGTCTTGCCCAGATGGATACGCAGGCAGAAATGGCCAATGCATAGGTACGTACTGTAGTCTGACTTCAGACTGGTTCTTGTACACCTAGAGTGGGTTTGTCGAATAAATGTTCTCACTTGAAACTTTTTAAATAAAAGCTGTTCTTTCCTGCAAGCATTATCTGTAATGACTAAAGATAAAATCTAAGGATGAATTCAGCAATCCTGCATTCCCAGCAGGGAGCCAAGCTTGAAGGGAGTGTTGGTGAGAGATAGGGTTACAATTCTGTAGTGCCGATTCTCCAGCCCATGTTCCCTCCGAGCATGGGTTCCCACAGGGAATGCTGAATTAACCCTATGGAATATACAGTGTAGATTTTTAATAATATATACTGCACTCTCCTGTGATACATTGATACCAATTTTTTTTAACATTTTAAAAAATTGTAATTTTTTATTATGATGGAGAAATTTGACACTCCACAAATATAAAAATGAGTTTTTCAGGGCTAGAACATTTGACCTCACATTCGCCTACATTGAAATCCAGTTCTGCCCATTCACTTAATCTATCAATATCCCTTTGTAATTTTATGCTTCCATCTACGCTGCCTACAATGCCGCCTATCTTTGTTACATCGGTAAATTTGGATATATGACTTTCTATGCCATCATCTAAGTCGTTAATAACTATTGTGAATAGTTAAGGTCCCAACACAGATCCCTGCGGGACACCACTAGTCACATCCTGCCAATTTGAGTACCTACCCATTATCCCTACTCTCTCTCTCCTGCCGCTCAGCCAATTTCCTAACCAGGTCAATAATTTGCCCTCCATTCCATGGGCTTCTACCTTAGTTAACAGTCTCTTATGTGGGACTTTATCAAATGCGTTCTGGAAGTCCATATAAATAACATCCATAGACATTCCCCTGTCCACTACTTTAGTCACCTCTTCAAAAAATTCAGTCAGGTTTGTCAGGCATGACCTACCTTTCACAAATCCATGCTGGCTCTCTCTGATCAACTGAAAAATTTCGAGGTGTTCAGTCACCCTATCCTTAATTATAGACTCTAGCAATTTCCCGACAACAGATGATAGACTAACTGGTCTATAATTCCCTGGTTTCCCACTCTTGCCATTCTTAAAAAGTGAGTGACATGCGCAATTTTCCAATCTAAAGGGACGGTTCTTGAATCAAGAGAACTCTGAAAGATTGTAGTTCGGGCATCTAATGGGGTGTTTAACAGTGATATTAGCGTGGAAAAGCCCACATTTTTGTCAGTTCCACGGATTTCACTGATTGTGGCTGTGGGGGGTAGTGGGGTGGGGGGGGGGGGCGGTGGGGTGGCAACAGCGCAGACAGTGTTGGAGCAGTGAATGACTAACCGCAACTTCAGGATTTCAGCGCTTAGATGCACACGCGCTAAATCCTGAAGTTGCGGTCAGTTTCAGAGGGGTAATTTGGCGAAAAGTTCGCCGTCATTACCCACCACAATCCGGGCCCTACAGTACTCATCGCACCTTCAGCCCCGATAGCAGTTACCTTTACCATCTCATTGACTGTACCCAATTGTACCCAAGCATAATTATGGTTGAAACGAAATGCTGAGTGACTTGTTTGTTTAATGTAAAGATATAGATAATGTGTTATATAAAGAATACCAAAATGTCTGGCACCTGGTTTGAGACAGTAATTCAGTCTAGGAGGCGGGGGTACTGATAACGTGATCAGAACTGCTTGATTGAGCTGCTTGACTTGTGACTCACCGGCGGACGTCTATCATTCTGTACTTTGTACATGCTTTCAATATCCAGAGAACTTGCTTTAAAAGCGGATTCCAGAAAATAACCACAGTCATCACTTTATAACGTTAAACCTGTCGAGAATTCCTGGTCTTGTTAAACCAGATAGCTGGTTGGTTTTCGAGCAAAACTTAATAACAGGCTGCAGGAAGTGGGGAGGAAATATGTGCAATTATAGAAAGACAAATCTCTGGTGGGTAGTTGTCATCAAATACAAAATGGCCTCTTGACTTTATTAAAATGAGAAGTCGCACAACACCAGGTTATAGTCCAACAGATTTATTTAATTTTACAAGCTTTCGGAGCTGTCGCTCCTTCGTCAGGTAAGTTAGCAATGAGAGAATCTCCCAGAATTCACAATTTAAACCCAGACAAAATCTATTCACATTATTCGCTACTTTATTAAACACCAACCTGCTGAAACAAGCCTATCAAAGTGGAGCAGAGAAATCATCTTAGAGTGATTAGAATGGGAGAGGAATTGGATCATTTGGCAGCACCGTACATCCACACACCGGGCACACACTGCAAATACCTATTACTGCACCATATAACCTGGCAGAGGGGAAATCACTTGGATTTACATGATGTCAGCATATTTCAAAATACGGCTCTCTTTTAATGAATTCTTTCACATACTCTGTACTGACTTTGGCAGCACTATTTCCTATGTTCTTATGGGATATGAGGATCGGGCGGGAAAGTGGAGATGAGGTAGAAGATCAGCCATGATCTTATTGAATGGCGGAGCAGGCTCGAAGGGCCGAATGGCCGACTCCTGCTCCTATTTCTTATGTTATGTTCTTATGTGACCAAGTGCTAATCTGCAAGCAGCTTGTGCTGTCAAATCTGAAAATATTGACCTATATTTTGATTCACACCATTACAGAAGTAAATATATGTATGTACTGGGGGGGAGGAGGTGCAGTGTCATGATGTGCAAATATCAGGAGATGTTTAACGCCAATATCTAGGGATCTATGGCTAATAATTTGGATCAGAGGAATCAGTAAGGAAAGTGTCATCACAGGTGAGCTCTGAATATTCATCAGAAAAAAAACTGTTCCCTTAAAAGCATCCACTTTGTTATGTAATAGCACGTGACTAATGCTATTTATTTATTCAAGCAGTAAATTACATTGCTTTTTCTCCTGAGGGTTTTAGTCTAATCCTGCGAGTCGAGCCAGGAATAGTTTCAATCTCGTTGATAAACGCACGTCCAGTTTTATTGCGGTGGTTGCTGATCTGTGAATTAATGCCTCGAGTTCTTCTGGTTTTGTGCTAAGTATCTGGACTAGCCAGAAGCCAATATTTGCTTTGGCTTTGGGCTACAACTCCCTGCGTCATGACCCTTGATGAAAACATTCACTGTAAAGTGTTCGCAACACTACAAACAGGCGCTACCTGATCGCTGTGACTTTTTTTTTTACCCCTTTCTTTTTATTTTGTCTGCATTCGACTGTGAAACTGGATCATTGCACTATCACTAAATGTGTTTGCTTTTGCCAAAATTCCCTTTTGTTCAGGATTGTACCTGAATGATCTGCCCCCCTTCCCCTTTGCTAATGAGCGTGTTAATAGGAACACTTGGTTCTGCTGGAATCAATTTGTTGCCAATTGATTAGAAGCCTGCTTATTGTTTCTGGTAGTAAACAGCCTGTCCTTAAACTAGAGTTGATTGATCAGTCACACTTCTTGTGTCAAATCTTGCCTGTTCATTATCAATGACCTGTTTCAGTAACGAGACGCAACCCCCACCCAAATGCCACCTGCAGCTGTCCATGACCCTCTTTAGATGCCACACTCTGCCCATACCACCCCACCACCGCCCACACATAAGAACATAAGAAATAGGAGCAGGAGTAGGCCATTCGGCCCCTCGAGTCTGCTCCGCCATTTAATGAGATCATGGCTGATCCGATTTTGGCCTCAATTCCACTTTCCTGCCTGCTCCCCATAAACCTTGACTCCCCTGTTTCCCTATTTCCCACGAAAGGAAGGAAGGAAGAAGAAGAAGGAGCGAGAAGAGAGGACAGAGGGTGAGGCAAAAAGAGCTAGGAAGAGAGCAGTAGAGAAGAGAAAGAGGAGAGACAGAGAGTGAGAAACAGCAACATGAAGACAGAAATAGGTTAAAAGAGAGACCATATTCTCCAACTTACTATGTGCAACATCACAGGAGATATCTGTCACACTTCAGATGCCACATTTCAGACACACTTTGTGGCCACAGTGTATCCTCCAATTTAATGTGAACAATACCGTTCAAGATCTGCTTGTACAAGTGTCATTTTTACACATTGTACATTTCTGGAAAATAATTTAAAGTTAAAACAAACTCTTCTTTCTTTGTGTAATAGTAAATACTGTGTGGCATTTACATTTAGTTCCAGAATGAATAATTCAGTGCCCAGAGGCACAAATATTAGAAATTGTCATTTGTAGGCAGGTTGTAGAAAGCCCGATGCAAGCATAATCCTTCTTGGCAAACCAGTCAGGGGCTCATCGGGAATCAACTGTATCTCTTTTCAGTTTCCTGTTACAAATAGGACATGCAGTCACATGCTGGGAAAAATGCTATTTAAGACCAATCCAGACAGTCTTCCATTAGGTTGTGCGGCAGATAGATGCTGCAGATGTTCCATGATAAATTTGACAGCAAATAATTTTAGAAACAAAATTTCCACGGGTTTCATTTTCTTTCTATCGTTCACTCTTCTCTGCAGAACGTTTTGTTCAATTCCCACCTGCGTTGTCTCTTGTTATCTGTTTAAAAACGGCAGAGGTTTATCGCAGTCTCGTCCGTGACGTCCATTTTGACAACTGGTTTTGTGTGTCTGTTTTCCCAGACATTAATGAGTGCCTCGACAGATCAGTTTGTGCAAACGGCAGATGTTCCAATCTCGAGGGGGCCTATATCTGTACTTGTAACCGAGGGTATGAACCATCTCCCGATGGCAAGTTGTGCAAAGGTAACCACTCCTGCCGGGATTAAAATCTGTAATAGTCAGCTTGGGTCGCATCGGATTACTGAAATAAAATTGTCGCACTCTGGTTGTTTGTTTGTTTAACAAGTGGAGGCTTTTTATTGACAGAGAGAGTCACGGTTTAAATAAAAAAAGATACATTTTCTTTCCTTTTGGTCTCCCTACTCAATGCGCAAACCCCAGGCAAGGTGGCTGGACAAACAACTATAATACTGGAGCTGACTAACTGAAGGTGCATAAGTACAGACCTGGATGACTCTCCTCCCCCCAATCGCTCTCGGGAGGAGGTGGCTGGCCTCCACCTGTAGCTCCTCACGCCAGTTGAGATCGGAATTTAAACCAGTGGAGAACTGAGGGCCTAAGCACATGTTAGTTTTCAAGTGTCAGCCTTGGTTCAGTGATAGCACCTCCCGAGTCAGAAGATCATGGATTCAAACCCACTCCAGAGATTTAAACACATAATCTAGGCTGACACTGTTGCTCCCTTTCAGGCAGTGTATCCCCGGGTATATATGGGTAATTATGTACAAGTATTTTATTATATTATTCTTATTGAGAGCCATAAGAAGACATAAGGAGGGCAGTTTTCATCCTCAGTACTTTGGTGGTAATCTGATGGAGCAGATTGTCTGCCCGTTATGGAACTTGTCTGATTTTCATTTCCAGTACTGAAGTTTGATCCTGGCATCCTCTGTTGGTGAAACGAGGCTTGTGAGCGAATGGAAACAGAAATTCATTGTTTGTTTCTTCTTTGGTGCAGATGTGGACGAGTGTCAGGATGTCATCCTGTGCACCAATGGGCAATGCAGGAACACAGAGGCCTCCTTCTACTGTGATTGCAACTCCGGTTACCGTCTGGCTGCCACAAGGGACCAGTGTGAAGGTAGCAAGAATTTGATCGAGTACTCTCAGAAGAATCGGGCACAAAAATATTTACAGGAGAATCAAAGCTCTTGTAAAGTTTTTATGGGGTTTAGTTTCCTCTGGTTGTGTACCAGCTTAGTTGTTTGCAGGAAGCTCCTTTGGTCAGTATCCATCAGGATAGGCGGAAGGCTTAATTCAGCAGGGAAAATTAGAATCCCAAAGAAGTTGGAATCTCATTGAAACGTATAAAATTCTGACCGGGCTAGACAGACTGGATGCAGGGAGGATGTTTCCCCTGGCTGGGGGCTCTAGAACGAGGGGTCACAGTCTCCGGATACGGGGTAGGACATTTAGGACTGAGATGAGGAGAAATTTCTTCACTCAGAGGGTGGTGAACCTGTGGAATTCTCTACCACATAAGGCTGTGGAGGCCAAGTCACTGAATATATTTAAGATGGAGATAGATAGATTTCTAGATGCAAAAGGCATCAAGGGGTATGGGGAGAGAGCGGGAATATGGTATTGAGATAGAGGATCAGCCATGATCATATTGAATGGTGGAGCGGCTCGAAGGGCCGAATGGCCTGCTCCTGCTCCAGCGCCTATTTTTCTATGTTTCTATGTAAGTAGTTGAGTGTTTTGTGTTGTGATGTGAACCTTGTACAAAATCAGGTAAGCTTCCCAACATCATCAGCACCACGGGTTAGAAGTTAATTGTCCTTTGATGCGTAGTGAACACTTTCCTTTGGCAATAGATAACTCTCCTTTGGCACAGAATCGGCATCCTGAATGGTTCAGTCCCAGTCCTTTCACTCGGGGTCAGTTTTCTTTGTCAGAAGCTGACTGCACACGGGTCTGTAATCCTAATTTGACACAAAAATTGAACTGAACTAGAGGGTGACATTTTCTGCGACCCCGCACCAGTGACAGGGCCTCACACAAGTTGGGTGGCTGAGCAGAAAATCTTGGGCAGAGCAGCCATGATTTTGTAATAAGCCCCTCACTGTGTGAGGGCCCAGCCTGAAGCTCGTGGGCCTCAGAAAACTCACCCTTAATTCGCCCCGTCTGTCACACCGCCACAGGCAGCTCGCCCATTTTATGAACATGAACATCGGACTACTTGCCTTGCCGGCAACCATTAACCTTTACAACTGTTCAAGGCCGTGTTTCCAGATGGGATTCTGCTAAACATGGAAAATGCTGTCAACCATATATGGTTGACTTAAACTTTATTTCAGTCCAAAAAAAATGTGACATTTCGAATCACCACACTATTATACCGTACATATTTTTTCTTCAAGCGAAGAGAAAACCACAGACCATATCACAGATGTGATAAACATTATGCAAGTTCAAGATCCTGCCTGACTGTTTCTGAAGAATCCCCCCTAAACAAAGGCTTGAATAGAATGAGGAGACTTCAAAGGGGACAGAATTCCCCTTTGAGGTCTCCAGAGTCAACGCTATTAAGAGACCAAAATTCTGAACTGATAGCTTTAGGTAGATTATATGGGGGTGGGTGGGGAGGAGGGGGCAATATAACTCTCAGACCCCTGGTGGAATCTAAGTGGTGGATAGGCAATTTACATGGAGGTTCTCCCGCTTGTCCACTGTAACTTTGTCGGAAGAGCAGCAAATCCCCGGAAAAAATGGTGTAAATGGCGTTTACACCGGTTTCCCGGTGTTTCCGTGGCTCTCTCGGCAAACGAGCGGGAGAATCTTCCTAAAAAATCTCACCCCCATTGTTCCAACGCATTGTGCCGTCTGGTCCCTGTACAGGAAATGTTGACACGTGGTTTGTGCCATTGTAACTTTGCCTCATTTAAATAGGTTCGAACTTTTCCCAACATGATATTTACTGCTCCTGGTTGACACGGAGTAAAATATTTACAACATGAAAGGTTAAGAGAAAGAGAAGCACAGAGAGAGGGAGGGGAGTTTGAGAGCACACGGATGTCTCCCAGCCATCTGAACGTGGAAACAAAACATTCCTCTGTAGCACTGCGCACGCTCGCCACTTAAAACAAAAAGGCCATTGGGCTCAAAAAAGAGTCATCGGTACTTGATGAGTCTACCTTACATCATTTGGGATCTTCAGCAAGTAAGCCTGACAAATCAAACTCCATCTACATTTTCAAGATGGTGAGAGGCTTTGATAGAGTAGATAGAGAAATACTATTCCCTCTGGCGAGTTGGTCATTAACCAGAGGTCATAGATTTAAAATCATTGGCAAAAGATCTAGAGGGGAGATGAGGAGAAATCTTTTCACTCGGGGAGTTGTCGGGATCGGGAACGCTCTACTTGAAAAGGTGGTGGAAGCTGATTCCATAACTAATTTTAAAAGGGGGTTGGACAGCTACTTGAGGATGAGGGACTTACAGGGTTACGGATGAAAAGCGGGGCTGTGGGACTATGGACAACTGCTCTTTCAAAGAGCCAGCACAGACACGACGGGCCGAATGGCCTCCTTCTGTGCTGTAAGGTTCTATGATTCAACATCAAAATCCCTTTTTTGTCGTGAAATATAGCCAACATATGCCATGCGGATTTGGAAATAGAAAGAAAAAATGTAAATGCTGGCAATTGGAAATAAAAGAACACATTAATTCTGTCCGCATCTAGAAAAGAGGAAAAAAACCAGGTTAATGCGTTGGGTGCAGTCCATGGGCAGATTTTCCTGATCCCATGTCTGGGCGCTCTGTATCCTCCTTCCCTTCCTTCCCCGTGGTTTTCCTCTGTGTGCTGCCCCCAGACACAGAAACATCTGCCCCCGTTTATCAGGTACAGCTCGGATAAATGGGCGACTGGTGAAATGTTGGTCTGTCTTTTCCATCGCTTTTTTTGTTTTATTGAAGAACGTGGGAAGTCTGCCTCTGTCAGTTTATATAAGGGTGACTGTAGCAGTCCTTTTAAACCTCACAGTGAAGACTCGTCAGTTTTAACCTGAAGTCCACCTAATTACCCCCTGCGAGTGTATCGAACGATAAACTCCGCTCATCTCTGCTTATTCTAATGAGGGGAAAAAACTTTTTTGGCCAACCCTGTTTATTTAAAGCTACAAGCTTTGGCTAAAGCTGCACACAACGTAAGCAAACGAACTGCGGTCGATTCCCTTTATGTCTTTGGGAACCGTACAAAACCAATTATTGTTCAAGGAGTATTTTCTGTGGGTGTTCTATTAGTGAGGGAGCAATATATAATATGGAGTCCATCAGAGAGCTTTATAGGCGGGATCAGCTCAACAGCTTTATGATCTTCTTTGTTGCAGACGTTGATGAATGCCAAGAAAATGCAGATGCTTGCCAGGGAGGCGTGTGCATGAACAGCGCAGGCTCCTTTACATGCACGTGTCCAAGTGGCTTCCAGCTGGTGGATGATGTAAGGTGCCAAGGTAAAGAATCGAAGCGCTCCGCGGCAGAAAGCGCCACGTTGCTCCTTGTAACTTGCCCGGTGCGGCCTGTAATTGGCCCTCCCGTGTGTAATCCCTGGGCGCTTGTCGCTGGACCCGAATGCTTTATATGTGTGAGAACATTTATCCAATGTGCAGAAAGGTTTATCTTTTAAACTCTTAACAGGTGGAAATTGCACTCGGCAACATTAGTAATGAACGCACAAAAGGGTCATCGATGAAATTCTTTCCTCCATTGGCTTAATGATTGGTTTAATGAAAAATCCTGACTTGGAAATATATCGCCATTCCTTCATCGTCGCTGGGTCAAAATCCCGGAACTCCCTCCCTAACAGCACTGTGGGAGTACCTTCACCACACTGACTGCAGCAGTTCAAGAAGGCGGCTCACCAGCACCTTCTCAAGGGCAATTAGGGATGGGCAATAAATGCTGGCCTTGCCAGCGACGTCCACATCCCATAAACAAATTTTAAAAAATGAAAGCATTAACCCATTTAACTTAATCAGATTAATGCCTCTGTCCAAATAACACAGAGGGGAATTCAGAATGAACAGATTGGTTACTAATATTGCACATTACAATTTCAACTCATTAGGAGGTACGTCAATATTGGATCTCTGTTATCTTCAAAGCATTCGGATACCCATATTACCTGCCTTCATTGTTGCTGGGTCAGAATCCTAGAACTCGCTGTCGAACAGCACTGTGGGAGCACCTTCACCACACGGACTGCAGTGGTTCAAGAAGGTGGCTCACCACCACCTTCTCAAGGGCAATTAGTTTTGGGCAATAAATGCTGGCCTCGCTAGCAACGCCCATATCCTGTAAATGAATTTTTAAAAATATACATACAACTGTAGACAGATAAAAGCACACACAGCGTTTAGAAGTTTCTGATTTAAATATGAGTTTGAAAGACCGCCAGTATTATTGTGTCTGTGCACAACAATAATCTTATTTCAACAGGAGTTCTGTGCTGTGCTAACATAAAACGTGAAAATCATTTCGAGGGTAAACACCACATTAGGTATCACTTCTGCTGCAGGTTAACTTCTCATAGTGGCCAATATTGCAGCTCTGTAGGTGAGATGCTTTGGAACAAGCCATTCCAGTCACTCAACCCTGATGCCCCCTTTAACTAGGATAATTACGGGTGTGTGTAAATGTACAACAAATGGCAGGTTTTTTTTTGTTACTTCCACAAAAAGAGACACAAGTGCTGTTTCTTCCCCCAGATGTAAACGAATGCCGAACACCGGAGCTTTGCGCTCACGGGGATTGCCTGAACACAGAGGGTTCATTCTACTGCATTTGCGAGCAGGGATTCACAATCTCGTCAGATGGACACAAATGTGAAGGTGAGATCCAGCGATGGATACACTGCAGGTTTGGTGATGCACAGCTCACAACCTAACAGAAGGGATTACAACAGAGAGAAAAAAAATAGATTAATTACAAAAAAATGGCCAGGACTTTTTAAAAACAAATTCTTGGGAAGTGGGTGGTGGTATTTATTGCCCATTCCTAATTGCCCTGGGGGACTTAAGAGTCAACAGCATTGTGTGGGACTGGAGTCACGTGTAGCCCTGACCATGTAGGGGGTGGTGGCAGGACATTAGTGAAACAGTTAGATCTTTACAATAATCCAGCAGTTTTCATGGTCATTTTTTCCTGGTACCAGCCCATAATTACCAGATTTATTAAATTTAATTTCATGGCTTACCATAGTGGGATTCGAAGACATGACCTCTGCATTGATAGTCCAATACTGCAAACACTAGGCTATAACAGCCAGTTGGTTTTGCTTTCACTAAGTTGATAGTAAAAATGGAAAATAGATATCAGCCCGATCAGCAGCGAGGACGCTAGTATTGGTGTCACTGTCCTTGGGTTTAGGGAGGCAACAATCAGGCAGGGTTCCCACTCCTTTTTGACCAATGTTAATGTGTGGACGTCACGAGGACAGGATCGGCCTCCCCTTGCTACTCTGTTGCCTTCAGGCGGGAAAGAGGAGGGAAAACATAGGAGATCAGTATGGGGGCGGTGGCAGAGCACAACATGCAGAACTGTGCAGGTTCCATTCCCCACACCGTTGAGTTCCCAACCTCAACAGCATTGCCAGGAAGAAGAGCCAAGCAATGGCCAGGTGCATCCCCACAAGGATTGAGGGAGAGTCCTCACTCTGCTGGTCCTATTATACCTCCTAGTAGCTGACTTAAGTAGCATAGTCGGAAGCCTGTGTGGAAGTGAGAGGCCCAGGACCAGGAAGGTAAGAAACACTGGTAAAAAATTAGAGGGAAATAAAGGATTTGACAGCACATAATCTGATTCATCCAGCCCATACTCAGATTATTCATGGGGAGTATTGGTGGTTTAAAAAAATTGAAACATCCTTTATTTTGTCAGTTAGATAATTGGTTCTTCTATTGATTAACTACTATTTTAATGCGCTCAATAATAGGAGGGGGGAATAACTGGCTGTGTTGGACTATGTTTTCTAAATCCTTGACTCCCTATTTTACTGAGAAGTCGCACAACACCAGGTTATAGTCCAACAGTTTTATTTGAAATCACAAGCTTTCGGAGCGGCTGCTCCTTCGTCAGGTGAATCACAAAGCTGTAGGATTGGGGGGCGAAGGAGCAGCCGCTCCGAAAGCTTGTGATTTCAAATAAAACTGTTGGACTATAACCTGGTGTTGTGCGACTTCTCACTTTTGTCCACCCCAGTCCAACACCGGCATCTCCGCATCATGACCCTATTTTACTGAATAGGCTCACGTTGATACTGGATGTTTGATACCCCTTTTGTCTGGTATTAGCAGTGAGATCCATCTGCAGGTCACACCATAAACACAATTGGCCCTGATTTTAACTCCAGGTGGGTTCCCTGCTCAGGCCCGAGTTAAAATTACAGTCGGGTCTCAATTATATCATCAGGCCACAACATGCTGATGTAAAGAAGGACCCTGTTGGCTCCGGGCGCGCGTCCTTGCTGCCTGCTCAGGAGAGCAGGTTAAAATTGCAGATGTTGCGATCATGGCGGCTTTCAGAGAGGCAAGAGCCAGGGCGATTTTAACTGCCCACCAGCCAGGTTTCTGCTGAGCGAGTAGGGTTAAAATATCCCCCAATCCTACAGCTTTGTGATTATCCTGTAGTGAGTTATAAGCTTGGATGTCATAACCTTTATCTTGTGTCTTTCCATTAGAAAGAGCTAAATGGGCAATGAAATGGCACTGTGCACTCTTAGCATGCCAATGAAATTTCTTCGTCCACAATTTTAACAGGGGCATTAATAGTTTATTTGGTTAAAATAGCAGTCAAACCAGTTTTATATAAATGCGTTGGTAGAAGCAACACAATTTCAAGGCCAGGTTTCATACCATAACCCCACAGAGTGGAATACATCTTTATTTCAGTCGAATCTTGTTACTGAGCATTCTCTGTCACTTGTTTTGTCCACAAGTGCCCACAATAGTGTATTTAGAGAGGGACAAAATCAGCCAGGATCACAAGTGCAGCCATTAGAGGTGGGGGGAGTATTGAGTAGACTAGGCCTACATTCCTTAGGGTTTAGAAGAATGAGAGGTGATCTCATTGAAACGTATAAAATTCTTAAATAACTTGTCAGGGTAGATGCTGAGAGGATGTTCCCCCTGGCTGGGGAGTCTAGAACTAGGGTCACAGTCTCAGATAAGGGGTCGGCCATTTAGGACTGAGATGAGGAGAAATTTCTTCACTCTGAGTGTTGTGAATCTTTGGAATTCTCTACCCCAGAGGGCTGTGGACGTCAGTCGTTGAGTATATTCAAGACAGAGATAGACATATTTTTGGACTCTAGGGGAATCAAGGGATATGGGGATAGGGCGGGAAAGTGGAGTTGAGGTCGAAGATCAGCCATGATCTTATTGAATGGCAGAGTCGACTCGAAGGGGCCGAATGACCAACTCCTGCTCCTATTTCTTATGCTCTTATGTGTAATGCACGGCCTGTTCCCCTCTGCCACAGTGTTTTTGACACCTTTTAAGTTCCATGTTTTTCCCCTCTCCACATGAAATCCGGAAATTGCTCCTGACATGTTCCCCCACCCCACCACCCCCAAACTCTTTATTATATAGTTGCACCTCTGGCTAGGGTTTCTCCTCCTGATCGCTATCCAGTGACTCCTGCTGGGCGGTGTTTCTGGACATCAGGCGAGGGCGGGATTTAGCTCGGCTGTGATGTTTCTCGTGGCGAAATGATCTGCCAACACTCATCGTCCAGGCCAACAATGGCAAATTCCCTGAGGTACCAGAGGGCTGCCAGTCTCTGTGGGACTGTCCCCAAGTCAAGAGTCATGTCTTCAAGAGAGTGAAGGGGGACACAAATCCGAGGAAGAATCTAGATAGAAGGAGAGATTGGAGAGGAGAGACAGAATGAGAGCAGCAGAAGGTATTCATTCTCTTCAGAGTTTTCAAGGATCGTGCCATCTACTAGTGCAAGACTTGATTTCACTGACTAATGTTTCACAACCTAACCGAACACAGGTGCAAGCTCTGGGTAGAATTCCGTTTCACTCAGGCGTCCTGTAAATCCTGAAGCTTTTTTTTGTTGCCGGTAGGCCTTGCTAATTTAAGCAAATGCCGTTTTTGACCTGAAATGTCGGTGTATCTTGTCAGAATGTTAACCCATCATCCCTGATTTCTTAAGCCAATTATTGTGACAAATGCCCTTTCTGGCAGTAACAGAAACTTTTCAGCAGTCCAAGAGTTGCCTTGTCTAGACGAGGGAAAATATTTGGTGTGGAACAATCCCCTATGGGTTCCTTGCGAACACCATTTGACCCGACAGGAGTATTCAGCCCAACACTTAGCAAACATTGGCATTCTGATCATACACCAGGGGATCAAATATGTTTTATTTCTAATTACATTTTTCTTTTGCAAGCATTCCTGGCTTTTTTTTTTCTTCAAATGCTAATTAGACGTAGCAGATGAAATTTTCCAGTCTGGTGAATTAAAAGCCCTCGACAGGCCCTGTTGCAATTTCTGTAACCTTGCAGCGAATGCTTGCATGACACATCTGGTACTGTGGTTTATTAGCTTATGTTAGACGAGCTCTTTTTCTTTCCCTGCATGTGCGTGTGCGTCTGACTGAAAACTGCCTTGGGTGCAATAGAATGAACTACAGCCAATTATGTTTGCTTGCTTCAGAAAGAAAACAAAGCTTTTAATTAGCCCTGGATATAAGATTTAAAGGCTTTTGTACCTGGTACTGGGGGCCCTTGTGCAAGAACTCAAGCGCGATCTCACTGAAGCATGGCACAGTAACAACATCATTGTCAGGGCGTTTGGCATTCAATCAGTCCCATGATTTTTAGCCGAAGATCAAAAAACCCGCTAAACCCTACAGTGCCTGAGTCGAATGGAGTTATTAATCATAATCCACGCGTAGCAATTTTAAACCTATAATCTTAACGTTACCAGTTATTGGACCGAGCACGCGAGAGAGGCTAATGTGCTACTTAAAGGTGCCTGACCTTTGGGACTGGGGGTGTAGCAAAATGTGCTGTGGATGCCTAATGAGCAAGTTGATACTGAGGTAGCCATGGTAACGCGCAGCTGACAGAAATGGGGAATTTAAACCATGTGACTGACAGGTGAGCTGTGACTGGTGCAGGCTATCTTAATGCAGGAGTAATTACTAAGAATGATCTTTACTCCTGTGTAACTCCCAGCAAATGTATTTGTTGGAGGGGGGGGGGGGGGAGATGGAGGAGGGGAAATTAATTACTTGTTAAACTAATATTGGCAGTGTTCTGTGAAGATAAAGCCAAGTTCTGAGAACTGGCGTTAAGCGGTCTTTACAAATGAGTTCAGTCTCTCTTGTCCTTCACTCAGCTGCACTTCGCTCTCCAGTTTCCTTCTCTCACTGCTCTCCTTGCTGCTCCCTGGTTTATCTCTCCCCCTTCCCCCCGTCTCTGTCACCTCCTTCTTTCTCCCCGTCTCTCTCTCTCCTTCCTCTGCCTCTCTTTATCTCTCTCTCTCTCAAGAATAGGTAGTGTTTTAGATAGATGTCCTTTTAGTTGCTGTTTCTGAGTTTCCACAGCTGCCTGCTCTGTGGGATTTCATTGTGTTTAATGTGTGAAGTGTGCGTATTTTTCAGATTTTGATGAATGCGCAGATGGCACCAAATGCCATGGCGGTTCTTGCGTGAACACTGACGGCTCCTATAGATGTGAATGTGCCAGAGGCTTCCGCCTCAGCCCGACAAGTGAAACATGCGTTGGTAAATTACGATTTTTAAAAAAAAAAGTGGATTGTATCAAAATGCTAACACTAAATTGACAGCAGCTTAAGGCTCCTATTTTTAAAACACACATCCATCATATAAACCATTTTTACAGCAGCCCAAAGTTCACCAGAGTGTAGTTTACCTTTTGCTAACTCACCATATGCCGTACAGAGGCGTCTCTGTAGTGTGTGAAGGACTAGGCGGGCATCATTCATTGAATCACTACTTTCAACCATTCCCACACTGTGTCCAGACTTGCAGTGTGTGTGATTTTTCTCTCTCTCTGGCCCTAGCATGTCATTCCTTTATAAGTGAATGGGACCATTTTATTTTTTGACCGATTGTCTTTATTTTACATACGAACATACATACGAACATACGAATTAGGAGCAGGAGTAGGCCACTCGGCCCCTCGAGCCTGCACCGCCATTCAGTAAGATCATGGCTGATCCGATTACTCCACATTCCCGCCTACCCCTGATAACCTTTCACCCCCTTGCTTACCAAGAATCTATCTACCTCTGCCTTAAAAATATTCAAAGACTCTGCTTCCACCGCCCTCTGAGGAAGAGAGTTCCAAAGTCTCACGACCCTCTGTGAGAAAAAATTTCTCCTCATCTCTGTCTTAAATGGGCGACCCCTTATTTTTAAACAGTGACCCCTAGTTCTAGATTCTCCCACAAGAGGAAACATCCTCTCCACATCCACCCTGTCCAGACCCCTCAGGATCTTATATGTTTCAATCAAGTCACCTCTTACTCTTCTAAACTCCAGCGGATACAAGCCTAGCCTGTCCAACCTTTCCTCATAAGAAAACCCGCCCATTCCAGGTATTAAAACCACTCTCCCTCCAACCATGCTTTCTGGATGAATCTGACCCTCCCTGGCCAGGACACTGGCTAGTCTGCCCCTCCTCCACCTCTCCATCGAGGCTGCCAATGGCACTCCTGATCTAGCCTTGCTGTGGGTGGACCCTTTCCTTTTATTTCACATCCTTTGATCCAAGCCCTTATTACCAGAGGATCTAGCTGAGTTCACTATCCCTCCCTGTGCAGGGAAAGTGAATGAGAACATTTGCTCTTTTTACTTTCCCTTAAATTTATTTCCCTTTCGCATTCTAGCAATTCGCTAAATATATTTTCCTCGCGTATAATAATTTTGGTAGCAGTTTGTCCCCGGTTACAAACGCAAACACCCATACTGAGCCCAGCAACCACAGTCAAAAAAAATATAGAGGAGGTTTTCAAATAGTCCAAAGTGTAACAGTTTTAAACAGGTTTACTTGTTAAAAAATGGTGGTTAGAAAGAGTTAACATCATGATCCTCGATGGGTGATGTGAGTGAGTATAATTAGCACAGTTCTTTGATCTTAATCCCATTTAAATGTCAGTAAATAATTTATTCACTTAGATATTTTGACAGCTCTGTTTTAACATGAAGTTCAGGGAGGTAAATAGCAAACTGTGGATTTGTTTAGTATCAAGTAAAAAATGGCCCACTCACAAACCTGATGATTTCAACTTTATTCTGCTTTCTTAATTGGTACAATATTTAAGGTGCACCTTTATAGTTTTGAGTTTTTCTACAGTTAGGCGAATAACCTGCTAAGAATCAAGCTACATCTTCTGACACAAAGTGGGATTAGGAGCTAGCCTGGTCCTCCCGATAAGGCAGTGGAGACAAGAACCCTGGAATCATTCTAATAGGCTGTTGGATGCTTGGTATCTATAGAAGGATACATTCGTACCTTATTTGATACGGAATGGTCTGGTATTTCGCTCTGCTGATAAATCAATGCATTTTATCACACAGCAGCACGGTGACATCACTATTACAGCCAGGTTACTCGGAAGAGGTGGTGATTGGTGGAACGCACAGTGCAGTTTCTTTTCCATAGAAAGATTGACCACGGGAACTGGGTAGCAAGTGCGGTAACCGCTTTCTGATAAAAAGCCTCAATTCAAGGTGCCAGAAGCAAAATAACAAAGGGCGGCCGAACTAACGGCGCGAGGGCAAATGACTGTTGCTCTTGTGGTTCCAGTAGCTTTGCCCAGAATTATATAACCCTTCAACTATCCCACCTCGCCATTGCTTATGTTGTGTGTTATCAGCAAGTGTGACTGCAATCACACCAGTTTGCCTTATTACATTCTAGAAAAACATGTCCCAGCACATTGTAAAAGAATGGATTATCAGGTCTGAACCAACATCGCAACCTGTCCCTTTAAATTCCACACAGGCCCCAGCCTTGGCAGAGCACGTGTCCTGCTGTTTCTGGTAATTTTAGAATTTCAAAGCTGTGATTTCCTGGCAAAAGATATTTGTGTAACAACGTGGGCACACCCTTCTGGGTTAAGGGTTCACCAGCTAGCATTCACTTCAGCACTGTGACTTGCACCACATGTACTAGCACTAAGGAAGGAAACAATGTACACACATTTAGGCTTCTGAGCCCAGATTTTCCACTTTGTTGTCGTTTCCAGCAGATTGGCAATTGTTGGCTTTAAGAAAGAATGAAATGGAAAGAAGGCAAGAACTTGCATTTTTATAGCGCCTTTCGTGACTTTAGGACGTCCCACAGCGCTTCGCAGCCAAAGAAGTACTTTTGAAGTGTAGCCACTGTTGTAAAGTAGGGAAATGCGACAGCCAATTCGCGCACAGCAAGATCTCACAAACAGCAATGAGACAAATGACCAGAAAATCTATTTTTGATGGTGTTGGTTGAGCGCTGATTGTTTTCCAGGACACCGGGAGAACTCCCCTAGAGTGGAACTTGAACCCACATACTTCCGACTCAATGCGAGAGTGCTAACACTGAGCCAAACCTGAGTTTGCGCCAAATTTTGTGTTCTCAGCACATTAACATAAGCCCTGAGTTTAAGCCCTTCGCCTGGTGTAAATGGTGCGGCTGGGGAGAGGGGTTGGGTGGGGTGGGGGTACGGACGAGGGGGGGGGGTGGTATTAAGATGGTGGAGGGGTCGTGTTGCATTCCCGCCCTCCGCTATCTTAACTTGCCTTAGATCAGGCATGGGAGGTCCACCTGCCCCAGAGAAGCAAGGGTCCAATTTAAATGGCGAAGTTACTGTCCAAAGGCGTCATTCTAACGAGCACGCATTGATTTGTAAAAGGTAGGTCATGCCTGACTAGCCTGATTGAATTTTTTGAAGAGGTGACTAAAGTAGTGGACAAGGGAATGTCTATGGATGTTATTTATATGGACTTCCAGAAGGCATTTGATGAAGTCCCTTATAAGAGACTGTTAACTAAGGTTGAAGCCCACGGAATTGATGGCAAATTATTGACCTGCTCAGGAAAGTGGCTGAGGAGACAGAGAGTAGGGATAATGGATAAGTACTCTGATTAGCAGGATGTGACTAGTGGTGTCCTGCAGGGATCTGTTTTGGAGCCTCAACTATTCACTGTATTTATCAATGACTTAGATGATGGGATAGAAAGCCAAATATCCAGATTTGCCGACGACACAAAAATAGGCAGCATTGTAGGCAGTGGAGATGAAAGCATAAAATTACAGACAGATATTGATGGATTAAGTGAATGGGCAAAACTGTGGCAAATTATGTAGGAGGTATGATCAGTAAGTTCGCAGATGACACGAAAATTGGTGGAGTGGTAAATAGCGAGGAGGGAAGCCTCAGGCTACAGGACGATATAGACGGGTTGGTCAGATGGGCAGAACAGTGGCAAATGGTATTTAACCCTGAAAAGTGTGAGGTGATGCATTTTGGGAGGACTAACAAGGCAAGGGAATACACAATGAATGGTAGGACCCTAGGAAGGACAGAGGATCAGAGGACCTTGGTGTGCATGTACAGAGATCCCTGAAGGTAGCAGGACAGGTAGATAAGGTGGTTAAAAAGGCATATGGGATACTTGCCTTCATTAGCCGAGGCATAGAATATAAGAGCAGGGAGGTTATGATGGAGCTGTACAAAACGCTAGTTAGGCCACAGCTGGAATACTGTGTGCAGTTCTGGTCGCCACACTATAGGAAGGATGTGATTGCATTGGAGAGGGTGCAGAGGAGATTCACCAGGTTGTTACCTGGGCTGGAGCGCTTCAGCTATGAAGAGAGACTAGACAGGCTGGTTGTTTTCCTTAGAGCAGAGAAGGCTGAGGGGGGACCTGATTGAGGTGTACAAAATTATGAGGGGCATAGATAGGGTAGATAGAAAGGACCTTTTCCCCTTAGTAGAGGGGTCAATAACCAGGGGGCATAGTTTCAAGGTAAGGGGCAGGAGGTTTAGAGGGGATTTGAAGAAAAACTTTTTCACCCAGAGGGTGGTTGGAATCTGGAACTCACTGCCTGAAAGGGTGGTAGAGGCAGGAACCCTCACAACATTCAAGAAGCATTTAGATGAGCACTTGAAATGCCATAGCATACAAGACTACGGATCAAGTGCTGGAAAATGGGATTAGAATAGATAGGGCTTGATGGCCGGCGCGGACACGATGGGCCGAAGGGCCTCTTTCTGTGCTGTATAACTCGATGACTCTATGAGGGAAAAATTCAGTATCGCCCCGTTTGGGGCGCAATTATCGGCCTGGCGCTAATAATCGCTTCCGACTGCAAACTTGACTTTTACCGCCCCTGGAGGTGATTGGAGCGCTAAATCAGGCGCTACACATCTGTCTTAAGGCGCAAAGGCCGAGGAGCGAGGCGCTAACTCAGAGCGCTGGCGAAGCCCATGTGATGTCAGTCAGCAATGGAACACAGACACAATGACGCCAGCCAGTTCTTAAAGGGGTGGGTTGATCTTGCTTTCCATTCACATCCTGCTCATTACAGCCTTGAATCTCGGCCTGGAGAGACCTGTACATCAAATCTGCTGGAAAGAACAATGGAGAGCCCCAGGGAAAGAGCTCAGAGTGCAACCCCCACAGTCTCTTCTAAATCTATACAAGGAAGGGCAAATCAAAATGAACCTGCAAAGTGCTGCTCAGTACCCAAAACTCCTTCACACAGGGTTGAATCTCTCCAGAAGTCTTTCTCTCTCTCTCTCAGAATGCGTGGTTCAAAAATGTGACCAACAAAAAAAGGCAGGAAGCGGTCGCCTTTAAATAGCGCTCCCCCGTCCCTTCCTGACTGCAAAACGCTCCCCTCAACCTATCGTTCCTAGCGGCAGGCGGTAAGGCAGGGGGTGTCACTCAATATCCGCTCCAGGGTGCTACCGGGGCGTTGCGCACTCGACTGACGTCACGATCTGCCGGCGCAGGAGATCGTGGCGGTAGTGTTTAGCGCCGCCACAAAATGTCTAGTTAATTTTGCGAGCGTCGCAAACATCGCCGCGCCCGGGCGCTAGTTGCTTTGCGCCCCATTAGCGCCCTCTTAAGGCGCTAACTGGAGGCGCAACCAACTGAATTTTTCCCCCTATGACTCTAAATGGATTTCAATGTAGGCAAATGTGAGGTCATCCACTTTGGATCGGTCCAGGATAGAACAGGATACTTTCTAAATGGTGAAAAGCTAAAAACAATGGAGGTCCAAAGAGACTTGAGGGTCCAGGTACATGGATCACTAAAATGTCATGAACGTGTACAGAAAATATTCAAAAAGGCTAAAGGAATGCTGGCCTTTATATCTAGAGGACTAGAATACAAGGGGGTAGAGGTTATGCTGCAGCTAATCAAAACCCTGGTTAGACCACACCTGGAGTACTGTGATTGGTTCTGGGCCCCACACCTTAGGAAGGATATATTGGCCTTGGAGGGAGTGCAGCGCAGGTTTACCAGAATGATACCCGGACTCCAGAGGTTAAGTTACAAGGAGAGATTACACAAACTAAGGATGTATTCCCTGGAATTGAGAAGGTTAAGGGGTGATCTGATCGAAGTTTTCAAGATATTAAGGGGAACAGATAGGGTAGATAGAGAGAAACTATTTCCGCTGGTTGGGGATTCTAGGACTAGGGGGCATAGTCTATAAATTAGAGCCAGACCTTTCAAGAGTGAAATTAGGAAACACTTCTACACACAAAGGGTGGTAGAAGTTTGGAATTCTCTTCCGCAAACGACAATTGATGCTCGATCAATTGTTAATTTTAAATCGGAGATTGATAGCTTTCTGTTAACCAAAGGTATTAAGGGATATGGGGCAAAGGCGGGTATATGGAGTTAGGTCGCAGATCAGCCCTGATCTCATTGAATGGCAGAACAGGCTCGAGGGGCTCAATGGCCTACTCCTGTTCCTATGTTGCTCTGCCATTTTAACTGCGTGCTGACTAGAGGCTGCACAATCCTGGACCCTTCAGCGACAGCTGGTGACAGGAAGCCTCGTGGCCACAGGAGGTCCAGGTAAGATTAATTTTTGTGTTACCTTTTAAAGGTTGCTTGTTAAGCCTGGAGGAGGAGGAATGCTCCTCCTGGCCCTACAGGGACACCTCGGACCTTCCCCTGCCCGAGCTTCCCCTACCCCCCCCCCCCCTCTTCCCCCAACCAGTTACCTTTGCCAGGGACTGTTTCCACGGTTACCCAGCGGCAGCCTGACCTCCCGCAACTTTCCACTCCTGCCGCCAGCGTTGACGTCATTCCCGATGGCTCCGGGTGGGAGTCAATGTCATAAGAGGTTTTGCAAGAAAGAAAACTGAATAAAGTTGAACTGGTCAGCCCTTTCACGAGGATTGCTTCGTGCAAATTGTTGACTAACTCTTGGCCTTGTTTGAAATTCTAACTGCTGCCAATCACTAGTAGATAGCCACACACATCTTATATATACTGAATAAAGATTAACATGAATCCCTTGCTTTACATCAACTACAACCCAGTGATTTATAAATGCAGGCTATGTCCCAAGATGGTTTAGCCACCTTCACCTCCCACACATATGATTCACAGGAGCTGCTATTTTACATAATCCTGTTCACGTTTTGTGCACATTTAAAGTGAGAAGCAACAACTTGCTTGTTAAGAGTGCTGAGAGTTTGTAATTGCCTGTTGTATCCTCTTTGCTGAGTAATATCCTTGGTCAGGCTATTACGAGCATTTGTGACTCAAGCAAATGCACGATACAACGTTAACGTGCCTGACAGCAAGGCATTACAAGGTTGCTTTTATGAAACGTTGCTGTGTTACTTGCCTAGCTTGTGTATGTTGCATGAAGGATGTCAAAACTGATCGTGGCGTGTTACCACTTTAATTTGATGAGTGTGTGGGGCCTGTAACACATCTGGCCAATGGTACGCAAACCCCAGTGTTCGTGCCTCAGTAATGATCCAGGATATACAGGAATGGCCTGGTCTTGGGTATACGGGACATAATTTCAAAGATTGCAAATGACACAAAACTCAGAAATGTAGTAAACAGTGAGGAGGATAGTAACAGATTCCAGGAGGACAGAGACAGACTGGTGAAACGGGCAGACACATGGCAGATGAAATTTAATGCTGAGAAGTGTGAAGTGATGCATTTTGGTAAGAAGAATGAGGAGAGGCAATGTAAACTAAATGGTACAATTTTAAAGGGGGTGCAGGAACAGAGAGACCTGGGCTTGTACGTACACAAGTCTTTGAATTGAAGGTGGCAGGACCAGTTGAGAAGGCTGTTAAAAAAGCATTAGGTATCCATGGCTTTATAAACTGAGAGGTTGCACAACACCAGGTTATAGTCCAACAGTTTTATTTGAAATCACAAGCTTTCGGAGCTATCGATTGCTCCTTCCTCAGGTGAAGTAAATTAGATACAGAATCGCCAAAGCATATATAGATAGAAAACAAAGCATGTGTACCTTACAATTGCAGACCACTAAATTAAATCATCCTGACTATCTGCCGAGGTGTGATAAAGTTAATTAAGTCAGCCAGGAAGGTACCACATCAAAGACATAGCAAGATACAACTGAGACAATGAGGTGTAGTCGCAGGGGTTCTAACGTGTCAAAAGCTGCCGTCTGTATGTAAATTAGATACAGAATCGCCAAAGCATATATAGATAGAAAACAAAGTATGTGTACCTTACAATTGCAGACCACTAAATTAAATCATTCTGTATCTAATTTACTTCACCTGAGGAAGGAGCAATCGATAGCTCCGAAAGCTTGTGATTTCAAATAAAACTGTTGGACTATAACCTGGTGTTGTGCGACCTCTCAATTTTATAAACTGAGGCATAGAGTATGAAAGCAAGGAAGTTACGCTAAACTTTTATAAATCACTTGTTAGGCCCCAGCTGGAGTATTGTGTCCAATTCTTGGCACCACACTTTAGGAAAGATATCAAGGCCTTAGAAAGGGTGCAGAGGAGATTTACTAGCATGGTACCAGGGATGCAAGACTTCAGTTACATATGGAGACCAGAGAAGCTGGGGTTGTTCTCCTGGGAGCAGAGAAGGTTTAGGGGAGATTTAATAGAGGTGTTCTAAATCAGGAATGGTTTTGATAGAGTAAATAAGGAGAAACTGTTTCCAGTGGCAGAAGGATCGGTAACAAGATTTAAGGTAATTGGCAAAAGAACCAGAGGTGAGAAGAGGAGACTTTTTTTAAAGCAGCGAGTTGTTATGATCTGGAATGCACTGCCTGAAAGGGTGGTGGAAGCAGATTCAACAATAACTTTCAAAAAGGAACTGGATAAATACTTGAAGGGGAGAAAATTTGCAGGGCTATGGGGAAAGAGCAGGGGAGTAGGACTAATTGGATCGCTCTTTCAAAGAGCCGGCACAGGCACGATAGGCCGAATGGCCTCCTTCTGTGCTGTACCATTCTATGATTCTATTCCAATAGCATGTGAGCAAATAACGACAGCCTTTCTCACAAGTGAAATAAAAGTAGTAGCACTCTATGATCAATGTCATCTCCTGTTAGTTCTATGAGCGTTGATGAGACAAGGTTTAGATTGGATCTGAAGTCAGGAGGACACTGTGGTGATTCAGAGAGCCCAAAAGATAACTCTGTACAATACATTATCGCATAAGTGGGACTTATCATCAACGACCGTAGAATAATATGAAGTTGGCCAGCTGTGATATTTAATATAGAGGGTTTATCCATACACGCTGTCCTAAATGCTTAATTTTCACATCCTTACTAACCTACATCTTTTGTATTTGTTACTTACTGTGATTGTTTCACCGAGTTGGATCACACCGATGTAATGGAATCATTACTAATTCCGACACCACATCTTACTCATGTGTAACTTTACCGTATGAGAATATTGCTGGGCCCGATTTTCCCCTCGTTAGTCTCCAGCACTAGTCCTGGGCCCTGGTTTTTGCGTTCTGCGGCTGAGTTGAGAATCTTTATTTTACTCTCGGTAGTTGCGCAGCCCAAGATTTAAATTTAAATCAGATTAAAACGAGCCCACTGCCTGCAGTATCTTGCAGCATCTGCCATTTTGTGGCCTGTATGTTAGGATTGGCTGCACAGCACCCTAAGAAGCAAAAGCACCATCTTTCTCCAAACAAGAAGTATTTTGCCGTCAAGGGCAAAAAAATAATCTGGATTCAAAATAAATTAACGTAAAAGGTCACAATAGCTTCCTGTTGTTACTGCCTGTACTAAAAGTCCTTGGTTGAATTGGGAATGAATATTGAAGTGTTTTCAAAGCTGCTTCAAAACAAGTCATTAAAAAAAATTCATATGACACCACAACAAAAAAGTGTTGTAAACGCATGGATTTAGTGCACCAGTTAAGGCGCTAACCCATCTAACTGCTGGCTGCCATATTTGCTTCGCTTCATCCATTGCATAGTTAGAGATTGACCGAAATGAAAGAAGAAAGGTCGTTTTTCTAGTGACTTTGACCAGGATGAGAATAGTGTGCGCCCAGGGGAAAATTGGGTCTCGTATGTCTGATGTTAACCGCATGACTTTTGAACAACTGCATTTGCTGAAGCAGTATCTGAGTTGATGGCAGGCCGCTGCACCAGAGTGGTGACCTGAGCCCTGCCAAAAGGCACAGATGGTTCACAAATGCAGGGGTGAGGAATAAGGGTGGATAACCTTGCTCTCCGTGCAGACATTGATGAATGTAAAGAATACAGCAGTATCTGTGGATCTTGGCGATGTGAAAATGCTGTTGGCTCTTACAAATGCTCCGTGGATTGCCCGCCTGGCTACTCTCTAGAAGCTGCAGGGATCTGTGTTGGTGAGTTGTACCAAATAAGCACTGAGGTGGGGGGCGGGGGGGGGGGGGGCAGAGGGCTTTGAAGGCTGCCTTATGGAGCTACCTCTCAGGCTTTCGTCTGCAGCAAGTCATCTATGCTTAGCACTTCTGCTTTTATATTAGAATGAAATAAAACTCTAGACTAGATGTATTGCACAAGAACTTTTATAGACTAGGCCTTGCTTTAGTGCAATAAGTGCGAAGTTGCTTCGATATTGTGCTACCAGTGCAACAAGCTTCTCTTTGGCTCTGTCTCATCTCTCTGCTTCTAGTGCCAATTCAGTCTGTAAAACATTCACTTTTTTCCCCTCCATGCAATGCAAAGAATCATTGGTGAACTTGTCTCATGATTGTTGCTATTGAAGAAAGTCCCGTTTGACTTTTCCTGAATCCTTTTATGTTTTATCGCTGCAATGAATCTATATCACTAGCCACAGTCACCATTCTGAGGAAATATTTGCCAAAGGATACACATTGAACTGGACTCCTGTCTCAAAATGTTCTACTTCGCTAGATCGGTTTTAGGATACAGCTCTTCTAACTTCAGTTTGTTAAGAATTCAGATGTTTTAAGGGATGAGTAGTCATTAAAAATGCACGGCCCCAACCAAGTAAAATGTTAAACTGCACACATTCCGCCAGTGCTTCGTTGAGAGAGCGGACGGAAGAAGTGAATGTTTTCACAGCTTTTGCTTGTACGCTCGTGGAAGGTAAACAGCTTCTAGTTACGCTGCGGCTGATTCAAGGCCAAAGCAGGAGAGCAGGTCAGAAATGTGTGTGGTGGGGAAATTTCTAAATGAGCAGCAGCGATTCAGGCATTGTTCCACGCCTGGATGTGTGATCTGTAAATCCGATGGAAGAGGGGAAAGCCCATTGCTGTTCTTGGGTCCTTCTGTAGGAAAGGGTAGGTCTCAGTGGAACGCTCTAGTTAGCGATGCTTCGCTGCTTTGTAGGAGGGCTTTTGTACACTCTCAGTAGTTGCAATGTCTCTCCACGGATTGTAGGTTGGCACATTTTACCTTCAGTATCTGCATTTCCATTTCCAATGTGCGGTGTTATACAGAAAGGCTAGAATTGAGTTGAATGATGTTTATTTAAAGTGTATAGATTTTCTAAAACGATTTTGAGGATGTTTCTAGTTTCATTTTAGAATCATATCTGATGGCCGCATGTTCAAAGGCGTACTTTTAAAAATGTTCACTTTGAGACGTTAATATAAACTGCTCTAGTATTAGACAAAAGAAACATTGTATGATGCACAGCAGGATTTTTATTAATTGATCCTTAATCATTAAAAAATCAGTCATTATTTGTTTGATTATATCCCGGACTTTAAAAACAGGAAAACAATTTCATCTGTTCTACGATTAACTCCAGCGGCCTGGGGGGGTGGAAAATCAGCTGGTTCCACTACTGCTGATCGCTAGCCAGCAACCCTTATGAGCACAGCTGTGATCTTCTCCACACCCACCGGGCGGATTAGGTTAAAATCCAGGCTATGGTTTCATTGTGTCATGACCATGTCACAAGGAATTGTGAAACGGTTCTGTTTTGCATTCCATCTGATGTCATTTCAATTGCAAGTTAGACAAATGAATTTTAATTTCTCCCTCCCTCTCCCGAGGACATTGACATCCTTGCGGGGGCACAACTTCATGTGTGTTAGTTTTCCTGCGGTTTATCTCCCAGGTGATCACTAGTCACGTGTGATCCTTGGCAGTGAGTGCTGGCAGGCGATTGGGCTATGGAGAAGCATTTTCTTGGCGTAGGCAATTTTATATTCCACCACCCCCGCACCGCCCCCCACCCCCCTCTCTCTCTCTCTCTCTCTCTCTCTCTCTCTATCTATCTTCTTTTTCTTCACACCGTGCCTTTAACACAAGGGCCGTCAGACAGTCTGTTCCCAGGTCTCTGCTGTTGGCTCTTGGTAACTGCTGAGACCTAGGAGGTGCGGCAGAAGGTGGCCTAGAGACGTTTACCCTTGGATGGATGTTCCGTCTCTGCCTGCGGGCGAACATCTGGCTTCTGCTTGGGGCCTTCACCACTGTGCTGCCTGACTGGAGCCTTCAACACATTTTACAAGCATGTGTATTGTACAGTGATACAACTAAACACTCGTCTATCTGTTCCTGGAAGGTTACAGATGCATTGGGACGAGGTATCAGCTCACGTTTCTTTTCAGAATAAGAACAATTCAAAAAGCACTAAAGTAAGCCTCTTGTAACAACTGGAACCCTGGTTTTAACCTAACCTGTCCAGGAGGAATGGGGCGGGTTCGTGTCGGACACTTGCCCAATATTACTCTCCATTGACTTCAATTGGGTAATAACATCGGATTGCCGTATAAAATGGGCATCCAAACCGACCGACCCCATTCCCAAGCGGGTTCATAGAATGGAATCATAGAATGGCTGCAGCACGGAAGAAGGCCATTCGACCCGTCGAGCCCGTGCCGGCTCTCTGCAAGAGCACTTCAGCTAGTCCCACTCCCCCGCCCTTTCCCTGTAGCCCTGCAAATTTTTTTAGGTTAAGGGTTCGGTTAAAATCGGTGCTATGGTTTCATTGTGTCATGGCCATGTGACAAGGAATCGTGAAACTGTTCTGTTTTGCTTTCCATCTGATGTCATTTCTGTTGATAGCTGGACAAATGAATTTCAGTTTCTCCCGAGGAGGTTGACATCCTTGCGGGGGCACAACTTCATGTGTGTTAGTTTTCCTGCGGTATATCTCCCAGGTGATCATTCGTCATGTGTGTGCCTTGGCAGTGAGTGCTGGCAGGCGGTTGGGCTATGGCGAAGGTCACAGCTGTCCTCACAGGATAGCCACACTTGAACGTTCAGCCAGGGTTACTGGATAGCGATCAGGAGTAGTGGAACCAGCTGGTTTTCCTTCCCTCGGTGCGCTGGAACTAATCGTAGAACAGATGAAAATGTTTTCCTGTTTTTTAATCCAGGATATAATTAAGCAAATAATGACTGCAGTTGTCAATGTTTAAGGATCACCAGAAATCCCCTGATGTAGTTAATATTTATGTAATAACCGTATGTCTATGTTTTAATTTTATTTCTTCCCCACCCAAAATATGAAATGTCATTACATTAAAATAAGGCACCAAGATAAGGCCCTATGTTCAAACATTTGTATGAAAAGTGCACCCATGTATGTAATTTATAACACAAACGGATTATAATTCTCCACAAGTTGGCTGGTCTCCCAGTCAAGTCTATCATCTTCTTGTTTCGAGGCTAGGCCACATACATAATGTTTTGTTATGAGATGTCAGCTGCCATAACTCCCACCCTCATAGGAACAGGAGGAGGCCATTCAGCCCCTCGAGCCTGTTCCACCATTCAATGAGATCATGGCTGATCTGTCCCTTAACTCCATTTACCCGTCTTTGCGCCCTATCCCTTGATACCCTTACCCAGCAAAAATCTATAGATTTCAGTCTTGAAAAATTCAGTTGACCCAGCATCCGCAGCCTTCTGGGGGAGCGAGTTCCAGATTTCCACTACCCTTTGTACGGGAAAAAAATGCTTCTCGATTTCACTCCTAAATGGCCTCGCAGTAACTTTCAGGCTATGCCCTCTTGTTCTGGATTCCCCCACCAGAAGAAATAGTTTCTCTGTATCTACGCTAGCGTATCCCTTAATCATTTTAAATACCTCGACTAGATCAACCCTCAACCATCTAAACTCAAGGGAATACAAGTCACAGTCACGGAAAGGGTACGACAAATATTTACTAGAATGATACAGGGAATGAGGGGTTATGATTATGAATAAGGGCTCAAAAGTGTAGGTTTATTTTTCATTGGAATAGAGGAGGTTGAGGGGTATTTAGCAGAGGTTTTCAAGATTCTGAAAGATTATGAGAGGGTAAAAAATGAAAAATTGCTTCCTCTGGTTGGTGAATTGGTAACAAGGGCGATAGACTGACGATTACCATGTGAACAACGAACAAGGAAGTTAGAAGAAATGTTTTCACACAGGGTGTCATTAGAACATGGAATGTTTTACCACAAGTGGCGATCGAAACAGAGATTATGACATCATTTAAAAGGAAATGGGAATTTGAAAAGGAAGAATATAAGAGTATCCAGATACAGAGCAGGGAAATGGGATTAGTGTGGATAGCTCCAGTTGAAGACTTAACACTGGTACAGGTGTGACGGGCCAAACGGCCTCCTTCTGTGCTGTAATTTATATGATTTTGTTTCTGCGGCTGTCTGGAGTATGTGAAATGAGCTATTGGGTTGCTCTTCACTGAATGTTGTAATCTTAGGGTCTTTGGAAAGAAGCATTATTCATCTGGTGATAAAACCAGAATTAATAAATAAGTTAAAACTAATAGTTAAACAGTTTGATTCAGTATTCTTCACTTAATATTTAAGAAAGATTAGTTATCAAGTTTATGATTCGTTTTTAAGCCAAGTGCATTTTTCTACATAACACTCCTCAGAATTCGGTTTTCACAAAGTAGGTCGTGAAAGAGTTAATTGAAGTGTTTGGGGCACTGCTGTTCTCTGAATTGTTAGAGAAGCACCCACTTCATGAAGAAGGGTTTGACGAGCCAGGTTTAGTTTGTTTAAGAGCAGCCGGCGTGATGATGTCGGTCAGGTTGAAATGCACTTGTGCGTGATTTAATCACGGCAAAAAATGGCTCGCTGCTCTTCCCTTCTTCAGACAAAAGAGAAATTTGCCAAACGCATTTTCTTGAAGGTAGTGCCCCTTTAAACTGGGAATTCATTTCACAGCTCTCACTAATTAATGGTGTTCACCAGTTTCATGTAACATTAGAGATTGATTTGCTTTTAGAATCGTAGAACGATACAGCACAGAAGGAGGCCATTTGGCCCATCGTGCCTGTGCCGGCTCTTTGGTAGAGCGATCCGATTAGTCCCACTCCACCCGCTCTTTCCCCATAGCCCTGTAATTTTTTTCCCCCTTCAAGCATTTATCCAATTCCCCTTTGAATGTTACTATTCAATCTGCTTCCACCGCCCTTTCAGGCAGTGCATTCCATTTTTTTAAATTTTCTTTCATTTCTTTTCTCTTGCCGTCCCTTCTTTCCTGAAGAAAGTGCTTCGCAGACACCAGTAGCCCTCCTGTGTCTTCCCCATGTGATCATTCTTCACGTGAGAGGACTGCTAAAGGAAGAAAGACTTGCATTTATATAGCACCTTTCATGACCTCAGGTTGTCCCAAAGCGCTTTACAGCCAATGAAGTACTTTTGAAGTGTAGTCACTGTTGTAATGTAGGAAACACGGCAGCCAAATTGCGCACAGCAAGGTCCCAAAAACAGCAATGTGATAATCATAGATCATTGAATTATACAGCTCGGAAGGAGGCCATTTGGCCAGATAATGACCAGATAATCTGTTTTACTTATGTTGATTGAGGGATAAATATTGGCCAGAACACCAGGACAATTCCCCTACTCCTCTTTGAAATAGTGCCGTGGGATCTTTTGCGTCCACTTGAGAGGGCAGACGTTGATTTAATGTCTCATCTGAAAGACGGAACCTCCGACAGTGCAACACTCCCTCATTACTGTGTAGAAGTGCCAGCCTAGAAGTCTCAGGAGTGGAGCTTGAACCCATAACCTGGGCTGTTGATTCATGGAGGGACCTCACAGCCAGGCCAAGTCCAGTTGCACGCACAGGGCGTCACTGGGTGGTGATCGTGAATGGAAACCCTGGCTGATAATGGGGCTCAGTTGTCGCATCACTCCAATACTTCCCTAACTGAGGTCAGCTAATTCATCGCAGACTAGGTCAAACCTGAGACTTTCCTGGTCTGTATTTTTAATACCACATCACACAGTGCATTTACCCACTGAGCATTAGGGGGTCTGTGTGTGATAGAGGGAATCAGAGAGAGTCATAGAATCATAGAAATTTACAGCACAGAAGGAGGCCATTTGGCCCATCTTGTCCGTGCCGGCCAACAAAGAGCTATCCACCCTAATCCCACTTTCCAGCACTTGGTCCGTAGCCTTGTAGGTTACGGCACTTCAAGCGCATATCCAAGTACTTTTTAAATGTGATGAGGGTCTCTGCTTCTACCATCCTTTCAGGCAGTGAGTTCCAGATCCCCACCACCCTCTGGGTGAAAACATTTCTCCTCAAATCCCCTCTAAACATCTGACCAATTACTTTGAATCTATGCCCCCTGGTTATTGACCCTTCTGCTAAGGGAAATAGGTCCTTCCTATCCACTCTGTCTAGGCCCCATATAATTTTATACACCTCAATTAGGTCTCCCCTCAACCTCCTCTGTTCCAAAGAAAACAGCCTATCCAATCTTTCCTCATAGCTAAAATTCCCCAGCCCAGGCAACATCCTCGTAAATCTCCTCTGCACCCACTCTCGGCAATCACATCCTTCCTGTAATTTGGTGACCAGAACTGCACGCAGTATTCTAACTGCGGCCTAACTAGTGTTTTATACAGTTCAAGCATAACCTCCCTGCTCTTATATTCTATGCCTCGGCTAATAAAGGCAAGTATCCCGTATGCCTTCTTCACCACCGTATCTACCTGTCCTGCTACCTTCAGGGATCTGTGGACATGCACTCCAAGGTCCCTCTGATCTTCTGCACTTCTCAGTGTCCTACCATTTATAATGTATTCCCTTGCCTTGTTAGCCCTCCCCAAATGCATTACCTCACACTTCTCCGGATTGAATTCCATTTGCCACTGTTCTGCCCACCTAACCAGTCCATTGATATCTTCCTGCAGTCTGCAGCTTTCTTCTTCATTATCAACCACACGGACAATTTTTGTATCATCTGCAAACTTCTGAATCATACTTCCTGCATTCAAGTCCAAATCATTGATATATACCACAAAAAGTGCGGAACCCCACTGGAAACAGCCTTCCAGTCACAAAAACACCCTTCGACCATTACCCTTTGTTTCCTGCCTCTGAGCCAATTTTGGATCCAATTTGCTACTTTGCCTTGGATCCCATGGGCTTTTACTTTCATGACCAGTCTGCCATGCGGGACCTTATCAAAAGTCTTGCTAAAATCCATACAGACTACATCAAACGCACTACCCTCATCGACCCTCCTTGTTATCTCCTCAAAAAATTCTATCAAGTTAGTCAGACACGACCCTTCCCTTAACAAATCCACGCTGACTGTCCCTGATTAATCCGTGTCTTTCTAAATGAAGATTTATCCTGTCCCTCAGAATTTTTTCCAATAATTTTCCCACCACCGAGGTTAGGCTGACTGGCCTGTAATTACTCGGTCTATCCCTTTCTCCCTTATTAAACAACGGTACCACGTTAGCAGTCCTCCAGCACCACACCTGTAGCCAGAGAGGATTGGAAAATGATGGTCAGAGCATCTGCTATTTCCTCTCTTACTTCTCTTAACAGTCTGGGATACATTTTATCCGGGCCTGGGGATTTATGCACTTTCAACATGCTAAACCCCTTAATACTTCCTCACTCACTATGTTTATTTCATCTAATATTTCACACTCCTCCTCCCTGATTGCAATGTCTGCATCGTCCCTCTCTTTTGTGATAACAGACGCAAAGTATTCATGAAGAACCATATCCATGTCTTCCGCTTCCACACACAGGTTACCTTTATGGTCCCTAACAGGCCCTACTCTTACTTTAGTTATCCTCTTGCTCTTAATGTATTTATAAAACATCTTTGGGTTTTCCTTGATATTACTTGCCAATATTTTTCATGCCCTCTCTTTGCTCTCCTACTTTCCTTTTTGATTTCACCCTTGCACTTTCTATACTCCTCTCGGCTCTCTGCAGTGTTGAGTCCTCAGTATCTGTCATAAGCTTCCCTTTTTTTCTTTATCCTACCCTCTATGCCCCTCTGTGTGAGAGAGTGAGTCTCAGACAATTTGTGTGTGAGAGAGTCTCAGAGAGTCTGTCCATGAACCCCCTACTCACCATCCAGTGACCCCCTGCTCACCATCCAGTGACCCCCTGCTCACCATCCAGTGACCCCCTGCTCACCATCCAGTGACCCCCTGCTCACCATCCAGTGACCCCCTGCTCACCATCCAGTGACCCCCCTGCTCACCATCCAGTGACCCCCTGCTCACCACCCAGTGACCCCCTGCTCACCACCCAGTGACCCCCTGCTCACCACCCAGTGACCCCCTGCTCACCACCCAGTGACCCCCTGCTCAGCACCCAGTGACCCCCTGCTCAGCATCCAGTGACCCCCTGCTCAGCACCCAGTGACCCCCTGCTCAGCACCCAGTGACCCCCTGCTCAGCACCCAGTGACCCCCTGCTCAGCATCCAGTGACCCCCTGCTCAGCACCCAGTGACCCCCTGCTCAGCACCCAGTGACCCCCTGCTCAGCACCCAGTGACCCCCTGCTCAGCACCCAGTGACCCCCTGCTCAGCACCCAGTGACCCCCTGCTCAGCACCCAGTGACCCCCTGCTCAGCACCCAGTGACCCCCTGCTCAGCACCCAGTGACCCCCTGCTCAGCATCCAGTGACCCCCTGCTCAGCATCCAGTGACCCCCTGCTCAGCATCCAGTGACCCCCTGCTCAGCATCCAGTGACCCCCTGCTCAGCATCCAGTGACCCCCTGCTCAGCATCCAGTGACCCCCTGCTCAGCATCCAGTGACCCCCTGCTCAGCATCCAGTGACCCCCTGCTCAGCATCCAGTGACCCCCTGCTCAGCATCCAGTGACCCCCTGCTCAGCATCCAGTGACCCCCTGCTCAGCATCCAGTGACCCCCTGCTCAGCATCCAGTGACCCCCTGCTCAGCATCCAGTGACCCCCTGCTCAGCATCCAGTGACCCCCTGCTCAGCATCCAGTGACCCCCTGCTCAGCATCCAGTGACCCCCTGCTCAGCATCCAGTGACCCCCTGCTCAGCATCCAGTGACCCCCTGCTCAGCATCCAGTGACCCCCTGCTCAGCATCCAGTGACCCCCTGCTCAGCATCCAGTGACCCCCTGCTCAGCATCCAGTGACCCCCTGCTCAGCATCCAGTGACCCCCTGCTCAGCATCCAGTGACCCCCTGCTCAGCATCCAGTGACCCCCTGCTCAGCATCCAGTGACCCCCTGCTCAGCATCCAGTGACCCCCTGCTCAGCATCCAGTGACCCCCTGCTCAGCATCCAGTGACCCCCTGCTCAGCATCCAGTGACCCCCTGCTCAGCATCCAGTGACCCCCTGCTCACCACCCAGTGACCCCCTGCTCACCACCCAGTGACCCCCTGCTCACCACCCAGTGACCCCCTGCTCACCACCCAGTGACCCCCTGCTCAGCACCCAGTGACCCCCTGCTCAGCACCCAGTGACCCCCTGCTCAGCACCCAGTGACCCCCTGCTCAGCATCCAGTGACCCCCTGCTCAGCACCCAGTGACCCCCTGCTCAGCACCCAGTGACCCCCTGCTCAGCACCCAGTGACCCCCTGCTCAGCACCCAGTGACGACCTGCTCAGCACCCAGTGACCCCCTGCTCAGCACCCAGTGACCCCCTGCTCAGCACCCAGTGACCCCCTGCTCAGCACCCAGTGACCCCCTGCTCAGCACCCAGTGACCCCCTGCTCAGCACCCAGTGACCCCCTGCTCAGCACCCAGTGACCCCCTGCTCAGCACCCAGTGACCCCCTGCTCAGCACCCAGTGACCCCCTGCTCAGCACCCAGTGACCCCCTGCTCAGCACCCAGTGACCCCCTGCTCAGCACCCAGTGACCCCCTGCTCAGCATCCAGTGACCCCCTGCTCAGCATCCAGTGACCCCCTGCTCAGCATCCAGTGACCCCCTGCTCAGCATCCAGTGACCCCCTGCTCAGCATCCAGTGACCCCCTGCTCAGCATCCAGTGACCCCCTGCTCAGCATCCAGTGACCCCCTGCTCAGCATCCAGTGACCCCCTGCTCAGCATCCAGTGACCCCCTGCTCAGCATCCAGTGACCCCCTGCTCAGCATCCAGTGACCCCCTGCTCAGCATCCAGTGACCCCCTGCTCAGCATCCAGTGACCCCCTGCTCAGCATCCAGTGACCCCCTGCTCAGCATCCAGTGACCCCCTGCTCAGCATCCAGTGACCCCCTGCTCAGCATCCAGTGACCCCCTGCTCAGCATCCAGTGACCCCCTGCTCAGCATCCAGTGACCCCCTGCTCAGCATCCAGTGACCCCCTGCTCAGCATCCAGTGACCCCCTGCTCAGCATCCAGTGACCCCCTGCTCAGCATCCAGTGACCCCCTGCTCAGCATCCAGTGACCCCCTGCTCAGCATCCAGTGACCCCCTGCTCAGCATCCAGTGACCCCCTGCTCAGCATCCAGTGACCCCCTGCTCAGCATCCAGTGACCCCCTGCTCAGCATCCAGTGACCCCCTGCTCAGCATCCAGTGACCCCCTGCTCAGCATCCAGTGACCCCCTGCTCAGCATCCAGTGACCCCCTGCTCAGCATCCAGTGACCCCCTGCTCAGCATCCAGTGACCCCCTGCTCAGCATCCAGTGACCCCCTGCTCAGCATCCAGTGACCCCCTGCTCAGCATCCAGTGACCCCCTGCTCAGCATCCAGTGACCCCCTGCTCAGCATCCAGTGACCCCCTGCTCAGCATCCAGTGACCCCCTGCTCAGCATCCAGTGACCCCCTGCTCAG
The DNA here is from genome assembly GCA_030390025.1 of Squalus acanthias. NCBI lineage: Eukaryota > Metazoa > Chordata > Chondrichthyes > Squaliformes > Squalidae > Squalus > Squalus acanthias. The sequence goes on along the minus strand of CM059436.1, from coordinate 16,416,286 downwards.
CATCCAGTGACCCCCTGCTCAGCATCCAGTGACCCCCTGCTCAGCATCCAGTGACCCCCTGCTCAGCATCCAGTGACCCCCTGCTCAGCATCCAGTGACCCCCTGCTCAGCATCCAGTGATCCCCCTGCTCACCATCCAGTGACCGCCCTGCTCACCATCCAGTGACCCCCTGCTCACCATCCAGTGAGCCCTGCTGGGAAGTGTGAGAACAGGCTCTGATGTGCACCTGTGCCCATTACCACAGGGAGAGTCAGTGTCTGTGGAACCCATACCCCAGGGAGAGTCAGCGTCTGTGGAACCCGTACCCCAGGGAGAGTCAGCGTCTGTGGAACCCATAAGCCCCGGGGAGAGTAAGCGTCTGTGGAACCCGTACCCCGGGGAGAGTCAGTGTCTGTGGAACCCGTACCCCGGGGAGAGTCAGTGTCTGTGGAACCCGTACCCCGGGGAGAGTCAGTGTCTGTGGAACCCGTACCCCGGGGAGAGTCAGTGTCTGTGGAACCCGTAGCCCGGGGAGTGTCAGTGTCTGTGGAACCCGTACCCCGGGGAGAGTCAGGCCGTGATTTTGTCAGTGGTGTCGGGATGGGTGTGGGACAGATGGTTTCCGGCTTCCAGTCCCGCCCCCAACTGCCTCCGCTCCATAGTCATGATTTTGCCTTGATTGACCTTGTTAAGCCCGCCCTGCGGGCTTGCCAGCCAATTAACAGGAAGCGGGTCTGATGATGTAATTTGATGGCGTGTCATCTGCCGGTTTCCTTAATGGGACCATGCACAATTTTATTTTGACAGTTGATTTCTCAGTGTTTGACAGCATTGAGGTGCTGAAAACACTGACAATCACTGCACAAAGGTGAACTCTTGCACCCAGGCTCTCCAATGACTCCCTCCATAGGCTGGGCTAGATGGCAGCTGCAGGTGAGGTGACAGAAGTGATCTGTCACTGGTGAGAGAGGTTCTCCCAATGAGGTGGCACTGGACATATAGTTGGATTTAAACACTTGTAAGTTAAAGAAGTCTGTAAATGTTTAAAAAAATGCAGTAACCAACATTTTCTTTGCTCTGAAACTCACCATGTGCAACATTGGATCCTTCACACCACTTCTGCAGCTGTCATCATTCCACAAACATTACAGCAGACTCACAACACGCCACACTTACCTGGCGTGGTGTCCGGACATCGGGAAACCCGACCCAGAAGTGGGAAAATCCAAAAAACAGGCTGAAAACTACTGACAATTACCTGTTAATAGGCAGGTAATTGCCTTTAATCTGCTTCCCGTCGCTAGGTGTCGGGTCCATTCGCAAATCAGGGACCCGACACTTGGGAAAGCTGTTTGGAGGCGGGTTGACGGCGGGATCGGAACCCGCCGTCAATCAAATCGCATTTAACCTCTGACCCGCCTCCAAACCCGCCCTCTGAGCGCCGGCAAAGTCGCGGCCTCCGTGTCTGTAGAACCTGTACCCCGGGGAGAGTCCGTGTCCGTGGAATCCGTACCCCAGGGAGAGTCAGATTGTCTGGACTGAATCATGTTGAAGGGTAGGTTGAACAAATCAAGCTTTTAAAATAATTTTTAAAAGCAAAGAATGAAGATTCCTCTGCGCTGTATTTCCAAATAACTTTGTCCAACAAGCAAATTGTAGAAAACTTTGAAATTCTGCCATCACTCGCAATGAAAATGCTGTTAAAACTACCGGGTGCCCGCTGGTCGTAAGTCTCCTATATGCATGAAGTAAATGTGGGCAGTCGCAACCAGGTCCTAATGGCCATGGGCTCACAGCACAAAACTCCCCCAAGTTAAGTGGGGTGTCATTTGAATCCACCCCAATGGGGCAGGGGGCCATTAAAATGCAGCCTTGCTGCCCTATTCCCGCTGGCCACCATCTTAACTGCTCACTGGGTCCACCATAAGCAGGCGGGAGACTCGTAAGTTTATGCTCAGCGGGGTCCCATTACGTCAGCGGGACCCTCCCCGTGGATTTTAACTCGGGGCCTGAGCGGGGAAACGGCCGCGCCTTACCCACCGGGCTGAGGCGGATCAGCAGCTGTTGGGAGGTCAACGAGGTCTTCCCAGGCAAGTCGAGATCTTTCCTTTGTGGGGCCAGGGCCAGCTGGAGTGTTCTTCCGGGCCCCACAAGGAAAGCTGCGGTCTCCCTGGCTGCCCCCCCACCACCTTCCCTCTTGCGAAACCCTCCCGAAGCCTCCTCCCAGCTTGACGGCGAGTCTTCCTTTGCCGTCGGCTGACAGCCCGTGGCCTTCCAAACCTCCGCTCCCTCCCAGCTTGCCCCTTTCTCCCGTCTCGAACGGGCAGCTGACCGGCCGCGTGTAGGCGAGGCCCAAAAGTTAAAATACCCCCCCCTGTCTGAAATCAGAGCCTGCGAGGTGTGCTTTACACTCCCTCTGCCCCGACCCACCCCTCCGAAACTGGCTGTAGTTTAAAATTGACCCCAAGAACTGATTGATATTAAATTGGCACCCTCACTCTGAGAAGGTACAGGATGGAAATTAAAAATGCCACGAGAGTGTGGGGGTGGGGTGGGGGGGTTGCAGTTGTGAGGTTGGGGCTGAGGGACATATTTTGGTGCAGAGTTGAGGGAGCTTTAAACCCCCATCTTATGCCATGCTGATCTCAGCGAGCTTGACACTGGCTGCCTGAAATGCAAAGTGCTCCATTTCCCAGCACTAACATTCCTCACCTAGATGAGCGTATTTGTAATTCACATGAAAAGAAATTTTCAAAGCCTTTGGGTTCTACTGGCCAAAGCTTGAGAAGAGCACTCCAGGCTTGCTGGCTTGTGCTTTGATGCTCAGTTATCGGAGGGGTGACAATTACTGCTGGATGGAGCAAGGGCCATCTTCCATCCAGAAATATTATTGTAGAGATTAGCGGTAATGCTGGGCTTCCCCTGCATCATCACCCTTGAGATACCAAACATTAACAACGAGAATTGCTCCTCCACCCCTACAGCCCTGCTCTGTTACCTTGATCACAGTGAAAAACTGCGGAAACGATCTGTCCCAAAACTGGCAGAACCCCACAACCTTCACTTGCTTGTCTAAAGCTGGCTTTTACACCGGTGATTTTTAGGTTAGAATCTGGGAGCCTGGGATCCATGAGCCGGTTCCTGGCACTTGCGCTACTAAATCTGGCTGCCTTATCCCTTCAGCAGAATCATGGACCTCAGGGAACAACATTTAGCAATGTAAACATTGGGAGCTGGCTCATGGACAGCGGCCTCCTGGCACCCGACCTAAACAAACACCAGCATAAAAGCGGCTTAATTAAGAGTTCAAAATCTGTCCTGGCTTCAATGTCAGGTGTGGTTTTTGTGGCCGTGCCAATCCAGGTACCTGTCAGTGTAAACTGGCACCAGTTTCGTGGCAGGATTCACCACACTGCCCACTTCATTCCTTCCCTGCTTCCTCCAGCCCCACCCCTTCTCTCCCCACCGCAACTGGCTGCTGCTTCCATCCCGTGCACACTGCCTCTCTTTCAGTTACATTGATAAAATGTTTTTGACGTAGCGGTGGAACGGACCGGCAGCACAGTGAAGTTCCACTCAGTCCACTCTTGTAGGTTTGTTTAGTGAGCCTGCGCCTCTGCGTAAGCAAGCCATCTGTTATCAACATCCAATTACTCTGAGCTCTTCTGTACTAACATAGGAACAGGAGGAGGCCATTCGGGCCCTCGAGCCTGTTCCACCATTCAATGGGATCATGGCTGATCTGTATCTTAACTTCTTCCACCTGCCTTGGCTCCATATCCCTTTATACCTTTGGCTAGCAAAAATCTATCTCAGATATAAAATTATTGATTGAGCTAGCATCTACTGCTTTTTGTGGGAGAGAGCTCCACACTTCTACTGCCCTTTGCGTGAAGAAGTGTTTCCTAACTTCTCTCCTGAATGGCCTGGCTCTAATTTTAAGTTTATGTCCCCTTGTCCTAGATTAAAGGGTACAATTCTAAAGGGGGTGCATGAACAGAGAGACCTGGGGGTATATGTGCACAAATCGTTGAAGGTGGCAGGGCAGGTTGAGAAAGCGGTTAAAAAGCATACAGGATCCTGGGCTTCATAAATAGAGGCATAGAGTACAAAAGCAAGGAAGTTATGATGAACCTTTATAAAACACTGGTTCGGCCTCAACTGGAGTATTGTGTCCAATTCTGGGCACCGTACTTTAGGAAGGATGTGAAGGCCTTGGAGAGGGTGCAGAAAAGATTTACAAGAATGCTTCCAGGGATGAGGGACTTCAGTTACGTGGATAGACTGGAGAAACTGGGATTGTTCTCCTTAGAGCAGAGAAGGTTGAGAGGAGATTTGATAGAGGTGTTCAAAATCATGAGGGGTCTAGACAGAGTAGATAGAGAGAAACTGTTCCCATTGGCGGAAGGGTCGAGAACCAGAGGACACAGATCGAAGGTGGTTGGCAGAAGAACCAAAGGCGACATGAGGAAAAACTTTTTTACGCAGCGAGTGGTTAGGATCTGGAATTCACTGCCTGAAAGGGTGGTGGAGGCAGATTCAATCGTGGCTTTCAAAAGGGAATTGGATAAATACCTGAAGGAAAAAAATTTGCCGGGCTACGGGGGAATGGGACTAGCTGAAGTGCTCTTGCAGAGAGCCGGCACGGGCTTGATGGGCCAAATGGCCTCCTACCGTGCTGTAACCATTCTATGATTCTATGACTCCCCCACCAGCAGAAAAAGTTTCTCTCTACCCTATCAATTCCTTTCAAAATCCTAAAAACCTCAGTCAAATTACCCCTTAACCTTCGATATTTCAGGGAATACAAGCCTAGTTTACGTAATCTTTTGAGCCGAAAGAACTCATTTGTTGTCCTCGAAGAGTCACCCTGCTAAGGAAAGCTTAATCCTTTTTTTGCTACACTGGGTTAGGTGAATAGCAGTGAGATCAGCATTTGAGAGAATTCAGGTAACTAGCCTGCATTAAATTTCAGTAGTTAAAGGGAAATATATTCGATTGAATTGCCCCAATTTTGAAATTTAATGGAACAGAAATTCGGGCGGGGTGTAAAGCGGGCTGCTGATTCTTTGTCGCCTGTTTGGCGAATTTCACCCTCACTGTGTATAAAATACCACCTTACATGACATCTTCAGTGGGCGGAGCACTCTCCATTCACTGTGTCACTGAAGCAGCACTTTATGATATCACAGAAGGAGGAGTTCTACGGAAAACTTCCAATCCCAGACCAACGCAATAACAAGGAGCCAAGAGCAAAGGTCACCAGTTAGTGCCCAGGTAGAGATTATAGAGCAGTTCAGTACAAAAATGAGAAGTCGCACAACACCAGGTTATAGTCCAACAGTTTTATTTGAAATCACAAGCTTTCGGAGCTTACGTGGCCCCTTCCTCAGGAGATACTCTTTACTCTATCTGCCGCTTACGGGAATCACATCTCAGGAACTCAAACCTCTGTGTGCCCACTATTTCCCGAGATGCGCTCCTTGCGAGCATAGCTTTCCCCCCCCTCCCCCTGGGAGCACCAGATCGCACAATCGCCATTTTTATTTCCTCTTCAATGGGCCCCGGACAGGACTGCAGATTTGTTACAGCTGCATCTGAAATACATTAATAATTCCTTAGGAAGTGGTCAAATTGGGCCAATTTGGATTAATGTAGAAAAGATGTGAAGTTGGGCCCAGGATCAAATTTGCCTGTACTTTTATAAGTCTGTGGTGGCCTGCGCATACAGAAAATGTCTGTGCCGTTTTTTAGCATTAAAAGAAACCATTCCCTCTATCATGGGAGCTGAGATCATTGGGTAAAACCAGAGGAAAAAAATGTTAGGTTCAAGTTTTAAAAAAACAAAGTGGTGAAATCGCTCCTTTTGATCACTTTAGTTGGCTGGCGTACAGTCACACTGACTGGTTTTGCTAAAACTATCACAGAAGGAATTTCAGCCCCATGATCTTTATGTGTGGCGGTGGTCATTTAGCATCTAAGCAGTGGTCAGCGGGAGTGAGTGGGGTTTTCCCTGACGGTTGGTTACTCATCCAATCTATAATCGGAACAGGCTGGGGATGGCTAGGTGCTTACGGGATTCTGATCAACACTTCAACCTCGGGCATTCTACGTGCGCTGTGCATCTTTCTATCCAAGCAGGCGTTCGAGAGCTTAGAATATTTGAACCTTTTTGCGATTAATCGCTTTTGTTTTTTACGCCGTGGTGAGGTTAGAGTATATTGGACTAGCCATCGATCTGTACATGTTCCTTTTCCTCGTCACTGGCAGGTATGCAGTTCCCCAGTGCTCTTGCTCAGGTGGTGGTTTTGAATTTGAAAGACTTGTCATTTAAAGCCCTGAGCCGTGTTCATTGGGATTGCTGTCCTTTTGTTTCGTCTCTCTTTCCCTTTTAACTTGTTGAAAGATTTGGAGAGGTATATTTTTTAATTTGCTGAGAACTGTTATTAAGCTCCCTCCCCGCAGTGCCAGCTTAATTCATACTGCCTCCCTGTTAAGTTTATAAATCGTATGATATTATAAAGGAAAAGACTAACAGCTAGATTTATGTGGTATCTTTAACATAGCAAACCAACCCAAAACTAGAATTTGGAACAAATTGAATGACTATTTGGTATTATTAAGCAAATACCTACTGCAGGAAAGTACCTTTCTTTGTCCACATATGAGACGGTGCTATCTGGTGAAATTCAGATATGTTCTTGGTAGTTCAATTAATATTTTTTACATTGGTGCGACTAAACATTGCAGCAGCAATGCTTAACACCACAGAGCAGTGGAATGCATGTTTGAGCTCTCGAGTAGCTCCGACATATCGGCCATCCCGTGAAGGAAAAGAAAATAAAGACTTGCATTTATATAGCGCCTTTCACGATCGCAGGACGCCCCAAAGTGCTTCATAGCCAATTAAGCACTTTTGAAGTGTAGTTACTGCTGTAACGTAGGAAACGTGGCAGTCAATCTGCGCACAGCAAGCTCCCACAAACAGCAGTAAAGTAAATGACCAGATCATCTGTTTTAGGTGATGGTTGAGGGATAAATGTTGGCCAGGACGCCGGGAGAGCTTCCCCTACTCTTCTTCGAAAAGTGGCCGTGGGTTCTTTTTACAGCCACCTGAGAAGGCAGATAGGGCCTCGGCTGAACATCCCATCTGAAAGGACCACCTCCGACAGTGCGGCGGGAAGCCCCTCGGAACTGCACCGAAGCGCCAGCCTAGATTATGTGCTCAAGTCTCTGGAGTGAGAGCAGGCGCAGGGGAGTTGGCCCGGTGTCCTGGCCAATATCTATCCCTCAACCAATACCTAAAGATTATTCATTTGGTTTTTTTCTCCTGGCCTTGCTCGACTTTGCGCTCTGGAGACTCGAGCTGCAGAGTACAGTGTTCGCGCTGCAAGGTTACTTAGCCCTGGGGTTCCCATACAGCTCACACTTGTGATTATCCCACAGAGTGAGTCACCAGTCTCCGCTGCCTTGAGACCTGCAGGTTGGGGTCAGAAGCCAGCAGATGTTTCTGAGTTGCACGGTCAAGTCTGGAGATCCATTTGATCCGTCTTTGACCCTGTTTACATACCATTTTCAGTCTCACTGAGAAGCTGGAACCACTTCACAGCAAAACGAAAGATGATGTGTGAATGCATCGCTGAAAGCAATAATTCACATCAGTTGGAGTTAAAGTACCATTACAACATGACACCGTTTCACTCCTGAAATAAACCAGATCTTCTTGTGCTACTTGTGTGTTTTATGTTTAACATTGTTCATTCTCCTATACTTATTTTACTACCCATATTTGCAAAACAGTCTTGTTGATCAGCGATTTTTATATTGTTTCCTTTTTCCCCTTTATTCGGTCTTCTCGATGCCGCATCATTCTGTGGGTGAGAGGGCAGACAGGCTATCAGTGCTGCTCTATGACTAAATGCAAGCAGGCGAGAGAGACTGCCCTGCAGTGAAACGTCTCGGATTTTCCCCAGCCTCCCTTCTTTCATCGAGATGCCTGGCTTGACCTTTGCACCTCCCCGTAGTTGCACAGTTGAGACCATTGACTCACGGTGTGAGAAAACACAAATGTGGGGCAGTAGGTTTGAACCCCAGGTTTGAACCCCAGTGTGCTGTGTAACTTTGCTCTTTTACAACTAGCCTTGCCTGTAGAATTATTAGTAAATAGTTTAATCGCAGGCCGTGTTGCATTGAGTAAGTTCGAGTAGACAGTGCCCTGAAGTGCAACTTTAACCGAAACAGAGCACTGGCAGTAAATTGGAACATGATTGTAGGTCAGAACCATTGTGGAGCAACCTTGAGTTGGAGCTTTTGGGACTTGTTTTAGGTTTGACCTGGGTAACACATGCTGGTCACCCTCGAGCAAATGGCAGGCACTATTGACAGAACACTAAATAAGAGCAAGTACAGTTTTCTAAGTTTGTACTGACGGAGCTCACATTTGGCGCATCTGTGCTAAATTTTCTTCATGCATTCATTACGCATAAAATTGTTTGCTTATTAACCATCCACGTGACTGCTTGGTTGCAGCAAAGATGTTGCCAGGCACTTTGCCGGCAGCAACCCCTGCAGTGGGAATGATGGCAGATGGCACAACTTAAAACACTTACTTTTAAGTGGAGCCACCGGCAGGACACGGCACCATTAGAAGCCACAACCATGTAGATAACTGGTCTTTGTTACTGACACGAGAAGCTACTTCTCATGAACGTTACGGCACAGTATTGAATAGTGTGTAATGGTAGAGTGCAGTCGGATCACTGTAGAACACATGGGTGTACTGTACGTAAACTTACTCTTAACTGGTATGTCGTACCTCAGAAAGGGAAATCCCAAATCTAGTGTAAAAGGGGCTTGCTTGCACCTAACTCTATTTCTGTGAGGCTTCTTGAAGATTGTATTGTGTGTATATTACTGTTGCATATTAACAGAGCTGCATTATTTATTCATTTCATATACCCTCATCCCTCCCGCAGGCACTTTTTAATAAAAGGAAACCTATGAAATAAAATTTTCAATTGAGTTAAATTATTCATTAAATATCAATCAATCCCGCCCCGTGCCAATTCAATTTCCTCTGTCTGTAGGTCCACGGCTCCCGCAGCCCACCACGTTCATACGAAGCAGTCTTGGTGGTTATCAAGCGCACTATTCCACTATGTAGAAATATTTACAGCAACCTCAGTCCACCACATTCATCGTGGTTATCAAGGTTAAATAGAAATATCTACAGTTCCTTTAAACTTCGGAATTTAATTCCCGTTCTGGTCTGGATTTTGAACCCTCCGTGTGACAGTCAACCTTACCAACCGATTGTAGAATTCAGCTCCTTATGATCAGTTTACCCTGAGTAAATCCTGTCTTTCACAGTAAGATTTCTAACCATGTTTTTTGTTCTATGGGACTAGCCTGACCATTGTAACATCTTATTTGCAGATGTTGATGAATGCACAAACGGCACAGTGTGCGGCAGTCATGGTTTCTGTGAAAACACAGCTGGGTCCTTCCGCTGTCTCTGTGACCAGGGCTTTCAGGATCTGCTGGACGGGCAAGGGTGTGTGGGTGAGTTTCCGCTCTTTTCTAAGTGACGCCTCGCCGCCCGAAGGATGAACCGCAGCTCTTGTTCAAACAACCTTGCAGCAGGAGCGAAACACGTTCCAGAAATAACAGTGAGGTCTAGCAGCTAAAGAATGGGCGGATAGATTGGTTAAGTGCGGTCATGAGACTGGAGCACAGGGAACAGCGTCACAGTCAGAGAGAAGGCACTAGGTTGCACATGGCTCACAGGCATTTTAACTCATAGCACTCCCGTGCATCTGAGCTGGTAGAGAGCTTGTCCATGTAATACTCGGCTCCTTTCATACATGGCCGCAACTAACCCTGCAAATCCTAGAACTAGAGGTTAACTTTCACCAATGTAAGTACTCAAATCTCTTAAAATATTTAAGAAAATAAAGCACTTCATGCTACACACAACACCATAAATAGCTGACAACAGGAGCTAACAGTTGGAGCCATATTCGGTCAGTTCTATATTGCACTGCTACTAAAAAATTAATCCATTAGAAATCTACAGTAATCTGCATTTACATAGAATTTACAGCACAGAAAGAGGCCGTTCAGCCCAACTGGTCCGTGCCGGTGTTTATGCTCCACACGAGCCTCCACCCAACCCTCTTCATCTCACCCTATCAGCATAGCCTTCTATTCCTTTCTCCCTCGCGTGTTTATCTAGCCTCCCCTTAAATGCATGGGTTATCCTTCTGGGCGGAATCCTGCCACAACTTTGGCAGCGCGGGACTGCTGCCTGCCCCATGCTCTGTTGTTGGCCTTGTCCAATTTCGCTGGGGTCAGCCTTATTTGGTGGGATTCTTACTGTCCTTGGGGTGTTGGCAGGGGGGCAGAGGGTGGGGGTGCTGGGGGTGGGGCGGCCTTGGTTGCCCACACCAGTGGAGCATGGCTGGCTTCTTCCAGGGCTGCTGAAGAGAAAGATATTTTTAAAAATTCGGACCTCCTGGGCAGAGGGAGTGCAGTCGACACCCCTCCGCCTGCCGTAGCAGTACTGGATTCCAGCAATACGCTGGTGTTCCTCGTGTCCCGAATTGCTACGGCATTAATGAAGGGAAATACAACATTTTCCTCATTAGAGTTCGCTTGCCCATATTTGAGAAATATAAAAAGGAAAGAAAACTTAGCGCCTTTCTGTGCATGATGCAATCTGATACATTTTTGTGATCGCAGAAGAATCATTTAAAACAAATGTATCACACAGCTGTTGGGTTCACACCGACTGTGTAAGGATTAGTGAGACTTTGGTCTTGTAAAGGGACACATGCAGCAGCCTTTGCCGTGTTGTTGACTGCCAGCACCACTTTAATATGTTTAGAACTGAGAAAACAAGACCCATGCTTCTCAGTTGAGCACTTTAGGGGCCATAAGTATAAGATAGTCACTAATAAATCCAATTCAGGAGAAACTTCTTTACCCGGAGAGTGCTTAGAATGTGGAACTTGCTACCACGTGGAGTGGTTGAGGTGAATAGCACAGATGCCTTTCAGGAGAAGCTAGATGAGTACATGAGGAAGAAAGGAATAGAAGGATATGCAGTCAGGGTTAGATGAAGAAGGGTGGGAGGAGGCTCGTGTGGTGCATAAAAACACTGGCATGGACCAGTTGGGCCGAATGGCCTGTTTCTGTGCTGTAAACTCTATGTAATTCTATGCATCCCTAACTTAGATATATACGTTTTTAAAATCCCCTTAATAATGTTTTTATTCATTATTTTTTCCTTAACCCCTCATTTTCTACCCAAGAGAGTGACTTAGCGATCTGGTCCCAGGTTGTTGCTAATGCTGCCTGCTAGAAGGTGCACAGAAATAGCTCAACGGGCCCATGGTAACGCGTCCTTTAGTTCTTCTCATCTTCCTGAGCGCAGTCCTGACCGAGGCCAGAAACATGGTCTGCGGGCAATCACAAAACACCGTTGCCATGGTCTGATGTAACATTTTAAACCCAATCAATTTTATTCCCCCTACTTTTTCAGTCCTCCCTTCAACATCTCCTGAAGCTGTTTGCTCTGTCCGGTGGCACAGTGCCACAGGGTTCAGCTGTCTGGCCCAGATGCCCATTCTTTGTGTGTGCGTCTTTGCAGTGAGTGTGGAGGGTCCTGTCCTGTCCTCTCCCGACGTCCACACGCCCAACAGAGAGCACTGGATAATGATCACTGCGGCTGGGAACCCCGCCTGATCTTTCCCTCCCAACCCAGGGTGATTGAGGGGCCATTTGTAGCTTCCCCCCCCCCCCCCCCCCCACCTCCTGCCATCCAGGCTGAGATCAAATCATTCTTTTCAGAGGTTAGTTGTTGGAAAAATGTGAAAAGGGGGAAGATATTTAAGAGTTATATTGGACTTGGCGAGGGAGATTGGAAACACTTGTTGAAGTGTAGCAATCTTAAAAGCCATCTTAAAACCACAGTAATTGAATACTTTAAGAAAAAAAGGACCTGCTTATTACACATGAAGTGGGTGATAATTTGTATCTTGCTGCAGCTGCAGCTATAGCTCGTCAAGTTGAATTTATATTCTGACATTTATAAAGCAGACTTAATCCAACGTGAAAGCCTGGTTTATTTGTAAAAAAAAAACCAAAAGAAGTGAAAATGTAAATCTATAAGGATGAAATTCAAGTCTGGAACTGAACTCTGCCGAGAACTGGTTGACCACAAAATACCTATAGCCGGAAATACCGTCTGGTGCTCGATACGCACACTCTGCGTGGAGTTTGATAAAATACCTCCTTAAGCAAAAAAGCTCTGTAGACATTTGGCCCATTTTGCAGACTAGTAAAAAAAAAAAATTGCTTTCACTGGCTAAGTGTTCTTCATTCTGTCAAGATGTGTATATCTCAAGTGAGAAATCCCAGTGCTCCAATTTCATTCTGGAACATGGTATAACAGGCTGTCCATCACTTCCTTGTCTGTGTGTCAGTGCACAAACCACAACGACTCGTACCCTTAGTCAGAATGACAGATCGGCGCACATTATGTCATCAAACACAGTTACAGGATGGAGGTTCCTTCTGCACTGAAGTTCATGGTCCATGCCCAGCTCTGCACCGCGGGCTTCAAAGAGCAGCTCTTCACAAGTAAACAAGGCGGCTGAGGTCAGGGATGGCTCCAAAGACAAAAGAAAGCACCTGCTCGGAATCAGCAGACCAACTGAGAGGTTCACAGAAAGGACGGAAATCTTTCACAGCTGCTGTACTTGTTGAAAAGTTATGCATAAAACGTCTCCATTTCTGGGTGGAAAACACTTATGCAGGGAAACAGAGTAATACGGTAATGTCGCTCCTAATTTAAAAGAAGTGTTTTCACATGAACAAAATGGAGACGCATGCAGTAAACATTTATGTTCTGTGCAATAATGTGTTGCAACTATTTATTTGTCTCAAGTTAATATTATGACATTGGACGCTCTCTCAATATTATTATCATCGTTGCTGCTGCTCCCATCCCTTCAATATTGTCCCCTTGCTCCTCTATTGGAAGCATAAATGCATATGCTACTACCATGTTAATTTACCTTATATCAAAGTCTTCTGAGCTTCCCCCAAATTCAGTGCAATGTACTGTGATAGCAAAGTACTAATAGAATAGAATCACAGAATAGTACAGCACAGAAGGAGGCCATTCGGCCCATCAAGCCTGTGCCGGCTCTTTTGAAGAGCAATCCAGTTAGTCCCACTCCCCCGCTCTTTTCCCACATCCCTGCAATTTTTTCTCCTTCAAGTATTTATCCAATTCCCTTTTGAAGGCTACTATTGAATCTGCCTCCACCACCCTATCAGGCAGTGCATTCCAAATCCTGACCACTCGTCGTATAAAAAAGATTTTCCTCATGTCGCCTCTGGTTCTTTTGCCAATCACCTTAAATCTGTGCCCTCTGGTTATCGACTCAAAGTAGAATCAAACCATATCAGTCTCTGTGTGGTATGCAGCGTACACGCATGTAATATAACCTGCCGAGGATTTCTCAAACTTTACTGATGTGCTCAAAATAGCTTATTTATTGTCCTGTTGGTAAACCAAGAATAGATGAGTTTAACGCTGCCATTTTAAAATCCAGAGATCTTCTGCTGATAGTTGCTGGTTTTATGGCCTCTTGGGTGATATTAACCTTTAAAGAAAATAAATGTACGGTGGAATGTAATTCAATGGAATAAACAGCAGGACGTCCCCTTTGACCTCAGCAGTTTCTATCGATAGTGCCTTCCTTCTCATTTCTGTAATTCATTTTCTCTTCTTTCCCTCCCTTGTGTAGTGTACCTTGAAGGGCAGGGAGGTGGCCTGTTCCTAGGTGTAGGCCAATACTACCAGGAAATGTGCAAAAGCAGCAAGGATTTATTTTTTCTCAGTCATTCAGTCCCTCTTGTGAAGGCACCGCCTCTCACCCCTGGTAGATTTCCTCAGATAGTCTGACGAAGTTTACTTCTGTGACTGAGAAACCATGGGTGTGTGAAATGGAAAACCTATATCCCACTACAGTATAATAATACAGCATCACTTCGTAGCTTGATAATGTTATTGGAGGTGGGCAAATTTAAAAACTGGGACAGCGCAAAGCCTGAGTGGCCCGCCCCTCATCATATACAGTCACTGTTTAGCATCCCTATCATCCACACCTAGGAACATGAGAAGGCCATTCAACCCCTCGAGCCTGTTCCGCCATTCAATTAGATCATGGCTGATCTGTACCTGAACTCAATTTATCCGCCCTTGTTCCATATCCTTTGATACCCTCACCTAACAAAATCTATTGAACTCAACCTTGACAATTACCATTGGTCCAGCAACCACAGCCTTTTAGGGGAGCGAGTTCCTGATTCCCACTACTCTTTGGGTGGAAAAAATACTTACTGATTCCTAAATGGCTAAGCTCTAATTTTAAGATTATGCCCTCTTCTGGAATCCTCCACCAGAGGGAATAATTTCTCTGTATCTACCCTTTCGAATCCCTTAATCATTTTAAATACATCGATTAGATCACCCAGCTTCCTTCTAAACTCAAGGGAATGCAAGCCAGGTTTATGCAACCTGGCCTCATAATTGAACCCTTAAAGCCCTGATAGTCTGGCGAATATGCACTGCACCCCTTCCAAGGCCATTATATCTTTCCTGAGGTGCGGGGCCCAAAACTGAACGCAGCACTCCAGATGGGGTCTGACCAAGGCACCGTACAACTGAAGCAACACTTCCTCACTTTTGAATTGCAATCCCGTTGAGATGAAGGCCAACATTCCATTCGCCTTTTTGATTTATTTTTGTACCTGTGCACTAACTTTTAGTGATTCGTGTACACGGACACCTAAATCCCTTTGCTCCTCCACAGCTCCTCGTCTCTCACCATTAACAAAATATTCCGATTTGGCTTTCTCAGATGCAAAGTGGATGACCTCACATTTCCCCACATTGAACTCATCACTTATACAGGTTTAAATAAACTCTGGAGTTCGCTCTGAAAAAATAGAAGGAAACTGACATGTTTAATTCTTGTGCTTCTAGATTGACTTTGCTTCTATTTAGGGCCACCTGTCTCTTAATTTTTAAATGTTTATTTTCTTCACTGTGGAAAATTCTGCTCAATAAATAATGCGTAAAGTAGTAAATCCGTCTTACAAAAATCGATCAGACAGTTGTAGCGCTGGATCTGTAAGCTGCACCAAGATTTTCTTCAGTGAAGGCAATGCACAGCGAAAACGGTTAAGGTCAAACCTTAATGGTTGCTTCATGGGGAATAATACACAAGTCTCAGCACAGATTGAATGAGTCACTAGTAGTTCCGGGATACCTTCCTGTATATCTATTGGGAAAAACACAAGGGATCATTAGACAAAAGAAACAGGAAGCTAAAGGTTTCATTGCTTTTCTATGGTAGTGAGAATTCCAGGCAAAGTGGGCCAAATATTCTTACAATTTAAAAAAAAAATGAATTTGGTCTATTTAAACCAATTTGCACTTGGGACTCTTTCCAGAAGTTAGAAAATGTCAAATGTAAGGATGGTGTCCCACCAGAGGTTTACCCATCGTTGTGTGTCACATCATATCTGTGGTTGGAGCAATCAGAAAGCGATGTATCTTTGGATTGATGAATCATTAGTGGTCTTCTATGGGGAGGGCAGTGGATAGTTAGTTATGTGCTAGATCTACGGTCTTGTGGCTGGGTTTATGTTTGAGTCTTAACAGTTATTCGGGTGGTATTGGTTTAATTTCTGGTCATGTAGTAGGGGGTCTGCATTGAAGACTAGATCTGCCTCTGCAGTACTAGCTGAACTCGGTGTTCTGCCGATGAATGTATTTTTTCCCCCCTACCCCGTCAGTTTTGTGTTTGGTCCATGTCTTGGAGATCAGGTTGAGGTATGTATTTACGGACAACCTAATCTGTGGTAGATCTATGTCCGAGTGTTGGGTAGTAGCGTAGTGGTTATGTTACTGGTACTAGTAATCCAGAGGTCTGGACTAATGATCTGGAGATATGAGTTCAAATCCCACCACGGCAGCTGGGGAATTTAAATGCAGTTAATAAAAAAGCTAGTGTCAGTAATGGTGACCATGAAACTATCAGATTGTCCTAAAAACCCATCTGGTTCCTTTAGGGAAGGAAATCTGCTGTCCTTACCTGGTCTGGTCTATATGTGACCCACAGCAATGTGGTTGACTCTGAACTGCCGTTTGAAATGGCCTAGCAAGCCACTCAGTTGTACCAAACCACTATAAAAAGTACAGCGGTTCTTCTCGAGGGCAATTAGGGATGGGCAATAAATCACCTTGCCGGTGATGCCCACATCCCATAAACGAATAAATTTAAAAAAAGGTCTGTTGCGGTGGGTCTTGGGAAGGAGGTTTAATCCCTGATAGGGATATGCTAGGTCCAAATCTTGATGGTGGGGGGCGGAAAGCGCTTAATCCAGATGGTCACGGGTGGGTCTGCGTCTTGGTGGTCTGGGAAGAGGAAGGAATGTGCGTCCAAGGTCCCTGGAGGTTGCACCCATTCATGAACCAACTTTTGTAATCTGAACTTTGAATCCAAATCCAAAAGCTCACCCCTCCTGAGCATTTCCCTTTTACCCTCTATTATGTAGAAAGATTCAGGAGCGATTTGTCGAAAAGGCTAATGTGCAAACGACCGGTTCTACTTCCACCCTCCCGCTGATTTTTGTACTGTATCTGAAGTGTACAAAGTTACATGTTCAAGTTCCTAACCCAGCTTAGCAGAAACCAGAAAAGGTTTGATCTTAAAGTACAGAAACAGCAATGAATAGGCCATATGTGAAGGTGACATGCAGCAGTGAAATCACAGTTCTGTACTTCACAATAGCAGGAACATCAGTCTATCGTGAAGTGTTAAGAAATGCACTGTGTGTGGGCTGGTCCCTTACTCATTAAATGTTGTTTCTGCTATAATTTCCAGATGTAAATGAATGTGAAATGATCAGTGGAGTATGTGGTGAAGCTCTCTGTGAAAACGTGGAAGGCTCATTTCTCTGCGTCTGTTCCGATGACATCCAGGAATTTGACCCAATGACCGGGGAGTGCCGTTTCCCTGACCCTCCAGGTATGGAAAAAGAAAACCTGACCTCCTTTGAAACAGAGTAACCTTGTCTTCTTTGTGGTACAATCCTTGGGAAGTAGAATGGGCAAAGGCAAGTAGGAACATTTGGAAGGGTTTTCTTTGGACCTGTGTTCTACATGTTAACACCTAGCTCAGATTGTAATATATAGTTTCACAGCACTTAATAATATTTGAAATATTGTTATGGATAGATACCTCAGGGCTGGTTTGAAAGTCTAGTGGACGGAATTTACTTCTGTTTTTGTTGGCACTGAACCACTTTTTGCAGTAACAGTAAGCTATTATAGTAGACGCACATTTCTGAAATGTGCCTTTGAGAATGACAGTTGTATCACTTTGGATTAGTGTGAAGGATATCTCTAACCTTTTTACACAGCTAAGTCCTTGTTTAGTAGGCACCAGTGGAAAAGCTCCAAATTTTGCTCCCTTTCCTACTCAGTGAAGTTCCTAAATGAATAGTCCATTCTTGCAAATGTAATCTGTCTCCTGATAAGGATTTGGCATTCTTTTAAGTTTTCAAATGATACCTCAGACCTTCCTCCTTCCCACCCCCTCCTCTTCAGCCCAGAAACAGCAGCATCGCTTCTACTGTAAGTTTAGTCTTCACGTATTGCCTGTGAAAGTCCCCACTTGCAACAGTTAAGAATTTAAAGTAAGTTGGGAGTGTTAGAAGCAAGTAGATGCTACCAGTCTATGTGGTTGTTAGAACGATTCCATTGTAACCTTTAGCTAAGTTGAAGCTACATATCTGAGAAAGATTACTGAAAGAAGAAAAAAAAAGACTTGCATTTATATAGCGCCTTTCACGACCACCGGACATCCCAAAGCACTTTACAGCCAATGAAGTACTTTTAGAAGTGGAGTCGCTGTTGTAATGTAGGAAACGCGGCAGCCAATTTGCGCACAGCAAGCTCCCACAAACAGCAATGTGATAATGACCTGATAATCTGTTTTAGTGATGTTGATTGAGGGATAAATATTGGCCAGGACTGGTGCAAAGCCCGTACAGGGATAGAAAAAAATGGAGTGGTTCAGCTTCCGTTCATTCCTTTAGTAAGCCTTGCCTGTATTGTATTTGACTCGGTCACATTCCAAAACTCCGCAGCAGTTATTGAATCTACATGGTACAGGTGCTCGAACTAAAGAATCAAAAGGCAGTATTGGAGACAGGGCTGCAGATATATTTTTTAACCTATAATAATTCATGAGATGCATGTTATGAATACTCGGGTATTGTGTTGCACAAGCATTACATTTCACAGAAAGCATGGAGACATTCTTAGGGCCGAATATTTGAAACACTTTCCAAGATTCGAAATGCGAGTGCAGCTCGCACTTGTGCTGTAATTATTTGGTGGAAAATTGCAAGTGCCTCATTTTTGAAGCACCTGCAGCAATGCTAGAACTTTGCATAGCCCCGAACTAAGGCAGATATCGCAAAAGCACAGCAGTTAAAACACAGAGAGAGAATGTCAGGGCCTGCATTGTGATTCTCCTTCTGGGTGAGACAGAGATTTACCTGTACCATATCCAACCCAGTATACTGTATTTGCTGCTCACAATGCGGTCTCCTCTACATTGGGGAGACTAAATGCAGATTGGATGACCCTTTGCTGAACACCTCCGCAAGTGCGACCCTGTCGCTGGCCACTTTAATTTGCCATCCTACCGCAACTTGGCCTCTGTATCGTTGGCTTCTTACACTGTTCCAATGACGCTCAACGCAAGCTCGAGGAACTGCACCTCACCTTTCTACTAGGCACTCTACAGCCCTCTGGCCTTAACGTTGACTTGGACAACTTCAGGCTTTAACCAGACTTTTCCTGTTACGGTGGGTGTTGGTAATGTAGGCTGGATGTACCTCTGGGGATGGGGGAGGGAGCGGGTTGGTGCTTGAATGGGGATCCCCCTTCAATACACGGCCAGCAGGGTGGTCTGCAGCCCTAGTGTCGACCTGCCGTCTTCTTCCACCAGACTCCTGGGCCCCTGGAACCTGCTCTGCTTTAACAGTTGTTCATGCTTCCCGCTCCACTTAGCTGTCCCGCTTTAACTATTAACACATTCTCTGGGTCCCGTATATGTATATTATTTCTCTAATTTCTCTCATCTTGCCTTCTTTTGTCTTACACTGTTATCACTCCTGTCATTTAACCATCCCCTATTCTCCACCTAATCACTTTATAATTCATTCTTTTTCTTGTGCGGTCTTTCCACTTCCCCCTTTCACTTGATCGGTTACATTTTATAAGTTGTTCATCTGTAATATCTTCCAGATCTGATAAGAACATAAGAAATAGGAGCAGGAGTAGGCCATTCGGCCCGTCGCGCCTGCTCCGCCATTCAATGAGATCATGGCTGATCTTCTGCCTCAACTCCATTCACCGGCCCTATCGCCATATCCCTTGATGCCCTTACTAGTCAGAAATCTCTCGACTTCTGTTTTGAATATACCCAATGACTGAGCCTCCACAGCCCTCTGGGGTAGAGAATTCCAAAGATTCACCACCCTCTGTGTGAAGAAATTTCTTCTCATCTCAGTCCTGAATGGCCTACCCTTTATCCTGAGGCTGTGGTCCCTGGTTCTAGACTCCCCAGCCAAGGGAAACATTCTCCCAGCATCCATCCTATCAAGCCCTGTAATAATTTTGTATGCTTCAATGAGATTCCCTCTCATTCTTCTGAATTCAAGAGAGTACAGGCCTACTTTACTCAATCTCTTCTCATACGACAGTCCCGCTATCCCAGGAATCAATCTCGTGAACCTTCGTTGCACTCCCTCTATGGCAAGTATATCCTTCCTTAGGTAAGGAGACCAAAATTGTAAACATTAACATTTTTACTTTCTCCACAGATGCTGAGTGTTTCCAGCATTTTCTGTTTTTGTTTTACCAACAGAAATGACATCTGTCTGTCAAGCTGTATATGTTAAGACCTTTAAAACTTGCTGCCCCAACCATCAAAGTAAATCCTTTTACCAGCTATCCATCTTCTTGCAGACTGAGTGTCTGCTTTCCATATTGTAACTTACAGTTAGACTCTGTTCCTCTCACTGCTCCTAATGTTAAATTGGACCTGAAGGCAGCATGGATCCGAGATAGTGCTCCAACATTGTAGCTCTAATATGAACATAGGAATTAGGAGCAGCAGTAGGCCATTCGGCCCCTCGAGCCTGCTCCGCCATTTAATCAGATCATGGCTGATGTTCTACCCCGACTCCACTTTCCCACCCAATCCCCATATCTCCTTGATTCCCTTAGTGCCCAAAAATCTATCGATCTCTGTCTTGAATATACTCAACGACTGAGCCGCCACAGCCCTCTGGGGTAGAGAATTCCAAAGATTCACCACCCTGAGTGAAGAAATTTCTCCTCATCTCAGTCCTAAATGGCCGACCCCTTATCCTGAGATAATGAGCCTTAGTTCTAGACTCTCCAGCCAGGAGAAACAGCCTCTCAGCATCTACCCTGTCAAGCCCTCTAAGAATTTTATACGTTTCAATGAGATCACCTCTCATTCTTCTAATCTCCAGAGAATATAGGCCCATTCTACTCAGTCTCTCCTCATAGGGCATCCTGACCTATTCTTTCTTCGAGCACAGCTCATAGCTGCTAATGTAGGGAGCCCTGCGATTTTCCTCTGGCGAAGCCTCCATTTCAACCTTTGCTGCCTTAAAATAAACATAGAAAATAAACCAGAAATCACTTTTTATCATCTCAAGCTGATATGAGCGTAAAACCTCTCTGTGGTTGAGACGAAACCTTGTGCTGCATCTGATATTGTCAGACACATTTCTGATGAGTTTTGCTGATGGTCATTTTACATTTAGTTTTGTGCCTCCCTGGAGCCATGTACATGCCAGCCCACTAAACTCAGAAAGGCTGACACAGGCCCAAAAAAGCTGACAGCTTGAAAAACAGCGCACGACTGAAAAAACAGCCCTGAATAAAGGCCTGCGCCAAAGCCACTACTTAAAGCGACTGAATAAGTCAAATTCCTTCTTATTCCATTGGATTTTTATTAATGTTTTCAGATCATATTCCACAATTCAGTTTGTTTTTTAATGAAAAACTTAAACCCAATGGTCTCGCGTATGACATACGAAAATAAATAGTTATGATGGGAGCACAGTGGGACATATACCTGTCCTGACTAACGCTGCAGCAAAGCCTAACAGCCCATCTTTTGTAATAAAACTCTGATTGGTGCTAAGTTTATTTCCGAGGGAAGTCTGGGAGATGCTCCCCACAAATATTTGATTCTTGACATGTTTTATGGTGCATTTTCCATTTGTTTAGCATGTTCTTATTATCCTCCTAGTGAATCAATGCCCCTCCCTCTCTCTCTCTCTCTCTCTCTCTTTGCAGTGTTTATCTTTGGTCACCTATTGCAAAGGGAAGCACATAAATTGATCTCCTGGGCCGATTGCTATTTGCAAATCAAGGAGGTGAAAGGTGCCCCAGAGTAGGTCTCTGCCCTCTTTGTTCAGCTCAAACTACCAAGGCATTTAGTCTACCAGTTCTGTGGACGCCTTCTATTATCAAGACCAACTGTACAGGGCCCCATTACTCCACATTCTCCCTCCTGATCTGGTTTTAATTATTTCTGCACACCTATTTTTCATTTCTTTATATCAGTTTATCCCAGTCCATTAGTTTGAAAAGGTTAAGCAAGGCTCTTAACTTAAGACTAGATCAACGGATTATACAAATAAACCGTGTCAGCTGTGGCACTCTCACATCTGAGTCAGAAGGTTGTGGGTTCATGTCCCACTCCAGAGACTTGAGCACATAAGGATAGGCTAACACTCCAGTGCAGTACTGAGGGAGTGCTGCACTGTCAGAGGTGCTGTCTTTCGGATCAGATATTAAACCGAGGCCCTGTCTGCTCTCTCAGGTGGACGTAAAAGATCCTAGGGCACTATTTTGAAGAAGAGCAGGGGAGTTATCCCCGGTGTCCTGGGCCAATAGTTATCCCTCAACCAACATAACAAAAACAGATTATCTGGTCATTATCGCATTGCTGTTTGTGGGAGCTTGCTGTGTGCAAATTAGCTGCTGCGTTTCCTACATTACAACAGTGACTACATTTCAAAAGTGCTTCATTGGCTGTAAAGCGCTTTGGAACATCCGGTGGTCGTGAAAGGCGCTATATAAATACAAGACTTTCTTGTATAGTTGAGAGATGATTGGTAACTCTGCCTCCAACTTTATTGCAGGTTGAAATAGAAAAAGAAAGGCTTGCATTTATATAGCACCTTTCACGACCACCGGATGTCCCAAAGCGCTTTACAGCCAATGAAGTACTTTTTTTTTTGAAGTGTAGTCACTGTTGTAATGTAGAGTGGGCAGATGTCCATCTTCTTCCATTATCAAAGTTCTTTGTGCAAATCATTTTTTAAGAAGTATCTGCAGCTTGGCACAGTCCCAGATTTAGGGGTCAATTATGTTGCAGATTCCATTCTTGGGAGTGTGATGGAGAGCTGGGTGACTCGAGTTACACTGCCGACTTGTTTTGCTTTGCCACAGTGGAGTTCTAACCAACTTTCAAAGGCCAGTTAAATTCTGTTGAGAGTCGATAGAAGGAGTCAGCTCCCTGATAACATTAAAAAGTTCACAGGTGGTTCAATAGATTGCCCAAACATTTGCAGCTTGACCTTGCACCTATCCATAATTATGCTGTACCCATTTGAGGTGGTCTCACACCCCTTGTTTTTAAAGAGGTCTGCAGTCAAATTGCCAAACTGACAATATAGTAATACCAGTTTGTAGCAGTCCAGGTGCGCTATCACTGACAATATCCTCCTTATTCAGCACTGATCATCATCAGTGGCTTTTGTTGGGTACAGATTAAGTGTTGGTAAATGCAGTGTTGAGGAGTATATGTTATACATGCAATGTCAGCGATGAGATGGTATGTTAATGCAGTCTTTAATCAGTACATTGAACAAATAAATACTGTGGCAACAAGAGCAGGTCAGAGGCTAGGTATCCTGCGGCGAGTGTCTCACCTCCTGACTCCCCAAAGCCTTTCCACCATCTACAAGGCACAAGTAAGGAGTGTGATGGAATACTCTCCACTTGCCTGGATGAGTGCAGCTCCAACAACACTCAAGAAGCTCGACACCATCCAGGACAAAGCAGCCCGCTTGATTGGCACCCCATCCACCACCTTAAACATTCACTCCCTCCACCACCGGCGTACCGTGGCTGCAGTGTGTACCATCTACAAGATGCACTGCAGCAACTCGCCAAGGTTTCTTCGGCAGCACCTCCCAAACCCGCGACCTCTTCCACCTAGAAGGACAAGGGCAGCAGGCTCATGGGAACACCACCATCTCCAAGTTCCCCTCCAAGTCACACACCATCCTGACTTAGAAATATATCGCCGTTCCTTCATCATCGCTGGGTCAAAATCCTGGAACTCCCTCCCTAACAGCACTGTGGGAGTACCTTCACCACACGGACTGCAGCGGTTCAAGAAGGCGGCTCACCACCACCTTCTCGAGGGCAACTAGGGATGGCCAATAAATGCTGGCCTTGCCAGCGACGCCCACATCCCATGAACGAATTAAAAAAAATTGCACAGTGTATAAAATTGATCTGTGTTAAAATCTGTCAATGAGGGAAATTACATGAACTCTGCTTTAATTACTGAAAAAGTTTGGTTGAAAATTCCTACAATATAACTTGCTCTGCATTTCTCCTGGATTTCTCCTTTGGCTTCTCCGGATATGAGAATAGCACTTAGTAAAGTTAAATAAGTCGTTGCTACAAAACAGCAATTTATTTTGCAATAACATCCCCAGAATAGGAAAAACAGGGATAATTCCACGTTAAGCTAACTCACATTTTTACTGGAATCAAGCCTTTATTTGTTTATGGCTAATAATAATCCAGCCATCGCAAAAGAAGACAGATGAGTCAGCCTGGTCTCCTAATAAAACAATGAGCACTGAATGCAGCCAGCACCAGGAGCCCCTACAACGACACCCCAAGCCTGCCCCTCAGAGCCCCCGAACCCCATTCTCCCAACCCTGTGGGACCACGTTTCTCACAGGGTGAGAAGAATTTGTGGGTGAAACTGATCCATTTTCTCCAGCAATTTTCTTAGATTTCTGTCGGAGCAAGGAATGTCATCATCACTGGGTGCCCAGAAGCATTTTTGCTTTTTGGATATTAAGGAAATTTTTTGGATATTAAGGGAATCAAGGGATATGGGGATAGTGCAGGAAAGGAGTTGAGGTAGAAAATCAGCCATGATCTTATTGAATGGCGGAGCAGGCTCGAGGGGCCATACTCCTGCTCCTATTTCTTATGTTCTCCCTGATTTCCGCCACTTTTTCCCACAGTTTGGCGAAGGAAAACAGCTGATTTCTATGCACACACATGCAAGTGAAAGAAAAATCTACCACTTAAACATTCATGTGACCATCTAAATCACCCAGACCACCGTCTAAAACACCCAGACCACCGTCTAAATCACCCAGACCGCCGTCTAAAACACCCAGACCACTGTCTAAATCACCCAGACCACCGTCTAAAACACCCAGACCACCGTCTAAATCACCCAGACCGCCGTCTAAAACACCCAGGCCGCCGTCTAAAACACCCAGACCGCCGTCTAAATCACCCAAACCACCGTCTAAATCACCCAGACCACCGTATACTTAAAGGAATAAATGCCTCCTAATCTGAATTATTTTAATTGTGTCAAAAATTGTACGTGTACTTTTTTCCAGTCTAAATCCAAGTCAATTTAGATTCAGGGAAGCACTTCCATGGGCTGCTGCCACTTTTCCGGCCGGCTGAGGCATCCACACGTGTTGCATGACCTGTCCTGTTTCCAATTTGAACTTTGCCAGTGTTTTAAATTGAATTTTATTTGATTCAGCTGTTATCTAATGCTAATTTAAAATGCACGTGACAAACATAGTGCTGGGTCTCTCTCTGTAGTGAGTCTTGCCTGTATTGATTACAGATTTGCAGTCTTCCCAGCTCCTCTTCCTCTACGCTGTTCTCGGCTACAGATCTCTCCAAGGCTACTGTTATTGTCACTGCGTTAGGTGGCCTGGAACTAGTTTCACTAGGAGTGATAGGAACCCCTACTGATTTTTTAAGTTTAACACACTTATTGAAGGCCCAGTGATACTGGTTAAAGCTGATGCTTATGGATTTAAAAGTGCATTGTTGCAGTTGTGTCAATCGGAACACTTGCAGCCAAAGCTCACTGAGCAAACTGAGTTGAAAGGATGATTTGAGTTTCGTAGTCAAGATGATGGCTTGGTGAATTGCCTCACAATCAGGGCACTGACTGCAATCAAAGACTTTACAAACAGGCTTTATTAGATCTCAACTTGGAACATGCACTGGCTAAGACCATCTTAATAACTTCACTTTGTTGAGACTCAAACTGGAGAGATAACTTCTCATTAAACAAAAATTCAGCCGTACTCAACCACAGAGAGCATGGACCTTGGGCTCCTTGAGTCATTCCGCCATGCACAGAGGACATTGCTGGCTAAAATCTACCCCTCTGTTTCTTATCGCCCAGACACAATACAACCCATCAAGACACGCTGCCGCTGATACTGTGCTTGTTCGTTTTCTGAACTGGTTTTTCATGCGCCACCTTATCAAAAGCTAAAGTCCAAGTAATTAGTCATCCTGATCCACAGCCTATTACTTTATCAAAATATTCTATTACTTTTTTTTTACTTTCCTTTGGTAAATCCTGGTAAACTCTGACCAACTCGTTCACATCTCCTCAGATATTCCACCAGCTTGTCCTTGACAATTGATTCTAGAATGTTCTCTTGGAATGATGCGAGACTAACCGGCCTGTAGTTCCCCACTTTCCCCCTAGGACCCTTTTTAAAATAAGGACGCTTCACTTGCGACAAACTCAGAAAATGCTGGAAGCAATCAGCAGGTCAGTTAACATTTTGCGGGGAGAACAGATCCTCCAGTCCTCTTGTGCTACCCACTTATCGAACAAATTGCTAAGTATTACCGCCAGTGATGGTGCCAGTGCTTCCTTGAGTTCTCTGAGATGAATCCCATCTGGCCCAGGTGCTTTATTTATCCAGATATCCAGCCACCAACTCTGTAGCAATGCTAATTTTATTACACATCTCATTCTGACTATCATGGAGTGGCCAGTGTGCTGGAGCCTCTGTACTGCCCTTTGCCTTGTAAATATGGAACTCGTTCCATCTTTCAGCCATGCCCACATCTTCACTAATCTCAACACACTTTTGAGAAACCAGTGGTCCTGTACTCTCCATGATTCCTTTTCTCCTGATGTACTTGGATGAAAATCACTTGTCTTAATTTCCCTAGAAATTTTGAATTGCTGTGCCTGTGTGTCCATTTCAGCAGTGCTCATGCATTCTATGTTTTCCCTTATATTAGGTCTTGAGTCCTTTTAATGTATAGTATTTGAATACTATTGCTTTTTTCCTAATAGCATTAATTACCTTTGCTGCCATTCAAGCTGGACTTATCATCCACTGTTCTTCCCGTAACCCCTAATTATACACTTGCTATAACCCCTAGTTATAGACTTGCTATAACGCCTAGTTATACACTTCCTATAACCCCTAGTTATACACTTGCTATAACCCCTAGTTATACACTTGCTGTAACTCCTAGTTATAGAATTGCTATAACGCCTAGTTATACACTTGCTGTAACTCCTAGTTATAGACTTGCTGTAACTCCTAGTTATACACTTCCTATAACTCCTAGTTATACACTTGCTGTAACTCCTAGTTATAGACTTGCTATAACCCCTAGTTATACACTTCCTATAACTCCTAGTTATACACTTGCTGTAACTCCTAGTTATAGAATTGCTATAACGCCTAGTTATACACTTGCTGTAACTCCTAGTTATAGACTTGCTGTAACCCCTAGTTATACACTTCCTATAACTCCTAGTTATAGACTTGCTATAACCCCTAGTTATACACTTGCTATAACTCCTAGTTATAGACTTGCTATAACTCCTAGTTATAGACTTGCTGTAACCCCTAGTTATACACTTGCTATAACCCCTAGCCATACACTTGCTATAACTCCTAGTTATACACTTGCTATAACGCCTAGTTATACACTTGCTATAACTCCTAGTTATACACTTGCTATAACTCCTAGTTATACACTTGCTATAACGCCTAGTTATACACTTCCTATAACCCCTAGTTATACACTTGCTGTAACCCCTAATTATACACTTGCTATAACCCCTAGTTATACACTTGCTATAACCCCTAGTTATACACTTGCTATAACCCCTAGTCATACACTTGCTATAACTCCTAGTTATACACTTGCTATAACTCCTAGTTATACACTTGCTATAACGCCTAGTTATACACTTCCTATAACCCCTAGTTATACACTTGCTGTAACCCCTAATTATACACTTGCTATAACGCCTTGTTATACACTTGCTATAACTCCTAGTTCTTTTGGATGCAGTAGGTAGCACACAATATTATTATATCAACAGGGTGTTCAGTTCCCTGAGTAACTCAGCAGGATAGATAGAAGCAAACATGCCAGTAATACTATGCAGATTAATGTACCATCTGCTGGAATAGCACAGCATGCAAGTGCATGGGCCTACATTTCATAATAAGAGAATGATTTATATTTTAATAGCTATGGTTTGCATACTGTATTCTGCCCATCAAGGATGTATAATAGAAATCTATATACCTGGGTCAATACGTCACTGATCTAGAAATGATTGGTTTAATGCAGAGCCCGTTTGATATTATAATGAAATCTCAGTAATATTGGAAATGTCAAAGGCTGCACCATGATGTGTGCAGTGTGCCGTGTTGTGTCTGTTAGGCACCTTTGGAATGTACCCACTGCCCCTGCTCCTTAGGCCCAGTGGATTTAGGGAGAGAGTAGCTGAGTTGTACAGCTCTGGAAGGCCCCGAGCTTGATCCCCAGTCTGCGCTGAGTTAGTTAATCTCAGGGTGGCAGGAGGGAAGCTACAATTGACCTCGGGAGCCCTTGGTTAGGCGAGAGAAAATCAGTCAGGGTTATTGACATGAATCTTGTCATTCATGTGGAAATGACTTATGAAATAATACTGGGCGGCCTGCTGGTGGCGCTGTCCAGGGAGAGTATAAATACTCGGGCACGGGCCCAGCTTGCGCAGGACATTCTTAACAGGAACTAGCGAAGGACACAACTAGACCTCCATGTTGTAAAACAGTTGACTAAAGCTTTGTTTAACGCTTAGACCAAGTGCCTAGTAGTTTTCTTATGTCAGTTCCCATTCCTGATCACTATCCAGCGACCTTTATTTGAAAAGAACACTCCAAACTGGCCTTCAAGCTTCATTTGGCTATCCTGTAAAAAAAACGTTCTGATAAATGGGAGTATAAGAGACTTTGAATGCTTGACCTAAAGCAATTAGTAATGCCAATAGGAATTTCAAACTTCAGCACTAAAAGATAAAAGAAGAAAAACCGAATGACTCCAGCAATGATGTTCTTACTCCAAAGCAAGTAATAAACACAAGATCCCCAATCTTGTAACCTCTGCACTGCTACCAAACTGCTTTGTGCCCCATTACCTGCTGCAGTAGTTGTAATGATCTGGAATGCAC
The DNA here is from genome assembly GCA_030390025.1 of Squalus acanthias. Lineage (NCBI taxonomy): Eukaryota > Metazoa > Chordata > Chondrichthyes > Squaliformes > Squalidae > Squalus > Squalus acanthias. The sequence continues at coordinate 16,387,552 of CM059436.1, read as the reverse complement.
TGCCTGAAAGGGTGGTGGAAGCAGATCCAACAGGAACTTTACAAAGGGAGTTGGATAACGACTTGAAAGGGAAAGATTTGCAGAGCCATGGGGAAAGAGCAAAGCGTCTGGGACTAATTGGATAGGTCTTTCAAAGAGCCGGCACAGGCACAATGGGCCGAATGGCCTCCCTCTGTGCTGCATCGGGCTATCAAATAAAGTTTTATAATGCCGCAAAACTTTTTACAAAAAGTAATGACTAGAAATTCCTCGCGACTGCTGCACCCACGGAAGTGCAGCAGGGCAAGACTTCTGCCCGCCAGTCTGCCCTGGCACTGACTGGGAATGGATAATTAGACTAAAAGGGCACCTGCATCATTTCTGCTGCTCCCCGGGCAATCCGTCCAGTGGGCTCCAGAAATCCGGATCAGCGCCTTGCCGCTCTCTTGAAGGTGGGACGGGCTCAGAAGAAGCATTTTTATCCTGAATGCATTCCTGCCTTTGTTGCCGCTTTCCTAATGGCAACCGGACTCTCATAGAATCATAGTGCCAGCTGAAAAAGAGCTATCCAGCCTAATCCCACTTTCCAGCTCTTGGTCTGTAACCTTGTAGGTTACGGCACTTCAAGTGCACATTCAAGTACTTTTTAAACGCGATGAGGGTTTCTGCCTCTACCATCCTTTCAGGCAGTGAGTTCCAGACCCCCACCACCCTCTGGGTGAAAAAAATTCTCCTCAACTCCCCTCTAATCCTTCCACCAATTACTTTAAACCTTTGCCCCCTGGTTATTGACCTCTGCTAAGGGAAATAGGTCCTTCCTATCGACTCTGTCTAGGCCCCTCATAATTTTTTACACCTCAATCAAATCTCCCCTCATTGGGAAAGTGGCAGTGTGGGCCCCACCTCCGCCTGTAGCACCGCACCATGCAGGCATACCGTACATTGCCCGTACACTAGGCGGATTTCTGACAGGGAACGCTATCCATCAGTGCCGGCTCTTGCGTCACGTTTGAGCGAGGAATTACTTCCACCTCCCATCAAAATTCTGCATCAGAGCCACAAAGGGTCAGATACTCAGTGGAAACTCTCCACCCCTCCCAAATCACACTATTTCCACACTAAAAACCAATATGTGTTTCAGGGCTAACATTTTTTTGTGGCTTAATAACCAAGCATATCACTTAACTCATTATTAAGCCCTATAGACCAGAAGGCCCCGTTTTGAAGTTATACAGGTAAGAAAAGACTTGAAAAGAAAGACTTACATTTCTATAACACCTTTCACAACATCAGGACGTCCCAAAGCGCTTTACAGCCAATGGAGGCCTTTTGAAATGTAGTCACTGTTGTAATGTAGGAAACGTGGCCGCCGATTGCCCACAGCAAGATCCCACGAACAGCAATGTGATAATGACCAGAGAATCTGTTTTTTAGTGATGTTTACTGAGGGACAAATATTGGCCAGGGCACCGGGGATAACTCCCCTGCTCTTCTTCGAAATAGTGGCCAGAGGATCATTTACGTTCCCCTGAGAGAGCAGACGGGGTCTCGGTTTAATGTGTCAGCCAAGATTTTTGTGCTCAAGTCTCTGGAGTGGGACTTTGAACCCACAACCTTCTGACTCAGAGGCGAGAATGCTGCCCACTGAGCCGCCACTGACGTGCTCTGCACACAGAGGCCTCTCAGTCTGGGTGTATCGTAGTCAGCTATTTGAGCAGTCCTACTGCACACGGGGAGCATTAATCTTTGAGAGATTTCACTTGATGGTTGTACTGGTTAGTGGCCCAAAGGATTCCAATCGCGCACTAGCGAAGATGAGGTGCTCTGCATAAATATTACGTCACACAACTGCATCATGCTGCAGTGAGGACAAAAATATATTGTGGCAGTCCATGTGGCCTAAGGAAGTGATCCCATAATGCTGTAGCTGAAGGAATGATAAACAATTAAAGAGCATTCACAGTAATTAAATAAAGAGGCGTATGAAGGACCTAAGAGAAGAATGTAGTCATCACAGGGGCTTTTGAAGAGTTTTAATTTTAGTGAATGGTGCAGAAATATGTTAATTTTCTTGGGTCACGGGACATTACAGATTGCATGGCACTTGCAGATAACTGTATTCAGGATCATGCACTGTCCTGTACATTTGGGTAGCATTGCACGTAGACAGAGATGGGTTGAGCAGGAAAGGTGGAGGTCAAAGGGCTCTATCGGCAATGGCCATGCGGCAGTTTGAGTGATGTGTGCTTTTCATAACCCAGTAAATGCACTTGCGCCAAATTTTCATTAAAATTGTGTTTTCTTTTTTCAGTGCTTACACAGACAGAAGAGAAAAAGGAATGCTACTACAATCTAAATGATGCCCACTTCTGTGACAACGTCCTGACTTCCAATGTTACCAAGCAGGAGTGTTGCTGTACTCTGGGAGCAGGCTGGGGTGACAACTGTGAAGTGTTCCCCTGTCCGATGTTTGGCACCCGTAAGTTTGCTTCTGTAGAAATGGCTGTTGCGATGTTATTGTATGCACGCGTGACGGATAAAGGAAATTGGGGCAAAGGTGTTGAACATTTGAATGATATCCCCACTGACAGCTCCTTGTATCTTTGATGAGACAGTTACCAAGTCAGTTTATTTTCTCCCCATGAATGATGGGCTTTTCTGTGTGTGGCAGTTCCACGGAGCTGAGTATTACCCCTGGGAGGTCAATAATGAAGTCCCCAATTTAGCACTGCCGATGATGGCACTGTTCAGACGTTCCACGAGCTGTGCATGAGCGAGCTAGCCTCACACTATAACATGAGCTGGAGTCAGTTACATAACTTAATGTGAGATGTTCCCCTGTCCCCGGCGCTCTGGGCCTGCCTGTCTTCATGCTACATTTTTGGCTGCCTCAGCCATTGAAAGGGGTATGTACTTTGTGGACCGGGCACTTTCTTGGCAGGTGGATACCGGGCATGAGAGGCACATGTACCAGGGACAGTAGGGTGGGGGAAGGGCAGAGATGCCCACATGTTTTAAAAAATTTTAAGTGACCTCCGCTTTGGTGCCCGTCCCAAATGGGTGCCGTGCCACTGAAGCACTGATCAGGCATTCCATTCGCATGAGTTGGATACCTAATTTAAATGATAGTCGGGGGTCTAATGAGCCGTGTGCGCAGCTTCCAACCCCTCTTGTGCTCGCCAACCATATAGGGACGTGCAGGGTGCCTTGGACGCGGCGTAGGCCACAGGCTTCTGCATCCACTTTTCTGGGGAGCAGTCACCCGACACACACCAGCACATTGGGTGGCCGCTCGCCTATTATTACCCTCATTGTTTCAATGGATAAACCTTGTTTTGCTCTGAGAGCCACTGATTCTCTGAGATTACATGGCATAGAAAGTGCCAATGCCCACGTATATTGGTGTGCGGTGCATGCGAGTGCATAGTCTTTGCCGGCAAAATTGCCATAGAAATTTGTTGACCGGAACTGCAATTTATACATAATGGGTTAATTACTTAAAACACGAAAAAAAAAACATCGGAACCATGGGATCTATTGGACACCAATGAGGGAGCCTTTTGGTCTCCTTATTTAAGGAAGGATATACTTGCATTGGAGGCAGTTCAGAGACGATTCACTAGGTTAATTCCAGAGATGAGAGGTTTGACTTATGAAGAAAGGTTGAGCAGGCTGGGCCTATACTCATTGGAATTTAGAAGAATGAGAGGTGATCTTATCGAAACATATAAGATACTGAGGGGGCTCGACAGGGTAGGTGCAGAGAGGATGTTTCCCCTCGTGGGGAAATCTAGAACTCGGGGGCACAGTTTTAGAATAAAGGGTCGCCCTTTTAGAACTGAGATGAGGAGGAATTTCTTCTCTCAGAGGGTCGTAAATTTGTGGAATTCTCTGCCCCAGAGAGCTGTGGAGGCTGGGTCATTAAATACATTTAAGGTGGAGATAGACAAATTTTTGCAAGATAAGGGAGTGAAGAGTTATGGGGAGCGGGCAGGGAAGTGGCTTTGAGCCCAAGATCAGCCATGATCTTACTGAATGGCAGAACAGGCTCGAGGGGCCAAGTGGCCTATTCCTGCTCCTATTTCTTATGTTCTTATGTTCTCCCTAAAACCATCTCCACTCTGATACATTTTAGACAAGACAAGGAGAAAGACAATTGCAGGAGTCCGTGGGAAATTAAGTAACTTTCTAAAAGTTCTCACTTATTTTGTGCGCTGAATATTTGTTTTTCTCAGTAGGTAGGAATTACCTTGGGATTCGGTAATGTGGTTGCTATGTTACCTGACTAGTAAGCCAGAGTCCTGAACTAATAATTCAGAGAGCGTGAGTTTAAATCCCACCATAGCAGTTTGAGAATTTGAATTCAGTTTTCAAAAAATATGGAAATGTAAAAGCTGGTCTGAAGTTGTCAAATTGTCGTTAAAAACCCAACTGGTTCATTAATGTCCTTTAGGGAAGAAAACCTGTCGTCCTCACCTGCTCTGGTCTATATGTGACTCCAGTCCCACAGCAATGTGGTTGACTCTTAGCTTCCCTCTAAAGTGGCCTAGCAAGCCACTTGTATCAAACCACTACAAAGACTGATGCCTTCATCAAGCAGAAGGCCCACTGCCACCTTCTATGGGCAGCTGGGGATGGGCAATAAATGCCGACCTTGCCAGCGATGCCCACATCCCAAGAAACACTATACATTAGGTAGAAGATGACTTGGTGTGGCTGTATTCTATTCTTCCTTCTTCAAATGTATTTATTGGTGGATGGAGAGGGGGAATTTCGTGCTCCAAATGGCAAGTCATTGTCAATGTTGGGGACGGAAACATCTTTCCACTTGTCGGGTCGAATGTTAACATCAGGAACTCCCAGCTGAGGTGTAGCACGACCAGCTGCAGACTAAGGCTCTCTTTATATTGCCCAAACAACGTGATTTAACCCAACCTGTGTACCTGTTGACCTTTCCATTTCCCACAGCAGCCAGCCTTCTGGCCTGTGAATGAGACTGGCAACCTGGACTGAAACTGTGGGAGGTTTGCACATTGACCTTGCGCCAGTTAGGAACCTGGTTGACATTGGTTGACTTGGGGCAGGCTGAGATGGGCAGCTGGTCTTTTCCTGCCAGTCATTTTCATATGTTCATATTTCTCACAGCTGTTTCATGCAGGACCCTTGCAGTCAGCAGAAGAGATTCTTTATAATTGTACCACTCTGGACAGTGCTTTAAAATACCAGGTGGTCCCCTGTATACTCTATAATCAGCATGTGGAGCCGCTAGTATTTGCGAGCAGGAAAATCTGCATTGAAGAGGATAGAAACATAGAATCTAGGAGCAGGAGTAGGCCATTCGGCCCGTCGAGCCTGCTCCGCCATTCAATACGATCATGGCTGATCATCCAAATCCAGTACCCTGTCCCTGCTTTAATCCCCACAGTACACATATCCCACCCTACCCCCGTAACCCCACGTATTTAATTCCCCCTAACATATCCCATCCTATCCCCATAACCCCACATATTTAATCCCCCCTAACACTAAGGGTCAATTTATCATAGCCAAATCAACCTAACCCACACATTTTTGGACTGTGGGAGGAAACCGGAGCACCCGGAGGAAACCCACGCAGACACGGGGAGAATGTGCAAACTCCACACAGACAGTCACCCGAGGTCAGATTCGAACCCGGGTCTCTGGCGCTGTGAGGCACCAGTGCTAACCACTATGCCACCGTGTTGCCCACCTGAAACGTTAACTCTCTTTCTCTCTCCACGGATGCTGCCTGGCCTGCTGAGTTTTTCCAGCGTTTTCTGTTGTTATTTCAGATTTCCAGCATCCGCAGTATTTTGCTATCGTATAAGTGTACTTGTAACTGATTAGCTCTCCAATGCAGATCACATGTATCTCCTTTATCTACAGACATTATCCATTTGTTAGTGTTATAGTCTATGTTACACATACTATGTAATTTGACGTATAAGATAGCATTTTCTTTTAATGGCTCCAGAATTATTTTTTTTACTTTTCTATTTTATTCTTTAGCTGAATTCTCTGCCATGTGTCCCGAGGGAAAAGGCTTCATACCCAACGGAGACTCGGCCTATGGAATCAGTGGACACAACTACAGAGGTGGGAATTGGACCATTCATTTCAATAACCTGCGTCACAAGACATCAATATGCCAGCATGGTTTGGCAGGCATTCTAGGTTAAGGCGTAGCCAACGTTATTTTCAGTTTGAAAGCAAGGTAGAAACCGAGGTGTTACAAATGTTGAATGCACCCCGGGTAGGGTTGTCTGGTTCAGCACTCTAAGCGTGTACAGATTGTTTTAAAAATGATACAGATGGTCCAAGCAGTCATACTTTGAAAGGGTTGGATGCATTTAAGCATTAGCAAAGGCAGTTCAGACCATCTAACCCAACCTGTCCTTTTAAGGAGTAACCCCGTGAAGATCCCACACGCCCAGCTAGATACCTGTTGCTCGGAGAATTGAGGCTACAGTGCTGTTGTCCAATCGCTGACTTGCTCTCTTGAGTGTGGCTCCCTGCTGGGAGCAGAATTGCAGGATTACCCCTCCAGTTCCATATTCCGATCCCACTCCGATCACCCTCAGTCTCCCTCCTTCAGCGGCACCGAGTCTGCACCCCCTACACCCTGCTGAATACAGAATCTGGTTATCAATGTGTTTCAGTTGCACAGCAATGATTGCGGCAGGTGGCAATCTAGTCCATAAATTCACACTTCAGAGTGTGGAACAGTTACTTTTTAAAATTACATTTAGCGAGAGGCTACCAGGCCTGATAAATCCCATCTCCTGGTTTTCTTCGGGCCCAAAAGGTGATCGAAAATGAATGGATCAGACCTATTCCTTTCCCATTGACCTATTCCTTTCCCAGTGAGTGTCAGCTGTGGCTCAGTTGGTAGCACCCTCGCCTCTGAGTCAGAAGGTTGTGGGTTCAAGTCCCACTCCAGAGACCTGAGCACATAAAGCTAGGCTGGCACTCCAGTACAGTATGGAGGGAGTGCTGCACTGTCGGAGGTGCCGTCTTTCAGAGGAGACGTTAAACTGAGGCCCCGTCTGCTCTCTCAGGTGGATGTAAAAGATCCTATGGCACGATTTTGAAGAAGAGCAGGGAGTTATCCCCGGTGTCCTGGCCAATATTTCTCCCTCAACCAACATCACTAAAACAGATTATCTGGCCATTATCACAGTGCTGTTTGTGGGAGCTTGTTGTGCGCAAATTGGCTGCCGCATTTCCCACATTACACTCCAAAAAGTACTTCATTGGTTGTAAAGCGCTTTGAGACATCCGGTGGTCATGAAAGGCGCTATATAAATGCAAGTCTTTGCCTCTTCCATAGTTTAATTGCTGCGTGATGTGTTACTTAGCTTGTACCTCATTGTCTGCAGGCTCAAGTTGCAGCCACACATGTGGCGCTTCCTCAAAGAGGAAAGATGTTGGCACAGCAAGTCTGACTCTGTTCATGAATATTTGCCTCAAAAAGGTGTGAGAGCACACTAATCGAGGTGTGTACTAGGTTGACGAAACTGTCAGTCAGCCAGGCAGTTTGCAAACTGTATTTGCGTTTTAACGCTGAAAATGATTCGACTACATTGATAGACTAGAATTCCGAGATCAGCAAAAGAATTGAGCCTTCAATCATTCTCCTGGAGGGTGAATCTGTCCCCATTCCGATTTTACCTTTCACTAAAAAGGTTCAAAATGAGCTCTTCTGCGAATCTCTGTTAAGCGTTTGTGTTGCATGGGGTAGCACATTTGCCCCTGTTTAAAGTAGTAAACTCTGAAATAGGCAAAGTGAACAGGGAATTCTAAAACCCAGACTATGTCAGTCTAGACAGAGCTGATTTATGCTTCACTGACAATAGGAATGAGCCATGTTTGAGTCTATTCAAACACCCACTGTTTGACTCAAATGGAATCCGACCAGTCACTTGGATCAAAAATAATTCAGCATCTCAAAAAAGCACAATTGCGTATGTGGAGGATTTACAACTCTACTTTCGTGGTGTTGACATTTTTAGATGTGTCAACAAAGCTTAGCTATTTGTGTGCAAATCTCTGTGCATGTGCAATTGCAGTTTTTGGCAGCAGCTCCTCACTGGTTGATGCAACAGGTGCAATTCTGCACATGCCATATATTTTCATCTGACTTGCAGTTCAGGCGGTCGAAACCACTCTAGATATGCTGCCTGTTCTGCACAGAGGAAGTCATGTCAGTGGTATAAATGCCAAATGTCTTATTCAGGTTGGAGAGTCAGCACAGAGGTCGCAGAGTGTTTGGATATATCCAGTCGGCAACACTGACTTCCCAATCTCAGCTATGCTCCTGTGGGAAGACATTGAGCAGAGGCTCAGGGAATAGCTCTGACTTTGGGTGAGAGTGTAAAACGGGCGATATTGATTCAGCCGCCCGTTATGCACCTCTCCCCATTTTCATGAAGTCAACCGGAATGAGAATCGGCAGAGATCTATTAGGCGCGGCTGAATCTATGGCCCAGAAATTGATCTCGCTCTGTTCCCGCGGGGGTAAGCCTTCCCCGCGATGTCTCACCTCGCTTGTGCTTTTTCAGATCCAGCTCGCACGAACTTGATGTTCCAGACATCAGCTGGGCAGTGCTTGCGTATCCCACCGGCGTAGTGAATTCGTGCGAGCTGTGGGATCACGTGACTCAGTTAGAGCCAATGGCAGCACACCATCTTCCATTCATAAGTTTCACAGACCTGCTGTGAAATCTATGAATCTTACACCCCCCCAAAATAACAGCTAAACCTCAATTAAATTTAAAAAAAACCATCACATTAATAAAATAAGTATAGTTAATTAAATTAACCATTTTAAATAAAAAATTAAATTTTTGAAAAAATTTAAAATCTTTTAAAAAGTTATAAAAATAAACTTACCTGTCTTTAAAGTCTCTAAAAAAGATATACCTGTAAAAAAAAAATTCAAAAAAATACTTAATTCACTACTTACCTTCTTAAAAGCGGGTCTTACTCCTTTTTACATTTCCAAAATCTTCCCTACTTACCTGCGCGTCCAAAGCATGAAGTGCACAGCGTGCGCGCAGCCTGTAGCGCGCACGCGATGCACCCAGGACCCGCCCCCTTTTCAGAAGAGCAATTGCCGGTTTTCAGCGCATGCGCAGGGCATGCAGAAAACCGGCAATTGGAGTGGGAATACGCGAGAGTACGCAGTGCGTACTCTCGCGTCCCGGGATCAATTTTCGGCCCAATATCACTTTGTAATATTGTTTTACGCTACCACCCAAAATTCAAAATGACCTCCTTAGGGTTTCTACAGGAGGGCCCAAAGGAGAGAGATATCCCCAGTCCGTTCTTGGACATCTCCCAGCACCTGTCTCAAAACTGCATTGGTGGAAACCTAGAAGCAGGACAGCTGCAAGATATGCTTGGTCCTTAGAGACTAGCGATAGAAATGGGAGCAACTGTTGTGACTGTGCATTGAGCTGGGATTATCATGATCTAAACTAAATGTATTTGTGTAAATGTAGCTTCAACAGGCCGGTGAGCTTCAGTGGTCAAAATAGTGTATACTTACGGCAAAAAATCTAAAGATCCTGTTAGGCACAACCAAATCACTTACTCCTGTTGGAACGCAAGAGTTTGACGAGCAGGGTAGGCCATCACGTCAACAGGCCCATCTCATTTTGATAAGATAACTCCACCTACATTACCTTCCCAACCATCCCTCAGCCCCTTTGTCATTCAAATGTACCCATTGGCTGTTGAACCAACTTATACTATTCACTTCAATTCCTTGGTTGTCTATGAAGCTTGGGGATGTTATAAGCAACAGGTCAGGATGAGCAACACAATTGTATATAAATAGACCTGTATATAACAGTAATGGGAACGTTAGCAAAGTGGTTATGTTACTGGACTCATAATCCAGAGACCTGGACTAATGATCCAGAGGCATGAGTTCAAATCCCACCATGGCAGCTGGGGAATTTAAATTCAGTTGATTAAATAAATCTGGAATTTAAAAAAAAGAGCTAGTATCAGTAATGGTGACCATGAAACTATCAGATTGTCATAAAAACCCAACTGGTTCACTAATGTCCTTTAGGGAAGGAAATCTGTCGTCCTTACCCGGTCTGGCCTATATGTGACTCCAGACCCACAACAATGTGGTTGACTCTTAACTGCCCCCTGAAATGGCCTAGCAAGCCACTCAGTTGTATAGGGATGGGCAATAAATGCTGGGCTTGCCAGCGACGCCCACATCCAGTGAATGTATAAAAAAAATGGATGCAGCGATATCAGCCACATAAGGAGTATTATTCAGATGTGAGACAATTTGCATATAGGAGCACATTGATCATCCATCAGTTGGAAAAATCTGTATTTTTTCAAGGAGGGAGGGAGTGGGTGAGGAACACAGTCGATAAAAAATGAATTGTCTTTTAAATGTGTTTCTTGAGTGTCAGCTTTAACAAGGTTTAGATGTACAGTGAATCAGCCATTGGAAACAGTTTCTCTTTATTTACTCTATCTAAACCCTTCATGATTTTAAACACCTCTATCAAATCTCCTCTTAGCCTTCTCTGCTCGAAGGAGAACAACCCCAGCTTCTCCAGTCTATCCACTATTGGGTATATATATCATTGGGCTATGAAACGAGGGTTGGCTTTCACCCCATCTCTACCTTGGCTTCAGTGATGCAGAAAGAATTCTGTCACCCCCAATCAAATGATAAAAACAGTTAAAAGTAACTTTTCAAGTGCAGTAGCTGTCTCCAGATATCTTCATGATTCTCAGCAGTGCTGGTGAATTTTGATGCCAATTGTATTTAGATGAGTTGGGTGGGGAAGTGTTTAGTGGCATGAAATAAGCCCAGAAGAAGTCACGGAGCGAGAAAAAGCCATTGAGCCCATTAAAGCCCTTTCCTTTCACAGGTCATGTACAACCTGCCCTATTATGGACTCTATCACAATCGTTTAATCTCTTGAAGGGAATTTCTACATCAATACTCCCCCATGCCAAAAGTTAACGAAACAAAACTCCAAAATATTTGTCCCTCCTCACATCTCAACCAATCAACCCTGACCTGCCATTCTCCAAATAATATTCCCTCACCCACTCAAGCAGCAAGGGCCCATTGTACTCTGCCTATCCCTATAGCTGCCAGTCTCTGCCTATCTCTGTTGCTACGTCTCTGCCTATCCCTATAGCTACCAGTCTTTAACTATCCCTTTAGCCCTCAATCCCAGTCCCTGTTGATCACTATCGCCCCCAATCCCAGTCTATGCCTATCGTCATAGCTAGCAATCCCAGTATGTGCCTATCGCGATAGTTCCCCCATCCCAGAGTCTACCTGTCGCCGTAGCTAACAATCCCATTCACAACCAGATACCTATCCAGTTTTTTTGTTGAAGGAGTTATTATCCATTTTAACCTAAACTGACTTTACTGGGAGTTTGCAAGTCAAGAACTCAATCAAAAAAATTCACAGCACAGATGGCCATTCTGCTCATCACTCCTGTGACAGCTCTAATAACATTTAACATTATTCTTTCCATTTCCCTTTTAAAAGCTATCATGGATTCAGCTTTCATAACTTTTTTGGGAGGGTGTTCCATGTTCTAACAAACCTCAGTGTAAAAAGGTTTATCCGAGCCTCTCCCTTTGTTCTTTTGGTGATGGTGTTAATGCTCTTTCGTTATCAGCTCACCAACCAGTGGAAATAGTTCCTCCCTATTTACCTCACCAAAGCCCTTCAAAATATTTTGAAACCTCTAGCAATTCTCCTTTTAACCTTCTCAGCTCTAATAATAAGAGTACCGCTTGTTAATTTTAAACCTGTGTACTCTAGTTCTGCGCTGATAGTCTATCCCAAGTGGCCTTCTCGCATGTACATTGTCTGTACCTCTCAGCGGTGTATCGAACTGACGCTGGCCTCAGCATCATTGCCAAGGCAAGCGACAGCATCGGACAGACTGATTGTGACCGAGAGTTTCGGAAGATACTGCACTCTGCTTTAATTAGAATCAGATGTCAGTTTTGCGGTTTGTTTATCATAAAAATTCATACATTTTCTGTTCACAGATGCTGACGAATGTGTTTTATTTGGACAAGAGATCTGTAAGAATGGGTTTTGCTTGAACACACAGCCTGGCTATGAGTGTTACTGCAGACAAGGCTTGTATTACGATCCAGTTAAACTGCAGTGTCTTGGTAAGTTTGCTTCATAACTCACAGTACCATTAGAAATGTAGCACAAATGCGATAATGTTGATGTTCAGATTACCGGCTCACTGCGAGCTTAAGAAAGAGAGACAGACCGAAGTGGAGACAACGATGAAGAGCAAGAGATTTCCACGCTAGGCAAAAATAGTTAAGAGATACGAGTAGATGTGGCTAGATTGTATGTGTGCTGAGGTGAACAGGATGTGACTTGATAGCTTAAAAACTACTGGAACAGAGCGGGAGTGGGGGGTGATTTTAACACCTCCCTCCCCCCACCTGACGGAACCAGATGGGGAAGCAGTTCTGCTAGCCTGGAATTTTTTACATGCCTGATTTTTCAGGCGCGTGAGGCACCTGCCAAAGAGGTGGGAGCTTCATGTGTTCATATAAATCGGGGCCCTATTACATCACCTCCATTGCCTGGACTCTTTCTCTCTCCCTCCTCCCCCCCTCCCCCCCTCCCTGCCCCACGACCCTCGGACCACCCTGAAACTACCCCCTCCCCCCCCGTGTTGCTCACCCTCTTTATTGCTTTCGAGAAACCTTAACTATAACTGTTCAGAGCCACAAAATCGAAGCAAATGAGACAAAAACAGGAAATGCTGGAAATACACAGCAAGTGGTAACAGGATAATGGACCTATATCCGAATCGTCTTTTCTTTTTACAGATGTTGAGGAACCTACTGAGGATTTCCAGCCTTTTCTGTTACTTTTGTCGCTAAGAAATCAAGTTTGCTTTGTTTTGAGCCCCAGGACAATCCAATTTTCTCCCTTAATCTCCCAAAAGCAGTGGCTGAAACTGGGGGCACAGCTGGCTGCCAGCAGCTACCCAGTGCCTCACCCAAGTGCCCATTTCACAGTGTGAGCTGAGACAGTGAGCACCAGTGGACTGTTCGACCACAGTAGAGCCCAGTGCTCCCCCTCACCTCCACACGTGCCTGTTTTCCATTGCTCAGCAAACAGGAGCGGGAACCCTGACCGATATCTCGTTTCTCCTCCGTCGCCCTGAAAAGTGAAGTCATTTGGATTCCCCCTCTCCCATTGCTGCCAGACCTAAGATCCGCCATTTTAGTTCACACCAGGAACTGAACCTAAGGCTTTCCAGGTCTCCGTGACTCAGTACCACACACTACATTTATCTATTAAGCCCATGAGCGAGTTCACTTTTACATAATTCATTCAGGGGATGTGGGCGTCGCTGGCAAGGCCGGCATTTATTGCCCATCCCTGGATGCCCTTGAGAAGGTGGTGGTGAGCCTTCTACTTGAACCGCTGCAGTCCGTGTGGTGAAGGTACTCCCACAGTGCAGTTAGGGAGGGAGTTCCAGGATTTTGACCCAGCGACGATGAAGGATCGGCGATATATGTCCAGGTCGAGATGGTGTGTGACTTGGAGGGGAACTTGGAGGTGGTGGTGTTCCCATGTGCCTGCTGCCCTTGTCCTTCTAGGTGGAAGAGGTCGCGGGTTTGGGAGGTTCTGCCGTAGAAGCCTTGGCGAGTTGCTGCAGCGCATCTTGTAGATTCACAGAATCACAGAATCCCCACAATGCAGATAGAGGCCATTTCGGCCCATCGAGCCTGCACCGACACATATCCCACCCTATCCCTGTAACCCCACGTATTTAATCCCCCTAACACTAAGGGTCAATTTATCATAGCCAAATCAACCTAACCCGCACATCTATGGACTGTGGGAGGAAACCGGAGCACCCGGAGGAAACCCACGCAGACACGGGGAGAATGTGCAAACTCCACACAGACAATCACCCGAGGCCGGATTCGAACCCGGGTCCCTGGCGCTGTGAGGCAACAGTGCTAACCACTATGCCACCGTGTTGCCCCAGATTATAACATTTAAATAAAATTTTTACACAAATGCGTATTTTTCTCTGTTATGTCTTTTGTAACATTTATTCACCCAGTTGATACCCAGAACACTTTCATTTCATTGCTAGATATCGATGAATGCCAGGATGCGGCGAGCTGCATCAATGGGCAGTGTATTAACACCGAGGGCTCGTACAACTGTTTCTGCACACTCCCAATGGTCCTGGACTCTTCAGGGAAACGCTGCACTCAGCCTCTAGACTCTGATGGTACGTCCCCGCTGCAGGACTGAACTGTTATTTTATAAATGTTGCTGCGTAAATGGCGTGAGGCTTAAAAAAAAATACACTGTAGCTTTTTGCAGACATGTTTACAGCACTTGGGGGCTGAATTCCCTGGGGGTTCTCCGGATCATCCACTGTAACGTCAGCATAAGGTCCACGGAAATCCCGGAGAAATGGCGTAAACTGTGTTTGTTTACGCGTTTCTCCAGAGTTTCTGTGGATCTACCGCTGAGGTTTTGACGGAGGAGCAGGAGAACTCCCATGGAATTCCAACCCTTGGTGTACATATGTCCTTATTCTTGGAATTGCATTAAGGTACTGAGAAAGGAGTATCCCTTTTGTAGCTCTGACTGTATCTTTGGAGACAGGAGACTTCATCAAGTCCGGCTCTCCGTCCTGCTCAGTACAGGCAGTAAAGAGTCGCCTGTAGTCCTGTGGTTGCCATGGTCATTTTTAATTCCAAATGTGGGTAGGTGCAGCTTGAGGGGCTTCCTCCCTCCCAGGTTGAAGTTCTAGAAGAACTTCCAGAAGCTTCTGCCACACGTGATGCCCTTTTATCCTGCTGGCCCACTCGTTCCCACCCTCACTAGTATACTCGAGCAGTAGTTAGCTGGGACGGCACCCTCGCAATTGTTCATGTGTAATAATGATAAATGTCCGCGCTGTGCGCATCATGTCCAGTGCGGGTCCCTGAAATGATCCCAAATGCTCTGCAAGGTATATTGCAAAAGTGTTGTTCAAACTTCTTAAATTGCTCAATAGTGCTTTAGTACTGTAGAAACACTCAATGTACAAGGAAATTCTGTCTAATATACAAGAAAACTATCAGTAAACGCAATGAACTCAATTCATTGGCAGCATCAAACTTGGTCCAAGAGTGACCCACAATACTGACGGTACGAAGGCTTAGTATATTAGAAAATTCAGGGGTAATCACCTTGACTGGAACAAATAATGGCCTCTCGTTGGTGCTTTTAGTCCATAACAGGTTAATGTTTCGACATCCATTTTATGATTTTTGATGGTCAACGTAAATATTACCACCAGTCAAAAAATAGCTCAAGTTATATATTATGTAGAAGAATTTTCTGTTTGGCAACAATTAAACTGACAATATCCTCTACTCTATGTTTATATATATTAATAAACTCATCAGGTTTCTGCATCCTATAAACTCTCTGGTCCCTGGCGTTGCACCTGTGTGAAGATACAAAACAGTGAAAGTGAAATGTCTACCGAATAATTTTACCACAGCAAAGAACAGTGCTATAACTATTACAGACAGAAAGGAATGGAAACAGCAAAAGAATGACCCCCAAATGGCTCGCCGCTTAAAGCTAATCAATTAAAGGGAATTGGATAAATACTTGAAAAGGAAACATTATGGGGAAAGAGCAGGGAAGTGGAACTAATTGGATAGCTCTTTCAAAGAGCTGGCACGATGGGCCGAATGGCCTTCTTTTGTTGCTATATGATTCCATGATTCTATAAAGACAAGGCAGGACGTTTCCCTGGGTCTGTACCCAGATGAACCGGATTGCCTGGGTGAAGTGGATAGAAGATAATCGGTTAGGTCAGGGCGCACACTCGTAAAGCATCCCGCCCGATTTTCCTTGCATTAGAGTCATGTGCTCCGACCCGCCCGATTTCCTGATACTCGCTGACCCAGGAAAATCTGCCCTGAATTCCTCTTGTGAAGATCAATGTCTAGAAGTATAATGCTCTTTATTATATTTGAAATGACTCGTCTAAAGATGCTCTCATTTGGAATTGAAACCCCTAATTTAAGCATTTCCGAAGTACATAGTGTTTTCATTTTGTTTTCACCCACTTGCACTTTACTGCTACCCTCGGGTCCCAGTGTAGCGTTCGTTTCTGCTGTTGGATACCCAATGTTTCCTTTCATTCCCAGATATCGATGAATGTCAGGATCCATCAAACTGCATCAATGGCCAATGCATTAACACTGACGGCTCGTACAACTGTTTCTGCACGTACCCAATGATCCTGGACTCTTCAGGGAAACGCTGCATCGAGCCTCCACACACTGTCGGTACGTCCCAGCAGCAGGAACAACCCGTGCAGTTGTCATTGTTGCAAAGACGCACATTCATTTTATATTGCAAATTGTGTCAGGCTATTTTTTGAAAGGCTTAAATCACGTTGGCTTCAGCCTGTTTAAAACCTACCTCTTTGACCAAGCTGACCTAATATCTCTTCCTGTGGCTTGATGTCAAATTTCTGTCTGATAACATCCCTGTGAAGAAGCGCCTTGGGACGTTTTATCCCGTTAAAGCTGCGGTATAAATGCAAGTTGTTGTTGTTGATGTTGTGGGGTGCTGAAAAGAGAGTTGCATTTATACAGTGGCCATTATGTAGCCTGATCTGATTGATCAGGGGTGATATCAGGAAATACTTCTTTACGCAAAGGGTAGAAAATCTGGAACTCTCTCCACACCCGCCACCAAAGCTGTTGAGGCTGGGGGTCAATTGAAAATTTCAAAACTGGGATTGGTAGATTTTCGTTAAGGGTTATGGAACCAAGACGGTTAACTGCATTGTTACAGATCAGCCATAATCTTATTGAATGGCAGAACAGGCTCGTTGGGCTAAATAGCCTTTTCCTGTTCCTATTCCGATGATTGTGGTGGAGTACACCAATTCATCATTCAGAATTTGCAGTGCGGTTTTAGTTAATTGGATTAGTTGGTATTTATTTCTGTCCTCCACGATGAAACATTTACTGTTGTGTTAAACCAAATGGGAATACTAGCAAAGGTACCTCTAACACCTGGATTGCTATTTTCCCCACTGCACTAAACCAGTGTAAAAAAACAATCAAAGCTGACAAGCTCTCCCTGGCTCAATGGACTCCACTCCAGATATTTGCCTCCTTTTTGGGATTGAGTCTTCTTGGGTTAGAAGGGCTGCCGCTGTTCCTTGTTGTTCCCCTATGTCTGCGTGCTCCCTCCTCCTCCTCCTGCAGAGACTTAACACTCAGATGTGAGATACATCGATATCTGACTGTGTTGTGTAAATCTGCTTCCCCAACTGCTGTGGGGAGGGTCAGGCACTGCTGAGGTACGTTCATCCGAAGTTTGGTAAGGCATTGGAAAAGCAGCAGCTGTACAAACACCCATTGCCCTGCTGTCCGAGGCTTCTTGCTTTAAAGTCCTATTTATTTTTTGGACTCGTTTCACTGGTTTATCGGTGGATTGCCACCCACACAGAGGAAAATATTTTGTTTTTTCATAGTTTGAGAGACCTATGAATGATCACTCCTGTGGTGGCTGGAGGCAGTTAAAACACACACACACAACCCCATTTTGGGTTTTTTCCCATCAACTATTTTTACTGTTTCAGTGCGTCGTGGGTTGCTTCTAACATTTTGACTGCATACCTCCCCAGTTAACCATCAAGAGAATGCAAGCGGACTCCACCCTATGACCTTTAAGACGATTAAAGGAGTTGCTGGGATAGATGGAGAGAAACCCTTTCCCCTGGTGGGGGGAGTCCAATACAAGGGGGGGCATAACCTTAAATTTAGAGCTCGGCCGTTCAGAGTGATGCCAAGAAGCACTTCTTCACACAAAGGGGAGCGGAAACCTGGAACTCAAAAAGTTGTTGAGGCTGGGGGTCAATTGAAAATTTCAAAACTGAGATTGGTAGATTTATGTTAGGCAAGGGTGTTAAGGGTTAAGGAAGAACTGAGGAGGGGTTTCTGGAGTTGAGGTACAGATCAGCCATGATCTAATTGAATGGTGGAACAAGCAAAAAGGGGTTGACTGACCTCCTCCTGGTCCTATGTTCCTGGAAACAAGGATTACAGAAACCATGTGTGTGTATTCACAGAGCAATGCAAATGCAATGTCACCCTCAGAGGGTGATGCTGAAGCTTTATTTTTTTTAACTCTCTCCCACCTTCTCTAACTTTGCTGTTTTAGACCAAACCAATGAAGCCGATGTTTGCTGGCAGGCCGTGAACAGTCAGTTTGTGTGTGGTTCGCCTTTGGTGGGACGGAGGATTACTTACACGGAGTGCTGCTGTATGTACGGCGAAGCATGGGGCATGGACTGCGCCCTTTGCCCCCTTAGAAACACAGGTGAGGTACATTAGCCCGGCCATCTATACTTAATGCTATTCTGAGGACTAAGCGTAAAGTGTGGGGGCGCGAATGATCAGTGGTGTATTGTAAGAACATATTTCCCAGTAACTTGAGTGCAGGTTGCTTAGCAACCCTGAAGTAGTGACGTGAGAGTTAGAGCTGTTTTTTTTTTAAAAGGGTTGATGAGTTCCATGCAATTGGGACGGCACAATCAAAATCATGTGTCTTTTCTTTTCAAATTTATTGCAAACTTGCTTTAAAGTTATCTGGAAACACTGCACCTGAACCCATAGCAGTGATATATGCACTCATTAGCTGTGAAATTTGTCTTTTCTGACCATAGCAAAGAATGTGAAAGGTAAGCAGAAATCCAGTGGGGACCAAAGGGCGTCAGTCAGTTCTTTTGCATCACACATCAGACGTGGTTGGGTGTCGGCTCTTGCAGCCACGGCTGGCACATAGATTGACTCGAAACAGAAGTTTGGGATCCAGTTTTGAGGTTCCAGTGATAATTGGAAGCTGCTTAAACTTCATTCTCATGACCTCCTTTAGATCATGATTTATAATCATCCGGGGACTCATTAGTCACTCCCCTTTTAATCACTCCACTTCAGAGTAACCGTTATTCTTTATTTAGTCACTCTGGGCTACGCTGTGACAATCTGCAATATTATGAGCAAATGTCTACTCGTTTCTTGTTTTGCTTAACTCTGCCTCGACCATACAAGAGCACTGTCAGCTGCAACAGGGTGACACTTTTCCATTCTGAGTGAGATTGGAAATTTATTGACAATTTCGGAGTGGATTTGAGACTGCCCGTACTGATTTCACATCGCACTTTCCAGCCAGCCAACGGAAGACACTCTGGCCTAGGCTTTCCGGCCCCATCGCGCCAGTTCTCCGGCAGATCCGGGGAAACAGGACAAGGAATGTCCTCAGAGACACACTCTGCTGCATCTCTGCTGTCTTTCCCCTTTTCTGAAGGACAGTCACTGTGATGCAAACTCCTTCCCCTCCACCCCCGCCCCCTGCCTTGATGTGGGCGGACGCACATAAGAAATTCAGGGGACTCTAGAGGCAGCAGTGTGTTTACTCCAAATGATGACATGACACAATGGGCCAAAACTTCGGCCCTTGCCGGGTGAGTACGCGCTGTGTACTCACCCGTAAGGCGTCCTGAAGTGCCGGTTTCCTGCATGCACTGCGCATGCGCGGGAAACCGGAACTTCCGGTCTGGTGAAGGGGGCGGTTCATAGGTGAACCGCGTGCGCGGTAGAGGCTGCGCGCACGCAGCAAACTTAGGTTTTTTTTCAGGTTTCTACGGGAGGGTAAGTATTGAAGAACCTATGCTTTTAAAAAGGAGGTGCAGGACCCGTTTTCAACAAGGTAAGTGGTTAATTAAGTATAATTTAAAAAAAATTTCAACAGGTTTATCTTTTTTAGATACTTTAAAGAAAGGTAAGTTTATTTTTAGCACTGTTAAAAAGTATTTTAATTTTTTCAAAAATTTAAATTTTTGTTTAAAGTAGTTAATTTATTTAACTTATAGTTATTTTATAAATGTGATGGTTTTTTAAAAAATTTATTTGAAGTTTAGCTGTTCTTTTGGGGCCGATTTCAATTCACAGATTTGACAGGTCTTCCTGTCAAATCTATGAATGAAAGATGGTCTGCTGCCATTGGCTCTCCATGGCCCACGTGATCCCCGGGGACGCATCACACTAACTGCGCCCCTGGGACACGCAAGCACTGCGCGCCGGCACTTGGAGCAGGCCCAGGAGCTGAAGTTCCCGTGGGCCCAGAGGTCAACGGCAGGCGCGGTAGGTAAGTGCGCGCGCGATCCTTACCCCTGCGGCAAGCCGGAGAGGCGAATTTCAGGGCCATTGTCATGCATAGTTGGGTGCTTAGGTTGCGCTTAGGTTGCTCTCCCGAGACCCAGGCTGCAGTATAAAAGCAGTTACAAACAAGCATGTCCTGGTAAGTATTTTCTGTACATTTATTCAGAGTAACATTGTGTTCACTGTCTAATTTTAAAATGACACTTTTAAAGCATTCAAGTAGTAGCTTTCCCTGGGAGACTTTGCGCACACAGACATGTACTGGGAGCAGTTCTTGATGCTGGCAGTGTCTTCCTGATAATTGGATAATAATGCGACATGTGTGAATTTATTTAGCATGATATCCATCAACGTGCACTGCTGCTGAATTGACCCAGACATGAAACCAGATCCGCAGGTCTGGTCCCTTTATTCCAGCACTAAACTGAAGTGCAGGAATTTGCTGAGTTTAGGTCGCTTATTATAAAATGGACTGGCACGGATGCCAGGTTTACTACTGCCACCTACTGACAGAGTGAACGGAAAAAAAAAATACTTGCATTTCTGTAGCGCCTTTCACGACCTCAGGACGTCCCAAAGCCCTTTACATCCAATGAGGTACTTTTTCAAGTGTAGTCACTGCTGTAATGTAGGAAACGTGGCAGCCAATTTGCGCACAGCAAGCTCCCACAAACAGCAATGTGATAATGACCAGATAATCTGTTTTTTTAGTGATGTTGATTGAGGGATAAATATTGGCCAGGACACCGGGGATAACTTCCCCTGCTCTTCTTCAAAATAGTGCCACGTGATCTTTTACGTCTACCTGAGAGAGCAGACGGGGCCTCGGTTTAACATCTCATCCGAAAGACATCACCTCTGACAGTGCAGCACTCCCTCAGTACTGCATTGGAGTGTCAGCCTAGATTTTTGTGTTCGAGTCGCTGGAGTGGGAAAATCTAGGGAAGGGAATGCCCAGTAGAAAGAGCAGTGTAAGCAGAATACATAATAAGCCTAGATTTTTTGTGCTCGAAGTCTCTGGAGTGGGACTTGAACCCACAACCTTCATGACCTAGAGAGGCAAGAGTGCTACCCACCGAGCCACAGATGATACTGTGAACAAAGCAACATATAAGATCATATGAGGATTAAATCTGTTATCACCGAGAAATCCAATACTATACCAGTATGAACAAATTGTAGAATTTCTAAAATCACACACCAAAAACCTGACCCTTTGCCGACAAAACAACAGTGACTACACTTCAAATGTTAATGAATTTGTTGTGAAGTGTTTTGGGATGTCTCAATCAGGCATTATACAAATGCAAGTCTTTTTTCCCTGCCGAACCATAACTGAAAAGTCTTAATGCAGTCGGGATTCTTGGGTTACTTGCAGCTGTCCACCTGCTATGTTGGCACTGCTCCCGTGTGGCCACATACAGCAGGATATCTGGCAGTAACAACAGGTTTTTAAGCATTTAACCCTTGTACTACATAATAGACACATAGGAATATAAGGACCATCAGCTGGTCCCAAAGCAGAAAGTATCGTACACCATTCTTGCCCCTCAATCTCCTATCAACTATCCACTCAGCTCCCTCTTGAACTTGCTAACACACGATAATAGCAGATAGACTAAAACATTCTCCATAATATTTTCTAACATTCTTGGAGGCACTTGTCCCCATATTGAATGTGCCATCTTGAGACCTTCGCTCGTGCTCTAGAGCCTTGCAGTGCTGGGTTGCAGGAAGAGGTAAAGAGAAGGCATTCTCAGTAGCGGGACTAATTATAAAGTTAGCATAACAACAACTTGTATTTATATAGCGCCTTTAACGTAGTAAAACGTCCCAAGGCGCTGCACAGGAATATTTTAAGACAAAAAATTTGACACCGAGCCACATAAGGATAAATTAGGGCAGGTGACCAAAAGCTTGGTCAAAGAGGTAGGTTTTAAGGAGCGTCTTAAAGGAGGAAAGAGAGGTAGCGAGGCGGAGAGGTTTAGGCAGGGAATTCCAGAGCTTAGGGCCTAGGCAACAGAAGCCACGGCCACCAAAGGTTGAGCGATTATAATCAGGGATGCTCAAGAGGGCAGAATTAGAGGAGCGCAGATATCTTGGGGGGGTTGTGGGGCTGAAGGAGATTAGAGATAGGAAGGGGCGAGGCCATGGAGGGATTTGAAAACAAGGATGAGAATTTTGAAATCGAGGCGCTGCTTAACCGGGAGCCAATGTAGGTCAGCGAGCACAGGGGTGATGGGCGAACGGAACTTGGTGCGAGTTAGGACACGGGCAGCTGAGTTTTGGATGACCTCAAGTTTACGTAGGGTGGAATGTGGGAGGCCAGCCAGGAGTGCATTACTTTTCTTTTAAATACACAATTAAATCACTTTCTAAAACAAACTGCTCATAAAAAGAAAGACTAAATATTTAGTGTGCAAATTGAATTAAAAATTAAGCATTAGAACTAACAGAGCATTGCTATAGGAAAAAAGATGTGGGGGTAATTTTGACTTTGTGCGATATGGGTGATAGCGAATCGGCAGCCCGTTTTACATCTCTCCTGATATTTTATTTCCATTGACTTCAATCGGGAGAAACGTGAAACAGATGTGCTGATTCACTGTCAACCGTTTTACACTATCGCATAAAGGCAAGATTACCCGTTGTATGTTCCTGGCGTTCTAAGATCACAAGAGAGGTATTAAGGACAGAGATCATTCAGCCCAGCTTAATCATCCATTCAGAAAGACCCTGCACTACCCCCAATCACTGTATTCAAGTGTTTTTTAAATATTCCAAGGATTTTCCTTTCACTATCTTACCTGGAAGTTCATTCAATTCCATCTTGTTGTCTAAACTTCCTGACATCAGTCCTAAATTTCACCGTTGCCAGCCTGTGAGTGTACAATTCTGACATTGAGATAAGGAGGCCAGTTTTAGCAATTTAAACGCTGACGCATTGTTTGGGTCTCCTATGATCCAAACTGCCGAAAGAACGAACGGACTTGCATTGATATAGCGCCTCTCACATTCTCAGGACGTCCCAAGGTTATCATCACTACTACACAATTACTTTTGAAGTGCAGACACTGTTGTTTTGTGGGCAAACGCGCAGCCATTTTGCACATGTCCCGTAAACAGTGAGATAAGTGCCAAATAGTCTGTTTTTGGTGGTGGTGGTTAAGGAATAAATGTTGGCCAGGACACTGGGAAACCTCCCCCGCTCTTCTTTGACTCGTGCTATGAGATCTTTTACAGCCACCAAAACAGGCAGACTGGGTCTCGGTTTAACATATTAGATGATACCTCCGACATGTGTCATCCAAGATTATGTGCTCAAATCAGAGAATGGAGCTTTTTATTTAACTTGTTCTTGGAATGTAGGTGATACTGGCTGGGCAGCATTTATAGCCCATTCCAAGTTGCCCTGTGGACTAGGGGAGAAATTCGGTACCTTAGCGCCTCCCAATAGCGCCTCCGGGGGGCAGTAACGGGGCGCTACTGGCTTTGCAACCTGGAGCGCAAACACCGAATTTTGCAAAAGCTGGGAATCATTAGCACCTGGCGCTAAGTTTCCCAGCTTTCAAAGGTTAGTGCCCCAAACGGGGCGATACTGAATTTCTAGCCCAGTACCATAACCACTAGGCTACCAATAAGGAAATGGCAGACCAACTAAATGCATACTTTGGGTCAGTCTTTACGAAGGAAGACACAAAAAACCTCCCTGGGATATCGGGAAAAATAGGGACATTGGCAAAGGAGGAACTGACGCAAATCAATATCTCTAAGGATATGGTGTTAAGGAAGCTAAAGGGATTGAAGGCGGACAAATCCCCAGGGCCTGATAACATGCATCCTAGGGTACTGAAGGAGGTGGCCCTAGAGATAGCGGATGCACTAAGTATGATTTTTCAGAATTCATTAGACTCGGGAACAGTGCCCATGGATTGGAGGGTAGCTAACGTTACCCCACTATTCAAAAAGGGGGGTAGGGAAAAAGCAGGTAATTACAGACCTGTAAGCCTTACATCAGTTGTGGGCAAAATGCTGGAGTCCATCATTAAGGATGAAATAGCGGAGCACTTAGCAAATGGGGACAGGATAGGACAGAGTCAACATGGATTTACAAAGGGTAAATCGTGCTTGACTAATCTATTGGAATTTTTTGAGGGAGTAACTGGTAAAATAGATGGGGGAGAGCCAGTAGATGTGGTGTACCTGGACTTCCAAAAGGCCTTCGATAAGGTCCCACATAAAAGATTAGCATGGAAAATTGAAGCTCATGGGATAAAGGGGAAAGTATTGACGTGGATAGAGAACTGGCTGTCAGATAGAAAACAGAGAGTTGGAATAAACGGCTCATTTTCTGAATGGCAGGCAGTAACAAGTGGGGTACCGCAGGGATCTGTCCTGGGTCCCCAGCTGTTCACAATTTACATTAATGACCTGGATCAGGGAGTCGGATGCAGCATTTCCAAATTTGCAGACGACACTAAACTAGGAGGGGGGGTGGGCTCAGAGGAGGAGACCAGAAAGCTCCAGAGCGATTTGGACAGACTGGGTGATTGGGCGGATAAATGGCAGATGCACTATAATGTGGACAAGTGCGAAGTTATCCACCTTGGGTGCAGGAACGGGAGGGCAAATTATTATTTAAATGGCAATAAATTGGGAGAGGGGGAAGTACAGAGAGACCTGGGTGTTCTTGTACACCAGTCACTGAAGGCGAGCATGCAGGTGCAACAGGCGGTCAAGAAGGCAAACGGTATGCTGGCCTTCATAGCAAAAGGGTTGGAATACAGGAACAGGGATACCTTGCTGCAGCTGTACAGGGCACTGGTGAGACCACACCTCGAGTACTGTGTACAGTTTTGGTCGCCTCATCTGAGGAAAGATGTTCTTGCCATGGAGGGGGTGCAGCGGCGATTCACCAGGCTGATACCAGGAATGGCGGGATTGACCTATGAGGAGAGACTATGTAGTTTAGGGATGTACACACTGGAGTTTAGAAGATTGAGAGGGGACCTCATAGAAGTGTATAAAATTCTGACAGGTCTAGACAGACTAGATGCAGAAGGAATGTTTCCCTTGGCGGGTGAGAACAGAACTAGAGGACATAATTTAAGGATAAGGGCTAAACCATTTAGGACAGAAATGAGGGGGAATTTCTTCACTCAGAGGGTGGTGAACCTGTGGAACTCATTGCCACAGAGGGCAGTGTACGCCAGCTCATTAAATATATTTAAGAGGGAATTAGATATATTTCTACAGGCAAAAGGGGTTAAGGGTTACGGAGAGAAGGCGGGGACGGGATACTGAATTGGAGGATCAGCCATGATCTCATTAAATGGCGGAGCAGGCTCGAAGGGCCGGATGGCCTACTCCTGCTCCTATCTTCTATGTATCTATGTATATGCAAAGCCGCAACCTGACTCAGGACAAGAATACGACCAACTGAGCCAAGCTAATACTTGAAGTGCTAAATGTACAAGTGTTCCTACCAAAAAACAGAAAACACTGGAAACACACAACAAATTCAGTCAATATGACGGTTTGGATGGTGGGAGACCAGCATCCATGAGGCAGTTCCCCATATTTTCACTGTTAAATCGTTCTCTCTTATCCTGCGGGTAGATACACAGACTGATGGAAAATTGAGTCTATAATTCTGCTGCCATATTTTAGCAGTGTAAACGTGGCGATAGAGCACATGGATACTGCATTCTCGCAATCCGAGCTAAACAAATTTCAGTGTAAAAGTATCTTTAGGGTTCCTTAAGATCAACAAGAGATGGGTGGGTTGGGGGGGAGCGGGTGGGGGCGGGGGGAAAGGTTCATGATCGAATAATTATGTATGTGCGTACACCAACATGTGTGCGCATATGTTCTAATAAAAGAAAATACAGACTAATATTTAGGATGGAGTCCCTTCGCTACACGGTTCTGAAATACAGTACATTGAGCGACACCCAAGCTCATGCCACCAGTTCCCAAAGTGCACTTCTTAGTAAGCTGGCTACGGGCTGAATGTAAAACTGTCAGCACGCACTAAGGCCAACAGCCCAGAAGCCCTGCCAAAAGCTCGTCTTCCTTTATATTCGGCATGCAGGCCAGCTGTGCGAGACCTGCGCTGCAGGAACCAGCAATGCTTACACGGGCCTCCTGTGGAATATAGCCGCTAACGTTGACCTAACGATGTCAGAAACATGAGTTGGGCTGATGGCCCCCACTGTGCATTTCCCGTGTTTTCTGTTCTTATCTCACATTTTTGGCACCTGCAGTGTTTTCTTTCACCTCAGCGTCCTGTAGTGACCACGAGTTTTTAAACTCCAAACACGATGAGGCAGCTTCTCGTCCTCCCTGCCTGGGCAGTGAGCACCTCCCCGGGGGGAGAACTTCACGTTCCTAACAGGACCTGCCTGATGTTCCTTCCACTGAAACCAATAAATTTCCATTAACTTCAACGGAAGGTAATATCAGACGGAGTGTAAACCAGCCACCCGATGCGATCGCGGCACTCTCCCGCCGGGCGTGTTAATGTTAAAATTGTCCCTCGGTCTGTGGAAGGAATGGGTTTGTTGAGACAAACTGCATTTTCTCCTTTATAATGCAAAGTCTGGGTACCTCTTCACGGAGAAGGTCACCCGGCCCAGCCTCTCATGTACCGTCTTTCGGATGAGATGTTAAACCGAGGCCCCGTCTGCTCTCTCATGTGGACGTAAAAGATCCCATGGCACTATTTCGAAGAAGAGCAGGGGAGTTATCCCCGGTGTCCCGGCCAATATTTATCCCTCAACCAACAGCACTAAAACAGATTATCTGGTCATTATCACATTGCTGTTTGTGGGAGCTTGCTGTGCGCAAATTGGCTGCCTCGTTTCCCACATTACAACAGTGACTCTACTTCAAAAGTGCTTCATTGGCTGTAAAGCACTTTGAGACGTCCGGTGGTCGTGAAAGGCGCTATATAAATGCAAGTCTTTCTCCTTTCTCTAACTCGCCAAGGCTTCTTTGGCAGCACCTCCCAAACCCGCGACCTCTTCCACCTAGAAGGACAAGGGCAGCAGGCGCATGGGAACACCACCACCTCCAAGATCCCCTCCAAGTCACACACCATCTTGACTTGGAAGTATATCGCCGTTCCTTCATCGTCGCTGGGTCAAAATCCTGGAACTCCCTCCCTAACAGCACTGTAGGAGTACCTTCACCACACGGACTGCAGCGGTTCAAGAAGGCGACTCACCACCACCTTCTCAAGGGCAATTAGGGATGGGTAATAATTGCTGGCCTTGCCAGCGACGCCCACATCCCATAAACAAAATTTTGAAAAATTACATATCTGTATGGAGGAGACCTGAGAACAGCTGTCCAGTCCATCCTATCGACTGGGGATAGCGTGATGTGCAGAGGGAACTCAGAAGGGGGAAAGAAGAGAATTGGCAAAGAAAAACTATATCATTGGAGGGCGAAAAAAGTATGAATGTATTTTAGACCAAATAAAAGTGGTACAGTATTAAACATTTTAGCGTTCAAGAAAATAGTGCCCTTCATTCATAGGAACAGGAGTAGGTCATTCAGCCCCTTGAACCTGTTCCATGACATTCAGTTAAATCATGGCTGATCTGCATCTTAACTCCATTCGCTGTGTATACTTTCTTCTCACGACTTTCGTTGCTTTTCAGATGGTTTGCACCAAGCTGTCCGCGGGCTTTTGTCCTTTGCGATGCCCTACTTTCTAGTTAGCTCTGCTTGTAATCTTTTTTAACTTTGCTTTTAGAAAGCCTAAGTATTGTCACAAGCACTCAAACAATCCAAATGTAGCTGTCAGATTGAGTGTGTGAAGACAAGCCGCTTCATCTGTTATTTATATGACAGCATCCTCTGCGCTCGCCCAACAACATGCTCAGTGATACTTACTCTCCCAAGGGCATGGTAACATTTCTGGCACATTACTAAAATGATGACTAGATAAAAATGATGAATGTGGTCAAAAACTGTTGTAATCCGGAATGAATGTGCTCTGCCTCGCTTTAATTAGCGTTGTAGCCTTACAGATCATACACAGTAGATCACCCTGTCTATGGGGGCGTTCGAAAGGAGCCTTTTATGCAAGTTCGCTATCAGGGACAGAGCTGTACAAAGTCTGTGCTTTACCAGAGGCTGTGGTTTATCACTGGATGCTAATAAAATGGTCTCTGGGGTTAGATAATGTAAACTGTGTTCAGGCACTGCAAGGTGCAAGATGATAGAATCATAGAACAGTACAGCACAGAATGAGGCTATTTGGCCCATCGAGTCTGCACCGGCTCTTTCGAAGAGCAACCCAGTTAGTTCCACTCCCCCATTCTTTCCCCATATCCCTGCAAATGTTTCCCCTGCGAGTTAAAATAAATGAAATTAGTAAGTGAGTTTGGAAGGCAGAGGAAACAAAGGCTAGAAAATAGACAATAGTTTGGTAGTGCTTAGTGGTATATACTTCAATGCAAGGAGTTTAGTGAATAAGGCAGATGAGCTGAGGGCACAGATAGACACGTGGGAGTATGATATCATAGCTATTACTGAAACATGGCTGAAAGAAGGGCAGGAATGGCAGCTCAACATTCCTGGTTACAGGGTTTTCAGACGCAATAGAGACGGGGATAAAAAAGGAGGGGGGTCACAATATTGGTTAAAGAAACTATTACAGCTGTGAGGAGGGATGATGTGTTAGAAGGATCCACAAATGAGGCCATATGGGTTGAACTGAAGAATGAAAAAGGGGCAATTACACTGCTGGGAGTGAACTATAGACCCCCAAACAGTCAGAGGGAGATAGAAGAGCAAATATGTAGGCAAATTTCTGAGAAGTGCAAGAACAATAGGGCAGTAATAGTAGGGGATTTCAACTACCCTAATATTAACTGGGATAGAATCAGTGTAAAAGGTATAAAGGGTGCAGAATTCTTAAAATGCATTCAGGAGAACTTTTTTAGCCAGTACGTAGCAAGCCCAACAAGAGAGGGGACGGTTCTGGACTTAGTTTCAGGGAATGAAGCTGGGCAGGTGGAAGAGGTATCAGTGGGCGAACATATTGGTGGTCATGATCATAATTCAGTTAGATTTAGTGTAGTTATGGAAAACGACAAAGATAGATCAGGAGTAAAAGTTCTCAATTGGGGAAAGGCCAATTTTACTAAGCTGAGATGTGATTTAGCAAAGGTGGGCTGGAAACAGCTACTTGAAGGTAAATCAGTGTCAGAGCAGTGGGAGGCATTCAAGGAGGAGGTAGTGAGGGTTCAGAGCAAATATGTTCCCATAAAGAAAAAGGGTAGGACTCCCAAATCTAGAGCCCCCTAGATGTCGAGGGGCATACAGGGTAGGATAAGGCAAAAAAGGGAAGCTTATGT
Source organism: Squalus acanthias (assembly GCA_030390025.1). Lineage (NCBI taxonomy): Eukaryota > Metazoa > Chordata > Chondrichthyes > Squaliformes > Squalidae > Squalus > Squalus acanthias. Next base: position 16,357,925 of record CM059436.1, on the reverse strand, counting down.
CCGATACCGAGAGCTAAGTACTGCAGAAAGCCTAGAGGAGTATAGAAAGTGTTGGGGTGAAATTAAAAAGGAAATTAGGAAAGCAAAAAGAGGGCATGAAAGAATATTGACAAGTAAAATCAAGGAAAACCCAAAGATGTTTTATAAATACATAAAGAGCAAGAGGATAACTAAAGAAAGAGTAGGGCCTATTAGAGACCAAATAGGAAGCTTGTGTGTGGAGGCGGAAGACGCGGGTATGGTTCTTAATAAATACTTTGCGTCTGTCTTCACGAGAGAGGGATGATGCAGACATTGTAGTTGAGGAGTGTGAAATATTAAATGAGATAAACATAGTGAGAGAGGAAGTATTAAGGGGTTTAGCATCTTTGAAAGTAGATAAATCGCCAGGCCCGGATGAAATGTATCCCAGGCAGTTAAGAGAAGCAAGGGAGGAAATAGCGGAGGCTCTGACCATCATTATTCAATCCTCTCTGGTTACAGGTGTGGTACTGGAGGACTGCTAATGTTGTTCAGCTGTTTAAAAAGGGAGAAAGGGATAGACCAAATAATTATAGGCTCGTCAGCCAAACCTTGGGGTTGGCAAATTGTTGGAAAAAATTCTGAGGGACAGTATTAATCGTCATTTAGAAAGGCATGGATTAATCAAGGACAGTCAGCATGGATTTGTTAAGGAAAGGTTGTGTTTTTTGAGGAAGTAACAAGGAGTGTTGATGAGGGTAGTGCATTTGATGTAGTCTACATGGATTTTAGCAAGGTTTTTGACACGGTCCCACATGGCAGATTGGTCAGAAAAGTAAAAGCCCATGGGATCCAAGGTAAAGTGGCAAGTTGGATCCAAAATTGGCTCAGTGGCAGAAGCAAAGGGTAATGGTCGACGGATGTTTTTGTGACTGGGAAGCTGTTTCCAGTGGGGTTCCGCAGGGCTCAGTACTCCGTCTCTTGCTTTTTGTGGTATACATCAATGGCTTAGACTTCAATGTAGGGGGCATGATTAAGAAGTTTGCAGATGATACAAAAATTGGCCATGTGGTTGATAGTGAGGAAGAAAGCTGCAGACTGCAGGAAGATATCAATGGACTGGTCAGGTGGGCAGAACAGTGGCAAATGGAATTCAATCCAGAGAAGTGTGAGGTAATGCATTTGAGGAGGGTGAACAAGGCAAGGGAATACACAATAAATGGTAGGATACTGAGAAGTGTAAAGGAACAGAGGGACCTTGGAGTACATGTTTTTTTTTCTTCCTTTATGGGATGTGGGCGTCGCTGGCAAGGCCAGCATTTATTGCCCATCCCTAGTTGCTCTTGAGAAGGTGGTGGTGAGCCGCCTTCTTGAACCGCTGCAGTCCGTGTGGTGTAGGTACTCCCACAGTGCTGTTAGGGAGGGAGTGCCAGGATTCTGACCCCGTGACGATGAAGGATCGGTGATATGCTTCTAAGTCAGGATGGTGTGTGACTTGGAGGGGAACTTGGAGGTGGTGATGTTCCCATGCGCCTGCTGCCCTTGTTCTTCTAGGTGGAAGAGGTCGCGGGTTTGGGAGGTGCTGCCGAAGAAGCCTTGGCGAGTTGCTGCAGTGCATCTTGTAGATGGTACACACTGCAGCCATGGTACGCCGGTGGTGGAGGGAGTGAATGTTTAAGGTGATGGATGGGGTGCTGATCAATGGGCTGCTTTGTCCTGGATGGTGTCAAGATTCTTGAGTGTTGTTGGAGCTACACTCATCCAGGCAAGTGGAGAGTATTCCATCACACTCCTTACTTGTGCCTTGTAGATGGTAGAAAGGCTTTGGGGAGTCAGGAGGTGAGACACTCGCCGCAGAATATCTAGCCTCTGACCTGCTCTTGTTGCCACAGTATTTATGTGGTTGGTTCAGTTAAGTTTCTGGTCAATGGTGACCCCCAGGATGTTGATGGTGGGGGCTTCGGCGATGGTAATGCCATTGAATGTCAAGGGGAGGTGGTTAGACTCTCGCTTGTTGGAGATAGTCATTGCCTGGCACTTCTGTGGCGCGAACGTTACCTGCCACTTATCAGCCATGTTTTGACCAAAGCTGTAATGAGGTCTGGAGCTGAGTGGTCTTGGCGGAACCCAAACTGGGCATCAGTGAGCAGGTTATTGGTGAGTAAGTGCTGTGTGATAGCACTGTCGACGACACCTTCCAACACTTTGCTGATGATTGAGAGTAGAACAGCTTGGCTAGAGGCGCAGCTAGTTCTGGAGCACGATAGCCGGGATGTTGTCGGGGCCCATAGCCTTTGCTGTATCCAGTGCGCTCAGCCGTTTCTTGATATCACGTGGAGTGAATCGAATTGGCTGAAGACTGGCTTCTGTGATGGTGGGGACCTCAGGAGGAGGCCGATATGGATCATCCACTCGGCACTTCTGGCTGAAGATGGTTACAAATGCTTCAGCCTTGTCTTTTGCACTCACGTGCTGGGCTCCACCATCATTGAGGTTGGGGATATTCATGGAGCCTCCTTCTCCCGTTAGTTGTTTAATGGTCCACCACCATTCATGACTGGATGTGGCAGACTGCAGAGCTTTGATCTGATACGTTGATTGTGGGATCGCTTAGCCCTGTCTATAGCATGCTGCTTCCGCTTTTTAGCATGCATGTCCACAGATCCCTGAAGGTAGCAGGACAGTTAGATAAAGTGGTTCAGAAGGCATACGGGATACTTTCCTTTATTAGCCAAGACATAGAATATAAGAGCATAGAGGTTATGCTTGAACTGTATAAAACACTAGTTAGGCCACAGCTAGAGCACTAGGTTAAGTTCTGGTCACCACATTACATGAAAGATGTGATTGCACTGGAGAGGGTACAGAGGAGATTTACGAGGGTGTTGCCAGGACTGGAAAATTTTAGCTACGAGGAAGGATTGGATAGGCTGGCATTGTTTTCTTTGGAACAGAAGAGGCTGAGGGGAGACTTGATTGAGGTGAATAAAATTATGAGGGGCCTAGATAGAGTGGATAGGAAGGACCTATTTCCGCTAGCAGAGAGGTCAATAACCAGGGGGCATTGATTTAAAATAATTGGTCAGAGGTTTAGAGGGGAGTTGAGGAGAACTTTTTTCACCCAGAGGGTGGTGGGGGTCTGGAACACACTGCCTGAAAGGGCGGTAGAGGCAGAAACACTCATCACATTTAAAAAATACTTGGATATGCACTTGAAGTGTCGTAACCTACAAGGCTACGGACCAAGAGTTGGAAAGTGGGATGAGGCTGGATAGCTCTTTTTCTGCTCACACAGACACGATGGGTCGAATGGCCTCCTTCTGTGCCGTAAACTTCGATGATTCTATGATAAGTATTTATCCAATTCCCTTTTGAAAGCTACTATTGAATCTGTATCCACCACCCTATCAGGCAGCGCATTCCAAATCCTAACCACTCGTTGTGTAAAAATGTTTTTCCTCATGTCGCCTCTGGTTCTTTTGCCAATCACCTTAAAACTGTGTCCTCTGATTATCGACCCTTCAGCCATCGAAAACATTCCTTAAGAGATTAAATGCACCAAGTAAATGGTCATCTTAGCAGACTGGGATCCAACCAATTGCGTAATACTGAGAGTGACGCAGCGCTGACTATGAAATTCTGACTGTCCTGTGTGGCGCCAGGTAAAATTGCATAGTTCAAGTAGGAAAGTAACCATGGAAGCCAAACCAAACGCTTCCCAGTAAAGGCTGTGGATCAACCAAAAACAATGTCACCTAAAGTTTTAAGTAATTGATGGAGAAGTGAAAGGAAGGAACCCGCCAGAGAGGACAACTGGATGCAGAGACTGCGTTGTGTTGTGGTTTGGCCAGCGTGTCTCTATAGAAAATGTAAGTCGGCCAAAACAACTACTGGACTGATCATTTTAAAAAAGGAACCCAGCAGCAGCCAGACATAAAAGCCGAATCCTCATGAATTCAGCTTGAGATGTAATACTGAAACCCTGTAGAGTAGGAAGGTCCACCCCCCCCCGCCCACGCCACGATTGATCTCGCATCTCTGTTAGCTGATCTTAGCCTGAGGCAGCAGCAAGGACAGTATTACAAAGTTACAAATTATTTACAGCACAGCAACAGGCCATTCGGCCCAACAGGTCCATGCTGGTGTTTATGCTCCACACCAGCCTCCTCCCACCCAACTTCATCTCACCCCATCAACATATCCTTCTCATCAACATATCCTTCTATTCCTTTCTCCCTCATGTGCTTCCTTAAATGCATCTATGCTATTCACCTCAACTACTCCTTGTGGTCGGGAGTTCCACATTCTAATCACTCTCTGGGTAAAGAAGTTTCTCCTGAATTCCCCATTGGATTTATTAGTGACTATCTTATATTTAAGGCCCCTAGCTCTGGTCTTGCCCGCAAGTGGAAACATCTTCTCTACGTCTACCCAATCAAACTCTTTCATAATCTTAAAGACCTCTATCAGGTCACCCCTTAGTCTTCTCTTTTCTAGAGAAACGAGCCCCAGTCTGTTGAGTACAGGAGTAAAGAAGTCTTACTCCAGTTATATAGGGCCTTGGTGAGACCACACCTGGAGTACTGTGTACAATTTTGGTCTCCTTACCTAAGGAAAGATATACTTACCATAGAGGGAGTGCAACGAAGGTTCACGAGATTGATTCCTGGGATGGCAGGACTGTCGTATGAGAAGAGATTGAGTAAACTAGGCCTGTATTCTCTTGAATTCAGAAGAATGAGAGGGGATCTCATTGAAGCATACAAAATTATTACAGGGCTTGATAGGATGGATGCTGGGAGAATGCTTCCCTTAGCTGGGGAGTCTAGAACCAGGGGCCACAGCCTCAAGATAAATGGTAGGCCATTCAGGACTGAGATGAGAAGAAATTTCTTCACACAGAGGGTGCTGAATCTTTGGAATTCTCTACCCCAGAGGGCTGTGGAGGCTCAGTCATTGGGTATATTCAAAACAGAAGCCGATAGATTTCTGACTAGTAAGGGCATCAAGGGATATGACGATAGGGCCGGTGAATGGAGTTGAGGCAGAAGATCAGCCATGATCACATTGAATGGCGGAGCAGGCTCGAAGGGCTAAATGGCCTACTCCTGCCCCTATTTCTTATGTTCTTAATCTTTCCTGATAGGTATAACCTCTCAGTTCTGGTATCATTTTAGGAAGGAGAAAAACATCACTACGCTTCCTGTTCCAGATCATAATCCAGCGACTGCATGCTGGAAGGTGCATGTGGGTAGCTAGTTGGGTGAGGTTAAAATCAGACTGGGCTGTGGTACCCTCCCCTCAGTCAACTAGTCCACCAACACCCACTGTCTGCACTTTGAGTCACCAGCTTCAGGAATGGAGGAAGAAAGGAGATTGAGGGGGTGGGGGAAGGGGAAGCATAATCTCCAAATGACTACTGTACATACACACATATAAAGACTAGAAATGTATCTTCTGTTTTGGGGCTAAAAATAGGGGCTGGGGGCTGCCTTATACACAGGACATGTCCATCATGGGTTTTTCTCCTAGCAAAACTATTTTGCCAAAGTTGATGCATCGAGCAGTACCATTCCTATCGGCTGCAATTCCGCTCATCCAGCGCTGAGATATTTAAATAGCATCGTCCCCTCGCAACATCAACCCAGGATCTCCCTGGCAGCAGGACAGATGCAGGAAGAGGGAATTTAAGTTCAGCGATGGGAGCCAGTATTGTGGTTGGGAAGGAGAATTGTGTTGGTTAAATTGGGAAAAAGTGAGAGAGAAAGTGTATTTGTGGATGCTGGCTGATGTGAAGATGAGAATTTTGGTGAATGGAAGTGGTTTTTTTTTGGCCCTCATCTTGTATGAGAGTGTTGCATTTTTACAGGCATTTTGGGTGTTATCTGATACATATATCACCCTATGCACTATTGTATTCGGTGAGCTACATGAAAGGACATGAGATTAACTGCTTTATGTCAATCAATGTATTGAATAGTGCAGAAGTGTCCAAATGTTTTCTCTTTGTAACCACTTAGCTGCATACCATTGAAGTAGCCTGTTATTTTCCTTCAATTAGTAGCCAAGACATATGAAACTACTATAACTAATGTGAAGCATGACAAATACTAAATCCACCACTGTGTCCCCATAACCTCCTCCAGCCCTACAACCCTCCAAGATCTCTGCACTCCTCCAATTCTGACCTCTTACGCATCCCCAATTTTCTTCATTCCACCATTGGTGGCTGTGCCTTCAGCTGCCTAGGCCCTAAGCTCTGGAATTCCCTACCTAAACCTCTCTGCCTCTCTACCTCTCTCTCCTCCTTTAAGACGCTCCTTAAAACCTACCTCTTTGACCAAGCTTTTGGTCACCTGTCCTAATATCTCCTTATGTGGCCCAGTATCAAATTTTGTTTGATAATCGCTCCTGTGAAGCGCCTTGGGACATTTTACTATGCCCTTTTTACCAATGAGGTAGCAGCCCTTTCCACCAATGAGATAGCAGCCCTTTTCCACCAATGAGGGAGCAGCCCTTTTCCACCAATGAGATAGCAGCCCTTTTCCACCAATGAGATAGCAGCCCTTTTCCACCAATGAGGGAGCAGCCCTTTTCCACCAATGAGATAGCAGCCCTTTTTCCACCAATGAGATAGCAGCCTTTTTCCACCAATGAGATAGCAGTCTTTTTCCACCAAAGAGGTAAACCTGCTCAAACAGGCCAAAGCAGCCCGGTAAGAAATACAAGCCCCTCAAACGGAGACACAGTATAGAACACCGACTCACTGGGACTTTGTGAGCTGGATCACTACTGCCTTGAGGGCTGCATGTGGCCCTCAGCACATAGCATGGACACCCCAGTGATATGGATTGTTGTTTTGTTCCATTTAAAGGAGACATTCTTGGTGACTATGAAGGCTTAGAAATGCTTTAATAATTACCAGCTGCTTTGTTAGGCCTGGATAAAGTTCAAAGTCTTTAAAACCACAGGACCGATGCAGTTAACTTTTCTAATTTTTTTTTTTACTTTTGCCACATCAGAAATTAATAAAAAATGAGGCATTGAGTCCAACAATTTATGACTTAGAACATTAGCAGCACCTTCTCATTTGAACAAGAAATCCATCAGTCTTTCCTGGAAAACTGAAGAAAACAGTTCTTTTTTTTTAGGAAAAACAGAAAATGCTGGAAAGTCAGAGCAGGTTGATCTGTATTGTAAAGAATTTCTTGTGTAACCGTTCATCAGAACAGTGCCCAAAACATTAACCCATCCTTCTAATGCTGACCAACCTGCAGAATATTGCCAGTATTTTCTACTTTAATCTCCAGATTTCCGATTTATCTCTTATTTTTTTGGAGAAGACTTTTGAGGAGACCAATGTTTGTTTGACGCAGAAGTGATTTCTGCGTCGCGTTATTGATTGAAACTAGAACTAATTTTTTTTTCATGTGAATTTAGACACTTCGATCAGAGTAAACTGTATCTTTATATTGTTTTGGTAGCAGTTCTCATCAATAATCCCATGAGTTTATGTTTAGAAGGCATGAATAATATAAGATTTGGCGCTCTCTGCTCGCAATTAAACTTGATGCATTGTTTCAAAGTTGTACAAATGTGACTGGATATGCAGATGTCTGAATCCAGGGAGGCAGGTGCCAAGAACTGGGGTTAGAAGATAGGACCAGACATTGCTTGCATATTTCAGCTGTAACTGACGAGGATGTGGACTGCCTTGCCAAATTGAGGATAAACTGAATAATTAAAGGCTAGGAGCAGAGAGTGAGTCCATCTATTTTCCACGCTGGATGCCATTTGGCAAGAAAGTTTGCAGGAAGTACATTATTGTTGTTCAATCCATTTTAAGGATTGCAACGTTTCAGTTTAATGTTCGCTCTGCGTGTGTTTATATCTTTTTTTGTGACTTCCCCTCACAATGCGCTCCCCCCGCCACTGCCATCGCTGAGTCCAGTAATGATATCCCGTTGCCATTAGGATGTTGGGGTCTCCTCCGACAAGCTTCAAGCGCCTTTGGTCAGCAGCTGAGGGTACACTTCGGCCAGTTTGCTTACATTATTCAAAATAAGGCGCGATTGAGCAAGGCGGACGGCCTTGAAATCCTGGTGTGCGAATATTAGTGTTCAAACACTGAACGCAGATGCCATGCCTGCATCTACGAGTTCAACGGAGCCATTTAACTCACTTATTTTACAACGGAAGACGAAGGAATTGCATGTGAATGAATTAAGCCGAGGCTGATATTCAGACTTTGAGGCCTAAATGGATCCAAAAAAAGAAAAAAGCGGAGGTGGTTAAGTAATTTTAGCCCTGTTAGCCGACCCCACAGGAAAAATATTCCAATAATGTGTGTGTACCGAGGAATTGTGCTGTGGCTCATTGCCTACCTGCTCTGTCTGGTCCATATTTCAGAGTTCGCTTGATATCCGAGAAAAACCAGACAGGAAAAAAAAATTATCTTCCAAACATTCTGGCAGCAGTGGGCGAGCAATCTGCCTTGGCAGAATGCGTTCAGACTCTTGATGTTGTCTGCTCCTCCATAGATGGCAAACTTGTTTCAGAGTTCTTAAAGATTTCATCATATCATAATAAATGTGGCGCCTTAAGTGGCAGACATGGATTGGCCCTAATATGGTCTTTCACTGCTAAAGATTCCTTTCTCGAATTGTTTCATGATGTTTCTGCAGAAACTTAGAAAACAGAAAATCACATTGGCAGCCACCACAATTAATGGAATGCCTGAGCAAGTGAAACACTTGAATTGGACTCATTACTTAAAGTATTATATTGCAAACTCTAGATTGGTTCTTGTATATTACAACACTCTCGTCGTGATCAGACTTGTTTTTAATGCACTTTCCATGTATTTTCAGCCCCTTTCTCCTATATGCTGACAAGTACGAACACAACAAGAATGGAGGCATTTAAATTATTTCCTGCTTTTGGTCTGTTCGGTCATCTGTATATTGGAATATCTTTTATCCAAGCTTGTAATTGTAACCTCCTGTTCCCCTCTCGGCCTTTGCTTCTTCTCTCCGCCTCTTATTTTGTTTCTCATCTCAGGTCTATATTTTCTGTTGCCTCAGGTTCCTCTCACTCAGCTGGGGAAGGCGGGGGTGGGGGTGGGGGGGAGAAGGTAAGGAGAAGGACTGCTGCAGGAGGCTTTGGAGGGCTGCTGCAGTATTGTGTGCCCAGCAGCCTCTGGGGGAGGCAAAGAGGGGGCAGCAAGATTGCTCTGCAGTCGATCCCCGCTTGCTTCGGAAGATTTAAAATTTAAAACCGCCCTCCTCTGCCCATTGCAACGCTGGACACCGACAACATTCACGGCATCCAGCATTCTTGAGGTGTGAACGACAGAGGCAGATGTTTAACCCTGTGTTTTATTTTAGTTGTACCTCAATAACAACGAGCAGTTACATAGTGCCTTTAACATCGAAAAATATCCTGAGGCGATTCACAGGCGTAGGGGGGGAAAAAATGCTTGCCAACCCAAAGAAGGAAATGCAATAAGGCTTGAACTAATAATCCCGAGAATGTGAGTTCAAATCCCACCTTGTTCAGTTTGAGAATTGAATTCAGGTTTAAAAAAATCTGGAAATAAAAAAACAAATCTGGTATCGGTAAAAAAGTGACAATGAATCTATGGGATTGTTGTGACTCCAGTCCCGACACAAACTTGGGCGACTCTTAACTGCCCTCTGAAGTAGCCTAGCAAGTCACTCAGTTGTAGCAAACCCTTACAAAGAATAACAGACGGCAGCGGTTCAAGGAAGTACTCCACCACCACCTTCTCAGGGCACATAGCAATGGACAAAAAATTCCGGATTTGCTAGCGACTCCCATATTCCGGGAATAAATTGGGGGGAAAAAAGGGTGACCAAAAGCTCACTCAAAGAAGTGGGTTTCTCGGCCTCAACTGGAGTACTGTGTCCAATTCTGGGCACCGCACTTTAGGATGGATGTGAAGGCCTCAGAGAGGCTGCAGAAAAGATTTACGAGAATGGTCCCAGGGATGAGGGACTTCAGTTACGTGGATAGACTGGAGAAGCTGGGGTTGTTCTCCTTAGAGCAGAGAAGGTTGAGAGGAGATTTGATAGAGGTGTTCAAAATCATGAGGGATCTGGACAGAGTAGATAGAGAGAAACTGTTCCCATTGGCGGAGGGGTCGAGAACCAGAGGACACAGAATTAAGGTGATTGGCAGAAGAACCAAAGGCGACATGAGGAAAAGTTTTTTTACGCAGCGAGTGGTTAGGATCTGGAATGCACTGCCTGAAAGGGTGGTGGAGGCAGACTCAATCGTGGCTTTCAAAAGGGAGTTGGATAAGTACCTGAAGGAAACAATTTGCAGGGCTACGGGGAAAGGGCGGGGGAGTGGGACTAGCTGAAGTGCTCTTGCAGAGAGCCGGCACGGGCTCGATGGGCCGAATGGCCTCCTTCTGTGCTGTAACCATTCTATGATAAGGTATTGGTTGTGTAATTGTCCTGCATCCTGGACATTGCTCTCTGACTGGGGGTACCCCACAATGGAAAATGTTACTGAAGGTTGGCACGATTGTACAAATTTCATATTGTGTGCTCCAACTGCCCTCTAGTGATCATTCTGTTTAGGAAGATTAAGGCTAAGCAAAGTCTTCCCTCACAGTCAATGGGAAGCTAACGGCCAAAGTTCAACGAATGAGAGATTTCCCTTCGCCTTAAAAAGACTGAACGCTGAACTCGATACTGCACTTGTGTTGCTGGTGCAGTGCGTTCTTGGGCACTGATGTATTCAAGTACATTATAAAATGGGCAAATATCCTTTGGCGCACTGCTTAGCCAGACACCTACAAGAAACCTGCGGAGGCAGCGCGCGCCTGAAGCCAGAGAGAAATCGATAGAAATTGGTCCTTAGGCCCCCACAGAGCGACGTCTACTTTGCGCTGCCTGCCTCGCCAGCAGCAACCCTCATGTTAAGTCCCAAGAAGGGGGGGTGTTTGGAGCAGCCTGGGGGAGGGCAGGCAGGGTGGGTGGAAGGAGGGAGGGCGATCGCCACTCCTCTGGAGTCGGGGAGTATTCATGCTATTCCTGGCTCCATAGGAAGGTGTATTTGTAGAAACAAGTATTTAAAAAACTTACCTTTGGTTGAAGGCCGCTGAAGGATCCTGAGCAGAGCAGGCCTGATGCCCTCCCCATTCATGAGTTGATCAAGTTGCCCTTTGACAGCTGTTCGGCTCCTAATTTACATATTCAAGCGGCCTAACACCTGTTATAGGCATCCTAGTGTGACGCCTAAAGACTAGACCCCATGAGTTAGTCAGTGGGATCGACACCTGTGCAGAATAGCCGCAGGTCCGTCCCACTGCTAAATTGGTTTGCTTTGCACCCATTTTACACCCAAATTACATACCAATTTCTACCCTGTCGTTTCTACCCGCCGACCTCTGCTGGGAATGCACACATGTGGACCTTGGGCTCTCTCATGCCCTCCTGGGATTGAATATCCTGATCAAACCCAGTGCCAATACTCACACATGAATAATAACCACTGGAGCAAGGTACCCCAGCAAGGGGTCAACACCTTTGAGAGAAGGGGAGGGGCGAAAATTGTCAAGAAAACATTTTTTTTTAAATTAGGGGTGACAGGTAAAGCAGGATGAACTTTTTTGCCCAATAGCGGAATAGGTGACTGGGGAAGACCGTTAAAATAGACAGCTTCTAAATTGGTTCAAAAGACGATTGGATGCGTTTGTGTAGGGAGAAGGTATTGATAGATAAGGGGAGTAGGCAAGGTAAAGGGACGGACTTGTTGGGCTTAAGGGCCTTTTCCTGTTCGAACGATTGTTCTGGGCGTTACGAGCAGCCTCAGGACACTGCAGAGCCTCTTCAACTAGTAAACAAACACAAAATTAAATACTACAAGATGCTGGAGATCTGAAACAAAAAGAAGACAGGAAATGCTGGAAACACGCAGCAGGTCAGGCAGCATCTGTGGAGAGGGGAACAAGTTGACGATTCAGTTCGATGACCTTTCGCCAGAACTTTCATTCCGTTCTCCACGGATGCTGCCTGACCTGTGCGTGTTTCCAGTGTTCTCTTCAACAGTGCTCTTGTTGCCACATAAATACTGTGGTAACCAGAGCAGGTCAGAGACTGGGTATTCTGCGACAAGTGTCTCACCTCCTGACTCCCCAAAGCCTTTCCACCATCTACAAGGCACAAGTAAGGAGTGTGATGGAATACTCTCCCCTTGCCTGGATGAGTGCAGCTCCAACAACACTCGAGAAGCTCGACACCATCCAGAACAAAGCAGCCCGCTTGATTGGCACTCCATCCACCACCTTAAACATTCACTCCCTCCACCACCAGCGCACCATGGCTGCAGTGTGTACCATCTACAAGATGCACTGCAGCAACTCACCAAGGCTTCTTCGGCAGCACCTCCCAAACCCGCGACCTCTTCCACCTAGAAGAACAAGGGCAGCAGGCGCATGGGAACATCACCACCTCCAAGTTCCCCTCCAAGTCACACACCATCCTGACTTAGAAGCATATCACCGATCCTTCATCGTCACGGGGTCAGAATCCTGGCACTCCCTCCCTAACAGCACTGTGGGAGTACCTTCACCACACGGACTGCAGCGGTTCAAGGCAGCGGCTTACCACCACCTACTCAAGGGCAATTAGGGATGGGCAATAAATGCTGGCCTTGCCAGCGATGCCCACATCCCACATACGAATAAAAAAAGAATTAAAAATAGGGTATTAGAACAGAACTGGGGTTGGTGGGATTCATTGAATTAGATTTAACACCACCAGGATAGATAACAAGCTTGGAGAGAACACCATAAATATCAATGAATAAGAAGGTGGGAGAGGGTCAGTGATCTGTTATTCATAACAAAGTATAATATCAAGAGACTAACTCGTGATTATGAGATTAGCGCAGAAACAGCATCCTGCAGTAACAGCCAGTACCTAGTGGTTTATATAATCTATTGATGCTATTAGCTCCATGAATATGGCAGTGTATGAATAACTAGGAGCTTTGAGTTAAACCTTCAATCACTTCTTGCCTACTTTGTGTTGGGGGAAACAAAAAAATCAGTTTTATTTATTCATCATATGTGTGACCTTTCAACACATCCATCTCTTCCCATTTTCTAATTTCTCTTTCTTCTTTGAAGCAGGTTCTTTGTTCTGTTCCTGCCTTTTTTCATTCTATTCTGTACACCTGCTTAATCGCTTACATTTGACTTGCAAATTGGTTCCGAGAATCACTGGCCTCCCCCCCCCAAACGTTTTTGTTCTCTTGAAAATGGTACAGAGACTATTGCAGAATGTTTATTGAGTCGCAAGTCACCAGGCAAATTTTAGAAAAAAACATGTTCCTCAGCTTAAAAATAAATCAGAATGCAGGTACATAACCTAAAAACTAGAGCCAGATCTTTCACGAGTGAAGGTAGGAAACACTTCTACACACAAAGGGTGGTAGAAGTTTGGAACTCTCTTCCACAGATGGTATTTGATGCTAGATCAATTGTTAATTTTAAATCTGAGATTGATGTATTTTTTTCTAACCAAAGGTATTAAGGGATTTGGGCCAAAGGCGGGTATATGGAGTTAGGTCGCAGATCAGCCATGATCTCATTGAATGGCGGAACAGGCTCGAGGGGCTGAATGGCCTCCTCCTGTTCCTGTTTCCTATTGTATACATCAGATGATCTAAGACCATGGACGTCGGAAAGTATGATTTCTGCTACTTGATGTACCACATTAGATGGATCTCACTGGTCCCACCCACCCCTCCTGACTGGTGCAGTATGAAAATCCTGTACTCTCAGTTAAAGCGGGCGAGCATTAAGATTAGCTGCTATGTTTGCGGACTACCAAATCCCATTAGCACAACGTGTCAGTGTGGTAGCACCACTGAATGGGATAAACTCAGCAATGTTGCTCTGCCAGCAGGGAAGGTGGGCTGGAGCTAGGGCTGTAAAACCCATTCTCTGCCCCGACCTTCCCTCCAGCTGGGAGTGGAGGCTTGCTGAGGTGACCCTAATACAACAGAAATAGGAAGAAAGACGTGCCTGTTATCCAGTGCGCTGATGTGTCTTGGCGACTCAGAGGTGTGCGAGTTGAGTTAATATTTGTAGGTACAGTTAACCCAAGATATTTCAATAATTATATTATTTCATCTGTGGGATTTATTTCCTTTGCACTGTCGTGTATTTAAAAAATGCGTGGAAATCAAAAAAAATCCCTTGTAACTTTGATTCTTTTTTTTTAAAGTACTACTAACATTGGGACTCTCTTGGATGGTATTTTGGCTTAAACCCTAACAAATTCCTGTCCGTACACAGCAGCCAATTTGAAAATGATGCCAGCTGTGTACGCTTAGCTTTTTCTTTTAAATTCAGAAGCTTCACTATTTGGGAAAATGATTGTAGACCTCTACGGCCGCCACTAATTTCGATCTTTGCTTCCTGTCACCACCTCCCTGTTTCCAGTGGCAGCCCTGGTGGCTCAGAGCTAGCCCAGGCCAGGGCCTAACCACATAATCTAGGCTGATACTTCAGTGCAGCACTGAGGGAGTGCTGCATTGTTGGGCGTACTGTCTTTCGGATGAGACGTTAAACCAAGACCCCCATCTGCTTTCTCAAGTGGGCACAAGAGATCCAGTCGCATTATTTGAAGAAAAGCAAGGAAAAGTGTCCTGGCCAACATTTATTTCTCAACCACCACCAAAAAAAAACAGGTTATTGGGTCATTACTGGTGTTTCTGGGACTTAGCTGTGCGCAAATTGGCTGCCATGTTTGCCTACAAAATAACAGCAATTCCACTTCAAGAGCAATTCATTGTCCGCAAAGTACTTGGGACATTCTGAGGCTATGAAAGGCGCTTTATAAATGCTAGTTCTTTCTTTTGTGTACAAGAATTTTTGGCTTATAAGTCAGAAATTCCTGTAGACAATTCCTTGAAAAGCTGTACAATCTTAATAGGTACACAGTAACACTCTCACAGTTGCTGACTTTGGACACGTAATTTTTTTTGGCACGGTTACACTTGAATGCAGTCACCTTTGCCTCTCCCCTTTCCCCACTGAAAAAACCACATCTAAAGCTACACTGCCCAAGGCATCACGGGGAGGAAGGGGAATGGGATGCAGCTGGGAAAAAGAAGGGATCTTTTCAAGTTTGCGGTTGATCTGAAATTAACTGATTAGAGGATGTGCCTCATGTCGCTGCTGCTGTAGTACAGCATACTTAGCAAGGGTGCCTTCTCGGAGAAGGGATGGGCAGGGCAGGGATGGGGAAGAAGTGCTTGCAGTTTGGTTTTCAAATGAGTGTCTCAAACTAAACTCACCAAGGCTAAATTAAACGTGCGACAATTATGATGACTGTGTGCAAACTTTGGAGACCCTCTCAACTTGTTTATCTTCATCCTGGTTTCACAGTCTTTTTTTTAAATTCATTCACGGGGTGTGGGTGTCGCTGGCAAGGCCAGCATTTATTGCCCATCCCTAGTTGCCCTTGAGAAGGTGGTGGTGAGCCGCCCTCTTGAACCGCTGCAGTCCGTGTGGTGAAGGTACTGCCACAGTGCTGTTAGGGAGGGAGTTCCAGGATTTTGGCCCAGCGACGATGAAGGATCGGCGATATATTGCCTGTTTGCAGGTGAACAAATTAGCAGACATGCAAAATTATGTTACATCAACTCTATTTCATTCTGACATCATTTTTGTTCTTACTTTTCTTTAACTGCAGATGACTATGCGCGACTTTGTAATCTTCCCGTTATTGGGAGACGGCAAGAATATGGCCAGGATGGATTGACGGCCTACCAGCCCGACTATTCAGTCTCAGCGCCCGAGTACGATTCACAGCAGTCGCTTCGTGAACACCTGCCGTTCTTTGTCGACGGACCCTGTAAGTTGAACTCTCCTTGCACTGAAATACTTAATTTATTTTTTTATTTAAAAAGACAAGGCAACAAATGCCTAAATTACATTTTAAAAAACCCTAAAAGGGTCTGAAAGTAAGGGCAGGGATTAAGTGGACAGCTCTGTCGGAGAGCCGGCACAGAAACGATGGGCCGAATGTGTTGTATGATTCTATGATTGTAAATCATTACTGTGTAAATGAAGAGTGGCACACATGTGCTGGGCTGTACAGAACATGCTGTTAAATGTAGAATTTCTATTAAGTAAGGGCAGTAGCAGCTTTTGAGTGTAAGTAGGTGCGGTGGAGTTTACCCTGCTGACCAATGGGCAGCCATAGCGAGTAAGGAAGGGAAGGATTGATACACTAAGGTAGGGTCTTTGGCCGGATTTGCAGAAAGTGCGAGAGATGAGAAGGAGAGTCCCACCTTGGCACTCCTGGTGAGATCATTAAACTTCTTGCGGACGTTTTGTCCCACCTCTCGCCTTGCCAGTTCACCAGTTTGCCATGGTACCCACCATACCATCTGTGGAGAAGAGGACCTTCCTTGTGATGTTAGCTCGCTCCACCAGCATCTCCAGCTCAGGGCCCTGCTGAAACTCGTGTTTTTCCTAATTCATTCATGTGGGCATCGATGGCAAGGCCAACATTTATTGCCTATCTCTAATTACCCTTGAGAAGGTGGTGGTGAGCCACCTTATACAACTGAGTAGCTTGCTCGGCCATTTCAGAAGGCAGTTCATCAGAGTCAACCACATTGCTGTGGGCCTGGAGTCACATATAGACCAGACCAGGTAAGGACAGCAGATTTTCTTCCCTGAAGGGCATTAGTGAACCAGATGGACAATCTGGTAGTTTCATGGTCACCTAGCTTTTTATTCCAGATTTATTTAATTAACTGAATGTGGTGAGATTTGAACTCATGTCTGCCAGATCATTAGTGCAGGCCTCTGGATTACTAGTCCAGTAACATCACCACTATGCTACCGTGCCCCCTAGTTGCCAGCTGTTCCACAGTGCTGCTCCTCTCGGTCCTCCGGAAACTAAAGTAACACCTCTTTAAACTGTTGCAGGCCTTTAAGAGCCTGCAGCCAAGGCCGATTTCCCCCATCCTAATCGGCGAGCTGTTGCACGCTGGCTGCTTGCCTTGAGCTTGCTAATGACGGGACTCCCCCCCCCCCCCCCGGCCCCATCGATTTCTCCGGGTAGTTACCACTCTCGTCACCCCTACCTCGCGCCCACTTACCACTCAGCGAACAAATAGCTCCCTATTTAAGAACATAAGACGTAGGAGCAGCAGTAGGTCATTCAGCCCCTCGAGCCTGCTCCGCCATTCAATAAGATCATGGCTGATCTGATTTTGGCCTCAACTCCACTTCCCTGCCCGCTCCCCATAACCCTTGACTCCCTTACCATTAAAAAATCTGTCTATCTCCACCTTAAATATATGCAATGACCCAGCCTCCACAGCTCTCTGGGGAAGAGAATTCCAAAGATTCACGACCATCTGAGAGAAGAAATTTCTCCTCATTTCCGATTTAAATGGGTTTCCCCTTATTCTGAAATTATGCCCCCTAGTTCTAGATTCCCTCACGAGGGGAAACATCCTCCCTGCATCTACCCTGTCAAGCCCCTTCAGAATCTTATATGTTTCAATAAGATCCCCTCTCGTTCTTCTAAACTCCAATGAGTATAGGCCCAACCTGCTCAACCTTTCTTCATAAGACAACCCCTTCATCTCCAGAATCAACCTCGTGAACCTTCTCTGAACTGCCTCCAATTCAAGTATATCCCTCCTTGAATGAGACCAAAACTGTATGCAGTACTCCAGGTGTGGTCTCACCAATGCCCTGTACAGTTGTAACAGGACTTCCCTACTTTTATACTGCATTCCCTTTGCAATAAAGGCCAACACTCCATTTGCCTTCCTAATTACTTGCTGTACCTGCACTTTTTGTGATTCATGTACAAGGACCCCCAGATCCCTCTGTACCTCAGTATTTTATAATCTCTCTCCATTTAAATAATAATTTGCTTTTTTATTTTTCCTACCAAAGTGGATAACCTCGCATTTTCCCTCATTAAACTCCATCTACCAGATTTTTGCCCACTCACTTAGCCTATCTATATCTCTTTGGAGATTCTTTGTATCCTCCACACAATTTGCTTTCCCACCTATCTTTGTATCATCAGCAAATTTATCTACATTACACTCGGTCCCTTCATCCAAGTCATTTGTTCTGGTCGGGGGAATCAATGACGGGAGGCCATCAATGTAAAGCAATCACTAAGAGAGGGAGGTTAGGAGAAACCTCTTTACACAGTGGGTTGTTGGAGCTTGGAATACTGGAGTAGTTGAGGCAGAGCCCACTACATCTTTTCAGGGAAGAGTGGATAAACATTTGAAACAGAGGAAGATGCAGGTCAATGAGGAGGGAGTGGGTCAGTGGGATTTGTTTGCATTGCTGTAGCAAAGAGCCATCACACCAAATGGCCTCCTTCTATGCTGAAAGTGTCTACGGTTTTACATAAGCTCCCAGATACAAAGCTTGAATCCTACAGCAGCCTGTTACAACAAGACGGTCAGATCTGTCCGCATAGGACGATAGTGATTAATGACGCATAAGGCATGTTAAACGCTGGAAAATGTATTGCGTTTGGTGTACAATGACTTTCCTTAGAATGGAAATTCAGTTATCTGTGAGGGGGAAATAACTAAAGTGACACATATGATTCTCTTGTTCATTCATTATCACTTATGGACATAAAGGAGATAATTGGGCCAAATCTAAGCAACTGGGAGAATTTCTCTTCCCGCCCCTCCCACCCCCAAGTAGGGTCGCCAACTGACAGTCAAGCATCATCCAGTCGGGTAGTTAAGAGTCTATTCGCTTTCCAATCGGTGTGAGAAGGTGGGGCGCTGCAGTGATTGACGTGTTGGGCGACCAATGGCGGGGGCAGGGCAGTTGGAGGCCGATCATGTGATGAAACCTCTGGGAATATGTCCAACCAGAGCTGGCAACCCTACCACCCCCTCCCCCCACCACCATGCTACAACCATGTCTTGGCAGCCTTCTGAAGGTGTGCTGCCATCTTCCGTGTCTGTACCGAGGTCCTGTGGGTACTATATACAGTACTGACCCTGGCCGCCACCTCCTGCACTGCTGTCTTCTGGGCAGGGTGACATGTCGCGCCAAACAGGGGAAACCCTCCTCACACCCACCTTAGGCAGCAGCATCTCCACTTTGCTCGCCAGGCAAGAGGGGGGGTTTGGTGCTGGGCCACTTGCCCCATAGATTGTTTCCTGCCTCTATGTTGGCTTTTGTCGTGCGCTATATTTTGCCAGGCGCTTCAGACAACCTTTGGAGAGACGGCCGAACAATTTTCATTCCCATACAATCTTCAGAAAGCCTGCCAAGAAATCTATTGCCCACATGCAACCAGTCGATCATAAGGATTCGCACCCCTTTAAAACCCAGCCACCGCCCTCTAAGGGCAGCTGACGTGCCAAGATATTTTTCCGGTCCCCGCCCTTGTCGCTGAGCGAGTTCCCAACGAGAGGCCCAATCCTTGCCGGGAGCTCCCCATAAATATTAAACGAGTGCTGACCTTGGAAGATGCCAGAAGGTAGGCTGTTTCCAACTTGTGTGGGCACAGATCTTGCAGAGTGCGATCCCACAGCCTCGACACCAAGACCATAACATTCGCCCTATGGTTCCAGTCTTTTGTTTTTTTTAAAAAAGCATGATTATAGATTAATGACCTCTGATAGATTTTTTTCTAAGAGTAAAAAGATCTCCCTCTTTTAGTAGATGTGGGAAAGTAAAAAAACTGTAAATGGTAGAAATCTGATGAATAACAGAAAATAGTGGCAATACACAGTAGGTCAGTCAGCATCTGAAAGAGAGAATAAGTTAATAATGTTTCAGGGTTGGGGGGTGTGGCGGCGGAGAGGTAACCCTAACACTAGTGAAGAGCCTCGCCTGAAACATTAACCTGTCCTTTCTCTTTCGAATGCTGAAGTGAAAGGCCTTTCTGGGCATCTCCGGCACTTGCTGTTTTAAGCCCCTTCCTTCTGCTTGCACAGTGCAGGTGAAGGTCACTGTATAGCATGCCTGAGACTGGCAGTCCAGGCAGCTGCCTCCTCAGCTGTTAACCCGGCTCACCACCTCTTCCAGGCTCCGACCAGAGAAGGCAGGCCATTAACCTGGTTTATAATAACTCATGATTTATAATCTGTTCCCATGCCAAACAGCGACATCTAAACATATCCTACAGAACGCCGGACTGCTTATTAATGCTGGGCTTGACGTGCGGCCAGATGAGATATTGCATGTATGATTTCAATACATTTTGTGATTTAAAAAAAAATATTAATCTGGGGGCGGTAAAGGGAAAACATTCTTATCGAAGCCACAGACAACTGTTGCCATCTGGTGGCCACATGCAGGTCAGATTCTCATTTTCCGAAGATCCGATCCACATGTTGCATCAAAGCACGTGGCTGGTCAGTGAACTCAGCTCCGAGGTGAAACTCGACCAGACAACACGAAGCACGATCATTTAGTCGAAGTTTAATTAACGAAAAAAGACATTTCATGCACAGACTTTATAATTAAATTAAATGTAAATTCTTATCCGTATTGAAGAACATCCGTCAGCACCGCTTCCTGCCCTCCCCGGGAGAGAGAATCTGAGATACTCGTTTCTTCCCCTCTTTCCCACTCCTCCAAAAATCATCTCTTCCTCTCTCCAACTCGCGCCCCCACACAAATTTGATTGTCACCCTCTCCACCCCGACCGCCCCCCACCAAAACATAGAAACATAGAACATAGGAGCAGGAGTAGGCCATTCGGCCCCTCGAGCCTGCTCCGCCATTCGATGAGATCATGGCTGATCATCCAAATTTAGTACCCTGTCCCTGCTTTCTCCCCATATCCCTTGATCCCTTTAGCCTTAAGAAATATATCTAACTCCTTCTTGAATATATTTAATGAATTGGCCTCAACTGCCTTCTGTGGTAGAGAATTCCACAGGTTCACCACTCTCTGGGTGAAGAAATTCCTCCTCATCTCAGTCCTAAATGGCTTACCCCTTATCCTTAGACTGTGACCCCTGCTTCTGGACTCCCCCGCCATCGGGAACATCCTTCCTGCATCTAGTCTGTCTAGTCCTGTTAGAATTTTATAAGTTTCAATGAGATCCCCTCTCATTTTTCTAAACTCTAGCGAATATAAGCCTAATCGACCCAATCTCTCTTCATACGTCATTCCTGCCATCCCAGGTATCAGTCTGGTGAATCTTCGCTGCACTCCCTCCATGGCAAGAACATCCTTCCTCAGATAAGGCGACCAAAACTGCACACAATACTCAAGGTGTGGTCTCACCAAGGCCTTGTACAACTGCAGCAAGACATCCTTGCTCCTGTACTCGAATCCTCTCGCTATGAAGGCCAACATACAATTTGCCTTCTTAACCGCCTGCTGCACCTGCATGCTTACCTTCAGTGACTGGTGCACAAGGACACCCAGGTCTCGTTGCATTTCACCTTCTCCCAATCTATTGCCGTTCAGATAATAATCTGCCTTCCTGTTTTTGCCACCAAAGTGGATAACCTTGCATTTATCCACATTATACTGCATCTGCCATGCATCTGCCCAGTCACCCAGCCTGTCCAAATCATACTGGAGTTTCTCTGCATCCTCCTCACAGCACACACGCCCACCCAGCTTTGTGTCGTCTGCACACTTGGAGATATTACATCTAGTTCCCTCGTCTAGATCATTTATATATATTGTGAATAGCTGGGGTCCTAGCACTGATCCCTGCGGTACCCCACTAGTCACTGCCTGCCACTCGGAAAAAGACCCATTTATTACAACTCTTTGCTTCCTGTCTGCCAACCAGTTCTCTATCCAAGTAAGTACCTTACCCCCAATCCCATGTGCTTTAACTTTACACGCTAATCTCTTATGCGGGACCTTATCGAAAGCCCTCTGAAAGTCCAAATACACCACATCCACTGGTTCTCCCTTGTCTATTCTACTAGTTACATCCTCAAAAAATTCCAGTAGATTAGTCAAGCATGATTTACCTTTTGTAAATCCATGTTGACTTTGTCCGATCCTGTCACTGTTTTCCAAGTGCTCTGCTATTACATCTTTTATAATGGACTCTAGCATTTTGCCCACTACCGATGTCAGGCTTTCTATGATTCCCCGTTTTCTCTCTACCACCTTTTTTAAATAGTGGGGTTACATTAGCTACCCTCCAATCCATGGGAACTGTGCCAGAGTCTACAGAATTTTGGAAGATGACCAGCAATTCATCTACTATTTCTAGGGCCACTTCCTTAAGTACCCTAGGATGTAGATTATCAGGCCCTGGGGATTTATCGGCGTTCAATCCCATCAATTTCCCTAACACCATTTCCCTACAAATACTGATTTCATTCAATTCCTCCCTCTCATTAGACCCTATGTTCCCCGACATCTCTGGGAGGTTATTTGTGTCCTCCTTTGTGAAGACAGAACCAATGTATGTATTTAATTGGTCAGCCATTTCTTTGTTCTCCATTATAAACTCCCCTGATTCTGACTGCAAGGGACCTACGCTTGACTTCACCAATCTTTTTCTCTTCACATATCTATAGAAGCTTTTACAGTCAGTTTTTATGTTCCCTGCAAGCTTACTCTCATACTCTCTTTTCCCCCTCTTAATTAATCCTTTTGTCCTCCTTTGCTGAATCCTAAACTGCTCCCAATCCTCAGGTTTGCTGCTTTTTCTGGCCAATTTATATGTCCTCTCCTTGGATCTTATGCTATCCCTAATTTCCCTTATTAGCCACGGTTGCGCCACCTTTTTTGTTTTATTTTTATGCCAGACAGGGATGAACAAATTCTGTAGTTCATCCATGCGATCTTTAAATGTTTGCGATTGCCTATCCACCGTCAACCCTTTAAGTAACTTTCCCCAATCCATCCTAGCCAACTCGCGCCTCATACCATCGTAGTTTCCTTTATTTAAATTCAGGACCCTAGTCTCTGAGTCAACTACTTCACTCTCCATCTTAATGAAGAATTCGATCATATTATGATCGCTCCTCCTCAAGGGGTCTTGCACAATAAATTGCCAATTAATCCTTTCTCATTACATAATACCCAGTCTAAGATGGCCTGATCTCTAGTTGGTTCCTCGACATATTGGTCCAGGAAACCATCCCGTATACACTCTAGGAATTCCTCCTCCACAGTATTGTTACTAATTTGGTTAGCCCAATCTATATGTAGATTAAAGTCACCCATGATAACTGCTGTGCCCTTATTGCATGCGTCTCTAATTTCCCGTTTGATGCCATCCCCAACCTCAGCATTACTGTTTGGGGGTCTGTATACAACTCCCACTAACGTTTTCTGCCCCTTGGTATTTCTCAGCTCTACCCATACAGATTCCACATCATCAGAGCTAATATCCTTCCTTACTATTTTGTTAATCTCCTCTTTAACCAGCAATGCTACCCCACCTCCTTTTCCTTTCTGCCTGTCCTACCTGAATATTGAATACCCCTGGATATTGAATTCCCAGCCTTGGTCACCCTGGAGCCAAGTCTCCGTAATCCCAATTATATCATATCCGTTTACATCTATTTGCGCAGCTAATTCATCCACCTTAGTACGAATGCTCCTCGCATTAAGACACAAAGCCTTCAGGCTTGTTTTTTTAACACTCTTAGGGGTAGAAATTAGGTCGCGCCCCATTTGGGGCGCAAATATCGTCCGGACGCAAATATTAGCGCCTGGCGCTAATTATCGGCACTGACAGGAAACTTCACTTTTACCGCCCCGGGAGGTGAGTGGAGCGCTAAAGTAGGCGCTGCACACCTCTCTTAAGGCGCAAAGGCCGAGCAGTGAGGCGCTAACTCGGAGCGCTGGCGAAGCTCATGTAATGTCAGTCAGCAATGGAACACACACACAATGGCATGGGCCAGTTCTTAAAGGGGATGGTTAATCTTGCTTTCCATCCACATCCTGTTCATTGCTGCCTTGAATCTCGGCCTGGTGAGACTTGCACATGAAATGTGCTGGAAAGAACAATGGAGAGTACCAGGCAAAGAGCTCAGAGTGCAGCTCCCACAGTCTCTGCTAAATCGATACAAGGAATGGCAAATCAAAATGAACCTGCAAAGTGCTGCTCAGTACCCAAAACTCCTTCACACAACGTTGAATTTCTCCAGAAGTCTCTCCCTCTCTCTCTCAGAATGCGTAGTTCAAAAATGCCACCAACAATAAAAGACAGGAAGAGGCCCCCTTTAAATAGCGCCCCCCCCAGCCCCACAGCGATTGATAGCGTTCCAGTCTTCTGGTCGTTGGAAGCGCCAGGCGGTAAGGCAGGGGGCGCCACTCAATTTCCGCTACGGGGCGTCACAAGGGCGTTGCACCATGGAATGACGTCACAATCTGCGCGCGCAGGTGGTCGCAGCGGTAAGTTTTAGCGCCGCCGCACAATCTCAAGTTAAGTTCTCGAGCGGCGCAAACATCGCTGCGCCCGGGCGTTAGCGGCTTTGCGCCCCATTAGCGCCCTCTTAAGGCGCTAACGGGAGGCGCAACCAAGTGAATTTTTACCCCTTAGTCCTTTGAGAATTATTATTTACTGTAACCAAGCCTTCAACTGCCTAGGTCCCATTCTCTGGGGTTTCCCTCCCGACATCTTTCTGCCTCTCCTCCTTTAGGACTTTCCTTAAAACCACCTCTTTAACCCTCCTCCTAATCGCTCCTTTTTGGCTCAGCACCCATTTTTCCTCACACATTCTGTGAAGCGCCTTGGGACGTTTTTCTACATTTAGGGCCCGTTATAAATGCACGTTGTTGTTGTAACGGCAACATCAAATACTAGATCTGCGTAGGCCGATAAAAACAGAAAATGCTGGAAACACTCACCAGGCAGCATGTGTGCAGAGAGAAACAGGTACTGTGTTAGCACCTACTGTTTAATGATGAGGATTTATCAGCATCGCCAACACATCGATTAGCAACACATCTGGACTGATCTCACTGCTGCAAAAGTTACGAGGACCCAGTTGTGGGTTTTCTTAAGTCACGTACAATTAAAGAGTCAAAAGAGGTGAGACCCATAACTGTTTCCAGATTGCATCTATCTGTTGCACAAGCGCAGAAGCTCAGAGTCACCAGCGAGATGCCATGCTTAGGAACCGCTCCCCCTTAAAGGAGCTCATTGACGCCTGAAGTGGTAAGACCAAGCACCCTCTGGGGGTCAGGGGTCTTGCCTGACCATACAGCCAGCCTGTGGGGTCTGCCCACGCCTAACCACAGTGTTCAGTTCCATTCGCAACTCCT
Organism: Squalus acanthias; assembly: GCA_030390025.1. NCBI lineage: Eukaryota > Metazoa > Chordata > Chondrichthyes > Squaliformes > Squalidae > Squalus > Squalus acanthias. The sequence goes on along the minus strand of CM059436.1, from coordinate 16,332,699 downwards.
CAGATAATGAAGCACTCCATGCCTGCATGCAGCAAGACCTGGATGACATTCAGGCTTGGGCTGATAAGTGGCAGGTAACATTTGCGCCACACAAGTGCCAGGCAATGACTATCTCCAACAAGCGAGAGTCTAACCACCGTCCCTTGACATTCAACGGCATTACCATCGCCGAATCCCCCATCAACAACATCCTGGGGGGTCACCATTGACCAGAAACTTAACTGGACCAGCCACATAAATACTGTGGCTACAAGAGCAAGTCAGAGGCTGGGTATCTGCGGCGAGTGTCTCACCTCCTGACTCCACAAAGCCTTTCCACCATCTACAAGGCACAAGTTAGGAGTGTGATGGAATACTCTCCACTTGCCTGGATGAGTGCAGCTCCAACAACACTCAAGAAGCTTGACACCATCCAGGACAAAGCAGCCCGCTTGATTGGCACCCCATCCACCACCTTAAACATTCACTCCCTGCGCAAGGTGGCTGCAGTATTTACCTCTACAAGATTTACTGCAGCAACTCGCCAAGGCTTCTTTGGAGCACCTCCCAAACCCGCAACCTCTACCACCTAGAAGGACAAGGGCAGCAGGCGCATGGGAACACCACCACCTGCAAGTTCCTCTCCATCCTGACTTGGAAGTATATCGCCGTTCCTTCATCGTCGCTGGGTCAAAACCCTGGAACTCCCTCCCTAACAGCACTGTGGGAGTACCTTCACCACACGGACTGCAGCGGTTCAAGAAGGCGGCTCACCACCACCTACTCAAGGGCAATTAGGGATGGGCAATAAATGCTGGACTTGCCAGCGACGCCCAGATCCCAGGAGCGAATTTTTTTTAAACTACTGTTACGAGTGTAAACATAATCGGGCTGCATGTTCGTGCTGCGTAAGTATTCCTGAGCTGTTCCAGGTCCTGGTCACGGAACGAAGGGATCTTGCTCTCTTAATGCATTTTCTACCAGAAGGAAGAAGTTATATTAAGTTGTTAAATTGTAGCCCTACAAGTGATAGTTCACTGTAGGCAGGCTAGCTGCTTTAAGTAATAAATCACACACAAGTGCGTTAGGATTGCAATGAAAGTAGTATTTGATACTTTGAAAGATTTGCTTTCTTTTGGGATGAAGATTATATTTTTGCAGGATAGGATAAGCAAAATTGAGACCAAGGGGAGGGAGGGAGATATTTAGGCTGTAAGATTCAGTCCAGCCATGTGTAAATCCGGCTTTTAACAATTCTTTCACCTGCCCGAATATTCCTTACTCTAGCAGCCGGGAGGCAACAAATCATCCAGAGCTCTCAGTCTGGACGGCAACAGATAGTCTCCAGCCTCTCCAACTATACAGCAGGAGCATACCAGCAACAATCTGGCTCTCAGTGCCCATATCTGTCGTGCCTCTGTCACCACAGAGATACTTTATAAACTTCCATAAAACCAGGCCACCACTAAAAATGAGGTTAATTTAAGTGAAGCAAGTAAAGGAAAGGAAAACATTGTTGTGTCCGAGCAGTGGTTATTGAGTATTGTATCACAGGTGCTGACATTCTCGTGTGAAATATGGCGAGAATTCATGTTGGGACCCTGGTGGGATCTATTTATTCAAAGGGCAGGTCTGACCAACTATCACAGATATATTGTTTAGATTACTGATGCCCAGACCTGTCAACAGATTCTGGGTGAGAGACACGCTGTGTCTGCCACATGGGCCGTCGGCTGCCCAAATAGCATTACTTTAGTCATATTCTCTTCTCTCCCTTATTACTCTTTCTTATTATTCACTCTTCCACTTTCTTCTCCTGTACCTCCCGGCTCCACATTCAGGTAAGTATATTTAAAAATCTCACCTTTTTGGTGGCGGTCCCTTTAAGGTCCGCCTGTTAGGCTGCATGCGGACCTGGTGTTCCTGAACGCAGCTGGCGCTGGCTGCCTCAGGGCAACCCACGATTGCAAAGGGGACCTCAACAAGGTGGTACACCCCTTATTCACATATGCAAAGGGACGAATGCCTGTTTCAGGCGCGGGCTCTGGACGCCTATTGTTTTGCCTATACCAATATGGCGGGTGGCACACTTCCGGCTCGTAATGAGCCTGCACTTCCTGCACGCCACATTGGGGGCTTAGGCGCCCATTTAGCGCCCGAAAAACAGGTGCGCTGCCATCAAATTTCTAGGCCACTTTGTTGCACGTACAACTCTGCCTGGAGTGTCTTTGGAAGAAGTTGAAGACACTGTTATCAAATACAATACATAGGCCTTCACACAGCACAGAAGAATCCAATTGTGTTGTGCTCTTTTCAGTACATTGCGGAGTTTTACTCGGAGCTGGCGTACCTGGTCACTGCCTTTGTCCCTTCCGACACGGCGTGCTTGGCCAGCTCCCCGGGCAGCGGCAGCAGTAGCAGGCGTGCGGCGGCCTGGATCTCCCGGGTGCTAATGGTGCGACACTTGTTGTAATGGGCCAGGCGGTAAGCTTCGAAAATATCGTTCATGGTGCTCGTGGCCGTGGTGGAGATGCCGGTGTCAGGGTGAACCTTCTTCATCGCTTTGTAGATGTAGATCGAGTAACTTTCCTTCCTCGACCTTCTCTGCTTCTTGCCGCCCTTTGCCTAGTGCTTTATTCACTGTTTCCTTGGTGCCCTTCTTGGGAGTCAGTGGCTCCTGGGAAGGTCATTCTGGTCCCATTATTATGTCACTGATGTGGATTGAATTTCACTGTCTAGATACAATTACTTACCACATTGTATTTATCTTTGTTACTTGACGCAAACTGTTGTAACAGTAAAGACTACATTAACGACAATATCCTTTCTGTATTGCTATTTAATTAGTCAAATCCACATGCGTGGTAATGCAAGTTGGGAAGTAGAAAACAACAACAGGAACCTTTATTGTAAATGCAATAGGGTGTGTTTTACAGCATCCCAAAGATACCTGACCCCACCTTATCCTCTAGTACTAATGAATCACTGCAAAAACTATCTGGTATTGGCTGTGGCTCTGACATTTGAAACCACGAGCCCGCTCCCCAGGCTTACTTTGCTAAATCCAACTCCCTTATCCACCGGCAGGTCTGCCGACCCAGATTTTGTGGGTCGCCAAGACGTAGGAGTTGTTGTTGAGAAGCGTAAGCGCAGAGCGCCAGCTCATGGATGACAGCCCCTCGGAATCCACGCACAAAAACAATTAGCCACGTGAAAGCTTAAAAGCTGATGTCTTTCTGCAGTTCTCTCGAGTTACCGTGCGACTGGACCAAACATTTCTGGGCGCAGTTTCCATGGGAGCGTATCCAGTCATAGATTGACAGACAGGGCAGGTGAAATACCCTTACTGCAGTTTGAGAACCCTGCTGAGTTTCAGCTCCAGGTGCAACCTGCGCCACCCCTGACTGCGCTGGACTTTTATCTGTTGTTCACGGCTGCGCTCACTTTGCTCCACAGATCCGTTTGAGAGTTTTGAGGGCCTGCAGGCGGAGGAATGCGGAATCCTGAACGGTTGCGAGAACGGACGCTGCGTCAGGGTGCAGGAAGGGTACACGTGTGACTGCTACGATGGTTACCAGCTGGACATAACCAAGCTGGAATGTGTTGGTAAGAGCAGCCGCAAGGCACCCTGTTCAAAATGGAAATGTAATCGTTCAATACACGAGAAGATTTTTCTACAACAGGAAGGGAAGAGGGCCATTAGACCCAACAAGCCCATCCGCTTTTTGGTAATCTCAATTTGTGGAGGTACTGGCCATAATCTTCCAATCCTCCTTAGATACGGGGGTGGTGCCAGAGGACTGGAGAATTGCAAATGTTACACCCTTGTTCAAAAAAAGGGTGTAAGGATAAACCCAGCAACTACAGGCCAGTCAGTTTAACCTCGGTAGTGGGGAAGCTTTTAGAAATGATAATCCGGGACAAAATTAACAGTCACTTGGACAAGTGTGGATTAATTAAGGGAAACCAGCACGGATTTGTCAAAGGCAAAGAAAGAAAAAGTGTCCCCTTTATAAGGTGCTGAAATATTTTCAAGAGGTTTATCTCGCCTTCAAGGGCCCATGCCTGGATTGTGGCCTGGACCCCCGGGTGTGTTCCCACTTCCGCCATTCGGCATACCAGTCTGCCGATTCTATTCCGTGCTGTGAGAAGGGTTTGAGCAATATGGAGAAAGGTGGAGTTTTAGAATCATAGAATGGTTACAGCACAGAAGGAGGCCTTTCAGCCCATCGAGCCCGTGCCAGCTCTCTGCAAGAGCACTTCAGCTAGTCCCACTCCCCCGCCCTTTCCCCGTAGGCCTGCAAATTGTTTCCTTCAGGTACTTATCCAGTTCCCTTTTGAAAGCCACGATTGAGTCTGCCTCCAGCACTCTTTCAGGCATTGCATTCCAGATCCTAACCACTCGCTGAGTAAAAAAGTTTTTCCTCATGTCGCCTTTGGTTCTTCTGCCAATCACCTTAAATCTGTGTCCTCTGGTTCTTGACCCTTCCGCCAATGGGAACAGTTTCTCTCTATCTACTCTGTCCAGACCCCTCACGATTTTGAACACCTCTATCCACTGAGGCCGGCATTCCCACACGACCAGTGAGCCCAGCCCCACCTGCAAAACCTGAGCTTTTATATCCTCTTCATGTTCCCTGGTGGTGCAATGAATTCTTACTTCAGATACAGCAGTCAGAATGCTGGGCTCCTGTATAAAGACATATATAGAATCATATAAGCAACAATAACTTGCATTTATAAAGCGCCTTTTAACGTAGTAAAACACCCCAGGGCGTTTCACCGGAGCGTTATCAAACACAATTTAATACCGAGCCACATAAGCAGATATTAGGACAAATGACCAGGAGCTTGGCCAAATGTAGGTTTTAAGGAACATCTTAAAGGAGGAGAGTGAGTAGAGAGGCGGAGTGATTTAGGGAGGGAATTCCAGAGCTTAGGGTCTAGGCAGCTGAAGGCACGGCCGCCAGTGGTGGAGCGATGAAAATCGGGGTAGCGCAAGAGGCCAGAATCCAACACAGAAGAAGACCATTGGGCCCATCGTGCCTGTGCCGGCTCTTTGAAAGAGCTATCCAATTAGTCCCACTCCCCCCACTCTTTCCCCAAAGCCCTGCAAAATTTAATTTTTCAAGTATATATTCAATTCCCCTTTTGAAAGTTACTGTTGAATATATACCATTACATGTTGTGAAAACAAATGGATGTATTTTAAACATATAGCAAACCTATCTGGACCCCTTTACCTTTCCCACTGGTGAATCATTACAAGAAATATTTCGTGGTCGCCTCGACACTGGCCTTGGAACCTGATTCCTTTATTTGCTGCAGCTGATCTGAGTCACAGTAGCTTTCTGCCAATCTCGAAGGATCACAGTGGGACAGGTATTGTGTACTGTGTATCTTGATGGGCTGATGTGTTGCCCACACTGTGATAGTAGTTCTCATTCTCACCTTGCCTTCCGCTACCCCAGTCCCCCCGAAAAAAAACAAATGCAGTGCTTGCTGCATGGCGATAGGTGGACAGCTACACAGCTGACACAGTTCGATTCGGAACATAGGAATGGGAATAATCCACTCAGCCCCTCGCGCACGTTCCACCATTCAGTTAGATCACGGCTAAGCTGTACCTTAACTCCATCCACCCACCTTGGTTCCGTAACCCTTAATACCCTTGCCTAACAAAAATCTATCAATCTCAGTTCTGAACATTTCAATTGACCTAGCCTCAACTGGTTTTTGGGGGAGAGAGTTCCAGATTTCCACTATCCCTTGTCTGAAGAAGTGCTTCCTGACATCACCCCTGAATGGCCTAGCTCTGATTTTAAGGATATGCCCCCTTGTTCTGGACTCATATCCGCAGCATAACAAAAACCACCTATTTCCACCTCAGTAACATTGCCCGTCTCCGCCCTTGCCTTAGCTCATCTGCTGCTGAAACCCTCATCCATGCCTTTGTTACCTCGAGACTTGACTATTCCAAGGCACTCCTGGCTGGCCTCCCACATTCTACCCCACGTAAACTTGAGGTGATCCAAAACTCTGCTGCCAGTGTCCTAACTCGCACCAAGTCCCGTTCACCCATCACCCATGTGCTCGCTGACCTACATTGGCTCCCGGTTAAGCAGCGCCTCGATTTCAAAATTCTCATCCTTGTTTTCAAATCCCTCCATGGCCTCACCCCTCCCTATCTCTGTAATCTCCTTCAGCCCCACAACACCCCGAGATATCTGCGCTCCTCTAATTCTGCCCTCTTGAGCATCTCTGATTATAATCGTTCAACCATTGGTGGCCGTGCCTTCAACTGCCTCGGCCCTAAGCTCTGGAATTCCCTGCCTAAACCTGTCCACCTCGCTACCTCTCTTTCCTTCTTTAAGACGCTTCTTAAAACCTACCTCTTTGACCAAGCTTTTGGTCACCTGCCCTAATTTCTCCTTATGTGGCTCGGTGTCAAATTTTTTTTGTCTTAAAGTGCTCCTGCGCAGCTCCTTGGGACGTTTTACTACGTTAAAGGCGCTATATAAATACAAGTTGTTGGTGTTCTGGACTCCCCCATTTATGAGGCTTCAGAGGCATCAGTGTTGCGAGACGGTGATCCCCTCACTTTAGGCTGTGTCTAAGTTCGAGCCTCTAGCAGTGAAAGCAGCATCGTAAGACTGATCATTAGGCTTCTGTAACACAGCCTCTAATTGAATGTAAAGAAGTAATTTTCTCCCAGCATATGTAAGTAGCTTCCTTGTCAAAATGTTCAATTAAGGATGCTATGATAAAATTCCCTGTAATTAGCATCTTGCTGTAAAGTGAGGCTTGTTTGAAAGGTATGTAATTCCCTCTGCTTTATTTTTTTTTTCCCGCCTCCACACTTCAGATGTTAATGAATGTATTGAGCTCAATGACAAAATGTCACTGTGCCGGAACGCCAAATGCATCAACACCGACGGATCCTACAAGTGCGTGTGTCTGCCGGGCTACGTCCCCTCGGAGCAGCCTAATTACTGCATCACTACAGAGACAGAGAACGAGTCCAAGCCGGAGTAATTTGCAAAGAGCTTAGCCTCGCCCGTACGAAACCCCACACCTGCTCTGCTCTCCGCAAACAAGCACAGTACAAACACTCGACCCGTCCCCCCCCCCCCCCCTCCACCTCTCCATCTCCACCCAACCAACCCCTTCCACAAACAACAAGAAGGAAAAAACTGCCTGACGCAAAGAGTTTATCATCAGGAGCTGATGCCCTCGAGGAAGGGGACGCCAAATGAACATATCACGTTCTCAAGACGGGGAATAAGCCCAATTCTACCAATGAACAGAAAGACCAAATGGATTCCTGTTGTGCTTTTTCTTTTTGTAGGGAAAGGAAAGCCCTCTCAATAAATTCAGAGTAAGGACATGCAAAGCGAGAAAGCAAACCGCATCTACAGTCATTCACACAAAATAGTATTTGTTATTAGCACAAGGTTTACACTATGTATAACAGCGGTGAAAATATTTTGTATTACTGTTATAAGGCGTATTTGATAAAGTGCAGTATGTGTTATACTGCTTTGACTTTAGAGTTTTATGACAAATGTAAATTCTTTGATAGCAACTTATAGTCCTTTTGTATGTTTTTTTTTTAAAAAGGTTGTGCTATTCTGTGTCTGGAACATTGGTCAGTGACAGTTTTTACCTTGCTCAGTGTCTGCCCTGTGGAGCAGGCATGTCGTTACGATAAGGTTTTTTTTTAAAAAAAAAGAAGTTTTATACAAGCGTGGAGGTGTGAAGTTCTTGGTTATGCTCTCCACACATTATATACTGCACTACAACCACACCGTTCAAACTTGCCAAGTCGCAAAGCTGCTACAGGACAGCCAGAGGATACATGATGTGTACATTTACACTGAAGAAACAAAAGAACCGGATCATTGTATTGTAATTTGTAAATTGAAAAAAAAAACACAAGCAAATAGCTCTTGTATGATCATCTTAAAGCATAGTAAGCTGTATTCTAAACCTCTGTAAAACCTATCAATAAATCACTTATGTAAGTGTGCCGATTTGCCTCTCCTGAAGCAGTAACGGAACGTGCGCGGATCAAGACAGGGCGAGACACTGGGGCAGGTTTTCACGGTTTTGTGACTGATTTTAGCCAGGGCCACTGGTCTTCAGCGGGATGAGTACGTCCAACTCCATTTTCTTTAAATGGGATTTTTTTTCCCAGGGTTTTGGGAAAGAAATTCTGCAACTCCATCCATTTGTATGGACGACTGGTGACAACACGGTGGCATAGTGGTTAGCACTGTTGCCTCACAGCGCCAGGGACCCGGGTTCGAATCCGGCCTCGGGTGACTGTCTGTGTGGAGTTTGCACATTCTCCCCGTGTCTGCGTGGGTTTCCTCCGGGTGCTCCGGTTTCCTCCCACAGTCCAAAGATGTGCGGGTTAGGTTGATTTGGCTATGATAAATTGACCCTTAGTGTTAGGGGGATTAAATACGTGGGGTTGCGGGGATAGGGTGGGATATGTGTCGGTGCAGGCTCGATGGGCCGAAATGGCCTCTATCTGCACTGTGGGGATTCTGTGACTGCAAAAGTGTCATTCCATTTTTTCAGTGTTTTTTTTTTTGCGGGACGGTGTCACGTTCCATCATAATGTCTTTTTCCCGTGAAAACCACAAACCAACGGCCTTGATTTTAGTTTAACTGGCTGGTGAATTCATGCTCTGACGCAATGGAGATTGAATGTTTACCATGAAGTAGACTTCACAGCCCTGCTGTTTATTGTGTCTATAAACGTGAAGCTTGGGACATCGTCTTCCAATGTAAGAAGCAAATACAATGTGTTTTTTTATTTCGTGTCCAGCTATTTAAAGAACACGTTTTGCTGAGTTCGTAGAACAGCTGTGTCCACTTGAGTTGTAGCAGGCATTAATAAGATCCAAGTTGGCCACTTGCTGAATCATTAATGTCTATTAGAAACTAGTGCCTGGGGCAGCCCGCTCCCATCCTGACAGAACTGGACTAACAAGTACCCATTGTTTTCTATCCTTCAGCCAATTTCTTGGCCTTACCTAAGATTTGCCCTGAATTCCCACAGCTTTGAACTCAATTAATAGCCTGTGTGTGGAAGTTGGTCAAATGCTTTCTGGAAGGCCGAGCACGCTTAACAGAATCCACTCATCACTCAAAGAAGTCAAGGAGGTTGGTTAGGCAGGATCTTGCCCTTCTGAATCCATGTCGGCTGCTGGTTACTAACTTATTATTGTACGGATAATCAAATATACATGGGATTGAAGCAAGACTGATAGGTGAGTAGCTGCTTGTTTCTGATTTATGTCCCATTTTGAATTTAGGCATTGATACCTCCTCAGTGGCCAGTGACTCCCTCAGAAGGATGGTTAATGCCTCACAGATCTCCTTGCCAAGTCTCTTTTAGCAGTCTGCTTTAACTACCACCTATCTCTGGGGCTTTATCTTGGTGGGAAGTGGGCTGATATCTCGACACTGATCCAACAGAGAGACTGGAGCAGAGCATCCCAGGGAGGGGCATCACTGAGAGGGGAGGCAGTGACCATTGGGCAAAAACCCAGGATCCATCCCTGGCCTGTGCTGAGTTAGCTTGATCTGACACCCGGTGTGCTAGTGAGCCCCTCACACACACTCACAGCAGGAAAGTCCCAGGCTCCATCCCCGGCCTGTGCTGAGTTAGCCTGATCTCACACTCGGATAGTTCCAGTCCCAACCCACCATCCCCCTCTTGTTTTATTTCAGCGTTGATTGCAATTTGCAAATTAAATTATGAACGCGGATTTTCAAATGTAAATCACTTTGACGCAGATATCCCCACCTAGTTTTATTGTGCTGGGAGAGAACGGTATTTGTGCTTCGAAGCCTACAGGAATAGGGAAGAACCACACCACAAGTTCTCATATTGAACACAAACAGCATCATTATGGGTCTAAATCTATGAACCGAGGTTATTCGATTTTTAGAAGGAGGCAAAAATAATAAATCAATAATTTCTTTGGAAGAACAGAGACTGAAGCTTTGGGATCAGTCCAGTGGTTAGAGATGGTCTTTTCCGATTGTGTACAGCCCTACGTTCCTATGCAAGCTTGTATTTTTCTCCCAGAATTTTCATCTTGAGAATGATTTGCACGCTTGCCAAAAATGTAACTTTAGGCTCCGGTTAAAGTGACGGTCTCTTAGCAACGCAGATGTTCATTATGAAGAGTTTATTGACCTTTATGGAATCATGGGACGAAGGACATCTCTCACAAAAGTGCCAAAGAACGGCTGCTTTTTAAAAATAATACACACTGATGGCCTGTTTATACAACTAGTTCTACAACTGGCATCAGTCTTCTTTAGATCTGATGTGCAATGAATCTTGTGCAAGTCGTGCATGCTGGTATCAGACCAATACAAAAAGTGTCAGCTCTCTGGCCTGAGTCTCATCAACAACAACAACAACTTGTATTTATATAGCGCCTTTAACGTAGTAAAACGTCCCAAGGCGCTTCACAGGAGTGTTATAAGACAAAAAATTTGACACCAAGCCACATAAGGAGAAATTAGGGCAGGTGACCAAAAGCTTGGTCAAAGAGGTAGGTTTTAAGGAGCGTCTTAAAGGAGGAAAGAGGCGGAGACGTCTAGGCAGGGAATTCCAGAGCTTAGGGCCTCGGCAACAGAAGGCACGGCCACCAATGGTGGAGCGATTATAATCAGGGATGCTCAAGAGGGCAGAATTAGAGGAGCCACTGACTTCATCTCCTCTGGAGACCTTCCCCCCCACGGCCGCCAACCTCATAGTTCCCCAACCCAGCACAGCCCGCTTCTACCTCCTTCCCAAGATCCACAAACAGGACTGCCCTAGTAGACCCATCGTTTCAGCCTGTTCTTGCCCCACGGAACTTATCTCTTCCTATTTCGACTCTATTTTTTCTCCCCTTGTCCAGTCTCTTCCCACCTACATCCGCGACTCTTCCGACGCCCTCCGCCACTTTAACAGTTTCCAGTTTCCCCGGCCCCAACCGCCTCCTTTTCACGATGGACGTACAATCCCTCTACACCTCCATCCCCCACCAGGATGGCCTGAGGGCGCTCCGCTTCTTCCTTGAACAGAGGCCCAACCAGTCCACATCCACCACCACCACCCTCCTCCGCCTGGCTGAACTTGTTCTCACATTGAACAACTTCTCCTTTGACTCCACCCATTTCCTCCAAATCAAAGGTGTTGCTATGGGTACCCGCATGGGTCCTAGCTATGCCTGCCTTTTCGTGGGATATGTGGAACACTCCTACTCGGGTCCCCTCCCTCACCTCTTTTTCCGGTACATTGATGACTGTATCGGTGCTGTCTCCTGCTCTCGCCCTGAACTAGAACATTTCATTCACTCTGCTTCCAATTTCCACCCTTCCCTCACCTTCACATGGTCCATCTCCGATTCTTCCCTTCCCTTCCTCGACTTCTCCGTCTCCATCTCTGGGGATAGGTTATTGACTAACATTCACTACAAGCCCACTGACTCCCACAGCTACCTGGACTACACTTCCTCCCACCCCGCCTCCTGTAAGGACTCTATTCCATTCTCCCAGTTTCTCCGTCTCTGCCGCATCTGCTCTGACGATGCCACCTTCCATACCAGTGCTTCCAACATGTCTTCCTTTTTCCTCAACCGAGGATTCCCTTCTACCGTGGTTGACACGGCCCTCGACCGTGTCCGTTCTATCTCCCACACTTCTGCCCTCACCCCTGCCCCTCCCTCCCGGAACCACAATAGAGTTCCCCTTGTCCTCACCTTTCACCCCACCAGCCTCCACACTCAACGGATCATCCTCCGCCATTTCCACCACCTCCAGCGTGATCCCACCACCAAACGCATCTTCCCCTCACCTCCCCTTGCAGCATTCCGCAGGGACCGCTCCCTCCGCGACAGCCTAGTCCACTCCTCTACCACCCCCAGCACCCCTTCCCCTTCGCCCGGCACCTTCCTGTGCAAGCGCAGGAGATGCAACACATGCCCTTATACCTCCCCGCTTCCCACTGTCCAGGGCCCCAAACACCCCTTCCAGGTGAAACAGCGATTTACTTGTACTACTTGCAATTTAGTATACTGTATTCGCTGTTCATGATGTGGTCTCCTCTACATTGGGGAGACCAAACGCAGATTGGGTGACCGCTTTGCGGAACACCTCCGTTCAGTCCGTAAAGGGGACCCCGAGCTCCCGGTGGCCTGTCACTTTAATTCTCCACTGCACTCCCACTCAGACCTCACCGTCCTCGGCCTCTTGCATTGTTCCACTGAAGCTCAGCGTAAGCTCGAGGAACAGCACCTCATCTTTCGTTTAGGCACTTTACAGCCTTCTGTTCTCAACATCGAGTTCAACAATTTCAGATCATAACCTCGGCCCCTATCACACATTTTTTTATTTTATTTTTTTATCCACCCTTTTGTTTGGCCTTTTTTTTCCCTCCCAGAAGCTGGCAGCTGTCCTTCATTCTGCCAGCGCATCTCACACTTCATCTAGCCTCAACCTGTCACATTACCACCTCCTCTTGCCTTGATTATCTCTTTATGTCTCTTAATCTCTCCTGCTTTCTATCCCACCACTGACCTTGCCTTTTGTTCTTTCATCCTCTCCCCCTTTTCCCAGCATTATACTTGCTTTAAATCTATTTCATTTCCTGCTTTTTTCCAGTTCTGACGAAAGGTCTTCGACCTGAAATGTTAACTCTGTTTCTCTCTCCACGGATGCTGCCTGGCCTGCTGAGTTTTTCCAGCGTTTTCTGTTGTTATTTCGGATTTCCAGCATCCGCAGTATTTTGCTATAGAATTAGAGGAGCGTTGTGGGGCTGAAGGAGATTACAGAGATAGGGAGGGACGAGGCCATGGAGGGATTTGAAAACAAGGATGAGAATTTTGAAATCGAGGTGTTGCATAACCGGGAGCCAATGTAGGTCAGCGAGCACAGGGGTGATGGGTGAACGGGACTTGGTGCGAGTTAGGACACGGGCAGCCGAGTTTTGGATCACCTCAAGTTTACGTAGGGTAGAATGTGGTAGTCAAGTCTAGAGGTAACAAAGGCATGGATGAGGGTTTCAGCAGTGGATAAGCTGAGGCAAGGGTGGAGATGACATGCTGTATTACACCAGTATGGGGATACATGGAGATATTGGAACAGAAGGAAGCATAAATAAGAAGAGTACATTAACCAAATGGGTTCTTTTTACAGAACTTATGCTAAGGCTTTACTGGTTAGATCAAGAAAGTCTTACATTTATACAGCACCTTTCACGACCACCGGACGTCCCAAAGCGCTTTACAGCCAATGAAGTACTTTGTGAAGTGTAGTCACTGTTTTAATGTAAGAAACGCGGCAGCCAATTTGCACACAGCAAGCTCCCACAAACAGCAATGTGATAAATGCCCAGATAATCTGTTTTAGTGATGATGGTTGACGGATAAATATTGGCCAGGACACCGGGGATAACTCCCCTGCTCTCTTCGAAATAGTGTCATGGGTTCTGTTCCATCCACCTGAGAGAGCAGATGGGCCCTCGGTTTAACGTCTCATCTGAAAGACGGCACCTCCGACAGTGCAGCACTCCCTCAGCACCGCACTGGAGTGTCAGCTCAAGTCTCTGGAGTGGGACTGTGAACCCACAACCTCCTGACTCCGAGGCGAGAGTGCTACCCACTGAGCCCCTGGCTGACACACACAGTACTGTGTTCAGTTCAGACACCAGACCACCAAAAATAGATGTTTGCTGGAGAGGAGAAACCAGACTGATCCCAAGTGTAAAGGGGATGATCTATGAGGAAAGGTTATAAAAACTTAAGTACTGCAGTCTGGAGAGAAGGTAGTTACAAGAGGCACCTGATTAAAGTATATGAAACATTAAATGAAATGGTATAATGAAAGACCCAGGATATAACTTCAGATTAAGGCAGGAAGGTATATTGTAAATTTACATTAGTGAAAAGCTAAATTTAAAACAGATGTCAGTAACAACTTGTTTACTCAGAGTGGTAAATGTTTGAAATAATCTACCTGCCTAGATAGAGGAGCTAAATGATGGGAATATTCAAAATATAGTTGGCTGCTGGAATGGGAGAGTTCGGGTACTGAAGTGAAGAGCATTGGTGGGTCGAATGGCCTTTTATTGTGCTTGACTTTTGTTATATTCTTAATACTATCATAGGAACATAGAAATTGCTGGATGAACAAACGCCAAGATCCATCTAGTTCGACTTCTAACATTCTGGTAGTTGCATAATACAATGTCAATGGAGTTGTTGACTAAACATAGCAATTAATCCTCTAACAATCAGCCTACAAGAGACCCAGACATGAGGCGAGGAAAACCCCCCCAGTGGCGGAAAGCTTTGGGAACCATAGGCCCAAAGTCACCTGTTCCAAGAGTTTTCGACCTCTGGATTAAGTTGATGACATGTACAGTGATTGCAGGTTCACTGCAAGCATTCAAAAAGTTTGATAGATTTTTGGACACTAAGGGAATCATGGGGATAGGGCACGAAAGTGGAGGTGAGGTAGACCATCTGATTAAATGGCGAACCAGGCTCGAGGGGCCGTATGGATCTACTTCTGCTCCTGTTTCTGATGTTCTTATGCTACACTTACAGTATCCCATGTCTCAAATTACTCATATACTGTATCCCAAAATATGTTCTGAAAGAAATCGATCTAATTTGCATTTGAATGAATCAACACTGTCTACTTCCACCGTCTCCCCCGGGAGCTTGTTTCATGGACTTACCACTTGCTCACTGAAATAACGTTTCAGCAGATAAGTTTTGAATTTACCCCCCTTCAAGTGCAGGCCGTGTCCTCTGGTTCTACTGGACAAGCTTGTCATGGTCTACATAATCTAGTCCCTTTAGAATCCTAAAAACAGCAATCAAATCGCCGCTCAACCTTCTCTGTTCCAGTGAGAACGTGCCCAATTTACATGATCACTCCTTATAACCCAATCCCTCCATCCCCTCAATCATTCTGGTTACTCTCTTCTGTGTCCTTTCAATAGCTGCAATATCCTTTTGTATATCCCAAGTATAGTCAAATCCTGTTCCGCTTTGCAGTCTACCACCTTCATTAGCTTTGTATCATTTGCAAATTTAGCTGCTGCGCTTGTGTCTCCTAGCTCCAGATCATTTGTGAAGATATTAAACAAAAGAGGTCCCAAAGCAGTACCCTGTGCAAGCTCACTGGTAACATCCTCCCAGGCTGATGACAATCACTCTATCACCAGCCTCCAGGTTCTATCGGTCAACCAATGACTTATCCATTGTAAAATATTTCCTCTGATTCCCGCTTTCATTATTTTCAGTACTGGCCGTTACTTTACCAAAGACCTTATTGAAGTCCAAGTACACCACAGGTATACCAAAAGTATGCCTTACCCTTATCAAGCTCCTTTGTTACACCTTCAAAGAAAATCATGGATCTATATCACCTGTTGTAGTCTGCTGAGGAGAGGTTCTACAATCCTTCACCCTTTCCCCCAAAGGTAAATCTGCAGTATATCTATCCAACCTAATGTGCCTCCCTTGGTGTGATTATTCAATGGCCCCCACAGTTCAGTAGGTGTCTTGTTCAGTTCACACACACGTTCACTTTCTAATTCTCAATCCTACTTCAAGCCAGATATTTAAAATTCTCAAACATGACAGCATTAACTGTTTCAGAATGAAGTCTCTTCCACTGACCCCTATCTCAAGTCTTAACTAGAGCTTGTTAATTTTATACTCTCGTCCTAGGTATGTGCTCACCACCCAAGTTAAATAACTTGTGCCAAAAGTTAAATAACTTCTTTACATCTACAAATAGTAGATGAGGAGACATTTTTTTATGCAGTGAGTTATGCTCTGGATAGCACTGCCTGAAAGGGTGATGGCAGCAGATTCAAAGAGCAGGGGAGTGGGACTAATTGGATAGCTCTTTCAAAGAGCCGGCACAGGCTCGATAGGTCAAAAGGCCTCCTTCTGTGCTGAAATAACAGAAAATGCTGGAAACACTCAGCAGGCCAGGCAGCATCCGTGGAGAGAGAAACAGAGTTAACGTTTCAGGTCTGTGACCCTTCATCAGAACTCTTCCTTCTGTGCTGTATCATTCTGCGATTCTATGACTATTCGGTTCTCTCAGTATTTTGAAAAGTGGGATCATGTCTTTTTTTCAATTTCCTTTTCTCTAATCAAAACAAGTTCAATTCTGTGAGTTCCTCTTTATAACATTGCCCGAAATACTGGAGTCTTTCTTATCACTATTCTCTGAAGTATGTCCAACACATCAAAGTCCTTTTGCAGGTATGCACGCAGTATTCCAAATGTGACCTCCTCAATGCATTGTTCAAGTACTCAGCACGCGATTAGCAATCTTGGACTTTCCTACTTTTGCTGCACTCTCGACTGCCCTCAGCAGCCAGTCATAAGGAACCCCACCCTTTTTGCACTGCTTAACTCCCTTGTATCATCTCAGTCTGACTGATGTCATCTCCTTTCAAAAGATTGGAGTTACATTTGCAGGAAAACAAAATGCAACGAAGAAAACATCTCGCTCGGTTTTCTTTTCCACTTGGCGCGGTGTATAACGGGCTGCCGATTCGCGATGAGTCTGCTTCACGCTACTAGCGCACATCATTTCACCCCCACCCCTGCAGACTCGACGGTCAAATGACTGGTTTAAGAAGTTTCTTCATAAGGAAGATTATGTTTCACAGACCGGGGATGGGGGACCTTAGCTATAAGGACAGGTTGGAGAAGCTGGATTTGTTTTCATTCGAGTAAAGGAGGTTGAGGGGTGATTTGATAGAGGTGTACAAGATTATGATGGGTTTGGATAGGCTAGACGGGGAAAGGCTGTTCCCACTAGTTGATGGTACAAGGACTAGGGGACACAGATTTAAGGATTTGGGCAAGAGATACAGGGGGGATGTGAGGAAAAACTTTTTTACACAGCGAGTGGTGAGGACCTGGAACTCGCTGCCGACAGAAGTGGTGGAAGCGGAGACACTCAATCTTTTCAAGGGGAGACTGGATAGGCACGTGAGGGAAATAAACTTGCAGGGTTACAGGGATAGAGCGGAGGAATAAGACTGACTGGATTGCTCTACAGAGAGCCAGCACGGACTCAATGGGCCGAATGGCCTCCTTCTGTGCCTCTATGATTCTATGACTATGTGGAGACCTCTTGCGCATCCCCGATTTCCTTTGCTCCACCATTGGTGGCCGTGCCTTCAGCTGCCTCGGCCCAAAAGCTCTGGAATTCCCTGCCTAAACCTGTCCGCCTCTCCTCCTTTAAAACAAACTCTTTGACCAAGCTTTTGGTCACCTGTCCTAATATCTCCTTATGTGGCTTGTGTCAAATTTGTTTGACAATGCTCCTGTGAAGCGACTTGGGACATTTTACTATGTTAAAGGTGCTATATAAATGCAAGTTGTTGCTTAATGTTGTTTTTGTGTTGGCAGTGCAGACTCTGTCAGGCAGTGTAGGCCAGCTCCATGCTGCAGGATGATAATCACACACGAGGATTAACAACTATTACTTGTTTATTGAGAAAGGATGTGTGGTTGACTCTGGGTCCAATATATATTAGAGCAGGCTGTCGTTTCTCCTGTCCTTTATTGCTATGACAATCCAATCTTGCAGGAAGGAGATAAGGATTCCCTGCTAGTGTTTGACTGCACAGGAGACGCATCTTTTTGAAATGCGTTATCTGTAAGCGGCAGGCATTGTATTTTTTATCTTTATTTGTGATGGTTAGTGACCAGTATGAAGAGTTGGGGGATGGATCGCAGAGGAGTTTTCTCTCTCTGATAGATTCCACACCAAACTTTTCCGTTGGAAAGCACAAAACTCCTGGGGGGGCGGTGGGGGGAATTCGTGTTCGTCAGCAAAGTTGCCGGTGTCACTGGCAACTGCAGTTAACGGTCGCTGGAAATGGCCACAATGCTAACCGAGTGAAATTGGTCTGGCGGGGCATGGAGATAGGTGGCGCAGCGCTCACCTTCCATACAACACCGTCCTCTTGGCGTTGTAGAGGGATCCAGGACGAAGTTTGTGTCCAGCTTCCCACAGCCTCTGCGAGCGAAGCTGTGGAGCTCGCAAGGAATTGTGGGCAATGAAGAGGTCAATGAAGCAATACAAAATAAAATGCGGTGAATCAATACATTTTTCAGTCCTTTCTGCCTTTTAAGAAATATTCAATATTTAAAAGAAGTTCCCAAATGTGAATATTCAGCTGTTTAAAGCTGAATTACCTTCCTAACCTCAACAAATGGGAAAACTGCCTCAGCACTAACACAAATGGCTCAGCAAGCCAGGGAAGGGGCACCGAGGGTCTCACACGCAGCACTCCAGCTTTGTGCAGGGAGTCAACACTGCAAGAGCGGCCCTCTACCCACAGGGGCCAGGAGGCCCTCCAGAAAGAACGATGTGGGAATACATCACTAAGGCCGTCACTGCCAGCAGTGTCGCCCCCACCACCTGGCTCCAGTGCCCAAAGAAGCTTCATGACCTCAGACCACTGGTCAAGGTCAGTGAATGCATCTTCAAAAGCACCACTAGCCTCACACACTGCTCAATGCAGGACCCTCAATTACTCACCAACCAACAATCTGCACCAATAACGAGGCACATCTCCCATCCCTAGCCTCACCTCACCCCCTTGGAGGAGATGGTGCAGGCCATTCTTGGCAGGGGCATGGTTGAGCCCTTGGCCAGTGGCGAGGCTGAAAGGATACAACAAGCGGTATCCTCGTATGTTATCCCCCTTCTGGCATGCACCTCTTGCTTTCCCGCCCTCCCGTCAGCACAACTCCACCCTTGTGCCTTCCTCATTTCACACACCCAAGAAATGCAGCCTGCCCAGCCAGTGGGTCAACAAGAAGAGGCAGCCTGCCCAGCCAGTGGGACCGCATGCAGATGATTCCATCCCGGATATCCCAGCCACAAAGGGGCCGTCTGTGGTGAATCCTTCCGTCTGAATGCTCCTCTTCGGCTTCCTCTTCTGCGTCTTCCTCTTCCCTGTAAGGGATTCTGACCGTGCGTGTCTCGCAGCCTGTGAGATTCACGCGGCTCTGTGCAGCCTGTATGTCAGTGCGGGTCTAGGCCTTGTTGCCTGTTCTGGTCTCCAGCCAGTCTGGGAACACTAGACACACCTGTGAGTGGTTCGAATCACTCGCCCTTACGGTTCTAGACACTGGACTTAGATGCGAGAGCAGTAATGGAGATGAAACTCATGTAGACTCGGTTGAATGGTACGAAATGGAAAATCTTTATTGCATGATACTTAAGATTATGAAATACATGTCATAAGCACAGATTAATGACAGTACAATCTTACAAGCAGTTATATAGTCGATCTTAGGGAAACGAGGAACGAACGGCACATAGTAAATAGGGGCACACATTACAAATATCCTTAATCCTTAAACCCTCCCCTATCAATATCTATCCTAACTAGATTCGTAGGATTTCGAGACTCATGCTCACCACTCGTGATAACTCGGAGAAATTCCGAATAGCTGATCGGATGTTTTTCACCGCAGCACCCACGTGTCGGTCAGGAGATCTCCTGGTCCCACTTGTTTACTTGCTTCTGCTGCTCCAGCTAGCAGGCTGGACCGTCTGCTGTGATGAAGACCTGTGTTGGTTGGTTTAACAGGTACTTTCCGAGCACAGTTGTCAATATCATCGATGTGATATGTTCTTTGCAAGTTCGAAGAAGTCTTCCTGGCAAGGAAAACTTGGCTATTCGACCTACAGGCGCGGTCGGGATTTACTGACCGTGGCGATGGATATGGTCTTCCTCTCTTCTCATCTCATCTCATCTCATCTCATCTCATCTCATCTCGGGCCTTTGGTTCTGCTGCCAGTTACCAACATAGGTCTTCGTTACGCGACACGAGGTAGATCCGAACGGATCAGAAAGTTCAACAGTCCTTTTCGAAAAAGTCAACAGGCAAGCAGGAGCCCGACTACGAGTACACAGGAGCAGCCACGAGGTTACGAGTCGATCGGATAAGAGAAATAAGATAAGCGAAAGATGGACGGTTTGGAGCCTGCAATTATAGTGCAAAATCTTCCGTTTCCCGCCCAACCTTAATGTCCATTCTTTTGTTTAGGGTCTGGCGCTCAAATGTCTTGTATGGGTGATCTCCGTTCTTAATGGGTTTCGGGGCTACTCGTAAATGTCTGAGTACCTGTTAATATTTCTCCCATTGTTAAATCAGTCGGTGTTCTCCCTGGAGGGGTTGTGGGGCTTCCAAGTGTTTTGTATAACTACCTGCTAACGGCTCTCTCATCGTAGAGTCGTTGGGATTTTACATATTAATGTCTTTTGGATGGGCCCTTGATTACTCGGTACAATAGCTTTCATTTGTACCTGGGAGACCGATTTCAGTATTTATGTGTATACTGCAAACCCATAATGTCTCGTGTATTATCTTCACTGTGCTGAATCTTAATCGATCTTGCACAAATGTTTATTGGAACGCCATCTTGTCTGCCTGTTGAAAAGTCTAGAATGTTCTGTCACGAGGTGCGGCGGCCATTTTACAGGCTGCTTGTGTCCACTTTAAACCTGGCAGCATTCTGCTGAAATAAAAGCTGTTTGAACGAAACTCTGTGTTTTCTCCTTATTAATAAAATCGCGATATATTGCGAATTCTACAGTCCCTCCTGTTGATGCGAATAACTCCGCTTATCGTATCAAAAATCATAGTGGTGAGCAATATTATCTCGATTTCTCTCCGAATCCAGCAAATTAATCCCATAACTTTAACCTAGCTAGGGTCTCTGTGTCGTCCTTATTTCCCAAGAAAATTACATTTTATATCACCGTAGGCATTATTTGCCCTTAAACTTACACCACTTGTTTTCCTTCCCGGCGTAACCAGGCCGATGCCTCTCGTATCACCTGTATATTCATCTTTTATTCAGGGAAAGGAAAAAACAAAACCCAAAACCAAACAATCAATTCTAACTGTAACACCATCACCAAAATAATCAACACCAACTCTTAAAACATGTCGAGTTCCAAACGTATGTACAATCTCTGAAAAATCATGATCGAGTACAAACTTCCGCGGCGCACGTGGCGAGCGGGAGTGACGCCATTTTCCGATTACACGGTGCTTTCATCGTGCACGCGCACGTAACGTTCTCGCCACTCTCCCGTGTTTTCATGCTTGGTGAGGCGTTTGTCTCTTTTACAATGTACGACCAATAGGTACACTACAATAAACACTTGGCATACGACTAAAATGTGGGAGGCTATTCTGATCCATGAAGGCACTTCAATATTATTGAACAGATTCCACCACGGTGGAACTACTATATCCAAAATGTCTGTTCCTATTTCGACAGTTTTCTGCTCTAATGTGTAAAAATGTTTCTGTGACACCGCGACGGCTTTTAAAAGTTTGGTGAGGTGTTCAGGGAGAGGGGGAATGAGGTATCCAAAATGCGCGACGAATCGCTGCAAGTCGGTGAAATTCTCTTTTACTGTGAGATGAACAGTGGATGGTTCAGGGATTGGGATAATTCGCTGTTGTGCTACTTGAACTTCCGCCCTGGGTTTAAAACAGAAACTGCTGTCACTCACCGGACACCGGCTACGGTTTCCATGCTGGTAGTGTTGCGCTGCAGTGGTAACACAATATGTTCCACCCCCGATGTATGCTACCTGCGGAGGCACATGATCTTGTGCCATTGCCTCCATGGTGCAATTCATGGACTTGGCGCCAGTCGTTCTGAACCCGCACTGTGGTGTTAAAAAGGCATTCAAGTGCTGGGGGCACAGTATTATGTGTGCTCCCCTGCCACGACAACCAGAGAGATCTGTACCTGTCATCGTTTGCTCCCAGCGGATGACGTAAGGTGGAACCGCTGCGTAACGAATGTGGGCTCCCCCCTGAATGACACCAATGTTCTCTACCCGATATACCGGGGCGGGCTTTGCTGTGTCGCCCAAAACCGGCATGCGTAATACTATTCCCATAATAGTATGGTTTGATCGTCCGCAGTCCACGGGGACTGGGTAAGCTTCTGAAGCTAGCCTGAGCTGGCACGGACTTAATGCGTTCTGAAAAGGGTGGAGCGCCCGCAGGTGTTTGTTACTTATCCAGGACGGAACCAAACCTTGTTTTAAATCCTCCAAATTACTGCGGCCCTCGCCCGGTAACCACGCCCCGTAAAGCACGCACACCTCGTTCTGCGCAGCTTGATCGGATGCATTCCGATCTTCCCTAATCAGGGCATTTACCGTCTTTGCATGTTTCTCCAACTCTGCTATAATTTCCTTTAAATGGAGAGTCATGGCTTGGTCCTCGTGTAAACCTGACCCTACCACTTTATTCTCATCTGTTAGAATGTCTTTTAATTGTGTCTTTAAACCATTAATCTGGGTCTGCAGCTCCACACTGTCTAGAGCGTTGACCACAGATGTACCCGTGTTAAAAGCAGTGAACGCATCGTTCACCAAACCCCTTCTTTGCCTCCCTGCTTGATTCAGAACTTCCTGTGGTGCGGTGTACAAACTTGTTTCATCAATTTCCGCGAAATCGAATTCGTAAAATTGTCTGAACATCTTGGTCAACAGGACCTGATACAACTGTTCCGTCTTTTTGGGGCACCACTCTGGTAACCGCACCTCGGTGAGATTTAAAATCACCGAGGCCACCGCGTAATGTACTCCCTGAAATAGTATCTGGTCTGTGGGGACCAGTACCAAACCATTCCCGGGTCCCTTACTAGTTTTAGGGCACCCTTCTTCCTCAGCTAGAACCACCGGAATCGTGGGTGGGGCTTTGCGTGGGCGCGTAATGAGCTCAGTGGCATTTACTGGGATCGGGGAGAATGGGGCTCCGCACCCCCTGGTGCTCGCATCCCACCTCATCCCCTGTCCGTTATCCTGCCATTGATTAATGAAAAATATGGAGATGCCTTTGGGGCAAACGTACTTTGACCCCCACATACATACATAAATTCCCTCGTCCGGTTCCCACCATTTGTCCCAACAGACTTTCACTTGTCCGTTTGTCCCCGTAATTGTCCGATGGGTATTATTACCCAGTCGTTCCCACTCGACCGAAGAGTTCCTCATAGTTTTGCTCAGCTTTCGCAGCCACCACCATCGGCTCAATGGGACATTCCCACTACAAGTCAAACAAATCCGTTTGCCGACGGTGACGCTAATCCTGGGTGCGATGATCCTTACTTTGGGGCACATTAAAGAAGTCTCTTTGTAGGCAAACCCCGATGTGCTAGAATACTCCGTTGAGTTCGTTCCCAGCCATCCTGGCCACCTTCCCTTGTGGAAATAGGTGCTGGTCTCCTCTGCCTCCCGTCTTCCGGTCCCATCCACCGCGATGGGGGCCGTGTCCCCGGAACATCCAAACACCACGACATCCTTGGTGCGGCCTCGATAGGCCAATCCACATCCGATTGCCACGAGCAATACTAGAATTCGTTCCATCCTTCCTTGGTTCCTGTGATCAGATAGAATGAGGTAGCCAGCCTCGCAAGAGTCTCTGGCTTTTGTGAAGGGTGAGCGGGTCCCCTGACCTCGCCTCACGTAAACTTCAACGTTCGCTGAATAAACTTCAACTAAACCTATCTTTAAAGCTCCCATCATTTTATCGTTTTCTGTTAAAACATTACAATCTTAACCTTATTAAAACTATAAACTTAACCTTGAACTATGAACTTAAAACTTAAAACTAATAACTTTACAGTGCCGCCCGTTCTCAGGGCGGCCCCTTTAAATTCTGAGAGGGCTGCTGCGAGCTCTTCCCGACGGTGGGAGGGCACTGACCCTTCCCTCTGATCTGCCGCAGCCTGTTGCTGCTGCGATGTGGCCGGCCTGTATCTGGGTTATCTTAACCTTAATTTTACGCCTTGGGGCAGTCTGGGGACATGACCACATCCTCCTGGGCTGGGGTTCTCTACTTGACCTACGGGGAGTTGCTATGGGCGGGGGTTCCGTGACGGACGGACCGGGTTCCGAGACTTCCATCGGGATGACCTGGGGTTCCATCACAGTCGCTGGCTCCGCCTCCGCTGACTCCGCCTCCCTAACCTCGGGGCTTGCAGTTTGTGGCCCCGCCCTGCTTGGCCCAGCAGGCGGCCCTTCACTCGTGATCTCTGCCTCCCCCAAGGACGGGACGTTCAAAGCGGGCGGCCACATCTCTGGGAGCCACACCGGTACTCTCTGTGCTCCCATAGCGGCTGGCCCTGCCTCCCCTAGCTCCTCCCTCCTGTCTTCGGGACCTGCAGCTTGTGTGTCCACCCTGTGTGGATCTCTACCTGCAGCCCCCGTCCCCTCCATATCGTAAATGGGACCGTTCCTGAGAAACCACCCGTCGTCATCACTATTCTCATCTGCACTGTCCTCATCTGACCCGGGTACCCTGAATTCTTCCTCATCTAACCCCCAATTCCAGAAAAACGCTGCATGATCGTCCGGGATGTCCCTTCCCCTGATGCAAGCTGCTATGCCTGCCTGTGTGCCTTGTGGTCCTACCTGGGGCTGTGCTTTCCCACTGGCGGGGTTTACCCCTGTAGTTTTCCCTTGCGCACCTGGCTTGTACAGTTTGCATTGATTTAAATCCTCATACTCCCGGCTTTTGGCTACCCTGTAGGCTGCTTTTATCTCACTAAGCTGCGCTTCTAGCCTGAGCACGTCTAACTTTCCCATTGATCGGGCGTTCTCCTCCCGCAGGGCCTGCTCTCTAAGCTGCCCTTCCAGCCCATCTATTTTCCCTATTAAGCGGGCGTTCTCCTCCCGCAAGGCCTGCTCTTTTAACCTGGCCTCCTCACCGCAGACCCCCTCCTGTGCGTGTCTTTTAAAAGGACACAGGTAGGCAGGCTGCGTGGGCTCTAGTCATGGGGTACTATTAGACGGTCCTGCGGCACCTACGGGGCCGGTTGCGACCGCCACCTGTCCACGCGCATTCAAGATTAGATTGCGCATGGCTCCGAACACTACTTCGAGGTCGTCGGGAGGGGTGGGTGCCTTAGCTTCCTTAGCCGGGACAGGCGCCTGGGCTCGGACCGCGGGATTTTTATCCTTGGAATCCTTCCAAGGGTTCCTGCAATGCTTGCGCCAGTGCCCTGTCTTCCCACACCCGTAACAAGCATTACCTGCCTGTGGGGCGCGATTACCCTCCTGATGCCACTCTCTTTGATACGGGGCTGCGGGTCGTACCTCATGTACTCTTCCCTTAAGGGGACGTGTTGCCATACCCCTTATATTGCGATAACCTAACGTGAGTCGATTCAAGACCGACTCTTCCGTAATGTTGGGGTCATTGGGATCAAACCATGCTTTTGCCTGCTCTCTGACGGCTGGTAAACTGTTGGCTATTATGCACCTAAGCCAATGAGTTAAAGCGGTGCCTTCCACATCTTCGCGCTCTGGCGCACCTAGGCAGCTGCGCTCATAAACTGGCCACAGCCTGTCGGCAAAAACCTTCGGGGGTTCTCCCTCCATCTGCACTGTCTGTCCCACTCTAGCAAACGGACCTTCATCGTTCGCCCCCAACACTTCCAGGACCTCATCCCTCAATTCCTCATAAGTCTTGGTTCCCCTCTTGCTCTCGCCTGAGAGACACTGAAGAACCGAGCTGTCTAGTGAGAACAGCAGCATTTTTGCTGTCTCCCCATCATCGCAGCCGTTAATGGCTGCGGCTTGCTCAACTTCTCTGAAATGTACGGAAGGGTCGTCTGACTCGGTCAGCTTCCGTACGTGATTTATCATAGCTCTCAGCTGGTGTGAGCTGTGAGGCAACACAAGCTGTCCGAGGAGATCCCCCGGTTCTTCCCCACCGTTTCTGTTTGGGCCCCTTTTAATACCCGTTACTGGATACAACGGTCCCTTTCCTACTTCTTTTTCAATGGGCTCTTTCGTTTCTTCCATTGCTTCCTCCCTTACCCAGGTTTCCGAATAGCTGGGTGGCACGGAGGGCGCAGTGGCTACTACTTCTTCTGCTTTGCTTGGTGGGGATTTCTTAAACTTCTCACTTACTAGCGGCTGGTGTGCTGACGGACTGATCAGGCACACCATGCCGTTCGCTTTGTTTACGGCCTTCTTGAGGTGCTCTATCTCCCTTTGGCAGGCGCTATGGTCGGCTCCCTCAAACTTATCCTCAAGGGCCAATTTATATGCCGCCCTAACCCCCGTTAAGCTCTCTTCTTGAGTTCTTATCTGGGCAGCTTGGCGGTTACATCTTTCCTTTAACCTGCTCTCATTCAACTTCGCCTCAGTGATCTGGCACTCGAGATAATCTATCCTTGTTTTAAGGTGGCTGGAGATTTCCTGGCTTTCTTGGTGCAACTCATTTAAATTCTTAATGAGCACCTCCCCTCCAGAAACCTTCTCATCCATTTCTCCCTCTAAATGACTGATTCGAGCTACTAGCGCTGTAATGGTCTGGTTTGAAATCTGAACCTGCCTTTTGTAACACATAAGCCAGACTGCTTTCTCAAGTGTCTTTTTATGTTCTTTACTATCTGTCCACCTTTCGGCTGCCTCTAGTGGACTCTTATCCGCTAACAATTCACTTATCCATTTCTTAGTTAGATTAACCTTTCCAAACACATAATCTGCTATCTTTTCCTGCATAACATTTCGTACAGTCATTCCAAAGTCTAACACACTACCCTCTCGCTGCCAGTGTCCTGCCACGGTCGCCATTTTCTGTAAGGGATTCTGACCGTGCGTGTCTCGCAGCCTGTGAGATTCACGCGGCTCTGTGCAGCCTGTATGTCAGTGCGGGTCTAGGCCTTGTTGCCTGTTCTGGTCTCCAGCCAGTCTGGGAACACTAGACACACCTGTGAGTGGTTCGAATCACTCGCCCTTACGGTTCTAGACACTGGACTTAGATGCGAGAGCAGTAATGGAGATGAAACTCATGTAGACTCGGTTGAATGGTACGAAATGGAAAATCTTTATTGCATGATACTTAAGATTATGAAATACATGTCATAAGCACAGATTAATGACAGTACAATCTTACAAGCAGTTATATAGTCGATCTTAGGGAAACGAGGAACGAATGGCACATAGTAAATAGGGGCACACATTACAAATATCCTTAATCCTTAAACCCTCCCCTATCAATATCTATCCTAACTAGATTCGTAGGATTTCGAGACTCATGCTCACCAGTCGTGATAACTCGGAGAAATTCCGAATAGCTGATCGGATGTTTTTCACCGCAGCACCCACGTGTCGGTCAGGAGATCTCCTGGTCCCACTTGTTTACTTGCTTCTGCTGCTCCAGCTAGCAGGCTGGACCGTCTGCTGTGATGAAGACCTGTGTTGGTTGGTTTAACAGGTACTTTCCGAGCACAGTTGTCAATATCATCGATGTGATATGTTCTTTGCAAGTTCGAAGAAGTCTTCCTGGCAAGGAAAACTTGGCTATTCGACGTACAGGCGCGGTCGGGATTTACTGACCGTGGCGATGGATATGGTCTTCCTCTCATCTCATCTCATCTCATCTCATCTCATCTCATCTCGGGCCTTTGGTTCTGCTGCCAGTTACCAACATAGGTCTTCGTTACGCGACACGAGGTAGATCCGAACGGATCAGAAAGTTCAACAGTCCTTTTCGAAAAAGTCAACAGGCAAGCAGGAGCCCGACTACGAGTACACAGGAGCAGCCACGAGGTTACGAGTCGATCGGATAAGAGAAATAAGATAAGCGAAAGATGGACGGTTTGGAGCCTGCAATTATAGTGCAAAATCTTCCGTTTCCCGCCCAACCTTAATGTCCATTCTTTTGTTTAGGGTCTGGCGCTCAAATGTCTTGTATGGGTGATCTCCGTTCTTAATGGGTTTCGGGGCTACTCGTAAATGTCTGAGTACCTGTTAATATTTCTCCCATTGTTAAATCGGTCGGTGTTCTCCCTGGAGGGGTTGTGGGGCTTCCAAGTGTTTTGTATAACTACCTGCTAACGGCTCTCTCATCGTAGAGTCGTTGGGATTTTACATATTAATGTCTTTTGGATGGGCCCTTGATTACTCGGTACAATAGCTTTCATTTGTACCTGGGAGACCGATTTCAGTATTTATGTGTATACTGCAAACCCATAATGTCTCGTGTATTATCTTCACTGTGCTGAATCTTAATCGATCTTGCACAAATGTTTATTGGAACGCCATCTTGTCTGCCTGTTGAAAAGTCTAGAATGTTCTGTCACGAGGTGCGGCGGCCATTTTACAGGCTGCTTGTGTCCACTTTAAACCTGGCAGCATTCTGCTGAAATAAAAGCTGTTTGAACGAAATTCTGTGTTTTCTCCTTATTAATAAAATCGCGATATATTGCGAATTCTACATCCCTCTGAAAGCGGATGCTGTAAATGTGAAATGACAGCATAAAATGCTGGACATACTCAGTTGGTCAGGCAGCATGTCGACTTGAGACGTGAACTCTGTTTTTCTCTCCACGGATGTTGCGTGACATGCTGAGTATTTACAGCATGTTCTGTCTTCTCAAAGGCCTTCATTTACCATCCGAGCCCTTGCAAGCATCCAGCAGCACTCCCTATATACTTAAAAACTTTTCACATCTATTGCAGCAAGCCACCACTTCAATAAAATCAAAAATAAACAGTCCGAACCCTTAAATTCAAGCTTACCTGAATGATGTGTGTGTCCCCTTATGAGCTGCAGCCACCGCCACTGTCAGCCTGCTTGCACGCCAAGTTAACCTGGCGTGCTTAGGACCCAACGGGTCGAAGTTCACGTTGGTGACGTTAAGTCGGCGTTGCATGCCGATTGACGTCACCACGCCTCCATTTTTTTCCCAGGGCGCTGCCAGTTACCGGCAGCACAAAGGGGGAGAGCAATCTGGCAGCCGCAGCGGGACCTGCCACCAGCTGGCGAAAGAGCGGTGGGCGCCATTTTATCGCCATTTCATGGCGCTACGGAGTGGCGGTAAGTACATGAATTTCTAGCCCTTAATGGGAAGCTGATGAAAAGAAATTCATTTATTTCCCTTCCAGTCCAATTTTTTTCTCTTTTCCTCGAAGCGCTGATTCTTGTGGGGATTTGGCTTCACAGGCAAACTGGAGCCCCCTTTTCTACCTCAACCAAGGGGCCATTCTTTCTGCGAGAGCCCAGATAGTTAATGCTGGCAGGCTATTCAGTCATGGGGTGCAGTATACAGATAAGATAGTTCAGTATAGCAGAAATAACAACAGAAAACGCTGGAAAAACTCAGCAGGCCAGGCAGCATCCATGGAGAGAGAAACAGAGTTAACGTTTCAGGTCGAAGACCTTTCGTCAGAACTGGAAAAAAGCAGGAAATGGAATAGATTTTAAAGCAAGTTTGGAGGCTTGGAAAAGCGGGGAGGGGATGAAAGAACAAAAGGGAAGGTCAGTGATAGGATAGAAAGCAGGAGACATTGAGAGACATTAAGAGATATTCAAGGCAAGAGGAGGTGGAAATGGGACAGGTTAAGGAACAAAGGATGGCTCTAGATGAAGTGTGAATTGCGCTGGCAGAATGAAGGACAGCTGCCATGTGGGAGAGAAGAAAAAAAAATATATATATATAATAGGGGCCGAGGTTATGATCTGAAATTGTTGAACTCTATGTTGAGTCCAGAGGGTTGTAGAGTGCTTAATCGAAAGATGAGGTGCTGTTCCTCGCGCTTACGCTGAGCTTCCGTGGAACAATGCAAGAGGCCGAGGACGGTGAGGTCAGAGTGGGAATGGAGCGGTGAATTAAAGTGACAGGCGACCGGGAGCTCGGGGTCCCCCTTACGGACTGAACGGAGGTGTTCCGCAAAGCGGTCACCCAATCTGCGTTTGGTAGAGTGCCTAATCGAAAGATAACCTCGGCCCCTATCACATATATATATATATATATATATTTTTTATTTATTTATTTTTTATCCACACTTTTTGTTTGGCCTTTTTTCCTTCCCTCCCACATGGCAGCTGTCCTTCATTCTGCCAGCGCAATTCACACTTCATCTAGAACCATCCTTTGTTCCTTAACCTGTCCCATTACCACCTCCTCTTGCCTTGAATATCTCTCAATGTCTCTGAATCTCTCCTGCTTTCTATCCCATCACTGACCTTCCCTTTTGTTCTTTCATCCCCTCCCCCCTTTTCCCAGCCACTAAACTTGCTTTAAAATCTATTCCATTTCCTGCTTTTTTCCAGTTCTGACGAAAGGTCTTCGACCTGAAACGTTAACTCTGTTTCTCTCTCCACGGATGCTGCCTGGCCTGCTGAGTTTTTCCAGCGTTTTCTGTTGTTATTTCGGATTTCCAGCATCCGTAGTATTTTGCTATTGCATCATTATAGCAGAGCCTGTTTAAGTACTACTTGGGAACTCTGAGTGATTGATTGGTTCTATTTTGCTAGTTAGTTACATTTTGCTAGTTGTTAGCTGCAGAGGTCCATAGTAGGATGTAGCCTCCACGCTAATTGTTTTACTTGGTTTTATCTGCTTAAGGTAATCAAATGGTTAATAACTTAAAACCTACCTCTTTGACCAAACTTTTGGTCACCTGTCCGAATATCGTTTTTTGTGGCTCGGTGTCAATTTTTTTCTGATAACGCTCCTGTGAAGCGCCTGGGGATGCTTTACTATGTTAAAGGCGCGATATAAATGCAAGTTGTTGTTGCTGTTAACTTGGAATATTTGCACTTGATGATGTTGAAGAGGTAGCCCAGCCGAGCCCAGCCTTGTCTCGCCTCATGTACGGGGGATACCTTCCAGCAGGGCCTGCTAGTAGTGAACAGGAAGGGGCGGCCTGGCTCACTCACTCTCCTCCCTCCACAGCCCAAGGGACACTCAGACCAATTGGAGTTCCTGCACCCAGACTTAGGTCAGTGTGGGCCAGGGATTAAATCCTCAGAACTTGCTGATCAGTATAACTCGGTATCACAAGCTGAGCTAATTTAGTGAGGAGACGGGGAATCCCCCCGAGCCTCTCCTTGTGAAGGATATGAAGTGAGCATGTGCAGAGGGACACTCGCTATTTTGTTTGTGCAGAGGGTTATTTTTCTCAGTGGCTCACACACGTCCTCCATTGTTGGTGGCTGGAAAGGACTGACCGATCGGGGTGACCGTTTCCCTGCCTGTTCTGCACTTCAGGCCTTTTGAGGCCAAAGCCTAAATAACTTGCTCACTTGCTGTGGGATTCGCCAGGAAATATGGAGTGAAGTATGTTTTTTTCTTTTGGAGTTAATCATGATGCCCATACTGTGTGGTGGAGCAAACCTTTTCTTCAGAGAAATTCCTCTCCTCAATACACTGATATTCTGCTTATTGAAGCTGGCAGAGCCTGGATGTATTCATAGCAAACACTGTCTGAGGCACCATGTGCCAGACATTCATCCTCTGTCTGAAAGGTTTACTCTAGAGTTAAAATAACACCATTCGAAAGACCAAATACCTCAAGTCACTTGTTTTAATAAATGCTTTTCTTGTCCGTAGTTGTCTCCATGTCTAACCACCAAATGCATGCACTGTCTCCCCTCCCAGGCAACTCCCAACTTGTCCAATCTCCAGTCGGAAGCCAGCTTCAGTAAATGACTAACACATAAGTCTACATAAAACCCGATTAATGCACGGTAACTTCAGTTTCAGATGACCTTGGTGAACTGCTTGAACCTTGGTTTCATCGATCGCTGATGTGCCTGTTCCTTCTCAATGGAATTATTGCCTTGTCACTCACGCCATATGTTTGTTAATGACCTGTGCTCTAGGCTGTACTTCTGATCTTATCTGTCTTGTGGTTTTAGAATAAGAAATATGCTCCTTGATTTGCTCAGGGCCTGTAGTGGAATTGCTGTGTAATTGGCGGGGGGGGCAGCAAATGTGGCGGGACCCATTTCTGCCTGGTCTCTGCCCCAAAGATACGACTATGGCTGTTTCCGCTGGGGGTGGGCAGTGCCCTTACATCCTGATGAATCAAAAGGAGGCGGGACTGGCGGGATTACATCAGCTTCTGGAATTCCCACCCATCCATGGAGGGTAGCTAATGTAACCCCACTATTTAAAAAAGGTGGTAGAGAAAAAACAGGGAATTATAGACCGGTAAGCCTGACATCGGGAGTGGGGAAAATGCTAGAGTCCATTATAAAAGATGTAATAGCAGAGCACTTGGAAAACAGTGACAGGATCCGAGAAAGTCAACATGGATTTACAAAAGGTAAATCATGCCTGACTAATCTACTGGAATTTTTAGAGGATGTAACTGGTAGAATAGATAAGGGAGAAACAGTGGATGTGGTGTATTTGGACTTTCAGAAGGTTTTCGATAAGGTCAGGCATAAGAGATTAGCGTGCAAAGTTAAAGCACATGGGATTGGGGGTGAGGTATTGATTTTGATAGAGAACTGGTTGGCAGACAGGAAGCAAAGAGTTGGAATAAACGAGTCTTTTTCCGAGTAGCAGGCAGTGACTAGTGGGGTACCACAGGGATCGGTGCTAGGACCCCAGCTATTCACAATATATATTAATGATCTAGACGAGGGAACTAGATGTAATATCTCTAAGTTTGCAGACGACACAAAGCTGGGTGGGCGTGTGTGCTGTGAGGAGGATGCAGAGAAACTCCAGTATGATTTGGACAGGTTGGGTGATTGGGCAGATGCATGGCAGATGCAGTATAATGTGGATAAATGTGAGGTTATCCACTTTGGTGGCAAAAACAGGAAGACAGATTATTATCTGAATGGCAATAGATTGGGAAAAGGGGAAGTGCAACGAGATCTGGGAGTCCTTGTGCACCAGTTGCTGAAGGTAAGCATGCAGGTGCAGCAGGCGGTTAAGAAGGCAAATGGTATGTTGGCCTTCATAGCGAGAGGATTCGAGTACAGGAGCAAGGATGTCTTGCTGCAGTTGTACAAGGCCTTGGTGAGACCACACCTTGAGTATTGTGTGCAGTTTTGGTCGCCTTATCTGAGGAAGGATGTTCTTGCCATGGAGGGAGTGCAGCGAAGATTTACCAGACTGATACCTGGGATGGCAGGAATGACGTATGAAGAGAGATTGGGTCGATTAGGCTTATATTCGCTAGAGTTTTGAAGAATGAGAGGGGATCTCATTGAAACTTTTAAAATTCTAACAGGACTAGACAGACTAGATGCAGGAAGGATGTTCCCGATGGCGGGGGAAGTCCAGAACCAGGGGTCACAGTCTAAGGATAAGGGGTAAGCCATTTAGGACTGAGATGAGGAGGAATTTCTTCACCCAGAGAGTGGTGAACCTGTGGAATTCTCTACCACACAAGGCAGTTGAGGCCAATTCATTAAATATATTCAAGAAGGAGATAGATATATTTCTTAAGGCTAAAGGGATCAAGGGATATGGGGAGAAAGCAGGAACAGGGTACTGAATTTGGATGATCAGCCATGATCTCATTAAATGGCAGCACAGGCTCGAGGGGCCGAATGGCCTACTCCTGCTCCTATCTTCTATGCTTCTATGTATCTATCCCACGCACCTCTAGTGCCTGAGTGTACTGGATAAGGTACCAGTGCTCAGTACAATGGAGCACTGGAGGTGGGTGCCGCTGGAAGAGTTCCAAGCCAGGTTCATGGCCTGAACTGATCTGGGAAGAACTTTCAGGCCCAGTGAAACTGGCCCTCTTATGAAGGAGCTGATTTCAACTTTTATCAGCAGCTACAGCCAGACCTATAGGCTTCAGCCGCAAGTGGCTGGCTAGTGCAACATGTTCCGCACCTCCCACTCAGAATATACTGATGGGCTCACACCTGGATTATGTAAATCGCCTGGCCACGGGACCTCCCACAGGCCGCCAATGGTGGAGCAATGAAAATTGGGGACGGTGGAAAAGGGCTGCACGCCATTGGTGGAAAAAGGCTGCTATCTCACTGGTGGAAAAGGGCGTAATAAAATGTCCCAAGGCACTTCACAGGAACGTTCTGAAACAAAATTTGACACTGATAATGAGATCTTAGGACAGGTTGCCAAAAGCTTGGTCAAAGAGGTAGGTTTTAAGGAGCGTCATAAAGGAGGCGAGAGAGATTTAGGGAAGGAAATCCAGAGCTTAGGGCCTCGGCAGCTGACAGCACGGCCGCCAATGGTGGAGCAAAGAAAAACGGGGATGCACAAGAGGCCAAATTTGGAGGAGCGCAGAGATCTCGGAGTGTTGTAGGGCTGGAGAAGGTTACAGAGATAGGGACTCTGCGATACCTTGCCTCAGCATGAAGTCCCTGCCTTCAGTAGGGGAGAAGATACGGAGGAGGAGAATGGGAACGGAAATAGGAAGGAGAGGGAAAGAATGAGCTTGACTAGAGCATCCACTGAAGAGGATGATTTAAAAAAAAAATCACGATTCCTTCAACCAGACTGTGTTTGATGTGTGGCCTAGGGTAAGGAAGTCACTTCTGGGGCACTGGAGTTCATATAATGAGACACTCGCTGCAGAAATTTCAAATCTTTTCCTGATAAAGTGTCTTTCATGTGTCCCAAGGTCTGGAATGAAAGAATTATCATTGGAATGCTAGAAACATTTCTAATATCTCTGGGGGGAAATGTGGACCCAAATTTATTTTGTTTTGCAAATTCTCACCTCTACTTCTGCAATGAAATTGCACTTTTCTCAACCTGCTGGTTTCAACTTGTGCCGAGGAATGTCCCAAATTTGCCACACTTGCCAAGATCTGCAACTGATAGCCAATAAAATAAACCCCAGCTGGAAAATATCTGACAGAAGACAAATACTTAAAAGGAAGAAACTGATAGCCTTGGAGGAGAGGGAGCTTCTCAAATCTGTCATATAATGAAATGCGTATAGAGAACGGTTCGGTGGGGAAGTGCACTGATCTTGAATCACGGAACGGTGGGCCGTAGATGCAAATCTGTAACAACAACAAAAAATGCTGGAAACACTCAGCAGGTCAGGCAGCATCGTGGAGAGAGAAACAGAGTCAACGTTTCAGGTCGATGACCCTTCGTCAGAACTGGAAAAAGTTAGAGAAGTAACAGATATTTAAGCAAGTGTGGGGCAGGGAAAGGGGGGAGGGGAGGAAAGAACAAAGGAAAGGTCTGTGATAGGATGGAAGGCAGGAGAGATTGACTGACAAAAGGGATGATGGTGCAAGGCAAAGAGATGGTAATGGGACAAGTTAAGATACAAAAGATGGCTCCAGATGAGGTGTAAATGGCAATGGCAGAATGATCAACAGCTGCCATGTGGGAGAGAAAAGAAAACATGGGGGCCGAAGTTATGGTCTGAAATTGTTGAACTCGATGTTGAGTCCAGAAAGTTGTTACTTCTCCAACTTTTTCCAGTTCTGACGAAGGGTGATCGTCCTGAAACGTTAACCCTGTGTTTCTCTCTCCACGATGCTGCCTGACCTGCTGAGTGTTTCCAGCATTTTCTGTTTCAGATTTCCAGCATCCACAGTATTTTGCTATTGTATTGATGCAAATCCGTGTTGTCCATGGTAAGTTTTCAATCTCGAGTGCGTCACTTGGGGGAAGTGGTTGTGATGGTAGATAAAGCTGTACAAAATGGCCAACAGCATTTTGTGTAAACAGGTGACGAAAGCACAAGAGTAAAGAAGTAATGATTCATTTATGCAAAATATCGGGTAGGGCCACAGTTCGAGTACTGCGTGTAGTTTTTGCCACCTCATTGTAGAAAGGACATTAAAGCTGTAGAAAGCGTACATCCTAGATTGTATGGAATGAAGGGAGACTTAAGATACTGGGACTGTTTCCACTGGAGCAGAGGACGCTAAGGGGGGATTTGAGAGGTTTTTAAAACTGTGAAGCGCTTTGATCGAGTGAATAGGGAAAGACTATTTCTTCCGGTTGGGGAGTCAATGATGAAGGGTCATCAATTTAAAATGATCACAGAGAGTGAGGAGAGAGGTTTATGCAGAGGGTTGTTGGAGTTTGGAATGCTTTGCCACAACTCGTGGTTGAGACATGGACTACTGGATCTTTTAAGGAGACATTGGATAAACACTTGAAGCAGAGGAAGATACAGGGCTATGGGGAGAAAGTGGGATAGTGCAGCCTGCAAAGGGTGGCCTCCACACTCCCGAAACCCTGGGAGTTAAATGTCAGAGGGCATTCTCACTGCGGCTTCCACCCGGCCTCCACTTTAACCCCCCCCCCCCCCTCCCCCGCCCTCACCATTCCCGTCGGGAGGGCAGGGTTAAAATCGACCCTTTTTGTTTCTGGAACAGATCTTGACTATACTCTCTAATTTGAGTTTATGGCAGTTGATCTTAGGAACAGCTTTGGAGATGACAGTTCAACGCTAACTTGTGTATACTTTACTGTAATGTCTGTCCATCGATCATGCACAGTACCTCACTCAGCAGGCTCCTGATATACTGACATTTCTGACAGAGTGAAACTCTTCACAGAGCGTCATTTTGAAAAGGGCTCAACCATAAGACTTTTAAAAAGACAAGTCACTCGAGAGGACCTAGATCCAAAGGGCGACTTGGTTGGTTTTAATGAAATTACAAATGATAGGAAGGGGGAGTATTCTTCTATTGTCATTCTAATCTTCCAGAAGCTGGAACAACAATGGAGTAGGATGTTTCATCTGGGCTACAACTGTCACAAGGTATTTGTGTCTTTAATATCAAAACATTTATCCCATATTTTAAGGATGAGGGGAGAAGCTCCAACCACTTCTTGCTAATAAATAGCACTTGGAAAGGTCTGAAATTGGTGAACTTGTCGTCTTCTGGCAAACTCACACAAAAGAACGCTCAAATCTGAGACAGGACACATCAAACAGATGCTTGGCATTGAGTCGCCTCCTTACCTTTTCTCCGCTTCATGGTGCAGTATGAAGTTCGAATGTGTAGCACTTAACAGGTGTAGCACACGTCTCTCATGACACATGGATCTCAAGCTCAGATAATTGTGGGCTTATTGCCAAATGATGACAAAGACTGAAAGGTGCAGCGAGCACATGTTTGTCTTTTTAGATTTTATGGCGTGGAAAGTGGGTGGAGGAAATGATTGTGGGAAAACGCCTTCCCGGAAATCTCAGAGCCGTGTCGTGCTCCTCCTGTGCTATGTGGGAAATCAGGGACACTTCCAGTGTCCCTGACAACTATGTGTGCAGGAAGTGCGTCCAGCTGCAGCTCCTGACGGACCGCATGGCGGCACTGGAGCTGCGGATGGACTCACTCTGGAGCATCCACAATGCCGAGAACTTTGTGGAATACTCATTTAGTGAGTTGAACACACCGCGGGTAAAGGCTAGGTCAGACAGTAAATGGGTGACCAAGAGGCAGGGCAATATCAGGAAGGTAGTGCAGGAGTCCCCTGCGGTCGTCTCCCTCCAAAACAGATATACCGTTTTGGATACTGTTGGGGGAAATGACCTACCAGGGGAAGGCACCAGCAGCCAGGTTCATGGCACCATGGCTGGCTCTGCTGCACAGCAGGGCGGGAAAAAGAGTGGCAGAGCTATAGTGATAGGGGACTCAATTGTAAGGGGAATAGACAGGAGTTTCTGTGGCCGCAACCGAGATTACAGGATGGTATGTTGCCTCCCTGGTGCAAGGGTCAAGGATGTCTCGGAGCGGCTGCAGAACATTCTGGAAAGGGAGGGTGAAGAGCCAGCTGTCGTGGTGCATGTAGGTACCAACGATATAGGTAAAAAGCGGGAAGAGGTCCTACAAGCAGAATTTAGGGAGCTAGGAGCTAAATTGAAAAGTAGGACCTCAAAGGTAGTAATCTCTGGGTTGCTACCAGTGCCACGTGCTAATCAGAGTAGCATGAACAGGATAGCGAGATTAAATACGTGGCTTGAGCAGTGGTGCAGGAGGGAGGGATTCAAATACCTGAGGCATTGGAACCAGTTCTGAGGGAAGTGGGACCTGTACAAAAGGGACGGTCTGCACTTGGGCAGGACTGGAACCGATGTCCTCGGGGTAATATTTGCTAAGGCAGTTCGGGAGGATTTAAACTAATATGGCAGGGGAATGGGAACCTATGTAGCGAAACAGGGGGAAGTAATATGCAGTCAGAAACAAATGTTAGAAGGGTGAGAAACAATAAGGGAAATCCAAGTAAACAAAGGCAAGAAACACAAAGGGCCATACTAAATCATAAGTCTAAAAGGACATAGATACATAGATACATAGAAGATAGGAGCAGGAGTAGGCCATCCGGCCCTTCGAGCCTGCTCCGCCATTTAATGAGATCATGGCTGATCCTCCAATTCAGTATCCCGTCCCCGCCTTCTCTCCGTAACCCTTAACCCCTTTTGCCTGTAGAAATATATCTAATTCCCTCTTAAATATATTTAATGAGCTGGCGTACACTGCCCTCTGTGGCAATGAGTTCCACAGGTTCACCACCCTCTGAGTGAAGAAATTCACCCTCATTTCTGTCCTAAATGGTTTAGCCCTTATCCTTAAATTATGTCCTCTAGTTCTGTTCTCACCCGCCAAGGGAAACATTCCTTCTGCATCTAGTCTGTCTAGACCTGTCAGAATTTTATACACTTCTATGAGGTCCCCTCTCAATCTTCTAAACTCCAGTGTGTACATCCCTAAACTACATAGTCTCTCCTCATAGGTCAATCCCGCCATTCCTGGTATCAGCCTGGTGAATCGCCGCTGCACCCCCTCCATGGCAAGAACATCTTTCCTCAGATGAGGCAACCAAAACTGTACACAGTACTCGAGGTGTGGTCTCACCAGTGCCCTGTACAGCTGCAGCAAGGTATCCCTGTTCCTGTATTGCAACCCTTTTGCTATGAAGGCCAGCATACCGTTTGCCTTCTTGACCGCCTGTTGCACCTGCATGCTCGCCTTCAGTGACTGGTGTACAAGAACACCCAGGTCTCTCTGTACTTCCCCCTCTCCCAATTTATTGCCATTTAAATAATAATTTGCCCTCCCGTTCCTGCACCCAAGGTGGATAACTTCGCACTTGTCCACATTATAGTGCATCTGCCATTTATCCGCCCAATCACCCAGTCTGTCCAAATCGCTCTGGAGCTTCCTGGTCTCCTCCTCTGAGCCCACCCCCCCTACTAGTTTAGTGTCGTCTGCAAATTTGGAAATGCTGCATCCGACTCCCTGATCCAGGTCATTAATGTAAATTGTGAACAGCTGGGGACCCAGGACAGATCCCTGCGGTACCCCACTTGTTACTGCCTGCCATTCAGAAAATGAGCTGTTTATTCCAACTCTCTGTTTTCTATCTGACAGCCAGTTCTCTATCCACGTCAATACTTTCCCCTTTATCCCATGAGCTTCAATTTTCCATGCTAATCTTTTATGTGGGACCTTGTCGAAGGCCTTTTGGAAGTCCAGGTACACCACATCTACTGGCTGTCCCCCATCTATTTTACCAGTTACTCCCTCAAAAAATTCCAATAGATTAGTCAAGCACGATTTACCCTTTGTAAATCCATGTTGACTCTGTCCTATCCTGTCCCCATTTGCTAAGTGCTCCGCTATTTCATCCTTAATGATGGACTCCAGCATTTTGCCCACAACTGATGTAAGGCTTACAGGTCTGTAATTACCTGCTTTTTCCCTACCCCCCTTTTTGAATAGTGGGGTAACGTTAGCTACCCTCCAATCCATGGGCACTGTTCCCGAGTCTAATGAATTCTGAAAAATCATACTTAGTGCATCCGCTATCTCTAGGGCCACCTCCTTCAGTACCCTAGGATGCATGTTATCAGGCCCTGGGGATTTGTCCGCCTTCAATCCCTTTAGCTTCCTTAACACCATATCCTTAGAGATATTGATTTGCGTCAGTTCCTCCTTTGCCAATGTCCCTATTTTTCCCGATATCCCAGGGAGGTTTTTTGTGTCTTCCTTCGTAAAGACTGACCCAAAGTATGCATTTAGTTGGTCTGCCATTTCCTTATTTCCCGTTATATATTCCCCCGTATCTGACTGCAATGGACCAACTTTGGTTTTCACCAGTCTTTTCCTCTTGATATACTTATAAAAGCTTTTGGAGTTAGTTTTTATATTTTCCGCCAGCTTGCTTTCGTAAGCTATTTTGCCCCTCTTGATTAAGCCCTTTGTCCTCCTTTGCTCTATCTTAAACTGTTCCCAATCTTCCGCTCTGTCGCTTTTTTTGGCTATTTTATACGCCCTATCTTTGGATTTTATGCTGTCTCTAATTTCCACTGTTATCCACGGTTGAGTCACCTTTTTAGATTTCCTTTTATGCCAGATTGGTATAAACAATTTTTGCAATTTTGTCATTCTATCTTTAAATGCTTGCCATTGTTTATCTATCTCCAGTCCTCCCAGGAACGTTGTCCAATCAGACCTACTCAGTTCCCGTCTAATGGCATCATAATTCCCCTTGTTTAAATTCAGGACCTTAGTCTCTGAGTCAATTTCTTCGCTCTCCATTTCGAGTGAGAAATCGATCATGTTATGATCGCTCTGACCCAAGGGTCCCCGTACAACAAGATTACTAATTAGTCCCTTCTCATTGCACAGTACCCAGTCCAATATAGCCTGTTCCCGAGTTGGTTCCTCGACATATTGATCCAGATAACCATCCCTTAAACACTCAAGGAATTCCTCCTCCTCATTATTTTTACTGATTAGGCTAGTCCAATCTATATGTAAGTTAAAGTCACCTATGATGACAGCTGTGCTCTTATTGCACGCTTCTCTAATTTCCCTCGTGATGCCCTCCCCAACCTCTATTTTACTATTTGGAGGCCTATATACCACTCCTATTAATGTTTTTCGCCCCTCGCTATTTCTTAGCTCCACCCATATAGATTCTGTATTAACTGAGTTAATATCCTTCCTTTCAATTGCATTTATCCCCTCTTTTACCAGCAATGCTACCCCTCCTCCCTTTCTTTTTTGTCGATCCTTCCTAAATATTGAATACCCCTGTATGTTAAGCTCCCAGCCCTGCTCACCCTGCAACCATGTTTCCGTAATCCCAATTAGATCATAATTATTAACCTCTATTTCCACAGCTAATTAATCTACCTTGTTCCTGATGCTTCTCGCATTAAGGTATAAAACCCTCAGGCTTTTTTTATGCTCACATTTTTTATGAATTAGTTTGGCCCTTTGTTTTTTGTTCCTCACCCTTTTACCATTTATTTCTGTCTGCCTTTCACTTTCCTCTATTTCACTACATAGGTTTCTAGCCCCCTGCCACACTAGTTTAAATGCTCCCGAACTGCTTTATCAAAAATTACCCCGAGAACATCAGTTCCATCTTTGCACAGGTGTAGACCGTCCCTTTTGTATAGGTCACACCTACCACAAAACTGGTTCCAATGCCTCAAAAATTTAAAACCCTCCCTCTTACACCACTGCTCAAGCCACGTATTTAGCCTAACTATCCTGTTCTCTGTACTCTTACTAGCACGTGGCACTGGTAGTAATCCAGAGATTACTACCTTCGAGGTCCTACTTTTTAGCTTGGCTCCTAACTCCCTAAATTCTACTTGTAGGACCTCTTCCCTTTTTTTAGCTACGTCGTTGGTACCAACATGTATCACGACAACTGGCTGTTCCCCCTCCCCTTCCAGAATGTTCTGCACCCGCACCGAGACATCCTTGACCCTTGCACCAGGGAGGCAACATACCATCCTGGAGTCTCGGTCGCGACCACAGAAACCCCTATCTATTCCCCTTACAATCGAATCCCCTATTACTATAGCCCTGCCACTCTTTTTCCCTCCCTTCTTTGCAACAGAGCCAGTCATGGTGCCATGAGCCTGGCTGCTGGTGCCTTCCCCCGATGAGTCATCCCCCCCGACAACAGCACCTAAGGCGGTGAACCTGTTGCTAAGGGAGACAACCCCAGGGGATTTCTGCACTACCTTCCTGCCCTTGCTCTGCCTTTTGGTCACCCATGTACTATCTACGCTGGCCTTAACCTGCGGTGTGACCAACTCACTAAATGTGTTATCCACAACCCTCTCAGAATCGTGGATGC
Organism: Squalus acanthias; assembly: GCA_030390025.1. Lineage (NCBI taxonomy): Eukaryota > Metazoa > Chordata > Chondrichthyes > Squaliformes > Squalidae > Squalus > Squalus acanthias. The sequence goes on along the minus strand of CM059436.1, from coordinate 16,290,798 downwards.
TCCAAAGTGAGTCCATCCGCAGCTCAAGGGCCGTCATGCGGTCCCACATGAGCTGCAGCTGGACACACTTCCCGCACACATGGTTGTCAGGGACACAGGAAGCGTCCCTGATTTCCCACATGTTACAGGAGGAGCATGACACAGGTCCGAGCTCTACTGCCATGACTTAACCCTTATATTACTTTTTAATTTTCTAGTTTTAGTTTATTTATTGACTTTTGTTTTCCCGAAGCTTACTTAGACCAATGTATACTGTACTCCTCTTATTCCTTTTTAAACTAACCAAATCCCACTAGTTTTAGTTTTACTTTCTAGGAAGGTTTGAGGAAAGTACTTACCAGTTAGTCTTACCTCCCTGGTCTTTCGCTGACTTCCCGGTCTTGTGTCCCCTTGGTCCTACGCCGACTTCCCGCTCCTCCCGGTTCCTGCCCTGCTGAAAAGAAACTGAGACCAAAAAATTTGTGACCTCTGTTTTTAGACTGCTAAAAGACTAGTAGGTTAGAGGAGGAGGGCGGGTGGGGGTTCCTACTCTGTAGGAACTCGGGTTTAAGCCACCACCCTCCTTAAATGCCGTTCACCTGGGTGCTTCCCACCTGGTCCGCTTCCGGTCTCGTCGCTCCCGACAACAGCCTGTGAAGAAAAGCCCGCGAAAGTGAGTTCAAATACTCACAGCACCTCTGGTCTCGTCACTCCCGACAACAGCCTGTGAAGAAAAGCCCGCGAAAGTGAGTTCAAATACTCACAGCACCTCTGGTCTCGTCGCTCCCGACAACAGCCTGTGAAGAAAAGCCCGCGAAAGTGAGTTCAAATACTCACAGCACCTCACAGCACCTCTGGTCTCGTCGCTCCCGACAACAGCCTGTGAAGAAAAGCCCGCGAAAGTGAGTTCAAATACTCACAGCACCTCACAGCACCTCTGGTCTCGTCGCTCCCGACAACAGCCTGTGAAGAAAAGCCCGCGAAAGTGAGTTCAAATACTCACAGCACCTCACAGCACCTCTGGTCTCGTCGCTCCCGACAACAGCCTGTGAAGAAAAGCCCGCGAAAGTGAGTTCAAATACTCACAGCACCTCACAGCACCTCTGGTCTCGTCGCTCCCGACAACAGCCTGTGAAGAAAAGCCCGCGAAAGTGAGTTCAAATACTCACAGCACCTCACAGCACCTCTGGTCTCGTCGCTCCCGACAACAGCCTGTGAAGAAGGGTGTTAATAAAACAAGCCTAAAGGCTCTGGGGTAAAAATTGAGTCGCGCCCCATTTGGGGCGCTAACCTCGCCGGGGCGCGACTTTTAGCGCCCCGAAAAAATTAGCGGCCCCGCGCCGGAACTTCAGTGGTTGCGCCCCAAGAGGGAAGCGGGGCGCCACTGGAAGCACCCCGCATCCCTCTTGGGGCGCTGCGAGTGAATATCCTGGCGCTACGTGCCGCAGCGCCACGCGCTGCGGCACGTCGCGCCGCGGTATTGCAGGCCTTCCTCCCCTTCTTAAAGGGGAGGGACCCTGCGCAGCGTGAACCGGGGCCCAGCTGGGCCCCCAGGGATCGGGAGTGCCGGCAAAAGAGCCCGGCACTCAAGAGAAGTGCCGGGCTCTTGGAGCGCAGCCGGCACTTCACGGTGGGGGGGCTTCACGGGGGCCGGGGGCAGGTGCTGGCAGGCGGCCAGCAACAAAAATGGCCGCCTGCTACCTCCCCTTTAAATATCGCCGCCCCGGCCGCACGTACGCCTCCCTGAACCCGTCGGACATAGCGTCTGGCGGTAAATCAGGGGGCGCAACTGAAGATCACGGCCGGGGCGCGAGTGGGGTGCTGCGCACGGCGATGATGTCATCGCCGGCGGCGCAGCGCCACAGGGCGCTACCGGCTGCCGCCGCCGCTAACCTCCCGCTGAATTTTTCGGGAGGCGTGGGCGGCGCTGCGCCCGGGCGTTAGCTGCTTTACGCCCCATTAGCGCCCTCTTAAGGCGCTAACGGGAGGCGCAAGCAGCTGAATTTTTCCCCCTCTGTGTCTTAATGCAAGGAGTATCCGTAATAAGGTGGATGAATTGACTGTGCAAATTGATGTTAACGGATATGATGTGATTGGGATTACAGAGACGTGGCTCCAGAACAATCAAGGCTGGGAACTGAATATCGAGGGGTATTCAACATTCAGGAAGGATAGAATAAAAGGAAAAGGGGGTGGGGTAGCATTGCTGGTTAAAAAGGAGATTAATGCAATAGCTAGGAAGGACATTAGCTTGGAGGATGTGGAATCAATATGGGTTGAGCTGCAGAACACCAAAGGGCAGAAAACGTTAGTGGGGGTTGTGTACAGACCTCCAAACAGTAGTAGTGAGGTGGGGGAGGGTATGAAACAGGAAATCAGAGGTGCATGCAAAAAAGGCGCAGCAGTTATCATGGGTGACTTTAATATGCATATAGATTGGGCTACTCAAACTGGAAGCAATACGGTGGAGGAGAATTTCCTGGAGTGTTTAAGGGATGGTTTCCTAAATCAATATGTTGAGGACTCAACTAGAGGGGAGGCCATCCTGGACTGGGTGTTGTGTAATGAGGAAGGACTAATCAGCAATCTTGTGGTGCGAGGCCCCTTGGGGAAGAGTGACCATAGTATGGTGGAGTTCTACATTAGGATGGAGAAGGAAACAGTTAATTCAGAGACCATGGTCCAGAACTTAAATAAGGGCAACTTTGAGGGTATGAGGCGTGAATTGGCGAGGTTAGATTGGCAAGCGATATTTAAGGGGTTATCAGTGGAAGGGCAATGGCAGACATTTAGAGATCGCATGGATGAACTACAGCAATTGTACATCCCTGTCTGGCGTAAAAATAAAAAAGGGAAGGTGGCTCAACCATGGCTAACAAGGGAAATCAGGGATAGTATTAAAAGCAAGGAAGTGGCATACAAATTGGCCAGAAGTAGCAGCAAACCCGGGGACTGGGAGAACTTTAAAACTCAGCAGAGGAGGACGAAGGGTTTGATTAGGGCAGGGAAAATAAAATATGAAAGGAAGCTTGCGGAGAACATTAAAACGGACTGCAAAAGCTTCTATAAATATGTAAAAAGAAAGAGGTTAGTAAAAACAAACGTAGGTCCCCTGCAGTCAGAAACAGGGGAAGTCATAATGGGGAACAAAGAAATGGCAGATCAATTGAACAAGTACTTTGGTTCGGTGTTTACTGTGGAGGACACAAACAACCTTCCGGAAATAAAAGAGATCAAAGGATCTGGTAAGAGGGAGGAGCTGAGGGAAATCCTTATCAGTCGGGAAAAGGTGTCGGGGAAATTGATGGGACTGAAGGCTGATAAATCCCCAGGGCCTGATGGTCTGCATCCCAGAGTACTTAAGGAGGTGGCCTTGGAAATAGTGGATGCATTGACGATCATTTTCCAACATTCCTTAGACTCTGGATCAGTTCTGAAGGAGTGGAGGGTGGCTAATGTAACCCCTCTTTTTAAAAAGGAGGGAGGGAGAAAGCAGGGAATTATAGACCGGTCAGCCTGACATCGGTGGTGGGTAAAATGATGGAATCAATTATTAAAGATGTCATAACAGACCATTTGGAAAGTAGCGACATGATAGGTCCAAGTCAGCATGGATTTGTGAAAGGGAAATCATGCTTGACAAATCTTCTGGAATTTTTTGAGGATGTTTCCAATAGGGTGGATGGGGGGGAACCAGTAGATGTGGTGTATTTGGACTTTCAGAAGGCCTTCGACAAGGTCCCACACAAGAGATTGGTGTGCAAAGTTAAAGCACATGGGATTGGGGGTAATGTGTTGACGTGGATTGAGAACTGGTTGGCACACAGGAAACAAAGAGTAGGAGTAAATGGGTACTTTTCAGAATGGCAGGCAGTGACCAGCGGGGTACCGCAGGGTTCGGTGCTGGGGCCCCAGCTGTTTACATTATATATTAATGATTTGGATGAAGGGATTAATTGTAATATCTCCAAATTTGCGGATGACACTAAATTGGGAGGCAGTGTGAACAATGAGGAGGATGCTAGGAGGCTACAGAGTGACTTGGACAGGTTGGGTGAATGGGCAAATGTATGGCAGATGAAGTACAATGTGGATAAATGTGAGGTTATCCACTTTGGTGGTAAAAATAGGGAGGCAGACTATTACCTGAATGGTGGTAGATTAGGGAAAGGGGAGATGCAACGAGACCTGGGCGTCATGGTACATCAGTCACTGAAGGTGGGAAGGCAAGTGCAGCAAGCAGTCAAGAAAGCAAATGGCATGATGGCCTTCATAGCAAGGGGATTTGAGTACAGGAGTAGGGAGGTGATGCTACAGTTGTACAGGGCCTTGGTGAGGCCACACCTGGAGTATTGTGTGCAGTTTTGGTCTCCTAACTTGAGGAAGGACATTCTTGCTATTGAGGGAGTGCAACGAAGGTTCACTAGATTGATTCCTGGGATGGCCAGACTGACATATCAAGAAAGACTGGATCAACTGAACTTGTATCCTCTGGAGTTCAGAAGAATGAGGGGGGATCTTATAGAGACGTTTAAAATCCTGACTGGTTTAGACAAATTAGATGCGGGCAGAATGTTTCCAATGTTAGGGAAAACTAAAACCAGGCGTCACAGTCTAAGGATAAAGGGGAAGCCATTTAAGACTGGGATGAGGAGGAACTTCTTCACCCAGAGAGTGGTGAATCTGTGGAATTCTCTACCACAGAAGGTTGTTGAGGCCAGTTCGCTAAATATATTCAAAAGGGAGTTAGATATAATACTCACAACTAGGGGGATCAAGGGGTATGGCGAGAAAGCAGGAATGGGGTACTGAGGTAGCATGTTCAGCCATGAACGCATTAAATGGCGGTGCAGGCTCGAAGGACTGAATGGTCTACTCCTGCACCTATTTTCTATGTTTCTATGAGATGTTAAACCAAGGCCCCGTCTGCGCTCTCAGGTGAACATAAAAGATGCCATGGCACTATTGCAAAGTAGAGCAGGGGGGTTATCCCCGGTGTCCTGGCCAATATTTACCCCTCAACCAACATCAATAAAAGCAGATTATCTGGTCATTATCACATTGCTGTCTGTGGGAGCTTGCTGTGCGCAAATTGGCTGCCGCGTTTCCTACATTACAACAGTGACTACACTTCAAAACTGTACTTCATTGGTTGTAAAGCGCTTTGGGATGTCCTGAGGTCGTGAAAGGTGCTGTAGAAATGCAAGTCTTTCTTACTGTGAAGAAAGAATTCAGCTGATGTGGAACATGCCATGGCAATGTTTGGTGAGGAATGGTGCAAGGTGAAACTGCTGCTGGGAATGTGCATCGCTCCATGAATTTTGCACTTGAGATGTACAGTTAGTCCCATTAGCATTGATTGCTTTTTGCCAAATTAATCTGTTTCGGTGTCAGCCGTAGTTCAGTGGTAGCACTCTAAGGCTGAAGGGTGTGGGTTCAAGCCCCACTCCAGAGTCTCCAGCAACATAATCAGGGCCGACACTCCAGTGCAGTATTGAGGAAGCCTCCGCCGCACTGTCGGAGGTGCCGTCTTTCAACTGAGACATTAAACCGAGGCCCCATCTGCCCTTTCAGGTGGATTTAAAGATGCCATGGCACTATTCGAAGAAGAGCGGAGGATTTGTTCCGGTGTCCTGGCCAATATTTGTCCTTTGACCTAAAAACCAATTATCTGGTCATTTAGCTGATTGTGCGCAGTGAGGTCCCACAGACAGCAAATTGACTGCGTTTCCTACATTACAGCACTGATTACAGAAGTGTGTAGCGCTTCAGGAAGTCCCGAAGTTGTAAAAAGCGCTATATAAAGATAACTTCTTTCTTTCTTTCTAAAGGTTAAAATAAAAAAAAAACTGTGCATTTAAGTCGATCAGTCACTTCTTGATGTCTCTTTTTAAGCTTTAGAAAGAGATACTTGTCATTGAGAACAATTTTTCACTGATAGATGAGGGGGACCTTGAAATCGAGTTCTGAAGTGCTGATGATAATTTTGGGATATAGCTCCTTCAATCCTCAGAAGGACCCCACTTATTTGCAAAATGAGAAATTACTGCACGCTTCTGTAATATGCAAAAGATTACTGTTGGTATCTTGACATTTCAAACAATCATCTTGTGGCATAGGCTTCATTTTTCGGAGTTCATTGGAATTTATGAATGTTTGAAGCAAAAAGCACAGGGTTGGGAGGGGCTGGGTAAACTCCGCTCACAAAGTACAGTTGCCTGGGTCTGTGTCAGTATCTCAGTTGCTACCATCGCAGGTTACAGTATGTTTAGCTCTGTGATTCATACTTGCGACCTCAATCAATCTCCTGTAGTGTCTTCTACTGTAAAGACTGATACAAAAACACTGAATGAATATTTTGTATCAGTCTTTACAGTAGAAGACACTAAGAATATCCCAACACTGGACAAACAGGGGGCTATAGGGGGAGAGGAGCTAAACACGATCAAAATCACTAAGGAAGTGGTACTCGGTAAAATAATGGGACTCAAGGCGGATAAATCACCTGGACCTGATGGCTTACATCCTAGAGTCTTGAAGGAAGTGGCGGTAGGGATTGTAGATGCATTGGTAATAATTTTTCAAAACTCCCTGGATTCCGCTAAGGTCCCGGCAGACTGGAAAACTGCTAATGTAACACTCTTATTTAAAAAGGGCAGTAGACAGAAGGCTGGTAACTATAGACCGGTTAGCCTAACATCTGTGGTAGGTAAAATTTTGGAGTCCATTATTAAGGAAACAGTAACAG